>CM059578.1:2193188-2793188 GCA_030386875.1 Morinoia aosen | reverse complement strand
CCGTGCCCTGTACCCGTGCCCTGTACCCGTGCCCTGTACCTGTGCCCTGTACCCGTGCCTTGTACCCGTGCCCTGTACCCGTGCCTTGTACCCGTGCCTTGTACCCGTGCCCTGTACCCGTGCCCTGTACCCGTGCCTTGTACCCGTGCCCTGTACCCGTGCCTTGTATCCGTGCCCTGTACCCGTGCCCTGTACACGTGCCCTGTATCCGTGCCCTGTACCCGTGCCTTGTATCCGTGCCTTGTATCCGTGCCTTGTACCCGTGCCCTGTACCCGTGCCCTGTACCCGTGCCCTGTATCCGTGCCTTGTACCCGTGCCTTGTATCCGTGCCTTGTATCCGTGCCTTGTACCCGTGCCCTGTACCCGTGCCTTGTATCCGTGCCTTGTATCCGTGCCTTGTACCCGTGCCTTGTACCCGAGCCTTGTATCCGTGCCTTGTATCCGTGCCCTGTATCCATGCCTTGTACCCGTGCCTTGTACCCGTGCCCTGTACCCATGCCTTGTATCCGTGCCTTGTATCCGTGCCTTGTATCCGTGCCTTGTACCCGTGCCCTGTATCCGTGCCTTGTACCCGTGCCTTGTATCCGTGCCTTGTATCCGTGCCTTGTATCCGTGCCTTGTATCCGTGCCTTGTACCCGTGCCCTGTACCCGGGCCTTGTATCCGTGCCTTGTATCCGTGCCTTGTACCCGTGCCTTGTATCCGTGCCTTGTATCCGTGCCTTGTATCCGTGCCTTGTACCCGTGCCCTGTACCCGTGCCCTGTACCCGTGCCCTGTATCCGTGCCCTGTATCCGTGCCTTGTACCCGTGCCTTGTATCCGTGCCTTGTATCCGTGCCCTGTACCCGTGCCCTGTATCTGTGCCTTGTATCCGTGCCCTGTACCCGTGCCCTGTACCCGTGCTCTGTACCTGTGCCCTGTATCCGTGCCTTGTATCCGTGCCTTGTATCCGTGCCCTGTACCCGTGCCCTGTATCCGTGCCTTGTATCCGTGCCCTGTACCCGTGCTCTGTATCCGTGCCCTGTATCCGTGCCCTGTACCCGTGCCTTGTACCCGTGCCCTGTATCCGTGCCCTGTACCCGTGCCTTGTACCCGTGCCTTGTATCCGTGCCTTGTATCCGTGCCCTGTACCCGTGTCCTGTACCCGTGCCCTGTACCTGTGCCCTGTACCCGTGCCCTGTACCCGTGCCTTGTACCCGTGCCTTGTATCCGTGCCCTGTACCCGTGCCCTGTATCCGTGCCCTGTACCCGTGCCTTGTACCCGTGCCTTGTATCCGTGCCTTGTATCCGTGCCCTGTACCCGTGTCCTGTACCCGTGCCCTGTACCCGTGCCCTGTTCCCGTGCCCTGTACCCGTGCCTTGTACCCGTGCCCTGTACCCGTGCCCTGTATCCGTGCCCTGTACCCGTGCCTTGTACCCGTGCCTTGTACCCGTGCCTTGTACCCGTACCTTGTACCCGTGCCTTGTATCCGTTCCTTGTATCCGTGCCCTGTACCCGTGCCCTGTATCCGTGCCCTGTACCCGTGCCTTGTACCCGTGCCTTGTACCCGTGCCTTGTACCCGTGCCTTGTATCCGTGCCTTGTATCCGTGCCCTGTACCCGTGCCCTGTACCCGTGCCCTGTACCCGTGCCCTGTACCCGTGCCCTGTACCCGTGCCCTGTACCCGTGCCTTGTACTCGTGCCTTGTATCCGTGCCCTGTACCCGTGCCCTGTACCCGTGCCTTGTACCCGTGCCCTGTATCCGTGCCATGTACCCGTGCCTTGTATCCGTGCCTTGTATCCATGCCTTGTATCCGTGCCTTGTATCCGTACCCTGTACCCGTGCTTTGTATCCGTGCCTTGTATCCGTGCCCTGTACCCGTGCCCTGTACCCGTGCCCTGTATCCGTGCCCTGTATTCGTGCCCAGTACCCGTGCCTTGTATCCGTGCCTTGTATCCGTTCCTTGTATCCGTGCCCTGTACCCGTGCCCTGTACCCGTGCCCTGTACCCTTGCCCTGTATCCGTGCCCTGTACCCGTGCCTTGTATCCGTGCCTTGTACCCGTGCCCTGTACCCGTGCCCTGTACCCGTGCCCTGTACCCGTGCCCTGTACCCTTGCCCTGTACCCGTGCCTTGTACCCGTGCCCTGTACCCGTGCCTTGTACCCGTGCTTTGTATCCGTGCCTTGTATCCGTGCCCTGTACCCGTGCCCTGTACCCGTGCCCTGTACCCGTGCCCTGTATTCGTGCCATGTACCCGTGCCCTGTATCCGTGCCTTGTATCCGTGCTTTGTATCCGTGCCCTGTACCCGTGCCCTGTACCCGTGCCCTGTACCCGTGCCCTGTATCCGTGCCATGTACCCGTGCCTTGTATCCGTGCCTTGTATCCATGCCTTGTATCCGTGCCTTGTATCCGTACCCTGTACCCGTGCTTTGTATCCGTGCCTTGTATCCGTGCCCTGTACCCGTGCCCTGTACCCGTGCCCTGTACCCGTGCCCTGTATTCGTGCCCAGTACCCGTGCCTTGTATCCGTGCCTTGTATCCGTTCCTTGTATCCGTGCCCTGTACCCGTGCCCTGTACCCGTGCCCTGTACCCTTGCCCTGTATCCGTGCCCTGTACCCGTGCCTTGTATCCGTGCCCTGTACCCGTGCCCTGTACCCGTGCCCTGTACCCGTGCCCTGTACCCTTGCCCTGTACCCGTGCCTTGTACCCGTGCCCTTTACCCGTGCCTTGTACCCGTGCTTTGTATCCGTGCCTTGTATCCGTGCCCTGTACCCGTGCCCTGTACCCGTGCCCTGTACCCGTGCCCTGTATTCGTGCCATGTACCCGTGCCCTGTATCCGTGCCTTGTATCCGTGCCTTGTATCCGTGCCTTGTATCCGTGCCCTGTACCCGAGCCCTGTACCCGAGCCCTGTATCCGTGCCCTGTACCCGTGCCCTGTACCCGAGCCCTGTACCCGTGCCTTGTATCCGTGCCCTGTGCCCGAAAATATAAATAAAAGAGCGCCACAAAATAAATAAAAAAGCGAGACAAAGAAATAAAAGAGCGATGCAAACTAAATAAAAGAGCGACCCATGAATAAATGAAAGTGTACTACAAAATAAATAAAAGATGCCACAATATAACTGAAAGAGCGATACAAAATCATCAAAAGAGCGCCGTAAAATAAAAAATGAGTGCCACAAAATACATGAAAGAGTGCCACATAACTCATCGAATGACAGGAGCCCATTGATGTGGCCAGAGGCCGTGCGTGAAGGCGCAAGATGTGGCACATTAATCAAAAGGCACAGCGCGAGATGTGGCACATCAATCACGGGCTCCTGGCCCCCTGTAGACCCCAATCTCCACACCTGTCTCCTGTAATTATTGGGCGCCTCGTGTTGATGGTGACCTCCTCGTGTTGATGGTGACCTCCTCGTGTTGATGGTGACCTCCTCGTGTTGATGGTGACCTCCTCGTGTTGATGGTGACCTCCTCGTGTTGATGGTGACCTCCTCGTGTTGATGGTGACCTCCTCGTGTTGATGGTGACCTCCTCGTGTTGATGGTGACCTCCTCGTGTTGATGGTGACCTCCTCGTATTGATGGTGACCTCCTCGTGTTGATGGTGACCTCCTCGTGTTGGTGGTGACCTCCTCGTGTTGATGGTGACCTCCTCGTGTTGATGGTGACCTCCTCGTGTTGATGGTGACCTCCTCGTGTTGGTGGTGACCTTCTCGTGTTGATGGTGACCTCCTCGTGTTGATGGTGACCTCCTCGTATTGATGGTGACCTCCTCGTGTTGATGGTGACCTCCTCGTGTTGATGGTGATCTCTTCGTGTTGCTGGTGACCTCCTCGTGTTGGTGGTGACCTCCTCGTGTTGATGGTGACCTCCTCGTGTTGATGATGACCTCCTCGTATTGATGGTGACCTCCTCGTGTTGATGGTGACCTCCTCGTGTTGCTGGTGACCTCCTCGTGTTGATGGTGGCCTCCTCGTGTTGATGGTGACCTCCTCGTGTTGATGGTGACCTCCTCGTGTTGATGGTGACCTCCTCGTGTTGATGGTGACCTCCTCGTGTTGATGGTGAACTCCTCGTGTTGCTGGTGACCTCCTCGTGTTGATGGTGACCTCTTCGTGTTGATGGTGACCTCCTCGTGTTGATGGTGACCTCCTCGTGTTGATGGTGACCTCCTCGTGTTGATGGTGACCTCCTCGTGTTGATGGTGACCTCCTCGTGTTGATGGTGAACTCTTCGTGTTGCTGGTGACCTCCTCGTGTTGATGGTGACCTCCTCGTGTTGATGGTGACCTCCTCGTGTTGATGGTGACCTCCTCGTGTTGATGGTGACCTCCTCGTGTTGCTGGTGACCTCTTCGTGTTGATGGTGACCTCCTCGTGTTGATGGTGACCTCCTCGTGTTGATGGTGACCTCCACGTGTTGATGGTGACCTCCTCGTGTTGATGGTGACCTCCTCGTGTTGCTGGTGAGCTCCTCGTGTTGATGGTGACCTCCTCGTGTTGATGGTGACCTCCTCGTGTTGATGGTGACCTCCTCGTGTTGATGGTGAACTCCTCGTGTTGATGGTGACTTCCTCGTGTTGATGGTGACCTCCTCGTGTTGATGGTTACCTCCTCGTGTTGATGGTGAACTCCTCGTGTTGATGGTGACCTCCTCGTGTTGATGGTGACCTCCTCGTGTTGATGGTGACCTCCTCGTGTTGATGGTGACCTCCTCGTGTTGATGGTGACCTCCTCGTGTTGATGGTGACCTCCTCGTGTTGATGGTGACCTCTTCGTGTTGATGGTGACCTCCTCGTGTTGATGGTGACCTCCTCGTGTTGATGGTGACCTCCTCGTGTTGATGGTGACCTCCTCGTGTTGATGGTGACCTCCTCGTGTTGATGGTGACCTCCTCGTGTTGATGGTGACCTCCTCGTGTTGATGGTGACCTCCTCGTGTTGATGGTGACCTCCTCGTGTTGCTGGTGACCTCCTCGTGTTGATGGTGACCTCCTCGTGTTGATGGTGACCTCCTCGTGTTGATGGTGACCTCCTCGTGTTGATGGTGACCTCCTCGTGTTGATGGTGACCTCCTCGTGTTGATGGTGACCTCCTCGTGTTGATGGTGACCTCCTCGTGTTGATGGTGACCTCCTCGTGTTGATGGTGACCTCCTCGTGTTGATGGTGACCTCCTCGTGTTGATGGTGACCTCCTCGTGTTGATGGTGACCTCCTCGTGTTGATGGTGACCTCCTCGTGTTGATGGTGACCTCCTCGTGTTGATGGTGACCTCCTCGTGTTGATGGTGACCTCCTCGTGCAACTTTGCTGCGATACAACTTATTAAATTATCTCGAAGTTTTCAATACAGACGAAGTTTTTGCACAAAGCGTTATGTTATTACCTAAGCGTTATTTCATCTAACGCAGTAATTAATTGATGAGCGGGTTAAAGCTGACCTACAGATTTCAACTGATTAACTAATGGCCAAATATGAGCTGAGAGCAACTGATGCGCGACACAACGTTGCGCTGGGAAACAAGTTAGTTGTCAATGTTTGTTAATCGCACGAATGGGGACATTTGTCCTACAATGTTCTTAGTTACTCATCGAGAGCCCGACATATGTACGGCATGAACACGACATGAACGTCGCGCAAACACGACATGCACACAATATGCGCTCGAAATTAACCCAATGCGAATACGATACATACACGATATGATTACGATGCGAACACGGCCCGAACATAACACGAACATGACACAAATAAAACACGCACACAACACGCACACAACACGCACACGACATACACACGGCATGAACACAACACGAGCACGACACGCACACGAACACGCACACGACACGCACGCGACCTGCAGACCAGTCACTGAGCACGACACAGCCAGACACGACGGCCCGATTGGGGCAATAATATTATCATATTGAGTTGTAATATTGCGCCAGAGAGACGCAGGAGATATTGCCACTTTCTGCTTCGCTCGAGCGATTCATTTCGCAGCGACATCTGGTGGCGGGACTGACGGGCTTCCCCACTTATTGGGTGGGATTAGGGGGCAGTGTGGGGACTGCATTGGGTGTCTCTTGGCTACTTCCTACTCCCCGTTCTTATCTTATCCTTAAATCTCACTCAACCAAACCTAACTTAACTCATCCTAACCTAACAAAACTTAATCTGACTTAAGATGACATTAAAAACATGAAATCTTGACTTAAATTGTCGAATCGACCTTAACATAACGTAACATAACCTAACCTAAAGTAACTTTAACCAATCTTACCCCAATCAACTGTAAGCTGGCCATAACTTTTTGGAATTAATCATGGAAATAATTCTGACCCAAATCCGGAATAGGTTACGACGCACCAATTTAGGCACAACATTTTGTGTTCCTCGTCCAGGTCACCTGAACGGGAGACGGTAATCCTAAGCCGGGAATTTTGCCCAGTGGATATCCTAAATTGAAAATTTGGCCGGCGTATATCCTACACCGGATGGTTGGCCCAGCGGATGTCCTAAAGCGGGAATTTAGCACTGGGATATCCTAAACAGGGAATTTGGCACAGCGGATGTTCTAATCTGAATATCCTAAACCGTGAATGTGTGTTAATAATGTAATTAAAACTCCTCATAGTAAACATATATAATTAAAAACAATGTCGTCATCGCACTATTGACAGTTATGATAAAAACGACAGCCTTAATCTCAAAACCGATAACGTTTATCGTAATTAATGCGCCAATTTAGTGCAAAATAGAATCGGTGACTTGGACCTTGATTATCTACAACAGGTTGTCCTCCAGTTCAATTAATTTTTTCCTTAATTGACTAATTGGTCGTGTTTATTGGTCCTGAGTGCCTGTTTGAGCGCGACCGCCACTGCCTCGACAATTAAGGCTAATTGGAATAAATCAAAGCTGGATAATTGGGCGTGACGCGCGTTGATTCGAGGTCAATTAGCGTTTTCTGATGTGTGATTAGTATTGCTTGTATCGTTTTTTAATTTATAGCGTTGTTTAATTTCTTCTTTTGGTGCGAGGAAACGCCTAATTTTACCCTTAGTGTGTTCGTTTCTTTGGTTGGTGTCCGCCACTTCTGCTCTCTGTCGCGCTCACCAGGACGCTCAATGACCGTATCTGTGTTACGAGTTTCACCAGTGCACAAGTACAAGAATATTTTAATGGCGGGTACAATTGGGATGGATATATTTGTTTGGGATCCACGTCTGCAAGATTTATTCCAGCAAAATATCCAATCCCGTCATTTTGGACGGGCCGTATACCCCAGTCTAACTTTTTTTGCCGCCTGCATGCATGTTTTTCGCCGCCCAAGTAATTAAATCGCTTAGGTGGCGAAGTACGAGAGGGTACATGCATGCTTCGGCAAAAAAGTTAGACTGGGTACACTAGCGTTCAATAATTATCGTCGAACTAGTCTAACTAAATACCGTAAAGTGTGTTAACTTAAAATATTGAAGTATGATTATAAATAACGATTTGTAGTTGTTGAATATTAAGTAATAACTGTTAAGTTCATTTACGTAACAAAACGTAAGTTAAAGTAAATTGACACATAGAATTGACTTAATTACAATAAACTCGGTTCCGCACTTCCCTTAGCAACAATTAGGTCCTTTTCGAACCCATATGGAATTCTGCGTCAACCTTAACGTTTTCTAATTTTTCTCATCGTTTCCTTTTATAGGTCATCAATGAATGAACTTCTTCTTAACTTGCACTTTATGCCAGCTACGCTCACTCGCGTGCTACAGAGTATGTCAACTACAGTTTATTTCATGTGCAGTGTACGTCAACTGCAGTTTATTTCATGTGCAGTGTACGTCAACTGCAGTTTATTTCATGTGCAGTTTAAGTCGACTGCAGTTATCGTGGCTCCCCTATTTTATTTCATCGATGTCACATCATTCTTTTATTCTCCTCAAATTTATTTTTTCTCATGATGTTATTTGTCGTGACATTAAGATTATTTGTCACTTTCATATATTTTCTACTTGTAAATTTCAAGGTAACTGCCACCAATTCAGATTTCATCTGATTAAACATTTAATTCAATCTTCGGTAAGCGTTAAGAGCGTAAGGCCATAATTTAATCGAACATTTTAGCCGTGTTTCATGGCTTCAAACATTATCATTTTCTTTCTAAATCATCCACATTATCTCTTCCTATCTATCTGAAGGATATTAAAGACACCGAAACATTAAAGGAATTCACTATTGAACAAAAGGAAATATCGAGATATTAGTCATTGAATAAACGCAACCTATTTGAACGTACACGATTTACGCACTCGCGGCCTAATATGCCCAGAAGTGTGAGAGGGAATCTCAAATCGACATAACTTCAGAAGGAGACTTATCTGAGATTTGGAGATCGGGGTTGATGAGGGTTGAGTCCCGCTGGTTGGATCCGCCATTTTTTATCGGTGGCCGACAGTTGGCAGTCTAGATTGACATCGACTATTGACGTTATATTGGCACTGTAGTTGAGTGACTTGATATGAATTACTTTCAAGCGAATGAGAACACAGATATTCTAGGATGATTTTTACGTAGTTAATTTAAGAGACAAGCCTCGGCCCATCTGGGCCAAGGAAGGTGAATGATCTCGTATAACTGCTCTCGGTGGTGCCCTTGTCCTGACTGACCTTCGCTCCCTCAGACAACCCGCGTTCGGCATCGCTTGAGATGCCAACTTCAAATAACGATCTCGTAAGGTTACCAATATGAACGTAATATATCCCTACTATCGAATAGAAAATATACATCATTAACCTTACACTTATTACTATATAAAAATCCCCACAAAACAATGTTAAACATCATGAATTAAAGTAAAAAGGAGACACCCATTGAGGTCCTTGGTACCTCCCGTTGGCGTGTTGTTCGTTCTTTGTTTCCTCGGCGTCCGAACGTCGTCTCTGACGAGTCGACTGTTCTAGAATGTATCTCGTGATGCTTTCTCGCAGAAATCAGGCTTATTATTTGGTCTTTTAGAATCATTTATGAATAGGTTGTTGGCCAAACAACGATTATCCAGATTCTTAGCGATGTTCCTTACACAGTTATGCGGAGAAGCATAATAAGTTCATGCCAACTACCAAAGCCAACTAATGTCTTTTAGTGATAAATAACAACTAGTGTAAAATAACGTGAACCAATTTAAACTAGTGTAAGCGAGTGTCCACTAGTGAGTAGACCAAGAAGTTAATGCAGCTACCTTGAACTTTTAGAATTATAACAGTAGTCAATAACCTATTTGTATCAAACTTCTTCCTTTTCCCTTTGGGAAGACACCCATTGCATACACCTGGGTTGGGGGGAAAATAAAGGCACCCTTTTTTCCCAACGGGAAGAAGCCCCTATGATACACGGGAGTGGTGTGGAGGAATGAAGGCTATGTTCTCAATACTAATCTCATTAATTTCGTGTGAGCGATAATTGGGCAAAACTTTTCGAATCATCTGCAAAAGTTTTCTAGTCTTTTCAAGGAATTTAACAGTCTATTAAATCCTTTAAGCAATCATTTATTAAAAACATTTCCTAAACAGCCATAAAGAGCACACGAAACTGCCAATAAAAAATAAATGGTCAATAGGTGTCAATAATTGTGAATAATTGTGAATAAACAATTAAAAATTTTCCTATTGAATAGTTCAAAACGCCTCTTTCATTCACCAGTCCTCATGTCAGCTTATGCAATGAAGACACTACGTCGTCAACCTCTATGTACATCCTTCGGTAGTGCTTCAAATGTTTGCTTGAATCCTCTAAAGGCATTTTCAATTCATTTCAACGCACGTATTATTTCAGCACATTTTCTATTCATTTTGATACACATTTCATTTCAACACATGTTTCAGTTCAACGCATTTTCAATTCATTTCAAAACCCATTTTATTTCAAGACATTTTCAATTCATTTCAAAACCCATTTCATTTCAACACAGTTTCATTTCATTTCAACACACATCTCCTAGTATCACAAACAACCGACGCACCACTTTGGACTCTGAAGCACATTCATAACTCATTCAAATGACTCTTCAATCCCTTTAACCCCACATCGTCCATCACTTTGAAAATAGGAATCCTACACTATCTAAGACAGTTTTCAATATATGTTAAACCATATAAATTTATATTTTCAATGCAAGTACGCGTTTACCACTACGTGCAATAAATATAAAATACACTGCAGCCTTTAGAACGCTCCTTTCAGTCTTTGTAATGCCTCCCTAAATTTTTAGAAACGTGTCTTTAATCTATATACACACACACCCCCTAATGTCAAGAGCAAAACGGACAGGCTCCAAAATGCTTTTCTAAATCCTTCAAAACGCGTCTCTATATCCATTAAAACCTCTCTTGAATACATTCAAACGCATACCCCCTAAGCCCATAATCAATACGGACCTTAGCCTTCAAAACGCTTCTGAAATTCCTCTCAAAACGTTTTTCTAAATCCCTTAGAACGTCTCTCCAAATCCTTTAAAACACCTCTTTAAGCCCATTAGAACGTCTTTTTAATGCATTCAAACGCTCACACGCTGACACCATAAATACGGACACTGAAGCCCCCGAAACGCCTCTACAAATCCATCAAAACGTTTCTCTAAATCCCTTAGAACCTCACACCGAATCCTTTAAAACGCCTTTTTAAATCCTTAAAACGCCCCTCTCTCTGAAACCATTTGAACATTTCATGAATGCATTCCAACGCGCACCAGCTAACACCATAAACAATACGGACACGGCAGCCTCCAAAGCGCCTCTCAGGATCCTTCAAAACGTCCTCTTAGGGCGCACGAAGCCTTCACGGGCCTGCCTAAATTGAAGGCAAGGGGAGTTAATATATACTTGCAATTAAGGTTGATTGTTGCCTGACATTAAGGTGCTGTTATTGGCCCAGAATGTTATTTCACGGCCCCTCACGATGCTCCCCCCCTCCTACGCAAGCCCCCCTCCCTCCCCCCTCGCAAGTGAGGGGAGACAGAATCGTCTCCATTACAGCGACAAATGTACGACCCTCGCGCGGTCCGAGGGAACATCGAGGGTACGAGGTGTGGTCTCCGGCCAAAGTAATTTCTTGACACCTAGAATGCATGGCTGGAATGAGTTTTGTTTCGAATGAGGTTATTTATCCGCGGAATGAGTTTATTTATTGCTCTCAAGGACGGTCTTGAGTTGGGCTTACGTGTGTGTGTGTTGTGTGTGTGTATGTGTGTTGTGTGTATGTGTGTGTGGTGAGTTGTGCGTATGTGTGGGGGTAATTATAATGTTGGGAATGAGTTTATTTATTGGGGTGAAAGACGGGCTTGAGTTGGGTTTACGTGTGTGTGTGTTGTGTGTGTGTGTTTGTGCAGTTGTAATGTTAGGAATGAGTTTATTTATTGGGGTGAAGGACGGGCTTAATGAGTTTTACGTGTGTGTCTGTCTGCGTGTGTTGTGTGTATGTGTGTGGGCTGAGTTGTAATGTTGGTAATGAGTTTATTTGTGTATGAAAAGATATTTTTGGTAAAAATAAATAGACGTTTTAATATTTGGGAATTGGAATTTCGAAATTGTGTGTATTTCTTGGTAAATAACAGTGTTTGAGTACGTTTTGAGTGTGTACGTGTGTATGTATGTGTGTGTGCGTAGGTGGGTCTGAGTGCGTGTGTGTGTGTAGTTATAATAATTGGAATCAGCTTATTTGTATGTGAATATTAAATTATTGATCTAGATAAAGAGAAATGTTAATGAATGGTTATTTCGGAATAGGGTATACTCGCAGGTATGAATTCATTGACCGTGGGGAAAAAGGTTCGAGTATTATGAAGGAAATACGGCACCTTTTGCAATCTTTTACTGGCTGTTGCTATTTAGATTTATTTTTGTCGTCGAACTGGGAAAATTCTACAATGCATCTATAAGTCATCAAAGAATAATAGTGTTATGAACGACGGGGGTTTTGGGAACATACGATATTTATATTCTCGGATCCGCATAGTGAATAGTGCTTCATTATGGGCATTTTTTGAAGCTAAAACCGGCGTGCTGTCTGAAATGACGGGGGTGCCTGTTAGCAATTTTGGGAGCGCGCACTGTTAAGATATGATGACGCTTTGACCGACAGCCTCCAAAAGTGCTTCAATACAATTTTCGGTTATCACAGGCAAACAATTTACGCAGCTAATTCATTGCAATTGCAGTCACTGCACAGAAAATGGTTTTACCCATTTAACCGAAGATTTATAATTTGATGATGACAATTGTTGTCGTGTGTTTGTGTTCTGTGTGTGTGCGCGTGAGGGTGCCCTGCATGTTTGTGTGCTGTGTGTGTTTGGGTGTCTTGTGTGTTTGTGTTCTGTGTGTGTGTTGGGTGTGTGGGTGTCTTGTGTATTTGTGTTCTGTGGGTGTGTTGTGTGTGAGGATGTCTTGTGTATTTGACTACTATTTGTGTGTGAGCCCTGTGTGGTTGTCCTGTGTTGGTGCTCTGTACGTTTGAGTACTATATGTTTATGTTCGTGTATGGATGTCCTGTGTGTTTGTATATCGTGTGTGTATGGATCAGAGATACGCAAAAAAATAATGAGAAACTCCAACAATGCCGAGATTGTACTTTCTTGGCCTTGGTAACAAGTGTATTTTTCTTACAAGAGCTGCCTATCCTGCCTCACCTAGCACTACTTGCTGCCTCCATAACACTGTGTCTGCCCTCGTCACTTTGGTCGTGGGTCACATTCTGTATTGTTTCACTCTGCCTACTCACTCCTTCTCTTTCGTGTAAGAAGCTGAAAAAACGTATGTTCATCTCGATTGCTATAAGAGCGATCAATAAAGACGCTTGCTTTTTGTCTTCAAGTGTTTCTCCCCTCTGTCGCGTTATATAACCTTTGAGAATACGTCACTTGGCCTCCAGTCTCCTCTGTATTTCGATACCCGCGAGTGTATATCAACTAAGGGTCTCATATTGGGTTGGCTAAAAAGTTTGTTCGTTTTTTGAATGTCATTTTTCCGACCTTCTAAAGATTATTTTTATATTCTTATTGTCTAAATCCCGTATTCGGTACAGTGATTATGCTTACGTCAGAGTGTAATGCGAGTAAGCCTCCAAGTTGAAAACTTCTAACATTTTTGTTTGCATTCGAGTCCTTGCAATGATAGACCAAGTAGAGCACTATTGGCATCTAATGCTTTTTACTTTAAAAGGAAAGCAACAGAAACGACCCATACACATGGCATTTATTTGTGTGAGTAACTGTTATTATATT
The DNA here is from genome assembly GCA_030386875.1 of Morinoia aosen. Taxonomy (NCBI): domain Eukaryota; kingdom Metazoa; phylum Arthropoda; class Malacostraca; order Amphipoda; family Talitridae; genus Morinoia; species Morinoia aosen. Next base: position 2,779,928 of record CM059578.1, on the reverse strand, counting down.
TTTTTCTGAAAAAATATTAGACATCGGCAGTGCTCTAGTTGGTCTATCATTCCCTGGGCTTTAATGCAAGCCAAAATATCAGAACTTCTCTACTTGGAGGTTTATTGCACACTGACGTAAACATGCTCGCTGTGCCCAATACAAGATCATGAAAATAGCTACATAAAACGATCTTTAGATGGTCGGGAAGACGACATTCAAAAACGAACGAACTTTTTGGCCAACTCAAGATTTACAATTGGTTGATTCTTACGGAATCTCGCTCGTATGATGAAAAGGCGAACCAATATAGAGTAAATATTTATATTATTTTTCAGGGCAATGGTTTTGGGATACTAAAATTCAATCTTTAGGGCTGAAACTTAAAACAGGATCCTGTTCTATAGACATTTTTAAATCCAATGTTTTACAAGTTCACGTATCAACTTCATTGGATATAAACTGCTTTTCTTTTCTCTCTTTTTTTATTTTGTCTGTTCAGTTCGGCCCACTGAAGAGCCACTGTCACGTCACTTCCTGTTGTCTTAGGATACGCAGTCGACGTTTCTTTCCTTCTTATGCATATTTCTTCCTTTTCTTCTCAGATGAGGTTGCATTTTCGCGCGAGATTCCGTTTTTATCCTACTCTTGCAATTTTCATCCTTCCTTTTCCTTGTCAGTAGAGGTTCCATTTTCTCGTGAGGTTCTAAGTCGTTGTGGTACGTTGTTTAAAAGCACAAGAAGAAATAAAGAATATCAAATCTTTGCGACGTATGGGTTTTTGTTAATTCTACACAGTGAGACGTTCTTATAGAAACACAGGACAAGTTTAATGTCAACCAAATTTAATTTAACGTCACGAATTTAACGAATTTAACGGACGAATTTCATGTCAACAGTGCACAGTGCACAGTGCACAGTACACAGTAAACAGCACCCAGTACACACTACACGGTAAACAGCACCCAGTGCACACTATACACTACGCACTACACAGTACACAGTGCGCAGTACACACTACACTGTAAACAGCATACACTACACACACACACACACACACACACACACTACACACAGCACCAGCTCGGCAGGACCACATAGCCGCAGGATGTCCCCCAAAAAGCAATAACTCCCCAATTGATGATCCTCCCCCACCCCGGGGGGGAGGGGGGAGGAAGTTCCCCCTACAGCAGGGGGCATCCCCACCAAACTGGCGGAAACTGGCCCTGAATTACAGTTTCCGAACCCATGCTGCTGACCAATGAACCGGTGTCTGTGCGGGGTTTCGGACGGCAGCTGTTCGCTGCTAAATGTCACATTCTCTTACGATGTCTTTCTTCTGAGAGGTAATGCAGAGCTTGTTGTTCGCTTCTTTGCACTCTAAATTATAAGTCGTGGGTGAGAAGCAGGAAAATATCTATATGCTTAATTCAGTAACTCAAAATTTGTCCGAGTCCGTTTAGAAAATTGGCTGAGTCTATATGGTCAAGTGAGGTATTAAATTGAAGCCACTGGTGTCTATATTTGCAGAAAACTATTTATTTTTTTATTTTTATTTTTATTTTTTTTCTTCATTTTTTTTTAATTTTTTTAATTTTTTTTTCTTTATTTTATTTTTTTTTTATTATTTTTTTTTACATTTTATTTTTTTATTTTTAGGCAAGTCGGACAACCCGATACTCGGGTTGAACCGGTATACTAGTATATATATTTCTGGTTAAAAATAATCCATAACTTGCCGTCATGAGCTTCTTATTTAATTAGTGTGTATGGTGTGGTGTGTAAATATACATATTCATTCGTTTTTATATTTCAATATATATATATATATGAGTGGATAAAGGATAGGAAGTAAACAAATAAGTGGAAAAATAACTGACAATTATAATTAAACTAACAACTGACAATGAAAAACGAATTAATGAGCAATTAAACATAAATACATGAACAATTATACTTCAACTAGTATACCGGTTCAACCCGAGTATCGGGTTGTCCGACTTGCCTAAAAATGAAAAAAAATAAATAAAAAAAATGAAAAAAAATAAAAATAAAAATAAAAATAAAAAAAAACAAAGAAAAAAAAATAGAAAAAAATAAATAAAAAAAATGAAGAAAAAAAAAATAATATTATTCAAACCTGATAATTTTCTGCAAATATAGACACCAGTGGCTTCAATTTAGTACCTCACTTGACCATATAGACTCAGCCAATTTTCTAAACAGACTCGGACAAATTTTGAGTTACTGAATTAAGTATATAGATTGCATATCTAACGATTTTTCAATACAAACGTAAAAACGGAAAATACGGTAAGGTATAAATCCAACAGCGTATTAATACACTGCAGAACAAATATTGAAAAAAAATCCCCAAAAAACTGTCAATATGAATAGATGCTAACGTTTAGATTTGCTTTCAAATTCAAAGTTAGTTCGAGACTTGTCATTTAAACTCATATAGCTTTTTTGATTTTGTTCAAGTTGAAAGGAAAATTTCTGATTTAATTTATGAAAACGCAAATAAAGTAATCATAATTTTGCGTTGCGTTGATTGATGAAATCTAGTAATGAATCCAAAGACTGGAACTAATTCTTAAAGAATTAAGGGAAATGTCTAATTAGTTGGTGGAGAAGGTCTTCATGTTATTCATTTGAGGCGTTTTGTCAAATTTGAATTGTTTGAGTAATTGATATTTCGAGGAGTAAATAATTAACAGGAGCCCATTGATATATATTACGCATATCGAGCCCAGCTCTCTTAGACCATTTGCCCAGTAAACTGTTCTAACTTATTGCACTTACTGAAGGTGCTCATTACATACACTTATCGAATTACCTGCTGTGCTCACTAAACATACTGTACATGCTGTTAACAGTGTGCATGCCATACTTACTGTACAGGCTATTCTTACGGTGCGTACTACATACGATACGAGCTATACTTACTATACAAGCTACAAGCATGTCATTTACGGAATAATTCAGGTTATTACTAAATTAGTGCTCAATTTTGAATGAGTGAATAAGTTACGCTATGTTATTGATTTAAATACATCAACCACACGTGCACTCTCCAATTCCCCACACACTCCAACTCCCCACACACTCCAACTCACCACACACCCCCAACTCCCCGCACCCCCCAACTCCCCCCACCCCCCACTCCCCACACACCCCAACTCCCCACACCCCCCCTCCCCACACGCCCCCATCTCCCCACACCCCCAAGTCCCCACAAGCCCCCATCTCCCCACACTCCCCAAGTCCCTACAAGCCCCCATCTCCCCACACACACCCATCTCCCCACACACCCCCATCTCCCCACACACCCCCAACTCCCCACACACCCCCAACTCCCCACACACCCCCAACTCCCCACACCCCCCCAAAGTCCCCACAAGCCCCCATCTCCCCACACACCCCCATCTCCCCACACACCCCCAACTCCCCACACACCCCCATCTCCCCACACACCCCTATCTCCCCACACACCCCCATCTCCCCACACACCCCCATCTCCCCAAAAACCCCCATCTCCCCACCCACCCCCATCTCCCCACACACCCCCATCTCCTCACACACCCCCATCTCCCCACACACCCCCATCTCCCCACACACCCCCAACTCCCCACACACCCCATCTCCCCCCACACACCCCCATCTCCCCACACACCCCCATCTCCCCACACACTCCCATCTCCCCACACACCCCCATCTCCCCACACACCCCCATCTCCCCACACACCCCCATCTCCCCACACACCCCCATCTCCCCATACACCCCCATCTCCCCACACACTCCCATCTCCCCACACACCCCCATCTCCCCACACACCCCCAACTCCCCACACCTGTCACCTGTCACGTGACACAATTTGCATCGTAATGTGACCGAGGGCTGCTGAGCTGACGCTGTGTGGCAGGTGTGTCTCGTGAGGCTGTGTGCTGTGTTGAGTGTTGAGTGCTGTGTGCGCTGTGTGTTGTGTGGCGTGTGGCTGTGTGTTGTGTGCTGTGCGATATGTTTTGTGAGTGCTGTGTGTTGCGTGTTGTGTGTTGTGTGTTGTGTGCTATGTATTGTGTGCTGTGTGTTGTGTGAAGGGCTTTGTAAGTGTATATTCAAGCTTCTGAAGCTTTTCGGTGACCAATTTCCGAAGTCTCTCAAGGTTATATGTTCATTGCGCTTATTTATGACGTGCGGCGCGTCAAACGTCTCACGACGCAGTTAAAACGAGCCTTCAACATTCAAGCGCATTTTTTGAAAGTTTCATGCACGACGCACACGAACGTCCTAGTAACGCATCCCGCGACGTGCGTTCCAACGTCTGGTTAACGTAAAAATTGCTTGAACACTCAAACCGCGACGTGAGCCACCGGTGGTACACGGAGGTCACTTTCATATTGCTGCTGACCAACCAGTAGTCACAAACTCAATTTTCATTATTAATTAAATCAATGCTAAATGAAGGCACGGTCCAGTTCATGCTTGTTATTTCCAAAATGGTGCACCACAATTGACTTTATGTTCGAGTTGAATGTTGAACTTCAGTTTAACCCGTCGCGGTGAACGTGTTGAAGTACGCTGGTCGCTCTGCAAGAACGTTTTGCGCTAAAGATATATATGTAAATATATATATATATATACGGATATACATACTGTACATCCTTATTTCACTGCGCGCATTAACCGTTTGCTCACTTAAAAAATGCGTCGGCCGTATTAAGTTTTGATTTTGATCTATTTTACAACGTTTATTGTTTCAAATATTTTCGAAAGCCTCATAAAGTTTGAGTTTTTCGAACGTTTTCAGGTGAATTTTAAAACGCACACATAACTGCCACTCCAGGACTGCGCTTCGGATATGAGCGTTGGAAAACGTCAATAAAACGTTTGCGCATGGTTGATGCTTATAACCCCATTTGAAGGTGTCATTTAAACGTACTTTTGTGCATAGAGCCATCAACTCTATTGAAAGACGTCGATTTGGGCCTGGTGTATGTTCCTGAACCCATTTGATATGTCAATTAAACTTTCATTCACGCAAAACCCGTTAATCCCATTAGAAGACGTCAGTTAAACACGTTAATCCCATTAGAAGACGTCAGTTAAACCCGTTAATCCCATTAGAAGACGTCAGTTAAACCCGTTAATCCCATTAGAAGACGTCAGTTAAACCCGTTAATCCCATAAGAAGACGTCAGTTAAACCCGTTAACCCCATAAGAAGACGTCAGTTAAACCCCTTAATCCCCTAAGAAGACGTCAGTTAAACCCGTTAATCCCATTAGAAGACGTCAGTTAAACCCGTTAATCCCATAAGAAGACGTCAGTTAAACCCGTTAATCCCATAAGAAGACGTCAGTTAAACCAGTTAATCCCATAAGAAGACGTCAGTTAAACCCCTTAATCCCATTAGAAGATGTCAGTTGAACTCGTTAATCCCATTAGAATATGTCAGTTAAACTCGTTAATCCCATTAGAAGATGTCAGTTAAACTCGTTAATCCCATTAGAAGATGTCAGTTAAACTCGTTAATCCCGTTAGAAGACGTCAGTTAAACTCGTTAATCCCATTAGAAGATGTCAGTTAAACTCGTTAATCCCGTTAGAAGACGTCAGTTAAACTCGTTAATCCCATTAGAAGACGTCAGTTAAACTCGTTAATCCCATTAGAAGATGTCAGTTAAACTCGTTAATCCCGTTAGAAGACGTCAGTTAAACTCGTTAATCCCATAAGAAGACGTCAGTTAAATCCCTTAATCCCATTAGAAGATGTCAGTTAAACTCGTTAATCCCATTAGAAGATGTCAGTTAAACTCGTTAATCCCATTAGAAGATGTCAGTTGAACTCGTTAATCCCATTAGAAGATGTCAGTTAAACTCGTTAATCCCATTAGAAGATGTCAGTTAAACTCGTTAATCCCATTAGAAGATGTCAGTTAAACTCGTTAATCCCGTTAGAAGACGTCAGTTAAACTCGTTAATCCCATTAGAAGATGTCAGTTAAACTCGTTAATCCCGTTAGAAGACGTCAGTTAAACTCGTTAATCCCATTAGAAGATGTCAGTTAAACCCGTTAATCCCATTAGAAGATGTCAGTTAAACTCGTTAATCCCATTAGAAGACGTCAGTAAAACTCGTTAATCCCATTAGAAGACGTCAGTTAAACCAGTTAATCCCATAAGAAGACGTCAGTTAATCCCGTTAATCCCATTAGAAGACGTCAGTAAAACTCGTTAATCCCATTAGAAGATGTCAGTTAAACTCGTTAATCCCATTAGAAGACGTCAGTAAAACTCGTTAATCCCATTAGAAGATGTCAGTTAAACTCGTTAATCCCATTAGAAGATGTCAGTTAAACTCGTTAATCCCATTAGAAGATGTCAGTTAAACTCGTTAATCCCATTAGAAGATGTCAGTTAAACTCGTTAATCCCATTAGAAGATGTCAGTTAAACTCGTTAATCCCATTAGAAGACGTCAGTAAAACTCGTTAATCCCATTAGAAGACGTCAGTTAAACCCGTTAATCCCATAAGAAGACGTCAGTTAAACCCGTTAATCACATAAGAAGACGTCAGTTAAACCAGTTAATCCCATAAGAAGACGTCAGTTAAACCCGTTAATCCCATTAGAAGACGTCAGTTAAACCCGTTAATCCCATTAGAAGACGTCAGTTAAACCCGTTAATCCCATAAGAAGACGTCAGTTAAACCAGTTAATCCCATAAGAAGACGTCAGTTAAACCCGTTAATCCCATTAGAAGACGTCAGTTAAACCCGTTAATCCCATAAGAAGACGTCAGTTAAACCCGTTAATCACATAAGAAGACGTCAGTTAAACCCGTTAATCCCATTAGCATATGTCAGTTAAACTCGTTAATCCCATTAGAAGATGTCAGTTAAACTCGTTAATCCCATTAGAAGATGTCAGTTAAACTCGTTAATCCCATTAGCATATGTCAGTTAAACTCGTTAATCCCATTAGAAGATGTCAGTTAAACTCGTTAATCCCATTAGAAGATGTCAGTTAAACTCGTTAATCCCATTAGAAGATGTCAGTTAAACTCGTTAATCCCATTAGAAGACGTCAGTTAAACTTGTTAATCCCATTAGAAGATGTCAGTTAAACTCGTTAATCCCATTAGCATATGTCAGTTAAACTCGTTAATCCCATTAGAAGATGTCAGTTAAACTCGTTAATCCCATTAGAAGATGTCAGTTAAACTCGTTAATCCCATTAGAAGACGTCAGTAAAACTCGTTAATCCCATTAGAAGATGTCAGTTAAACTCGTTAATCCCATTAGAAGACGTCAGTTAAACCCGTTAATCCCATTAGAAGATGTCAGTTAAACTCGTTAATCCCATTAGCATATGTCAGTTAAACTCGTTAATCCCATTAGAAGATGTCAGTTAAACTCGTTAATCCCAATAGAAGACGTCAGTTAAACTCGTTAATCCCATTAGAAGATGTCAGTTAAACTCGTTAATCCCATTAGCATATGTCAGTTAAACTCGTTAATCCCATTAGAAGATGTCAGTTAAACTCGTTAATCCCATTAGAAGATGTCAGTTAAACTCGTTAATCCCATTAGAAGACGTCAGTAAAACTCGTTAATCCCATTAGAAGATGTCAGTTAAACTCGTTAATCCCATTAGAAGACGTCAGTTAAACTCGTTAATCCCATTAGAAGATGTCAGTTAAACTCGTTAATCCCATTAGCATATGTCAGTTAAACTCGTTAATCCCATTAGAAGATGTCAGTTAAACTCGTTAATCCCATTAGAAGATGTCAGTTAAACTCGTTAATCCCATTAGAAGACGTCAGTAAAACTCGTTAATCCCATTAGAAGATGTCAGTTAAACTCGTTAATCCCATTAGAAGACGTCAGTTAAACCCGTTAATCCCATTAGAAGATGTCAGTTAAACTCGTTAATCCCATTAGCATATGTCAGTTAAACTCGTTAATCCCATTAGAAGATGTCAGTTAAACTCGTTAATCCCATTAGAAGATGTCAGTTAAACTCGTTAATCCCATTAGAAGACGTCAGTAAAACTCGTTAATCCCATTAGAAGATGTCAGTTAAACTCGTTAATCCCATTAGAAGACGTCAGTTAAACCCGTTAATCCCATAAGAAGACGTCAGTTAAACCCGTTAATCACATAAGAAGACGTCAGTTAAACCCCTTAATCCCATTAGCATATGTCAGTTAAACTCGTTAATCCCATTAGAAGATGTCAGTTAAACTCGTTAATCCCGTTAGAAGACGTCAGTTAAACTCGTTAATCCCATTAGAAGATGTCAGTTAAACTCGTTAATCCCATTAGAAGATGTCAGTTAAACTCGTTAATCCCATTAGAAGACGTCAGTAAAACTCGTTAATCCCATTAGAAGATGTCAGTTAAACTCGTTAATCCCATTAGAAGATGTCAGTTAAACTCGTTAATCTCACCAGAAGACGTAAGTTGAACGCTCTAACCTCCCCAGAAAACGTCAGTTAAACATTCAACACTTAATCCCATTAGAAGTTGACGTCAGTTAAACATTCAACACTTAATCTCACCAGAAGACGGCAGTTAAACATTCAACACTTAATCCCATTAGAAGTTGACGTCAGTTAAACATTCAACACTTAATTTCACCAGAAGACGTCAGTTAAAAGCTTTAATGCCACCGGAAGATGTGAGCAAAACGTCCGGGCCCGCAGTACGTCTAGAAGGCCATTAGGCGACGTGAATTAGACGCAGGCCCCAGGGGGAGGGGAGAGGGAGACGCCATCAGTATTCCCCAGAACATCTCCTCCCCATTTTAACTCCCTATTTTTGGGCCCTATTTTTAACTCAATAAATTAGGCGGCGGACATGAAAGAAATGTTTTGCAGCGCGGGCGGCGGGAACATTTTCTCAGGGCGCGTATTAATATTCAGCATTGCACTCACTTCGAGATTAATGAAGAATATACGGAGCCGGGCGGCCGCCGCAGCCTGCTCGTGCTGCGGGAATTTGATTATGGTGGTGACGGGCACTTCTGCTCCCCACTGCACTCCCCACCGCACTCCCCTGCTGCTCCCCACTGCACTCCCCTGCTGCTCCCCACTGCAGTCGCCACTGCACTCCACTGCTGCTCCCCACTGCACTCCCCACTGCACTCCCCTGCTGCTCCCCTGCTGCTCCCCACTGTACTACCCTGCTGCTCCCCACTGCACTTCCCTGCTGCTCCCCACTGCGCTCCCCACTGCACTCCCCTGCTGCTCCCCTGCTGCTCCCCACTGCGCTCCCCACTGCACTCCCCTGCTGCTCCCCTGCTGCTCCCCACTGCACTCCCCACTGCACTCCCCTGCTGCTCCCCACTGCACTCCCTTGCTGCTCCCAACTGCACTCCCCTGCTGCTCCCCACTGCACTCCCTTGCTGCTCCCAACTGCACTCCCCTGCTGCTCCCCACTGCACTTCCCTGCTGCTCCCAACTGCACTCCCCTGCTGCTCCCCACTGCACTCCCTTGCTGCTCCCAACTGCACTCCCCTGCTGCTCCCCACTGCACTCCCTTGCTGCTCCCAACTGCACTCCCCTGCTGCTCCCCACTGCACTTCCCTGCTGCTCCCCACTGCACTCCCCTGCTGCTCCCAACTGCACTCCCTTGCTGCTCCCAACTGCACTCCCCTGCTGCTCCCAACTGCACTCCCCTGCTGCTCCCCACTGCACTCCCCTGCTGCTCCCCACTGCACTCCCCTGCTGCTCCCAACTGCACTCCCTTGCTGCTCCCAACTGCACTCCCCTGCTGCTCCCCACTGCACTCCCCTGCTGCTCCCCACTGCACTCCCCTGCTGCTCCCAACTCCACTCCCTTGCTGCTCCCAACTGCACTCCCCTGCTGCTCCCCACTGCACTCCCCTGCTGCTCCCCACTGCACTCACCACTGCACTCCCCTGCTGCTCCCCACTGCACTCCCCTGCTGCTCCCCACTGCACTCCCCTGCTGCTCCCAACTGCACTCCCCTGCTGCTCCCCACTGCACTCCCCTGCTGCTCCCCACTGCGCTCCCCTGCTGCTCCCCACTGCACTCACCACTGCACTCCCCTGCTGCTCCCCACTGCACTCCCCTGCTGCTCCCCACTGCACTCCCCACTGCACTCCCCTGCTGCTCCCCACTGCACTCCCCTGCTGCTCCCCACTGCACTCCCCTGCTGCTCCCCACTGCACTCCCCTGCTGCTCCCCACTGCACTCCCCTGCTGCTCCCCACTGCACTCACCACTGCACTCCCCTGCTGCTCCCCACTGCACTCCCCTGCTGCTCCCCACTGCACTCACCACTGCACTCCCCTGCTGCTCCACCCCCACACCCCACTACACTCCCACATTCACCGTGGCCGAGTAGTTAAGAGCGCGCTCCCATCACGGGAAGGGTCGGCGATCGTAAAGGAAACGATCGTCTCGCTCATCACATCCAATAGATTTATATTTAACACAAAAAACGCTAAAATTAATGAGTGATTATACCAATTCTTAACTCAACTTAGAGCTGGATTAATTCAAACTCGACTTGGATTAATTTGAACTTGACTTGGACTAATTTAAACTCGACTTGGATTAATTTGGACTTGACTTGGACTAATTTAAACTCGACTTGGATTAATTTGAACTTGAATTAGATTAATTTAAACTCGACTTGGATTAATTTAAACTCGACTTGGATTAATTTGAACTTGACTTGGACTAATTTAAACTCGACTTGGATAAATTTGAAGGGAAAAAAGGTGTAGTGTAAAAATAAAATTAGAGAGTAAAAAATAAACTGGTTTTAAAATTGAAACTGGAAGAACAAAATGAGAAGTACAAATCAAACTGAAATGTCAGCTGATGAGGTTGTGACTCCTTGGAATGTTGCACAAACTAGTATGTGACACTAACTCGAATATAACATTTCAATAAAGATCATTATGAGCCGGGGCATTAATGAGAACATTTCACACGTTGGGAACATTGCTACATTGCAGCCGGTACTGTATGTTGTGAGTGCGTTGGCAACACAAATTAGAAGTTATCAATCTCTCTGTTAACTTAACTATTAGGAAACCTCAACCCTGAGTTTACCCCAATTCACTCACTTTACACGAACCCCAACAGCAGCGAACCCCAACTGCACAGCTATTTCTTTCAACCGCTCTCCTACACATTGGCTTTTCCCGCGCATTTCCGCCAAAATCCTCCCACAGCAAACTCCGTCACCCCCATCTCACCCCACACATCCCAATCTACCACCACACAACCCCTTCTCACACCCACACAACCTCTTTTACCCTCACACAACCCCTTTTACCTCAACACCACCCTTCTCACACCCATACAACCCCTTCTCACCTCCTAACAAACTAATCTATCTCCTCAAAACCCCTTCTCAACCCCGAACAACCCACTTTACCTCACCCCAACCCTCCCCTCCCCAACCCACAACACCCCTCCTCACCCCCACGTTCCCCTCTATCCCTCCCCCCCTCCCCCCCAGCCCCAAGGCTCCCGGGGATATTCTTTGCAAATCCCTAAGATCTTCCCCGCGTTATCAGCGCTGCGACACAGGGGCAGCTTTGCTCAATTTTGCGTACGCGTGTGTACGTGTGTTGGTATGTGTATATGTGTAGGTATATGTACGTGTACGTGCGTGGACAAGCAAGTATGTGCACATGTTTTACTGTGTTGGTGTGTGTACTCGCATGTATGCGTGTGGGTATATGTGTGTGTATGTGTATAAGTACGTGTTTGTATACTCGGATGTACGTGTGCGTGTTTGTACTTGTACATGTGGACATCTGTGTATGTTTTCGTGCGTGTGCGTATATGTGCAGGTATGTGTATCTGTTCATGTGAGTACACGGGTGTGTGTGTGTGTACGATAGGGCATACATGTGTATAACAGTAAATATTTGCGCACGTTTTGTTTACAGGAGCATATGAGCTATGTGCGATTTTAACCATCCCGTATACACATATTTTATATGTACTCAACCTCTACGTACAGTTGCACACATCATACGCCACGTACGCACTCACACTCAAAACACATGCACAAAACACACACATAACACACGCACACAGTAAACTCGCAAAAAACACGCCCACAACACACTCGTACACAACACGCACACAAACCTATTTCGATGAACAAAAAAACACGAACACAAACACTTGCTGCAAGATCCCCCAGATCGAGAAAATTCACTCACAACAAATGGAAATCTGAGCCCTTCTCAAACATTCTTTTGCTCTTGCAACTTCCGGAAGACTTTTTTGCTTGACAAACTCTGCTGCAGCAGCTGATACTAATTCTTTGTTCTCTGTAGACGGGACTTTTGGATGAGACCGTCCTAGATCGTGTTGCGGGGAGCCCGTCCTAGATGTTGTTGTGGGGAGCCCGTCCTAGATGTTGTTGTGGGGAGCCCGTCCTAGATGTTGTTGTGGGGAGCCCGTCCTAGATGTTGTTGTGGGGAGCCCGTCCTAGATGTTGTTGTGGGGAGCCCGTCCTAGATGTTGTTGTGGGGAGCCCGTCCTAGATGTTGTTGTGGGGAGCCCGTCCTAGATGTTGTTGTGGGGAGCCCGTCCTAGATGTTGTTGTGGGGAGCCCGTCCTAGATGTTGTTGTGGGGAGCCCGTCCTAGATGTTGTTGTGGGGAGCCCGTCCTAGATGTGGTGGGGAGCCCGTCCTAGATGTGGTGGGGAGCCCGTGTTTTGGGGGTGAATTGGGTACGGAATACGTGGTGCGCAGGGTGTGTGGAGTGTGGGTTGTGTGGAGTGTGGGGTATGTGGAGTGTGGGGTATGTGGGGCGCGTGGGGTTTGTGGAGTGTGGGGGTGTGAGAAGTAACACAGCTGCGCAACAGACTACACGCTGTTACGAGGCAGATTTTAATCCTCACAACACATCCGTCCGACCCCACTCCAGACCCCACACCTCCACATAGCCCCTGACCCACCCGTTACTCAAACCCCACTCCAGACCCCACACCTCCCCACAGCCCCAGACCCACCCGTCACTGAGACCCCACTCCAGACCCCACACCTCCCCACAGCCCCAGACCCACCCGTCACTGAGACCCCACTCCAGACCCCACACCTCCCCACAGCCCCAGACCCACCCGTCACTGAGACCCCACTCCAGACCCCACACCTCCCCACAGCCCCAGACCCACCCGTCACTGAGACCCCACTCCAGACCCCACACCTCCCCACAGCCCCAGACCCACCCGTCACTGAGACCCCACTCCAGACCCCACACCTTCCCACAGCCCCAGACCCACCCGTCACTTAGACCCCATTAGATCGGACACTCCATCCATTGAGGCGGCAGCGAAGTCTCTTGGGATCAGATTCCCTTATTTTTGGTGCCTTATTTTTGTGCCGTTTTCGCCCAGACTTGCATTCTCTTGGTTTATTTGAACGCGATCTGCTCGGTTGATTCATCCCAAGTCTTCTTGAACGGTGATTTGGTCGTTTTTGGTCTCGCTGCTTGCCGGTAACGCCGTGTGGGGAGATTTCTGCGAGGAAACGTCTTTTAACATTATTTTTGTTCTGTTGTTGTTACTTAAACTCTTCTTGAACGGTTATTTGGTCGTTTTAATGATTTCTGGTGACAATTTGGAGGTAAACTTGTGCAAGGAAACATTCTTTAACGTAGTGTGTGTTCAGTTATTGCTACTCCAGCTTTACCTAAAAAGTTATTTGTCTAATCGTCTTAGGTCTCGTCGCTTTTCGTTACATGTAATGGAAAAATTTGTAGAAGAAAACGTTCTTTAACGTTTCATTTACTAAGTTATCATTACTGGAATTTGCCATTAAAAGTCATGTGTGGTAATCTTCTCAGGTCTCTTAGATATTTGGAAACAAGTTAGCAAGTTTGGGTACGATCGGTTCTGGTGAGTTCCTCAAGAGTCTGTCTTGGGACGCTTTTCAATTTCATGGTACCCTTTATTCAGGAACCAAATTCCATATATTTTCCAATATCAAATAAACTAACAGAATGCAAGTCTATGTTCAGTATTTGACCAGTCTGATGTACGGCTAGGTTGAATAAGATGAATCTATACTTCTTTATAAAATAGGGCACCCGTAGTGTATAACCTTGTGGCAGTTGATTGAAATGCGTTACGTACCTGCGTAATGAGAACGTAATGAGGACGAAACCTAAATGTGGTATAAATGTGTTGTAAATGTCATGCTCATTGAATGTGGATGTAAACTAATGTAGTCTAAATATAATGTATACATAAGGGATGTAAATGTAATGCAAATATGATGTAAATGTATTGCGAGTGTACTGTGTGTAATGTGATTGATACATGAATGTAATGTGGATGTAATGTGATTGATACATGAATGTAATGTGGATGTAATGTGATTGGTGCATGAATGTAATGTGGATGTAATGTGATTGGTGCATGAATGTAATGTGGATGTAATGTGATTGATACATGAATGTAATGTGGATGTAATGTGATTGGTGCATGAATGTAATGTGGATGTAATGTGATTGATACATGAATGTAATGTGGATGTAATGTGATTGGTGCATGAATGTAATGTGGATGTAATGTGATTGATACATGAATGTAATGTGGATGTAATGTGATTGATACATGAATGTAATGTGGATGTAATGTGATTGATACATGAATGTAATGTGGATGTAATGTGATTGATACATGAATGTAATGTGGATGTAATGTGATTGATACATGAATGTAATGTGGATGTAATGTGATTGGTGCATGAATGTAATGTGGATGTAATGTGATTGATACATGAATGTAATGTGGATGTAATGTGATTGATACATGAATGTAATGTGGATGTAATGTGATTGGTACATGAATGTAATGTGGATGTAATGTGATTGGTACATGAATGTAATGTGGATGTAAAATTGGACATACGGATGTAATATGAACGTAGATTGAATGTAATGCAATTGAAATACGAGTATTGATGTTACTGTAATGCAATTGATGCATGAATCTTGAGTAGACCTAACTCAAGTATGATGTATAATTTAAAAGGTAATTGCAGAATTAAAATGTGCTGTAAGTATTCAAAAGTAGGAAGAGGAAATGTGCTCGTGCATTACGATGATGCTAAGCGAACTGTGCGTGTGTGTGTGTGTTCAAGTAATGGGAGCACACAAAGTCTGGGAGTCACAGTCACAGTCCATTCACAAAACTGTTAGCAGTTTTCGGTTAATTTATCACATCGTTTGCATGAATTTACCAAGACCCATTAATTGCACTATTTATCAATTTATGCTCGGGATAACGCATCACAGGTCTATCGTATTGTTTTATACGAATATATATGTAAATTTACGCGCATTTATTGAGTTATTTGTCAATATATGATGAAGATGAGGTATTGTCGTAAATTGATCGTTACAACGGCGTTGTTGTGGCGGCCTCAAAACCTCGCCTTAAACGCGCGGTGCAGCTTTTATCTCCGCAACTTATTTCTCACGCGGCTTTTTGCCTGCGGCTTTAACTTTTTTTCTGCATTTCTCTTTCTATTGATTTGATAACTATCCAGGTATTATGTCCATTTTGACGTTTTTCCAGTTATTCAGTCCATTTTTAGTCCATTTGGTCTATTTAGCTATTGAGTTAAGTACCTACCTCCATAAATCACATATGTGCCACAGTTACCTCTAGAAGCACTAAACGCACCAACAGTATATTCCGATGAGTACCACAATAAATAGCATAAGAACCTATCCTTAAGTATTACGTATACGATCATAAGTACCACAGGTACCTTCATAAACACCATAAGCACCGCAAATACCCCCTCGTAAGCACCACAATCAGTCCCCGTCAGTACCACGCGTAAGTACCTTCAGTACCCCTGTAAGCACCATAATTAGTTCCCGTCAGTACCACGCGTAAGTACCTCCAGTACCCCCGTAAGCACCACAATCAGTCCTCGTCAGTACCACGCGTAAGTACTCCAGTACCCCCGTAAGCACCACAATCAGTCCCCGTCAGTACGACGCGTAAGTATCTCCAGTACCCCCGTAAGCACCACAATCAGTCCCCGTCAGTACCACGCGTAAGTACTCCAGTACCCCCGTAAGCACCACAATCAGTCCCCGTCAGTACGACGCGTAAGTATCTCCAGTACCCCCGTAAGCACCACAATCAGTCCCCGTCAGTACCACGCGTAAGTACCTCCAGTACCCCCGTAAGCACCACAATCAGTCCCCGTCAGTACCACGCGTAAGTACTCCAGTACCCCCGTAAGCACCACAATCAGTCCCCGTCAGTACGACGCGTAAGTATCTCCAGTACCCTCGTAAGCACCACAATCAGTCCCCGTCAGTACCACGCGTAAGTACCTCCAGTACCCCCGTAAGCACCACAATCAGTCCCCGTCAGTACCACGCGTAAGTACCTCCAGTACCCCCGTAAGCACCACGCGCACCCCTGGCCAGCGCAGGAGGTGCGGTGGTGGGACTGGAGATCTCGAAGCCTCTCTTCATTTCTCAGCTCACCTGACGGGGACCATCGATCATGATTCCTGGGGACACCGCCCTCCCCTCTCTCCCCTCCCCTTCCTCCCTCCCCTCCCCCCTCTGTTGAAGTGTCGCCTCCCCACCTCCCCCTCCCTCCCTCCCTATCCATCTGTTGAGGTGTGCCTCCCCACCTCCCCCTCCCTCCCTCCCTCCCCATTTGTTGAGGTGTGCCTCCCCACCTCCCCATCCCTCCCTCCCTCCCCATCTGTTAAGGTGTGCCTCCCCATCCCCCATTATTGAGATGTCACCTCCCTATCCCCCGGGTGGGGGGACTTTGAGGGGTTTATCCCATACTAGTGCACACGGCCCGCCATAAATGTGAATATTGTATACTTTTCTCAAACAAATCTGGCAGACGTGGATGCCAAACAATTATATCCATACCAATAGTACTCGCGATTGAAATATTCTTGTACAGGGTGTTTTTTAAATACGTGATCTAAAAATAATCTTTAGTAAATTTTGATAAAATGAACGGATTTTTAAAAACAAAACGGCAGTCGAATCCTGAGATTGATATCTTTTACTTGGACCAACTTTTGAAGATGACATCCTTCATGTGGCGTCCACTTGACCGCGCGCAACATTGGGCGCGTGTTCGCATGCTTCTCACTGCAGCTCTGGTGAGGGCGGGACCGATCCATCTTATTTCTGAGATGATGGCATCCTTGGGTTGAGTCAGAGCCGTCGGCTTGTCACGCTCTCCTTGGTCACGCTGTCACGCTTGAAACTTCGCTGAGCCAGGACAATGCTCCTTCCATTAGAGAAGTCTGCAGTGCTTATGGAAGCTAAATGTTCCTTTGTCCAGTTCGTCATCTTGGCGGCAGTTCCATAGCAGGAGGAATTTTACTGTGTACTCTGATCCTTATTTTGAGTGGTGTATCATGTATACGTAGGTACGAAAAGCAAAATATCCAAACCCATCAATTTCGACAGGTCGTGTTACACAAGTGAATAATATTGTCAATAGTTTCACTCCTTAACTTCTAAACAATTATTTGAATTACATCCCCTACAATGTTTTTCCTAAAATTCCTCACAAAGTTTCCTACATTAATGCTGAAGTAATTCCCAAAATACGGTCTAGGTATAGTACATTACGGGCTATTTGTACTATAGTCTGTATACTCAAGTGCTCATTGTATTTTGTGCGCAGTGTAGTGCCTATTAGTGCTAATGCTCGTAGTATTTTACTCATATATTTCTCAAAGTACTACTCATAACGCAGTACGCACCAATACACACTGGTACAACGGTACAGTCTACACAATAATAGTGCTACATGACCGTCAAAATCCTTCAATGCAATTAAAAAAGATAACTCATGTCGTTGGCTAAATAGAAACTAATGTGCTAACTTACCCCAATTGTTTTAAGGAGAGCGTACAGGTATTCGGGTGAAGGTTACACAAGAATTTGATCATTTTGCTGTTTACACGCGAGAAAACACACGCTAAGTTGAGGGAGTATTTTTTAAATAGGAAGTAGGTTATGTAAGTTTATCGTGTATTCCTATTGTCACTGTCTCAGATTAATAATTTTGTTACTCACGAATTTTCGCAAATGTTTTCCCGATGAGGCAAATTTGTAATTTTTATTTTCCAGGCCAATACTATAGCGTTGAGCAATTTAATTTGAAATTTTGCCGTCAAAATGACGGTCTATTAAATTTGACCATTTTATTGCGACTCCGTAGCGACCACTTTTGCTAAAGAAACATTGCAACCTCGGCGAATGCCAAAAATTAGGAAGAAAAGTATAAAAACTTGTTTTTTCTACGTTTTTCAAATATGTCAGCGCTTACAGTTTCCAGTATGTACTCAGAATAGATGGGCAAATAATTTTCAACCCTCAAGATATATATAGTAGTTATACAATTCCCTCCATCTTTTCAGTATGCTGAGGAATACAGTTTTGAATACGCATTATATATAGGTTTACAATTTCCTATCGTTACTGCCATCCTAAATCTACTCATGTGTAAATAGACCTATAATATTGAATTCCCTTGTACGTAGGCACACAAAATACCATATTGAATACATGGACTTCGCCAAATAACGGTTTTAGTTAGTACCTCCGCGTAGAGTAGAGTGTTGATTTTTGAACGAGTTTTATGGGAGTCTCCGAATTGATTATAATTCAGGTAATTCGCAACAGCCACAAATCTTCTCACAAATTCCTCTCCGCTTTGTTCGTTATTTTTCATTTCCCCATAAATTGATTCATTTTGCTCAAATTATTTCATTTATTCTCAAAATCATTAATTCTTACTCAAATTCATTCATCTCTCTGCGATATCAATGATCTTTTTCGGATATTCATTCCTTTTAGTACAATATCGTTCGCCTTTCTACAGATATACTCATTTTCTCACAAATTAATTCATTTGTCTGTTGCATCAATAATCTTTGCACAGGTTCGTTCACCTTTAAAATACAAATCTCATGCACAGCAAACCAGCTCCTGTTTGCTGTGCAGTGTAAGGCTCCAAGTGTAAGTAGGCGAGTAGATGTGGTGTGATCCAACAGTCCCGTACATGTATTGCTCCACAGCAATACAGCAAAAACAACACCATCAAAACTCGCACAAATTTTTTTTCATTTCATTACTAATTTATTCAGTTTTGTGAAACACCAACAACCTCTGCAGAGATCTTTTCATTTCCTCACTATTTTTCATTCATTTCCCTAAAACACCAGCAATTCTTGCAAAGGGGCCTTCATATCCTCACCAACACACACAAGTCCTAACAAATTTCCCTCGCACAGGGGAGTGGACACAGCCACCCACACCACACATACCCCCAGCCACAAAGTCTACCCCGCCCCCCCCCCCTCCTCCGTTTTTTGCAAGGTCCATTAAAGCCTTAAGGCTGCAAATCAAGTCGGGAGCCATCAGGGCCACAAAGACAGGGGAGGTGCGGGGGTCAAAAGCTGGGCTCCCCCCCCCCGTGGGGGGGTTATTAGGACTGCGTAATGCATGCAAATCTTGCAAATAGCCATAATGACGTTAAATGCCCGGGTCACAAAGTGGGGAGGGAGAGAGGGGGGGAGCGAGGGGGCATAGGGGTGAGGGAACTAGGGTGCCTGCTGGGAGGGAAAGAGGGAGCCCATAACTGCAGCCTAGGCCTATATAACCGCGGCCTAGGCCTAAAACTTCCGTCAATATATATATATAATATTACCACCTATGACTGCAGCTTAGGCCTATGAACAAAGCTTAGGCCTATAGCCTCAGACAAAGTACATTATCACAACCTAGGCCTATGACCACAGTTTAGGCCTACGACCACAGTTTAGGCCTATGACTTAAGATTAGGTCTATGACCGCAGCTTGAGCCTGTGACCCCAGCTTAGGCTTACGACCACAGCTTAGGCCTGCGACCACAAAGAAGGCACATGACTGTAGCCTAGGCCTAGGACCACAAGGGAGGCCTGTGACTGTAGCCTAGGCCTATGACCACAGAGAGGCCTGTGACCGCAGCGTAGGCCTACGGCCCCAGCCTCCCCAATAAGCCCCGTGTGAGCGATCATGACGGATCCTCTGCAATATTGGCATCCCCCTGTGAGGCGAGGGGGTGAGGGGGGAATAAAGAAACTGAGGTTTTAGATACTCGAAATATTTAGGCGCGAATTTGCGCGTGTGCGTATGAGCTCGTGCACATGCTAATACATGCGCACACGAAAAGACTTACGCACATATATACGGTCATGAACACATAAACACAGAAGCACACACACACACACAAGAACATGCTCACATACACGTACATATATTAATATACGTACATGCACACGCACATGTAAATGCAAACACTTGACATATGCACGTAGACACATGCATGTTCGTATATGTACATATACCCGTACATGCAACGGTAATTTCAAAAGAAGTGATCACGTAACCCCTCTCCTCAATAAACTCGGCTGGATCCCTATCCAAGAAAGGCTCCTCATGCAGAAGGCCCAATACGCATTCTCCTCGTTATATCTTCCTCAGAGCAATGCTGAGATAGTGCGTTTCCATCCACCCACTGTAACCAATCAAAAACCGAACAGAAACAATAATGTCTTAGTCAACTATCGTTCATCTCACTTAGGGCAGAAGGCTCTGTCCATATCAGGCGCCTTACTGTGGAACAAACTTCCCCTGAGTATTAAAGTCCCTCAAAGACCGAGAGAATTTAAAGCCAAAATAACTCGTCATCTTGTGTCTCAATAATAATCCTTAGTTACAGAACATACTGAATGAGTACTGACGAATCTCATTTGCCTGGTATCTCCATTGCTGAACAATCTCCCTCGCTCATTGTTTTATAATTCAAGACATCAAACAACAGTTTTGAAGTATGCGTAGGTATTATGATTTGACCGCCTATACGTTGTCATTTGCGGACATGCTTACTTGTATATGTGTGTACGTATATAGGTGTATGTGCGCATATGGGTGTGTATATGTGCACGTACAACTGTGTGCACTAGAGTAGATGAACCAGTCGAAGGTGCATTTTATGGCATTCCTCTCCGTTTCTGTGCAAGCATCAAACTAGACCGTCATGGTACCTATGTGTGTGTGTTTATCAATTGCAGACATTCTGCACCATAATACAAAGATAATGTGTTTTTTTTATAATATGAAATTGTAAAGCATCCATGTAAAAAAAATAAATTCGTTGTGTGATCATCCATTTATACTGCAGTAATATACTTATTCGGCCTATAGTTATATGCTTATAATAATGTGATACCTATGTTTGTTTATCAATTGACGACAATTTGCGCCATATTTCAAAGATAATGTGATTTTTTTTTTTCTAATATGAAACCTTTATAGGACATTAATTTTTTCTTTCTTATTCACGTCCCACAATCGTTTTCATGTTTCTGACTTAAGTAGACTGTTTTGTGCCTCTATTTTTAGTACGAAATTTTATAAAATTCATGCTATAATAAAAGATATTTTCTCCGTTTCCCTCGATTGGAAGTCTGGTTTATACTGACTAGTTTACGCTGATATTTGCGCACATGCTTACTTGTATATATGTGTACGTGTCCACGCTATGCGTATGACACTCTGTAGAATGCGTATGTATTGCCTCGATGCATAGAAATGCATTTGTGTATGCTTACGAGTTAGGTGTAAATATGTGCGTGGGTATATGTGTGCATGTGTATGTGTAAATATTTACACGTATACGTGCACATATGTGTGTACTAGACTGACAACTAGCATTTTACTAGAGATAATGGTCTATTTTCTGTGCACTCTCAACTTGTAACATTACCTAACTCATCATATCTTTAGTATTGTAAAGCATTCATGTAAAAACTATACATTTGTTGTGTGATCATCCATTTATATTTAAATAAAATGCTTGTTAACTAATGACCGTTATGTTAAAATTGTTGAATCAGAAATACAAAACCTATAATCTTCTTGGTCCTCATGCTTATATGTACACATATGTATATATGTGTGTGTGTGTGTGTGTGTATGTGTGTGTGTGTGAGTGTGTGTATGGATATATACACACATGCATATGTGTGTGTACATATGTGTGTATATGGACTATATTTATATATATATATATTTTTCTTTTTTTTCATGCTTCCTTAAAATGACACTTGTGAACATTGACCGAAACAAGCGATTTCATATATTATTTCCTGGCGTCAAGAATTGCGAAGTTTTATGTCATGTACATGTAAACTGTCAAAAGTGTTTTCACCCCACAGTGAAAATGCATGGTCCATGAAATTGTGTTATCTCTTACAACTATCATTACATGCATTATCAAATGTAGATTAAGCTAGATTAGGAGTTCATTGCCCTCAATCATTTCTTTTGACTAGTGACACGAGTTTTTCAATACTCGTGTGTGTGTATCATCTAAGTGCTTAATTTTAAGATATTTTATAAACCAATGATGGTACTTTTGTACCATCTCTATTGGAAATAAACCGTTTTTCTTTTCTTTTTTCTTTTCTTTGTATACGTACACGTAAAAGCACACAGACACGTACATGCACATTTACATGTACGCGTGAATATATTCTCACAGACGCACACACGCGCACACTCGTACAAGACGCACAAACACAAACGACAAGTCCATAAAATTTTGGCAATTTCCTCATAAACTTAGAATTCAGTTGCGAGCGCACGAGAACTGCCGAGCTGCATGCAACTGGAACCAGGAATCCAGATTCCAAGACTGGGAATTTAGATTCCAAGATTAGGAATCGAGATTACAATGTTATAAAACAAAATTCCAGGAGTGAAAATCGAAATCCGAGACTGGGAATCTAGATTCTATGACAAGGAATCACGATTTCAAGATCGGGAATCGCGATTCCCAGGTTTACCATTCCCGGAACAGGGAATCAAGGCACTCACAGCACACGGCCTCTGGCTGCCCGCCAATTCTGGCAATGCTCTGGGAAATGTAAACTGGTTTGTCTTGGAGCCGCAGCAAGCCGTGCTGTCTTGGAGCCACTGCAAGCCGTGCTGGCTTGGAGCCGCTGCAAGCCGTGCTGTCTTGGAGCCACTGCAAGCCGTGCTGTCTTGGAGCCACTGCAAGCCATGCTGGCTTGGAGCCACTGCAAGCCGTGCTGTCTTGGAGCCACTGCAAGCCATGCTGGCTTGGAGCCGCAGCAAGCCATGCTGGCTTGGAGCCGCAGAAAGCCTTACCGGCTTGGAGCCGCAGCAAGCCGTGCTGGCTTGGAGCCGCAGAAAGCCTTACCGGCTTGGAGCCGCAGCAAGCCATGCTGGCTTGGAGCCGCAGCAAGCCATGCTGGCTTGGAGCCGCAGAAAGCCTTACCGGCTTCGAGCCGCAGCAAGCCGTGCTGGCTTGGAGCCGCAGAAAGCCTTACCGGCTTGGAGCCGCAGCAAGCCGTGCTGGCTTGGAGCCGCAGCAAGCCGTGCTGGCTTGGAGCCGCAGAAAGCCATGCTGGCTTGGAGCCGCAGAAAGCCTTACCGGCTTCGAGCCGCAGCAAGCCGTGCTGGCTTGGAGCCGCAGAAAGCCTTACCGGCTTCGAGCCGCAGCAAGCCGTGCTGGCTTGGAGCCGCAGAAAGCCTTACCGGCTTGGAGCCGCAGCAAGCCGTGCTGGCTTGGAGCCGCAGAAAGCTTTACCGGCTTGGAGCCGCAGCAAGCCGTGCTGGCTTGGAGCCGCAGCAAGCCTTACCGGCTTGGAGCCGCAGCAAGCCGTGCTGGCTTGGAGCCGCAGAAAGCCTTACCGGCTTCGAGCCGCAGCAAGCCGTGCTGGCTTGGAGCCGCAGAAAGCCTTACCGGCTTCGAGCCGCAGCAAGCCGTGCTGGCTTGGAGCCGCAGAAAGCCTTACCGGCTTGGAGCCGCAGCAAGCCGTGCTGGCTTGGAGCCGCAGAAAGCCTTACCGGCTTCGAGCCGCAGCAAGCCGTGCTGGCTTGGAGCCGCAGAAAGCCTTACCGGCTTCGAGCCGCAGCAAGCCGTGCTGGCTTGGAGCCGCAGAAAGCCTTACCGGCTTGGAGCCGCAGCAAGCCGTGCTGGCTTGGAGCCGCAGCAAGCCTTACCGGCTTGGAGCCGCAGCAAGCCGTGCTGGCTTGGAGCCGCAGAAAGCCTTACCGGCTTCGAGCCGCAGCAAGCCGTGCTGGCTTGGAGCCGCAGAAAGCCTTACCGGCTTCGAGCCGCAGCAAGCCGTGCTGGCTTGGAGCCGCAGAAAGCCTTACCGGCTTGGAGCCGCAGCAAGCCGTGCTGGCTTGGAGCCGCAGAAAGCCTTACCGGCTTCGAGCCGCAGCAAGCCGTGCTGGCTTGGAGCCGCAGAAAGCCTTACCGGCTTGGAGCCGCAGCAAGCCGTGCTGGCTTGGAGCCGCAGAAAGCCTTACCGGCTTCGAGCCGCAGCAAGCCGTGCTGGCTTGGAGCCGCAGAAAGCCTTACCGGCTTCGAGCCGCAGCAAGCCGTGCTGGCTTGGAGCCGCAGAAAGCCTTACCGGCTTGGAGCCGCAGCAA
Source organism: Morinoia aosen (assembly GCA_030386875.1). Lineage (NCBI taxonomy): Eukaryota > Metazoa > Arthropoda > Malacostraca > Amphipoda > Talitridae > Morinoia > Morinoia aosen. Next base: position 2,755,426 of record CM059578.1, on the reverse strand, counting down.
GCCGTGCTGGCTTGGAGCCGCAGAAAGCCTTACCGGCTTGGAGCCGCAGCAAGCCGTGCTGGCTTGGAGCCGCAGAAAGCCTTACCGGCTTGGAGCCGCAGCAAGCCGTGCTGGCTTGGAGCCGCAGAAAGCCTTACCGGCTTGGAGCCGCAGCAAGCCGTGCTGGCTTGGAGCCGCAGAAAGCCATGCTGGCTTGGAGCCGCAGAAAGCCATGCTGGCTTGGAGCCGCAGAAAGCCTTACCGGCTTGGAGCCGCAGCAAGCCATGCTGGCTTGGAGCCGCAGAAAGCCATGCTGGCTTGGAGCCGCAGAAAGCCTTACCGGCTTGGAGCCGCAGCAAGCCGTGCTGGCTTGGAGCCGCAGAAAGCCATGCTGGCTTGGAGCCGCAGAAAGCCTTACCGGCTTGGAGCCGCAGCAAGCCGTGCTGGCTTGGAGCCGCAGAAAGCCTTACCGGCTTGGAGCCGCAGCAAGCCATGCTGGCTTGGAGCCGCAGCAAGCCATGCTGGCTTGGAGCCGCAGCAAGCCTTACCGGCTTCGAGCCGCAGCAAGCCGTGCTGGCTTGGAGCCGCAGCAAGCCTTACCGGCTTGGAGCCGCAGCAAGCCGTGCTGGCTTGGAGCCGCAGCAAGCCATGCTGGCTTGGAGCCGCAGCAAGCCTTACCGGCTTCGAGCCGCAGCAAGCCGTGCTGGCTTGGAGCCGCAGCAAGCCTTACCGGCTTGGAGCCGCAGCAAGCCGTGCTGGCTTGGAGCCGCAGCAAGCCATGCTGGCTTGGAGCCGCAGCAAGCCATGCTGGCTTGGAGCCGCAGCAAGCCTTACCGGCTTGGAGCCGCAGCAAGCCGTGCTGGCTTGGAGCCGCAGCAAGCCGTGCTGGCTTGGAGCCGCAGCAAGCCTTACCGGCTTGGAGCCGCAGCAAGCCTTACCGGCTTGGAGCCGCAGCAAGCCGTGCTGGCTTGGAGCCGCAGCAAGCCGTGCTGGCTTGGAGCCGCAGCAAGCCTTACCGGCTTGGAGCCGCAGCAAGCCGTGCTGGCTTGGAGCCGCAGCAAGCCATGCTGGCTTGGAGCCGCAGCAAGCCTTACCGGCTTGGAGCCGCAGCAAGCCGTGCTGGCTTGGAGCCGCAGCAAGCCTTACCGGCTTGGAGCCGCAGCAAGCCGTGCTGGCTTGGAGCCGCAGCAAGCCATGCTGGCTTGGAGCCGCAGCAAGCCTTACCGGCTTGGAGCCGCAGCAAGCCGTGCTGGCTTGGAGCCGCAGCAAGCCTTACCGGCTTGGAGCCGCAGCAAGCCGTGCTGGCTTGGAGCCGCAGCAAGCCATGCTGGCTTGGAGCCGCAGCAAGCCTTACCGGCTTGGAGCCGCAGCAAGCCGTGCTGGCTTGGAGCCGCAGCAAGCCTTACCGGCTTGGAGCCGCAGCAAGCCGTGCTGGCTTGGAGCCGCAGCAAGCCATGCTGGCTTGGAGCCGCAGCAAGCCATGCTGGCTTGGAGCCGCAGCAAGCCATGCTGGCTTGGAGCCGCAGCAAGCCTTACCGGCTTCGAGCCGCAGCAAGCCATGCTGGCTTGGAGCCGCAGCAAGCCATGCTGGCTTGGAGCCGCAGCAAGCCATGCTGGCTTGGAGCCGCAGCAAGCCTTACCGGCTTCGAGCCGCAGCAAGCCATGCTGGCTTGGAGCCGCAGCAAGCCTTACCGGCTTCGAGCCGCAGCAAGCCGTGCTGGCTTGGAGCCGCAGCAAGCCGTGCTGGCTTGGAGCCGCAGCAAGCCGTGCTGGCTTGGAGCCGCAGCAAGCCTTACCGGCTTCGAGCCGCAGCAAGCCGTGCTGGCTTGGAGCCGCAGCAAGCCGTGCTGGCTTGGAGCCGCAGCAAGCCGTGCTGGCTTGGAGCCGCAGCAAGCCTTACCGGCTTCGAGCCGCAGCAAGCCATGCTGGCTTGGAGCCGCAGCAAGCCTTACCGGCTTCGAGCCGCAGCAAGCCGTGCTGGCTTGGAGCCGCAGCAAGCCGTGCTGGCTTGGAGCCGCAGCAAGCCGTGCTGGCTTGGAGCCGCAGCAAGCCGTGCTGGCTTGGAGCCGCAGCAAGCCGTGCTGGCTTGGAGCCGCAGCAAGCCGTGCTGGCTTGGAGCCGCAGCAAGCCGTGCTGGCTTGGAGCCGCAGCAAGCCGTGCTGGCTTGGAGCCGCAGCAAGCCTTACCGGCTTGGAGCTTGACATTCGGTACATGCTGAAACTGAGGTCATTTCCCGAAATAAAATTGTTGGTTTGCAAGCAGCGATAGGCTGTAGGTCTGTGTAGTTGTGTGTGCACCTCACACAGGTTTGTGTAGTTGTGCGTGTGTGTTGTACAAAAGTTTGCTTGCTTGCTTTTGTTAGCTTGTTTGTTTTTCGCATTTATTTCATATTTGATTGCATGTTTGATCGTGTGTTTGTACTTGTTCACTCGTTTGTAAATTACTGCTGGAATATGTTTGTTCGTTTGTTTGTGTGTGAGTTCACTTCCCATGCGTGTACGTGTGTGTGTACTTGTAGGAATTCAGGACTGAGCAGCCAACAATCCAACGCTCAAGCAATCCTACGCACCAGTTTGTCTTAATTCAAATGAAACATAAGGAGCATTTCAGTATCTCATCCAACTAACACTGCATTACCCAAACTCATTTTTGTCAGTGCTTGCTCAAGTCATTAATAAACTGAATGTATTCAGAACCATCTTTTGAGTGGTCAATGTATTCCTGTCGCAATTTTCTCCAGTGCTTTGGCGAGACCAGCACGCGCAATACATTCTGCTTTCTGTGGTGTTTTGCTTCCATGGGCTGTTGAGATGCTCATTGTATGTGCTTAGCTGCAACACGCAACACCAGCAGCAACACGCAACACCAGCAGCAGCACGCAACACCTGCAGCAACACGCAGCACAAGCAGCAACACGCAACACCAGCAGCAACACGCAACACCAGCAGCAACACCAGCAGCAACACGCAACACTAAGAGAGTCGGTCGACCCACTCGCATTTGTTGGACTGACGCGCCGGCCTATTGGGGGATCTGAATTGCAAATTAGTCTACAGAGTTTGGTGCCAGCATTTTGCACGACATCGAGCATAAAGCCCAATAATTTTCTAGATTATTGCATGAAGTGCTACGTTTCGCAGCCCTTCATTTGAATGAATCCTCTTCAAGTTTACTCTTACACTTTCGGAGAGAAGCGGGCATGTAAAATTCGTGAATTACTCGGTTTTTGGTCTGTACGTAGGTCATTTACATGAATCTTTACCTAATGATGCCCTTGGTGTGTTTATTTGTGTATTTGTTTGGTGTCCGCCGCTTGCGCGTGTCTGTGACGCTCACCAGGACGCTCAATGACCGTATCTGTGATACGAGTTTCACCAGTGCACAAGTACAAGAATATTTTAATGGCGGGTACTGTTGGGATGGATATATTTGTTTGGCATCCACATCTGCAAGATTTGTTCCAGCAAAATATCCAATGCCCTCATTTGGGACGCGATGCGTGCACTATTAAATAAAACTCCTCCTTCTTTGTGCCTTATGGATTAAATAGGAATGGTTTTCTATGAATAACAATAAATGTCTATTTTAATACAGAAATTTTCACAGTCCCAATCGGCTTAATAGGCGTAGAACATTTGAGACGATCCCCGTGCATGATGCTACTGGCTACATAATGACATGCGCTAAAATAAAAGTGATAGTAAAGATAGCTGATTTTCAAATCATTTTAATAAGTGAAAGGATCACGCAGAGCTCTGTAATCTGAATTTTCAATTTTAAGTTTCTGTGCAAATATAAACGACCTACATATGTTAGAATCTCTGTACATTAAACAATTGAAACCAGCTCTAAATTCAATGTTGTCATCATTCCAGACATAAATAGCCTGATTTTCAAAAAGTCATTTCAGTATAATCTCTCCATACCCTTTTTGTTTTTTGTACTATTAATTTTAAGTTGTATTCTTTTTCTCTCTTAGCCATGCCGTATTTTCTGTATCTCAATTCGCTTTTATACAGGTGTTGATAATGGCTTGAGCTTCAAGTCGAAACGTTCACTTATTAAAATGATTTTTTAATTAGCTATCTTTATTATCATTTTTATTCTAAAACTGGCGAGAGTGCTCCAACCTAATTTAAACATATGCTAATGGCTACACAATGACACACGCTGCTAAGTACACAATACCCCCATGCTGCTGGCCGCATAATGACATAGGCTGCTGTGGTGCTGGCTGCATAATGACGTCGTCAACCGGCTGCATAATGCCCCATGCTGCTGGCCGCATAATGACATAGACTGCTGTGGTGCTGGCTGCATAATGACGTCGTCAACCGGCTGCATAATGCCCCATGTTGCTGGCCGCATAATGCCATAGACTGGCAGCCGACCTACTGGTGTGAGACGCACATTGATCAGGGCGCCATATGCACAAGTGAGACCTTTACTGCATGAATATCTCGTGCGTCCCCGTGACATTTGCTGGTGTGCTGATTGGCGGCACCGGTGTGCTGATTGGCGGCACCGGTGTGCTGATTGGCGGCACTGGTGTGCTGATTGGCGGCACTGGTGTGCTGATTGGCGGCACCGGTGTGCTGATTGGCGGCACCGGTGTGCTGATTGGCGGCACCGGTGTGCTGATTGGCGGCACCGGTGTGCTGATTGGCGGCACCGGTGTGCTGATTGGCGGCACCGGTGTGCTGATTGGCGGCACCGGTGTGCTGATTGGCGGCACCGGTGTGCTGATTGGCGGCACCGGTGTGCTGATTGGCGGCACCGGTGTGCTGATTGGCGGCACCGGTGTGCTGATTGGCGGCACTGGTGTGCTGATTGGCGGCACCGGTGTGCTGATTGGCGGCACCGGTGTGCTGATTGGCGGCACTGGTGTGCTGATTGGCGGCACCGGTGGGCTGATTGGCGGCACCTGTGTGCTGATTGGCGGCACCGGTGTGCTGATTGGCGGCACCGGTGTGCTGATTGGCGGCACTGGTGTGCTGATTGGCGGCACCGGTGTGCTGATTGGCGGCACTGGTGTGCTGATTGGCGGCACCGGAGTGCTGATTGGCGGCACCGGTGTGCTGATTGGCGGCACTGGTGTGCTGATTGGCGGCACCGGTGTGCTGATTGGCGGCACCTGTGAGCTGATTGGCGGCACCGGTGTGCTGATTGGCGGCACCGGTGTGCTGATTGGCGGCACTGGTGTGCTGATTGGCGGCACCGGTGTGCTGATTGGCGGCACTGGTGTGCTGATTGGCGGCACCGGTGTGCTGATTGGCGGCACCGGTGTGCTGATTGGCGGCACTGGTGTGCTGATTGGCGGCACCGGTGGGCTGATTGGCGGCACCTGTGTGCTGATTGGCGGCACCGGTGTGCTGATTGGCGGCACCGGTGTGCTGATTGGCGGCACTGGTGTGCTGATTGGCGGCACCGGTGTGCTGATTGGCGGCACTGGTGTGCTGATTGGCGGCACCGGAGTGCTGATTGGCGGCACCGGTGTGCTGATTGGCGGCACTGGTGTGCTGATTGGCGGCACTGGTGTGCTGATTGGCGGCACCGGTGTGCTGATTGGCGGCACCGGTGTGCTGATTGATGGCACCGGTGTGCTGATTGGTGGCACCGGTGTGCTGATTGGCGGCACCGGTGTGCTGATTGGCGGCACCGGTGTGCTGATTGGCGGCACCGGTGTGCTGATTGGCGGCTCCGGTGTGTTGATTGGCGGCACCGGTGTGCTGATTGGCGGCACCGGTGTGCTGATTGGCGGCACCGGTGTGCTGATTGGCGGCACCGGTGTGCTGATTGGCGGCACCGGTGTGCTGATTGGCGGCACCGGTGTGTTGATTGGCGGCACCGGTGTGCTGATTGGCGGCACCGGTGTGCTGATTGGCGGCACCGGTGTGTTGATTGGCGGCGCCTGTGTGCTGATTGGCGGCACCGGTGTGCTGATTGGCGGCACCGGTGTGCTGATTGGCGGCACCGGTGTGTTGATTGGCGGCACCTGTGTGCTGATTGGCGGCACCTGTGTGCTGATTGGCGGCACTGGTGTGCTGGTTGGCGGCACCAGTGTGCTGATTGGCGACACCTGTGTGCTGTTTGGCGACACCGATGCTGTGACTAACTCTAGCGCCAAAACAGTGCTGTATTTCTTGCTAGCAATGTTTAACTTGACGCAGTTTTTCATTGTGCTCAGTAGTTGGTAGGAAACGTTTATTTTTGTTGAATTTTGCTTATATCCGTATCTGTTGATAGGAAAATACATGAATGAAGGCGTGAGTCGAAACTTTGCTCGAGACCAGCGGATGTGTGTCCTTCATATCTTTACGTTCAATATTAACGTGTAGATTTTTTCCTAAAATAAGTAAGTGTTTGCATACCAGAATATTTGAGTGTACTATGTGTTAATACGTTTTTTATCCTTATTACTTGAATATTTACACTGAATATATACCCTTAATTATTAACCTTGAATATAAACTCAGATTTTTGCCTTAAATATTTTCACAAAATATGAACCCTTCATTTTTATGTTGAAGAATCACCCTGAGTACTTGCCCTCAATATTAACCCTGAATATCTGCCCTGGATACCTACCCTGAATACCTACCCTGGATACTTACCCTGAATATTTGCCCTGGATACCTACCCTGAATACTTACCCTGGATACCTACCCTGAATACCTACCCTGGATACTTACCCTGGATACCTACCCTGGATACTTACCCTGAATATCTGCCCTGGATACCTACCCTGAATACTTACCCTGGATACCTACCCTGAATACCTACCCTGGATACTTACCCTGAATATTTGCCCTAAATATTTACCCAGAATATTTACAATAAATATTATTACAATAAATATTATTACAATAAATATTATTACAATAAATATTACAATAAATATTACAATACCTAAATATTACAATAAATAAATATTACAATAAATGTTACCCTGAATATTTACAAAGAATGTTTACCCTGAATATCGAAATGGAAATTAGGCGCAAATTCTGACTTATAAGAAGCAAAGTATAAATCTTACAAAATAGAAACTTTCATTAAGCTACCGTGCAGGTGAGGTGAGTAAAGCATGAGTCTGTTTCAAGTCTGCACGAGTTACTAACCGTGTAGTGCACGCAATGAGCGGCTGGATGGAATGAATAAATAGTTGAACATCATAATTTAAGATGAATTAATTACATTTATTAAATTAGAGCATGCTAATTAAAGTACGATGAATAAATAAACTAGTGCACGTTAACATATATTCATTTTAGCTCCCTTTAGTTTAAATTTCGCTCCTTTTAATTTGATTTAACTTCCAGATGTTTTTTTTAAGCACGGGGCACGAAAAAAAATCTTTAATGCCTTTTGATACAATGAACGGATTTTTGAATTCAAAACGGCAGTCGAATCCTGAGATTGATATCTTTTACTTGGACCAACTTTTGAAGATGACATCCTTCATGTGGCGTCCACTTGACCGCGCGCAACATTGGGCGCGTGTTCGCATGCTTCTCACTGCAGCTCTGGTGAGGGCGGGACCGATCCATCTTATTTCTGAGATGATGGCATCCTTGGGTTGAGTCAGAGCCGTCGGCTTGTCACGCTCTCCTTGGTCACGCTGTCACGCTTGAAACTTCGCTGAGCCAGGACAATGCTCCTTCCATTAGAGAAGTCTGCAGTGCTTATGGAAGCTAAATGTTCCTTTGTCCAGTTCGTCATCTTGGCGGCAGTTCCATAGCAGGAGGAATTTTACTGTGTCCTCTGATCCTTATTTTGAGTGGTGTATCATGTATACGTAGGTACGAAATAGAAGACATGAATCTCACGATTTCAATGCCGTTTTGTTTTAAAAAGTCCGTTCATTGCATCATAAACTGTTAAAGCTTTTATCGGGTCCCGTATTTAAAAAACACCATGTACTTATAATTTAAATTTAACTCCTTCTAGTTTATATTCAATTTCTCACTGTTTAAATTCAGCTTCCAATTTTTTAAATTGAACCCCATTTAGGATATTTAGTATAAATTTAATAACTTCCGTATTCAAATACCTTGCTTTTAATTGAAATGACACAACTTTCGATACAAACATGAATGGTCTTCGTCCTTAAAGAATTGCACAAGAAACATTGCTTATCTACTTAGTTGAAATAAATAAAATAGGAAGCATCGAATAATGCGGTGGTAATAATACAGTGATAGCATTACACAGTTTTAATATTCATTTAATAGAGTTAAATTATCCTGAACTCTTACTTATACGCACAAAAATTAGTTCCAGGCAAATATTTGTAACTTGAATTGAGCAACTGATAACTTGGGTGACAACGGGTCAGTTATGTATAACTTGAATTGAGCGCCTCATGCAGTAACCGAGATTAATTTGTAACAGTCATTTATAACCGTAAACGGTTTTGCTTTCCTCACATCACGCCACTGCTTCCAGACGGCAAACAAACAAACACACAAAAATAAATGGTAAATGAAGCAAACTTTCACATCAACCTCATACCACTATTCAGAAAACAGATATTATTTGGGCTAAATAGAGCCAGAACTTTATTCAAATATGAATGTCCTCGCAGAATACGGATGGAAATGAAATAATAAAAAGGTACATCATTTCCACAAACACAGAAGGGGAAGCATTACTGGGGAGGGGGACTGGAAACGAGATTGGAGGGGAAGGTTGAGACATGAGGATTGAAAGGGGATAGAAAGGGTAGGGAGGGGATAGGAGGGGGATAGGAGGGAGATAGGAGGGGGATAGGAGGTAGAGGAGGAGTAGAGGCCAACAGCTGGCGGGGCACGCCTGAGTTCACTTGGAGTGACAATGCCTTTGTTGGTGCTGGTGTGGTGCTGGTGTGGTGCTGGTGTGTGGTGCTGGTGTGTGGTGCTGGTGTGTGGTGCTGGTGTGGTGCTGGTGTGGTGCTGGTGTGTGGTGCTGGTGTGGTGCTGGTGTGGTGCTGGTGTGTGGTGCTGGTGTGGTGCTGGTGTGTGGTGCTGGTGTGTGGTGCTGGTGTGTGGTGCTGGTGTGTGGTGCTGGTGTGGTGCTGGTGTGTGGTGCTGGTGTGTGGTGCTGGTGTGTGGTGCTGGTGTGTGGTGCTGGTGTGTGGTGCTGGTGTGTGGTGCTGGTGTGTGGTGCTGGTGTGTGGTGCTGGTGTGTGGTGCTGGTGTGGTGCTGGTGTGGTGCTGGTGTGGTGCTGGTGTGTTGCTGGTGTGTGGTGCTGGTGTGTGGTGCTGGTGTGTGGTGCTGGTGTGGTGCTGGTGTGGTGCTGGTGTGTGGTGCTGGTGTGGTGCTGGTGTGTGATGCTGGAGTGGTGCTGGTGTGTGGTGCTGGTGTGTGGTGCTGGTGTGTGGTGCTGGTGTGTGGTGCTGGAGTGGTGCTGGTGTGTGGTGCTGGTGTGGTGCTGGTGTGTGGTGCTGGTGTGGTGCTGGTGTGTGGTGCTGGAGTGGTGCTGGTGTGTGGGGCTGGTGTGTGGTGCTGGTGTGTGGTGCTGGTGTGTGGTGCTGGTGTGTGGTGCTGGAGTGGTGCTGGTGTGTGGTGCTGGTGTGGTGCTGGTGTGTGGTGCTGGTGTGTGGTGCTGGTGTGTGGTGCTGGTGTGTGGTGCTGGTGTGTGGTGCTGGTGTGTGGTGCTGGAGTGGTGCTGGTGTGTGGTGCTGGTGTGGTGCTGGTGTGTGGTGCTGGTGTGGTGCTGGTGTGGTGCTGGTGTGTGGTGCTGGTGTGTGGTGCTGGTGTGTGGTGCTGGTGTGGTGCTGGTGTGGTGCTGGTGTGTGGTGCTGGTGTGTGGTGCTGGTGTGTGGTGCTGGTGTGTGGTGCTGGTGTGGTGCTGGAGTGGTGCTGGTGTGTGGTGCTGGTGTGGTGCTGGTGTGTGGTGCTGGTGTGGTGCTGGTGTGGTGCTGGTGTGTGGTGCTGGTGTGGTGCTGGTGTGTGGTGCTGGTGTGGTGCTGGTGTGGTGCTGGTGTGTGGTGCTGGTGTGTGGTGCTGGTGTGTGGTGCTGGTGTGTGGTGCTGGTGTGTGGTGCTGGAGTGGTGCTGGTGTGTGGTGCTGGTGTGGTGCTGGTGTGTGGTGCTGGTGTGGTGCTGGTGTGTGGTGCTGGAGTGGTGCTGGTGTGTGGGGCTGGTGTGTGGTGCTGGTGTGTGGTGCTGGTGTGTGGTGCTGGTGTGTGGTGCTGGTGTGTGGTGCTGGTGTGGTGCTGGTGTGTGGTGCTGGTGTGGTGCTGGTGTGGTGCTGGTGTGAGGTGCTGGTGCGGTGCTGGTGTGGTGCTGGTGTGTGGTGCTGGTGTGGTGCTGGTGTGGTGCTGGTGTGGTGCTGTTGTGGTGCTGGTGTGGTGCTGGTGTGGTGCTGGTGTGGTGCTGGTGTGTGGTGCTGGTGTGGTGCTGGTGTGGTGCTGGTGTGTGGTGCTGCTGTGATTCTGATGTGGTGCTGGTGTGGTGTTGGTGTGGTGCTGGTGTGGTGCTGGTGTGGTGCTGATGTGGTGCTGGTGTGTGGTGCTGGTGTGGTGCTGGTGTGGTGCTGGTGTGGTGTTGGTGTGGGGTGCTTGTGTGGTGCTGGTGTGGTGTTGGTGTGGTGTTGGTGTGTGGTGCTGGTGTGGTGCTGGTGTGATGCTGGTGTGGTGCTGGTGTGTGGTGCTGGTGTTGTACTAGTGTGTGGTGCTGTTGTGGTGCTGGTATGTGGTGCTGGTGTGGTGCTGGTGTGGTGCTGGTGTGTGGTGCTGGTGTGTGGTGCTGGTGTGTGGTGCTGGTGTGGTGCTGGTGTGTGGTACTGGTGTGTGGTGCTGGTGTGGTGCTGGTGTGTGGTGCTGGTGTGGTGCTGGTGTGGTGCTGGTGTGGTGCTGGTGTGTGGTGCTGGTGTGTGGTGCTGGTGTGGTGCTGGTGTGTGGTGCTGGTGTGTGGTGCTGGTGTGGTGCTGGTGTGTGGTCCTGGTGTGGTGCTGGTGTGTGGTGCTGGTGTGGTGCTGGTGTGGTGCTGGTGTGGTGCTGGTGTGGTGCTGGTGTGGTGCTGGTGTGTGGTGCTGGTGTGGTGCTGGTGTGTGGTGCTGGTGTGGTGCTGGTGTGTGGTGCTGGTGTGGTGTTGGATTGTTGGTACAGGTTTGTTGGTGCTAGATTTTTGGAGCTGGATTGTTGGTGCTGTATGGTTGGTGCTGGATTTTTGGAGCTGGATTGTAGGTGTTGGATTTTTAGAGCTGGATTGTTGTTGCTGGATTTTTGGAGCTGGATTGTTGGTGCTTGATTGTTGGTGCTGGATTGTTGGTGCATGATTGTTGGTACTGGATTGTTGGTGCACGATTGTTGGTGCTGGATTGTTGGTTCATGATTGTTGGTGCTGGATTGTTGGAGCATGATTGTTGGTGCTTGATTGTTGGTGCATGATTGTTGGTGCTGCATTGTTGGTGCTGGGCTGCACATATAGTTGCATTTCCCAGTGAAAAATTGGCGGCTATTTTTCACACAGGAGAAGCTTAACCTTTTATAACTTATCGGGACCCAACTTTGAAGTAGCGTATACTAATCTAACGTAGCGGATCCTAACCTAACCTAGCGTATCCTTGCCCTGCGCGGCCTAACTTAGCGTACCGCAACCTGCTCTAACCAACCATGTCTTACCTAGTGATGCAAAAAAAGTTTTTTAAAGGCAGTTTTTCTTGCAAAAGAACATATTTTTTTTGTTTTCTTTGCGCACATCCAATTTGTTAAGTATGTAGGAATCAGACATATTAGATATAGTAAGCCTTGAATTCTAACTCATCATGCTAAGTTGTGTTCCTCCTAGACTTCTCTAAGTAATTGTAGGTTATCTTCCACCACTTTAAAGGTCTTTAAAGGGGACATCCCAGTGAATTTTTATTTTTCAACTGATTGTTCTAAAATTTGTACAATATCTGTACTTTTTTAAAAAGAAACACATATGGCCTACGTAAATTTTTCGACTTTGGCCTTAGTTTTTGAGAAAATGGGAAATATTAGTTTTTTGGTATAATTTTTTGACATTTCAAAAGAATAGTTAGTTTTCATGCTAGAAAACTAACACGGGTCAGTTATGTATAACTGACTGGCATAAACTCTCGGGGGCATGCCCCCCCTTCTGTAACATCTTGTAACATTTAAAACGAGCTAAAAATAAAATTTTTTCAATGTTAAATTCAATTTTTATCACAGTTAAAAATGATGAAAAAGCGTTTTTACCACTTCGAAAATAGCATTTAAAAAATTAAAAATCCGGATTCATTAGTTTATTAGAAATGTTACAAGGATTCCAAAACTGCCTTTGATTTTTTATAGCATGAAAACTCATTGACTTCTATTCTTTTGAAATGCCTCAGAAAGTTATATAATAAAACTATTATTTCACATTTTCGCAAAAACTAAGGCCAAAATTGAAAAAGTTACAGGTGCTAAATGTGTTTTTTAATTTTTTATACTTGGCAAATTTCAGAACAATCGGCCACAAATAAAAAATCACTGGGGTGTCCCCCTGTAGATAAGTGCGCTCAATTCCATTATTGTTAATTTTTATTATTTTTATTTTTGTTTTGTTTCAGGCCAAAATGAATCTCTCGGACCTTCCAAGAACTGAAGAGGAAGGTCCCATTGATTCATTATATATATATATATTGAAAGTAGATCAATTACATTAGAAATGAATCTACATCAACAAGGATTTCTTCTCTCATGAAAAATCTATTCCTACTGTCCAGAACATCAATTCAATACACGAAAAACAAATACATTTTTCACTTCTTCCGCTAAAAACACTTTTTTCCCTAACCAATTGGTGATAAGGATTCAATTCTATATCAGATAGGGAAATCTGGGGCCGGCTGCCAGGACTGGGCGGTTCATCAATAATTGAATCTTCATAATCTTCCGTTTATGAGTCGTTCTATTCAAGCTGGAAAGTAGGAATGTTGACTGAAGCAGTAGAATCCCTGCTGGTTGCTGGCTGTGGTTGTAGTGCTGGATAAGTGAAAAGAGGTGCATGGTCAGGACGTTCATGGGCAGCGTCCATGTCACCCAGTGCCAAGTTTTGCCCAATGAACACCAACTTGGCAGCTCTGTCTGTGCCTGTTGTCAAACGATTTATTCATGCAGAATGTACTAATGCAAGTCTGCTAAAGAATTGCTCAAGAGATACACTGGAGGGGATGGTTGAAGCTGAGTTCAGCAACAGATCCCGTTCAACCAACTGGATGGCCAAGTCTTGTGTCAAGTACTCCAAATAAATGACTCTGAAAAAAAAGTTTATTTTGAATCTGTAATCTGCCAACTCAGCCACAATTTTGGTTGCATCCATATCTGGCAGATGTTTTGCAATATCATGAATTTCCTCCCTTGCATCCACCTGTCGAGCAGAATAGGTGTTTCACTTTTACCACTTTTTTCATCATTGAATAATTTTGCAACTGGAGTCACTCACAATACTAAAAATACTACACCACAACAAGAACATGTGCTGGGTACTGAGAATAAAAACAGAGTAAACAACTTACAGTGTTGCCAAATTTCAGTGACTCACAGTTTTGCCAAATTTCTTACAATATAAATTCGAGACAGTACATCAAGTTGGCAGAAAACGCTTAACTATGACGACTAGTGAAGATATATTACTAACACTCATCGTTTAGGGAGTTGAAGGTGGTTCACGTGCATTGTAAAATAAATGAAATGTCAAAACATGAAACCACGGAAATGAAAAAAATCCTTCAACCATAAAAACCATGAATTAAGAGGTATGCTGTTTTATTTTATAATCTGACATGGAAAAAATTATTGTAATGGGGTTATTTTACTTGTTGAGTTATTTCAAAATAAAATTTAAAAAAATATATATTCATGTTTTTTTGGTCATTTTTTTTGTAAAAAACATGTTTTTTATAAAAAAAAATTTGTTTCACATCTCTAATCTTACCAAACGAACAATGATTTTCTTACTCTACTGACCCCAGCCAAATCCACAGAATTTACGCAGCGAGCTGTTCCGTTGCAACTACACCATCTCACGCAGGCGTGGATAGTGATTTTGTGGGATTTTGTCTACGTAACGGCTGAGAGCGGGGTTTTTGTTCATGACCCATGTACCTCAGGGCCCACTCACCCCAGGCCCACTCACCCCAGGACCCACTCAACCCAGGACCCACTCACCCCAGGCCCACTCACCCCAGGGCCCACTCACCCCAGGCCCACTCACCCCAAGACCCACTCACCCCAGGCCCACTCACCCCAGGACCCACTCACCCCAGGCCCACTAAACCCAGGACCCACTCACCCCAGGCCCACTCATCCCAGGACCCACTCACCCCAGGACCACTCACCCCAGGACCCACTCCCCCCAGGCCCACTCACCCCAGGACCCACTCACCCCAGGACCCACTCACCTTCAGTTACCAAAATTGATATCAACTCCCCCCTCACACCTCACCCTTTCCCCCCCACCCGCTGGCTGCACTCATCCCGTATGCAGGACCCACATTCCATCCATCAGAGGGGTTCATCCACCCCCCCCCACCCCCCAGGGGGGTCAAGCCGCCCCCACCAGGGGGTCAAGCTTCCCTCACCCCTCGGGGGCATGCCCCCTTCTTCAAGATGTGATTACATCCTCAAGCGAGCAATCTTTTACCCTCCCCCCCATTTGGGGGGAAATCTTCCCGAGGGGGATTCGGGGGCAGGGGTGAACTCACCCCCCTGAAATGGTCATCTCCCCCCCCTGGCAGGGGTGAGATGCTACTTGTCTTATGGATTCTTGCGATTCTTTGACGTGATCAAGAATGATCGCTGCTCATTGCGCGCTCTGATTAGCGCCGATTGTTGCGCCAGTCACGTGATTGTTGTGTTGGTCATTGAAATGTTGCGCTAACCACACAATTGTTGTGTTAATCGTTAATTGAAATGCTTTACCAATCCCTTTATTGTTGCGGGGATAAATGAAATGTTACTCTAATCATGCGGCTGTTACGCCAATCACGTGATTGTTGTGTGAATCGTTGAATTGTTGCGCCAGTCACACGATTGTTGCAATTATGAATCGCTCAACTCTTGCGTCAGTCAGGCGATTGCTGGCAAATCATTTAAATGTGGCGTCAAATTGGTGATTGTGTCAATTGTTGGTGATTGTGCCAATTGTTGGTGATTATGTCAATTATTGGTGATTATGTCAATTGTTGGTGAATGTGTCAATTGTTGGTGATTGTGTCAATTGTTGGTGATTGTACCAATTGTTGGTGATTGTGTCAATTGTTGATGTTTGTGCCAATTGTTGGTGATTATGTCAATTATTGGTGATTATGTCAATTGTTGGTGATTATGTCAATTGTTGGTGTTTGTGCCAATTTTTGGTGATTATGTCAATTATTGGTGATTATGTCAATTGTTGGTGATTGTGCCAATTGTTGGTGATTGTGCCAATTGTTGGTGATTATGTCAAACATTGGTGATTATGTCAATTGTTGGTGATTATGTCAATTGTTGGTGATTATGTCAATTATTGGTGATTATGTCAATTGTTGGTGATTGTGTCAATTGTTAGTGAATGTGTCAATTGTTAGTGAGCGTGCCAATTGTTGGTGATTATGTCAATTGTTGGTGATTGTGTCAATTTTCGTTTCAATTGCCGTGTTGTTGCATCTATCACAGGAATTTTGTGTCAATCACTGAATTGCTACATCCATCACCAGATTGTTGGTTCAATCGCAGTGTCTAACTTATGATTGTTGCCCCAATTTCACGATTGTCGCAGTCCTAAATTATTGAATTGCTTCAGGAATCGTAGGCTTAACATAACAATGTCAAGATTGTTTCATAATTTTTCAATACATAAAGATGGCGGGCGCAACAAGAGCAGGGTGTGCTGCTGTTCGCTGCAGCTGCAGTTCCTTCGCCTGGCTCGGTAACATGTGTCGCTTTCTTGTGTAACTGAGATGCATAATTTACCTGCTCATATCACTATGTTTCTAATATAGCTACTATAATTATAATTATAATTACATAAGGCATTCCAACACCGATTTACATGCTGAAATCAGGGCTTTACTCATGAAGTCCACATTTTCAGCTGAAATTTCGATTTTGCGGCTATAATAAACATTTGAACTCTGAAGTCTAGGCTCTGCTCACGATATACATATTTTCTGCTGAAATTTGGCAGCTTACATAGAAATTCGACCGGTAATATCAAAGTCTTGTTGATGAAATACACATTTTCTGCTGAAATCTACATTTTGCTCCAAATAATTTCCAAATATTTTGTAGCAGGAGTTCACGCTTTAAAGCTGAAATCTAGTTTGTATTGCTGAAATTCCCGTTTTCCAGCTGATACTTAAATTGTATTGCTGATGTGCTTTCAGCATTAATTTAGGGTTTGTTGCTGATATAAAAGTATTTTTACTGTAGCTCCCATTCTATTGCTGGGATGGTACGTTGCCTACATCGGAGTGTTGCCTCTGAAATGTAGTTTGCTGCTGAAACATAGAGTTTGCTGCTGAAATATAGAGTTTGCTGCTGAAATATAGAGTTTGCTGCTGAAATATAGAGTTTGCTGCTGAAATATAGAGTTTGCTGCTGAAATATAGAGTTTGCTGCTGAAATATAGAGTTTGCTGCTGAAATATAGAGTTTGCTGCTGAAATATAGAGTTTGCTGCTGAAATATAGAGTTTACTGCTGAAATATAGAGTTTGCTGCTGAAATATAGAGTTTGCTGCTGAAATATAGAGTTTGCTGCTGAAATATAGAGTTTGCTGCTGAAATATAGAGTTTGCTGCTGAAATATAGAGTTTGCTGCTGAAATATAGAGTTTGCTGCTGAAATATAGAGTTTGCTGCTGAAATATAGAGTTTACTGCTGAAATATAGAGTTTGCTGCTGAAATATAGAGTTTGCTGCTGAAATATAGAGTTTGCTGCTGAAATATAGAGTTTGCTGCTGAAATATAGAGTTTGCTGCTGAAATATAGAGTTTGCTGCTGAAATATAGAGTTTGCTGCTGAAATATAGAGTTTGCTGCTGAAATATAGAGTTTGCTGCTGAAATATAGAGTTTGCTGCTGAAATATAGAGTTTGCTGCTGAAATATAGAGTTTGCTGCTGAAATATAGAGTTTGCTGCTGAAATATAGAGTTTGCTGCTGAAATATAGAGTTTGCTGCTGAAATATAGAGTTTGCTGCTGAAACATAGAGTTTGCTGCTGAAATATAGAGTTTGCTGCTGAAATATAGAGTTTGCTGCTGAAATATAGAGTTTGCTGCTGAAATATAGAGTTTGCTGCTGAAATATAGAGTTTGCTGCTGAAATATAGAGTTTACTGCTGAAATATAGAGTTTGCTGCTGAAATATAGAGTTTGCTGCTGAAATATAGAGTTTGCTGCTGAAATATAGAGTTTGCTGCTGAAATATAGAGTTTGCTGCTGAAATATAGAGTTTGCTGCTGAAATATAGAGTTTGCTGCTGAAATATAGAGTTTGCTGCTGAAATATAGAGTTTGCTGCTGAAATATAGAGTTTGCTGCTGAAATATAGAGTTTGCTGCTGAAATATAGAGTTTGCTGCTGAAATATAGAGTTTGCTGCTGAAATATAGAGTTTGCTGCTGAAATATAGAGTTTACTGCTGAACTCTCATAACGATGAAATAATTTGCAATGACTTCCCGACTTTCATTTTTCAGTTAATTTGTATATTACAGTGATAAATATATTGAATCGAGTATACCTACACACCCACACACACACGCCCACCTGCACACACCTACACACACACCTACACACCCACACACACACACACACACCTACACACACACACACACACACCTACACACACACCTACACATCCACCTACACACCCACCTAGACCTGCCAAACAGCCCCGATGCAGAAGGCCCCAAGGAACTTGTCACTTGTCACATTCAAGCGCCTGTCAAGTCGCCTGTCAAGTCGCCTGTCAACTCGCCTGTCAAGCCACTTTCGGAATTAAAATTTTTAGACAACTCGCGTTCTGCACCAAATATTTCTTGGTGAATTGTGGTGTTGTGATGTAATATTATACTGCGAGCCATGATATTCGGCCAATATTAGATATAATATTGGGCCCATAACAGCTGGTCAATCCCCGATCTTGCGGCAACCTTAGCGGGTTAGTCCCCGATAGTAGCGGAATGAAGTTGCGGAACGAAGCATAAACAACAACATGTCTCTTCATAACGTTTTGATGTCAATGGCAATGTTTAAAAACCTGTGGATATTCTAACATCAAAATAATAAGTACTAACATTTCTAGTTCGTCTCGGCTAATGCGAATTCTAAAGTAACAAATTCTAACTTTAGAGTCTAAACCTGTGAATAATGCCGTAAGATTTTAAGTAACATGTATTTACGTATGAGAACCATTGTGTTGGATGCCACACAAGGAATATTATTCCAGTATTTGCAAGCATATCCTTTATGTTTTAAAACCTGCACTCTTCTATCCTGCATGGACTCTTGGCGTGTACATAAACCTTTAAATAAAATCCAAAGTAACAAGCGCCTCTGGTGGGCTTTCAAGCCATATTCATTAGATCAACCCTTTAATCATTTCCTACTTCATCAATCAGTTTTCGTTGTCAAACTGTCTTCTGTTCTGATAACAAAGCCTCGATGAAAAGCCCTGCAGATTCCTAATGGGTTGAGGTTCGGAGATTTTGCAGGCCATTCAAAATGTCGGACGTTGTGGGAAGTGGAGCAAATCTTAGCATGCTCAGTTGTGTGTGTTGGAGCATTATCCTGTTGGCAAATGTGTATTTGAGCGTTATATTTACTGAATATTCACTGAGTGGGGATATTTACAGAGTGGGAGTACCAAGTGGGAATAGTTACAGAGTGGGAGTACCAAGTGGGGATAGTTACGGAGTGGGAGTACCAAGTGGGGATAGTTACAGACTGGGAGTACCAAGTGGGGATAGTTGCAGACTGGGAGTACCAAGTGGGGATAGTTACAGAGTGGGAGTACCAAGTGGGGATAGTTACAGAGTTGGATTAGAATAGTTACGGAGTGGGAGTACCAAGTGGGGATAGTTACAGACTGGGAGTACCAAGTGGGGATAGTTACAGACTGGGAGTGCCAAGTGGGGATAGTTACAGAGTGGGAGTACCAGGTGGGGATAGTTACGGACTGGGAGTACCAAGTGGGGATAGTTACAGACTGGGAGTACCAAGTGGGAATAGTTACATAGTGGGAATAGTTACATAGTGGGAGTACCAAGTGGGAATAGTTACAGAGTGGGAGTACCAAGTGGGAATAGTTACAGAGTGGGAGTACCAAGTGGGGATAGTTACAGAGTGGGAGTACCAAGTGGGGATAGTTGCAGAGTTGGATTACCAAGTGGGAATAGTTACATAGTGGGAGTACCAAGTGGGAATAGTTACAGAGTGGGAGTACCAAGTAGGAATAGTTACAGAGTGGGAGTACCAAGTGGGGATAGTTACAGAGTGGGAGTACCAAGTAGGAATAGTTACAGAGTGGGAGTACTAAGTGGGAATAGTTACAGAGTGGGAGTACTAAGTGGGAATAGTTACAGAGTGGGAGTACTAAGTGGGAATAGTTACAGAGTGGGAGTACTAAGTAGGAATAGTTACGGAGTGGGAGTACCAAGTGGGAATAGTTACAGAGTGGGAGTACTAAGTAGGAATAGTTACGGAGTGGGAGTACCAAGTGGGAATAGTTACAGAGTTGGAGTACCAAGTAGGAATAGTTACAGAGTGGGAGTACCAAGTGGGGATAGTTACAGAGTGGGAGTACCAAGTGGGAATAGTTACATAGTGGGAATAGTTACATAGTGGGAGTACCAAGTGGGAATAGTTACAGAGTGGGAGTATCAAGTGGGAATAGTTACAGAGTGAGAGTACCAAGTGGGAATAGTTACGTAGTGGGAGTACCAAGTGGGAATAGTTACAGAGTGGGAGTACCAAGTGGGAATAGTAACAGAGTGGGAGTACCAAGTGGGAATAGTTACGGAGTGGGAGTACCAAGTGGGAATAGTTACAGAGTGGGAGTACCAAGTGGGAATAGTTACAGAGTGGGAGTACTAAGTAGGAATAGTTACAGAGTGGGAGTACCAAGTGGGAATAGTTACAGAGTTGGAGTACCAAGTGGGAATAGTTACAGAGTGGGAGTACCAAGTGGGGATAGTTACAGAGTGGGAGTACCAAGTGGGAATAGTTACATAGTGGGAGTACCAAGTGGGAATAGTTACAGAGTGGGAGTACCAAGTGGGAATAGTTACAGAGTGGGAGTACCAAGTGGGAATAGTTACGGAGTGGGAGTACCAAGTGGGAATAGTTACAGAGTGGGAGTACCAAGTGGGAATAGTTACAGAGTGGGAGTACCAAGTGGGAATAGTTACAGAGTGGGAGTACTAAGTAGGAATAGTTACGGAGTGGGAGTACCAAGTGGGAATAGTTACAGAGTTGGAGTACCAAGTGGGAATAGTTACAGAGTGGGAGTACCAAGTGGGGATAGTTACAGAGTGGGAGTACCAAGTGGGAATAGTTACATAGTGGGAGTACCAAGTGGGAATAGTTACAGAGTGGGAGTACCAAGTGGGAATAGTTACAGAGTGGGAGTACCAAGTGGGAATAGTTACGGAGTGGGAGTACCAAGTGGGAATAGTTACAGAGTGGGAGTACCAAGTGGGAATAGTTACAGAGTGGGAGTACCAAGTGGGAATAGTTACAGAGTGGGAGTACCAAGTGGGAATAGTTACGGAGTGGGAGTACCAAGTGGGAATAGTTACCGTGTAAGAGTGGGAATAGTTTGTGAATGGTTACAAAGTAAGGATAGTTAGGAATAGGGGATAGGTAGAAGGACATTTAGGATCGGGAATATCTGGTCCAGAAGATGACATTTGGCAAAGACTGGCGCGGGTGTTGAGGAGCTTTCTGAACTTGGAATCTTCGAGTGAGAATCGTAAACTTTGGTCGGAATTTGAACTTTGGAATAGGAACTGATAGTTCTCCGAATCTGGAATGTTGGAATGGTAACGGTAAGTTTGTAAAACGTTCAATGTAGCGAGATATCTAACTAGCGGATAAATAATGATATACTGGCACCCAGCACACTACACTGCAGTATACTGGCACCCAGCCCACTACACTGCAGTATACTGGCACCCAGAACACTACACTGCAGTATACTGGCACCCAGAACACTACACTGCAGTATACTGGCACCCAGCACACCACACTGCAGTATACTGGCATCCATCACACCACACTGCAGTATACTGGCACCCATCACACTACACTGCAGTATACTGGCGCGTAAAATGTTCCTGGTCTATTGGGAGAACGACATCTAAATTTCAAACAGGAATTTCCATAGGAAATGCCACGGCCGCCGCTCATCGTGACGGGCTGCAATTTGTGCGAACTGCTGTGGTGGTGAGTGGTGGTGAGTGGTGGTGAGTGGTGGTGAGTCGCGGTGGTCGGGGTGAGTGGTGGGGAATGACGGTGGTGGGGGTGAGTGGTGCTGGTGGTGGTGGTGAGTGTTGGTGATGATGGTAGTGCAGGTGCAGGTAACCGTCACCACACAAGTGATGACCACCACACAAGTGATGACCACCACTCAGGCCCAGTGACCGCCACTCAATAAAGCGTCAAGGTGACACCAAAAAATGGCCGCTCGCACTCGAGGCGTATATTCATGACTTGGGTTCATCACTCAGGCCGGGGCTCAAGGACTCCAAAACAATCCTGCGAGGGAGATCAGGCAGCTGTCGATAGAGTCCTTCATCCTAGCCAGAATCCTTCGGGCCAAATGAAAACACTCGCTGAAAAAAGATATCTTAGGAAGCTGTTTTCAGACGGTACAAGGAAGAGCGATGCTTGAAAGAACTTCTGGGGAAAAGTTACCTGAATAGGGTAACTGGGAGAAGGATACCTAAGCAGGATGTCTGAGAGAAGGATACCTAAGCAGCATGTCTGGGAGAAGGATACCTAAGCAGGATGCCTGGGATAAGGACATGTCGGAGAAGGATACGCGGTAGTACGGATGAACTACGTGGAATGTGATTACAGGAAAAGGATGCGTGGTAGAAGAATCTCATGCCTACAAGATTGCTGGTGAGGTTGAGACCAAGGAAATGGATTGCCTGGCAGAAGGGTACGAGGGAAGGCAGCAGGAGGGGCAGGAAAGGCAGCAGCAGGAGCAGGAGGGGCAGGAGGGGCAGCAGGACGGCAGTAGGAGAGGCAGCAGGAGGGGCAGGAGGGGCAGGAGGGACAAGCCCCACCTTGCATGCCCCGTAATCCTGCCACCAAAGCACACCATCAGCGCCCCAGTCTCACTAAGCCCCAATAGATCTCCATTAAATCCATTACATCTATAAATACCAATTATGGGGCTGCTCCTACAGGGTCAATCAGTGGCCGGCTAATTACCGGCCAGTATTGGCTGCCCTAAGTTAAGCGGCCAATCACAAGCCAGTATTGGCTGCCTTCAGTTGAGCGGCCAACCATAAGCCAGTATTGGCTGACTTCTGTTGAGCGGCCAATCATAAGCCAGTATTGGCTACCCTCAGGTAAGCGGCCAATCACGAGCCAGTATTGGCTACCCTCAGGTGAGGGGCAAATGCCAAACTAGTATTTAGTAATCTAAAAGAAACGAACAATCACTGGGCAGTATTGGCTACCCTCAGGCCAGCGACCAATCACCGGGCAATATACCAATCACCGTCTTTAGCTGAACGGCCAATCAGTAGTAACAATCAGTAGTAACATTGGCTGGCCTCGGAAGTGAATGGCCAACCAGGAGAACTGCTTACTCAGTGTGTAGTCCTGTTCGATTGCGCTCCGTATGTTTTTCCGCACTGCTTTGCTAGAGTTTCTAATGTCTACTGCTAATAAAAGGCCAATTTAATGGTTATTTATTGCTAATTTATTGCTAATCCATATATTTTTGTTAACTGGGTTTTATAAGCTTTGTTAACAACAGATTATAGAAATTTTTCTGAATCGGTCAAATATTGAAATTTTATAGTGTTTAATAGGAATTTTGAAGTGTAGTGCGTGCATTTTGTTCACTCGGAAGCGCTGAAACAAAGTGATAAAGAATGCTAGGGGCTTCCTGGGCCCCAAATATTAAGCAAGTCGCTGGAGTTTATGGAGCTTTTTGCATGGAAATTTGGAGTGTGAGATGGAGCTCCAAATTCCTCATCCAGCAACTGCAGCCACTTATTGAAAACCCTACACAGAAATGTATAAAATTCCTCTCAGAAATATCTAAACATATGTGATAAGTTCACAAAAATTGTTCATAACTTTGTTTCAAGTTTAGCCTTTTTAGGCATAATTTTAGAATTCTTATTTATCTTTGAAGTATGTCGTTTATTCATGAAAATATTTTTAAATTTCAAAGTTTGAATGATTGAAGCAAGCATTGTGTGAGATATGAATAGATTGCATCTTAGATCCTCCAGAGTATTGACCTCAGTGAGCGTGTATCCTAGATCCTCCAGAGTATTGACCTCAGTGAGCGTGTATCCTAGATACTTCAGAGTATTGACCTCAGTGAGCGTGTACCCTAGATCCTCCAGAGTATTGACCTCAGTGAGCGTGTATCCTAGATCCTCCAGAGTATTGACCTCAGTGAGCGTGTATCCTAGATCCTCCAGAGTATTGACCTCAGTGAGCGTGTATCCTAGATCCTCCAGAGTATTGACCTCAGTGAGCGTGTATCCTAGATCCTCCTGAGTATTGACCTCAGTGAGCGTGTATCCTAGATCCTCCAGAGTACTGACCTCAGTGAGCGTGTACCCTAGATCCTCCAGAGTATTGACCTCAGTGAGCGTGTATCCTAGATAGTCAAGAGTATTGACCTCAGTGAGCGTGTATCCTAGATCCTCCAGAGTATTGACCTCAGTGAGCGTGTATCCTAGATACTCCAGAGTATTGACCTCAGTGAGCGTGTATCCTAGATCCTCCAGAGTATTGACCTCAGTGAGCGTGTATCCTAGATCCTCCAGAGTATTGACCTCAGTGAGCGTGTATCCTAGATCCTCCAGAGTATTGACCTCAGTGAGCGTGTATCCTAGATCCTCCAGAGTACTGACCTCAGTGAGCGTGTATCCTAGATCCTCCGGAGTATTGACCTCAGTGAGCGTGTATCCTAGATCCTCCAGAGTATTGACCTCAGTGAGCGTGTATCCTAGATCCTCCAGAGTACTGACCTCAGTGAGCGTGTATCCTAGATCCTCCAGAGTATTGACCTCAGTGAGCGTGTACCCTAGATCCTCCAGAGTATTGACCTCAGTGAGCGTGTATCCTAGATCCTCCAGAGTACTGACCTCAGTGAGCGTGTATCCTAGATCCTCCAGAGTATTGACCTCAGTGAGCGTGTATCCTAGATACCCCAGAGTATTGACCTCAGTGAGCTTGTATCCTAGATACTCCAGAGTATTAACCTCAGTGAGCTTGTATCCTAGATACTCCAGAGTATTGACCTCAGTGAGCGTGTATCCTAGATCCTCCAGAGCATTGACCTCAGTGAGCTTGTATCCTAGATACTCCAGAGTATTGACCTCAGTGAGCTTGTATCCTAGTTACTCCAGAGTATTGACCTCAGTGAGCGTGTATCCTAGATACTCCAGAGTATTGACCTCAGTGAGCTTGTATCCTAGATACTCCAGAGTATTGACCTCAGTGAGCTTGTATCCTAGATACTCCAGAGTATTGACCTCAGTGAACTTGTATCCTAGTTATTCCAGAGTATTGACCTCAGTGAGCGTGTATCCTAGATACTCCAGAGTATTGACCTCAGTGAGCTTGTATCCTAGATACTCCAGAGTATTGACCTCAGTGAGCTTGTATCCTAGTTACTCCAGAGTATTGACCTCAGTGAGCGTGTATCCTAGATACTCCAGAGTATTAACCTCAGTGAGCTTGTATCCTAGATACTCCAGAGTATTGACCTCAGTGAGCTTGTATCCTAGTTACTCCAGAGTATTGACCTCAGTGAGCGTGTATCCTAGATACTCCAGAGTATTGACCTCAGTGAGCTTGTATCCTAGATCCTGCAGAGTATTGACCTCAGTGAGCTTGTATCCTAGATACTCCAGAGTATTGACCTCAGTGAGCTTGTATCCTAGATACTCCGAGTATTGACCTCAGTGAGCTTGTATCCTAGTTACTCCAGAGTATTGACCTCAGTGAGCGTGTATCCTAGTTACTCCAGAGTATTGACCTCAGTGAGCGTGTATCCTATATACTCCAGAGTATTGACCTCAGTGAGCTTGTATCCTAGATACTCCAGAGTATTAACCTCAGTGAGCTTGTATCCTAGTTACTCCAGAGTATTGACCTCAGTGAGCGTGTATCCTAGATACTCCAGAGTATTGACCTCAGTGAGCTTGTATCCGAGATCCTGCAGAGTATTGACCTCAGTGAGCTTGTATCCTCGATACTCCAGAGTATTGACCTCAGTGAGCTTGTATCCTAGATACTCCGAGTATTGACCTCAGTGAGCTTGTATCCTAGTTACTCCAGAGTATTGACCTCAGTGAGCGTGTATCCTAGATACTCCAGAGTATTTACCTGAATGCCGTAGACACTCATCAGCTACCGCACAACAACCCCCCCAACAACAGTGCAACAACACCAACGCCTGCACACAAAACAATCACAAAACAATCACAACAATCTCCGCAGCAATCAGTTAAGGGTGCGTACGCCTCCAAAGCCTCGGAATTTTGCCCCATTCCCGTTCCTCTGGAATTGAACGGCTCAAAATATTCCCGATATTCCCATTCCAGCGGTCAATGTTATCTGCAGCGCCGATAATTCGCTCATATTCCAAGAGTTATATTCCCGTCCGAAACCGCCGCTCGAAACCCGCCCAACGGTTTCCTGGGGAATCGGTTTCTGGTGAGGAATTTCCGTGCAGGTTGTTTCGCTTCTTTAGTTCGACATTATTTTTTTGTGAGGTTCTTTTTTTTTAAACCAGCACGTTTATAGAATATTTTTTGTTGATTGCTGTTGTTTTATCTCTTTAAATCGGTTGTTGGTAGGACTTTTTGCAGCTGATTGTTTTTTAAATCAGGTTCTGGAGAAAATTTTTTTAAGACTTTTCACTCTGAAATGTGTTCCTTGTGACATTTTTTGTTTTGTGTCTCTTTATTCCCGGATTGTGCTATTGCTTCTTAAATTGTGTTGTACATACAACACAATTCATTGTGTTGTTGATGGTTATTATGTGTTCTGAGATATGTATAGCATTAAATGTATTGTTGCATGCACGGTAAAATGCTCTTGCGTATTGCACCTCATGAATAGTGCAAGAGCAGTATGTTATAATTAATACTTTTAAACTCGTACGGGTATACTGCTCACAATGCATGCCCTGAGTACTGCAGTAATGTTGAGTAATATACCTGATGCATGAGTAATAGTCGGTGATCTTAGAAATGCTGTTTAAATATCGAGCCAGGAGGTGCTTACTGTAGTAATATGAAGTATTGGCGTATGTATAGCGGTTATACTAGGTAATATAATTAGCGTAGTAATATGAAGTATTGGCGTATGTATAGCGGTTATACTAGGTAATATAATTAGCGTAGTAATATGAAGTATTGGCGTATGTATAGCAGTTATACTAGGTAATATAATTAGCGTAGTAATATGAAGTATTGGCGTATGTATAACAGTTATACTAGGTAATATAATTAGCCTAGTAATATGAAGTATTGGCGTATGTATAGCGGTTATACTAGGTAATATAATTAGTGTAGTAATATGAAGTATTGGCGTATGTATAGCAGTTATACTAGGTAATATAATTAGCGTAGTAATATGAAGTATTGGCGTATGTATAGCAGTTATACTAGGTAATATAATTAGCGTAGTAATACGAAGTATTGGCGTATGTATAGGGGTTATACTAGGTAATATAATTAGCGTAGTAATATGAAGTATTGGCGTATGTATAGCGGTTATACTAGGTAATATAATTAGCGTAGTAATATGAAGTATTGGCGTATGTATAGCGGTTATACTAGGTAATATAATTAGTGTAGTAATATGAAGTATTGGCGTATGTATAGCGATTATACTAGGTAATATAATTAGCGTAGTAATATGAAGTATTGGCGTATGTATAGCGGTTATACTAGGTAATATAATTAGCGTAGTAATATGAAGTATTGCCGTATGTATAGCGGTTATACTAGGTAATATAATTAGCGTAGTAATATGAAGTATTGGCGTCTGTATAGCGGTTATACTAGGTAATATAATTAGTGTAGTAATATGAAGTATTGGCGTATGTATAACGGTTATACTAGGTAATATAATTGGCGTAGTAATATGAAGTATTGGCGTATGTATAGCGGTTATACTAGGTAATATAATTAGCGTAGTAATATGAAGTATTGGCGTATGTATAGCGGTTATACTAGGTAATATAATTAGCGTAGTAATATGAAGTATTGGCGTATGTATAGCGGTTATACTAGGTAATATAATTAGCGTAGTAATATGAAGTATTGGCGTATGTATAGCGGTTATACTAGGTAATATAATTAGCGTAGTAATATGAAGTATTGGCGTATGTATAGCGGTTATACTAGGTAATATAATTAGCGTAGTAATATGAAGTATTGGCGTATGTATAGCGGTTATATTAGAAAATGTCCTAATTCGTGGGTTAATATTAAGTATTAGCATTTATACTCTGGTAATGTTATCTAATATCAAATTAACAGTAGTAATGTTAAGCGATGCCGGATGTAGAGCGGAAATATTACGTAATATCATGAGTACTCTGCAGTAATATCAAACATTGTCATACGTCAGGGCATAGTATTAGGTAATATCACATTTACAGTATAAGTATAATGTAATACCGTATATTCGGAAGTAATATCAAATAATTTTACAGTAATACATGGTAAACACAATAAGTAGGGATTGTTCTAACAGTGCATGTGTGAAAGTTATAAAACTATCCTGAAAATATCGTAAGGTTCATCGCAAATATACCCTATTTAATTTCTGAATCAAAAACGCGCAATTAAGTTTTATGTTCCACGAGGAATATTTTGAACTCTCTTCAGTTGGGGCAAAAATGATCGGCTAGTGAATATTTCCGTGCATTTATTTGTTCAACAAACTAAACATGCACATGTGATAAGAATGCATATATACTTTCGTACTGATTAATTCAAATAAAATATATATATATATATATATATATATATATATATATATATATATATATATATATATAATGCGAATGTGTAGTTAGTGAATCATTTAAATGAAGACAGTATATCAGGGATAGGAATACTCATTTACCGGAAGATCTACAGAAACAGTGTATACAGTGGGAGCAAAAATACAACACGTTGATTAAAGCATCAGATTCCCCATTTCTAGACCCCGTATAATTACGAATAATAGACTACATACAAGCAATTGTATAAAAAGTTAATTGTATGTCTGAAACCTACAAATATTTTATAGAAAAAGTATATAGGTACATATATAATAAATACGTGAACAAAAGTTAACAACACATTTCCAGATAAACATACTTCAATACTTCGTTACACTGCCGTTATTATTAATTCTGGCTTCGAGGCGTTTAGTGTAGTTCACTACCAGCCTTTTACAAGTTTTGGGTGTAATCTCATTCCATTCTTCAATGCAAATTTCTTTGAGTTCAGTGATGTTATTGGGACCTCTCTTCTGAATCTTCAATTTCAATTCCCGCCACAAGTTTTCGATCGGATTCATGTCCAAGGATTG
The DNA here is from genome assembly GCA_030386875.1 of Morinoia aosen. Lineage (NCBI taxonomy): Eukaryota > Metazoa > Arthropoda > Malacostraca > Amphipoda > Talitridae > Morinoia > Morinoia aosen. Next base: position 2,726,691 of record CM059578.1, on the reverse strand, counting down.
ACTTGGCCAATCTAAAGTACGGCATTTATCTTATTCATCCTCAACCATGCCTAGGTTTCGTTTGCAGCATGCTTTGGATCGTCGTCTGTTTGGAAGGTCCATCAACGTTTCAACTTTAACAAATGAGTTGAAGGTAGGAGCTGATCTTCCAATATTTCACGATATTTGCTGACACCTAGGGTTCCTTCAATGATGTGAAATTTACCTGCTCCTGATGAGCTGAAACATCCCCACACCATTATTGAGCCACCTCCCAACTTAACCGTGTCATGGTGCACTTTGCTTTATAATCTTCGTTTTGTTGCCTCCAAACATGGTTTGTGCTGTTTCTTCTAAATAGTTTGATTTTGCTTTCATCTGACCACAGTACTGAGTTCCAAAGTGGTGCTGGCTTGTTCAAATGGTCGTCAGCATACTTCAGTTTGGCCTTGACGTGCCGATTCTGGGGAGGAGGTGTCCTACGAGGGGTGCGGGAGCGAAGACCTTCACGACGTAGTGCCCCGCTGATCGTGCATTTGCTGGCTTCGATCCCAGATGCTTTGAGATCATCCTCCAATTCTTCACGAGTAGTTTGAGGCTTATGCGCTACTGTTCGGACTAATTTTCGAATAGCACGGTCGTTAGTTTTCAGTGGACGGCCATTTCAGGGTTTGATAAGAATCGTACTTCGGCATTTCCACTTACGCATTATGGCTCCAACCGAGGCTGTAGGAACACACAGTAGTGCACATATCTTCCGATGTTCCAAACTTTCATTATGGAGCTCCACAATACGTTTGTGAAGGTTTTGGCTGGCGTCCTTATTCTTACCGATACTTACGACCTTTCAGAACAAAAATTGCTGTAAAACGACACATTCTTGAACACAAATGCTGATGAAAGTTCGGTTGCCAAATAGTAGAATGTATTAGATCATTCTGGAATAATCCTGAAATAATTTAAATGTATAATATCGAGAAAAAGTTGGGCATCGTAAAATTTTGTTCACGTATTTATTTAACATGTTCCTATACATTTTTCTACTACATATTTGTAGGTTTAAGATATATTATTGACCATTTCAAACCATTGTTTATATATAGTCCAATTTTCGTAATTGTACGGGTTTAGGAATGTGGAATCTGGCGATTTAATCACCGTGTTGTATTATTTTACCCCCCCTGCACATAAGTGACGGGAAGACATACTCGCCAGACACTCTAAATAAAGAGTACTCATGTATACATTAATGGTAAGATTTACCAGCATCATTCATTAATTAACAAAGCGATGCCAGGATATATAAAAGCCTAATTAATTAGGGACGGCCACTAATTACGGCAGCTAATAATAACTGATAATAATTAAACAGGGCGTGGTCTGATGCGTCCACTCCGCCGTGATCTGGTGATGTGGTGTGGTGGTGTGGTGGTGTGGTGGTGTGGTGGTGTGGTGGTATGGTGGTGTGGTGGTGAGGTGTGGTGTGGTGGTGTGGTGTGGTGGTGTGGTGGTGGTGTGGTGGTGTGGTGATGTGGTGATGTGGTGGTTTGGTGAGGTGGTGTGGTGATGTGGTGATATGCTGCATCTCCTCTGTCTAACTGGACGTGCCTGCTCGAGTTAAAAACTTAGCCTTTTCATTAACTGGTCCCCATTAAACAGTGGGCGTTTCAAGTAACTGGTGCCAGCAAATCAACTGGCCCGTACCCAATTAGGCCCAGTTTACAGAGCTCCACAATGGAGTCCCCAACAAACTGGGGCGGCCTCACTCAACTGGGCACTGCACAGTTGGCCAACAAACTGCTCAAACTGCTCCCGTCGCTGCGCTCGCTTCAAAGGCAGCTCTGACTCCCCCCTTCCTCCCTCCCTCCTCCTCTGTTCCCTTCCTTGTCCTTCTTCTTCTTTGTTCCCTTCATTTCTTTGTTCCTCTTCTTTTTTGTTCCCCTTCTTCCTTGTTCCCCTTCTTCTTTGTCCCCAACTCTATTGTTCCCCATCTTTCTTGTCCTTAACTCTATTGTTCCCCATCTTTCTTGTCCCTAACTCTATTGTTCCCCATCTTTCTTGTCCCAACTCTATTGTTTCCCATCTTTCTTGTCCCCAACTCTATTGTTCCCCATCTTTCTTGTCCTTAACTCTATTGTTCCCCATCTTTCTTGTCCCTAACTCTATTGTTCCCCATCTTTCTTGTCCCAACTCTATTGTTTCCCATCTTTCTTGTCCCCAACTCTATTGTTCCCCATCTTTCTTGTCCCTTACTCTATTGCTCCCCACCTTTCTTGTCCCCAACTCTATTGTTCCCCATTTTTTTGTCCCCAACTCTATTGTTTCCCATCTTTCTTGTCCCCAACTCTATTGTTCCCCATCTTTCTTGTCCCCAACTCTATTGTTTCCCATCTTTCTTGTCCCCAACTCTATTGTTCCCCATCTTTTTTTGTCCCCAACTCTATTGTTCCACATCTTTCATGTCCCCAACTCTGTTGTTCCCTATCTTTTGTGCCACCAACTCTATTTTTTCCATCTTTCTTGTCCCCAACTCTATTGTTCCCCATCTTTTTTGTCCCCAACTCTATTGTTTCCCATCATTCTTGTCCCCAACTCTATTGTTCCCATCTTTCTTGTCCCCAACTCTATTGTTCCCCATCTTTTTTGTCCCCAACTCTATTGTTCCCCATCTTTCTTGTCCCCAACTCTATTGCTCCCCATCTTTCTTGTCCCCAACTCTGTTCCCCATCTTTTTTGTCCCCAACTCTATTGTTTCCCATCTTTCTTGTCCCCAACTCTATTGTTCCCCATCTTTTTTGTCCCCAACTTTATTGTTTCCCATCTTTTTTGCCCCCAACTCTATTGTTTCCATCTTTCTTGTCCCCAACTCTATTGTTCCCCATCTTTCTTGTCCCCAACTCTATTGTTCCCCATCGTTTTTGCCCCCAATTCTATTGTTCCCATCTTTTTTGCCCCCAACTCTATTGTTTCCATCTTTCTTGTCCCCAACTCTATTGTTCCTCATCTTTCTTGTTCCCAACTCTATTTTTCCCCCTCCTTCTTGTTCCCCACTCCATTGTTCTCCTTTTTCCTTGTCCCCCTCATCCTCGTCAGCCTGTTCCATTGTCCCGAGGGTAAGGTAAAGAAAATACTTACCTCAAATTTTCCTATTGGTGCCAACATACCCTGTTGAATGGATGCCTGATCACCACTTACTCATCACTGCAAATTCCTGTCCTTGAACAGCATTGCTCCTCAGTAACGACGGCCGTCGTGTGTGTGTGAGAACTTTCACACAACTCATAATTGCCCGCGGTTATTTTTTGCCTCGATTGTCCTCATTGTTACATTCCCACCCGTGATGGGCGTATCTGTGATACACGTCCCGCCACTTCATGGGTGCAAATGTGGTATTTTATGAGTATCTGTTGTTGGGTGAACGTAAAGTCTAACACAATTTAAATTATGCTATTTATCACAATATGTTGGGTGAACGCAAAGTCTAACACAATTTAAATTATGCTATTTATCACAATATATTGGGTGAATGCAAAAAACGTATATACTGGTTTCGAATAATTATGATGAGGTTATGTATCTATGATATTGTGCCATTGTTTAATTCAAGTTCATTTCTTTAGCTTATGTCCATTGCGATTGAAGTTTAACAAACAAGGTGAAACCCTCAGGGAGGTACGGCTATTGTACCTGGGGTAATTGGCGCTCACAGGGGGAATGGGTGAGGTCCCCAGCTGAGAGTTAGGTAATCTTTCCTTCTTATTGAAATTGAATAATAATTTTTCTTTGTTTTGTTACGGACCATAGTTTTTCGGTTCACTGCTGTCCTGTTTTTCAACACCTTCTACTTTCTTCTTCAACTTTTTCTTGTTTCATGAACTTCTTTCTTAGCTTTCTGTTTCTATGCCCCTTTTGCATAGAGTCCACGTTCCCATATTCTTCATACTAAATGGTGACTTCCTCCTTCCTCTCTTCGGAGCGATTTTTTTAGTGATTAAAGAGGCTTAAACTAACATCTAATCTAATAAACTTACTGTTTTAAGGCGCGCACGGAATACTGTGTAACACGTCTTGTGCATATGTTCTCCGTTCCCTCAACTGCGCAGTAAATGGAGTCTTATTACTTCCACCCATTAGAAATTGTTATTTATTTAGGGAGGCTCAAATTCATTTCCTAATTTAAAAATAAAATACTAGAATGATATTGTATCATAATTACTTCTTTTATTACATTATTTTTGAATTAGGAAACTTTTTGAGTTTCCTTAAAGAAAAATTCCAAACGGAGGAAGTAAACGATTTATTTAGGATTAATAACAAGAAGAAAGAAGACTACGAAATAATTAATTTTTCTTCTAATAATATCGTATCATAAATACTTTCCATCCCAGTACACAGAGCAGGCCTCAAAAAGTATCCATTCTTTAAAATGCAATTTCACATGTTATATTCATTGGATAAAGTAAATACAACTCCCATCAAAAAGCTGAAATTTTTTTAGCTGTGCGAGGGTCATCGTCTTGAATGATATAGTGCAATTAAATCATTCGTGAATATATGTTTGCACTGAAAGGTTCATTCTCCTTCATCGTCACCACTCAGGAGAGAACTGTGCCAGTTTTGCTGCAGAGGTGGCGTAATGATGTGAAATCACTGAAGTTATGGACGTGGAATTATGGATACTTTAATAACTATGCAACATTTCCCAGCGTCCGTTTCACTTGTTCTTGTACGAGGTCATCCAGATAGTCCTCTGTTAAAGTTATGAAGAGTTCCTTCTGCTGTACACTTTTCGAGATCAGTCTTTCTAGTGTGCTGTTGTCGTACATTTACAAGATCTACGACTCTTGTAGACAGTTATTGGATTCTGTGGAATTTCCTTATAGTTGCGAGTTTCTCCCTATCATTTCTTCCACAAGAAACTTGTGTAGGTAAAGCTGGCTCATTTTGTAGAAAGAGAGTGAGAATGTTGATAACCGGAGCGTAGTGTGTTATTCGCAGTCGTTGTATGGTTTCTTTGACGTTTACTGGTGTCGTACATCAGCCGTACTGCATGATGGTAACATCCATGTTCGAATGGCCGGTGTAAGGGGACACACGAGTTGTCTGAACTGATAATTGCTCAGCCTACCGTTGGCTGATGTATTCATTTACTCCGCTGAACAGAAAATAAGCTATTACACTGTGAAGAGTGTATAGTTTTTTGGCCACCCTCTGGAAGTTTGGTGTCGGCATGTGAAGGATTACTGTAGGGAAAATAAGAGAGGCAGTAAAGCCTGTATCACAGATACGCTATCACACACTTTGTGAAGGATTCAAATTTGGAAAACTGGAGAAGCAGTGAAGCCTGTATCATAGATACACTCATCACGCACTTCCTGCTGTGCAGGTAATCAGAGAGTAACTAATGCTATGCATAATAGCTATCAAGATAATTAAAGACATGCGTCTCACACAATTAACTAAATGAGATAGAGCTTCAGTAGTCATTTTTGACGGCAGAGGCACAGTAGAGAGCAATAGTAAAATAATCATTCTTTCTCTCATCATTCTTCCTTTCGTAACTCTCAGATGGGGGAGACGGAAATACACCGCTGCCTCACCACAAAAACTTAATTGAAACAAAGTTCAGAGGAAGTTTGTGGCGAATTCTTGAAGTTCTGAAGGAATGAAAACAAAAAATTTGGTCAAAGATTACAAGTTTCTTTAGCTCCTCAGGGCTTTAACAAGAAGAAATACATAAAAGATTACAAATTGACGTACTTTCAGCCTCAGTTTGTTAATGTTGTCTTCAAGAGAGTGAATTAACGTTCTAATTAAAATATAAATTAGTTTAACTTCAAGTACTATAATTTTAAAAACTTTAAATGTATTTAATTTTTAACTTTAATTGAATTTTTAATATCATTCAGTTGTTGTAATTCAATTTTTAATGTAAACATATTTAACATATTAAAATTTACATTTTAACTTGAATATCTATAAAGAATACAATTGAAACATGGCCACTGCTTTAATTTAACTTCATCAGAAAACTAATGGGGAAATTCTTTCATGGCACTCGAATGGTGTTACTTGAGTTAGCCTCTGATCGTTTTACTGAATATTTCATATCAGATAATTCTATAATATCGAACGCCCAATCAAATTTTCATCAATTTCCGACAAAATCTACAATATTTAAAACCTTCATATTAAATAATAAAGCTAAAACATGGGAAACCTTGACATGTCTATTATATTAAACCTTCATTAATTACTCCATGAAAATTAAGAGGTAACTTGTAGTTGAAAGAGGAATCATGGATACGGTTAACTGGCTTAAGGTTAGTTTAGGGGGACTGGCGCACCCAGGGGGCATACTGCTAGGTCCCCTCAACCATAGATAGGCCTTCGGGACTTCTGTGTTGTGCACCCACTTGCTTCTCTCAATTTTCATACCTCCTTTGTTATCTCTTATCTGTCATTTGTTCCTCTTTCTTTGTAATTCATCGTTTTTATGTACTGGGTATCTTGTGTAGGAATGCACGTTGTATATAGATTCCCCTTTTCCTACACTCCACACTAAACAGTTCCTTCTCTTTACACTGTGAAAAGATATTTACAATGGAAATGGAGTTTGGCAAATAATTAGTTTTTTCAAATTCTTTCATTTGCAATTATTTCTTATTTAGGCCTATTCAAAAATTACCTACTCCTTTTTCTCCTTTTTCCCGTTTATCTGTTCTCTTGCATGTTCTCCTGTTCCTTAATGGTCTAATTTTTTATTTGCTTCTCTTTTATCTTTTTTTTTTCTCCGCGTCTTATTTTTTCATTTCTTTGTCTCTAATATACTCCTTTGTCTCAATCCCTTTCACCTCCTTTTTCTGCAGTGCCTTCTTCATCTCAACTTCTTCCATTTCCTTCTCTTTCATCTCCATATGTGGCCTCTCCTTCTTCGTCTCCTCTTGGATCTTTTTTTCTTCTCCTGCATCTCCTTCTCTTCTCTTTCTTCTTTACCTTTTCTCAAATTTTCTTCCTTTACTTTCATCTTCTTTTTTCATTTCTTACCTTCCACCTTCAACTCCACCCCTCCCCCAACTCCCCTACCCCCACTAATTCCCCCAACTTTCCTCGACGCTCACCAACTCCCCAAACTCGCTCTCATCCCCCCGACTCCCACCAACTCCCAAAAACTCTCCTACTCTCCCAACTCCCAACAACTCTCTTACTCTCCCAACTCCCAACAACTCTCCCAACTCCCAAAAACTCTCCTATTCCCCCAACTCTCAACAACTCTCCTACTCACCCAACTCTCAACAATACCCTTAACTACCACCAACTCCCCAACTTCCACCAACTCTCCAAACTCCCACCAACCTCAGCCCCAACTCCCATCAACTGGCACAAGAAACAGCCCAACAACCGCCGCACAATCGAAGTAAAGCGATAACTCGCGTACCCTCAAATGAAACCCTCACTGATGCCCTCACGCGACCTGCGCTTGAAAACTTCTGGCATAACTCTACGGAGGCCAGACGCCGGTATTGGCAGTAGTGAACTCTACGGAGGCCAGACGCCGGTATTGGCATTAGTGAACTCTACGGAGGCCAGACGCCGGTGTTGGCAGTAGTGAACTCTACGGAGACCAGACGCTGGTGTTGGGAGTAGTGAACTCTACGGAGGCCAGACGCTGGTGTTGGGAGTAGTGAACTCTACGGAGGCCAGACGCCGGTGTTGGCAGTAGTGAACTCTACGGAGGCCAGACGCCAGTGTTGGCAGTAGTGAACTCTACGGAGGCCAGACGCCGGTGTTGGTAGTAGTGAACTCTACGGAGGCCAGACGCCAGTGTTGGCAGTAGTGAACTCTACGGAGGCCAGACGCCGGTGTTGGTAGTAGTGAACTCTACGGAGGCCAGACGCCAGTGTTGGCAGTAGTGAACTCTACGGAGGCCAGACGCCAGTGTTGGCAGTAGTGAACTCTACGGAGGCCAGACGCCGGTGTTGGCAGTAGTGAACTCTACGGATGCCAGACGCCGGTGTTGGCAGTAGTGAACTCTACGGAGGCCAGACGCTGGTGTTGGCAGTAGTGAACTCTACGGAGGCCAGACGCCGGTATTGGCAGTAGTGAACTCTACGGAGGCCAGACGCCGGTGTTGGCAGTAGTGAACTCTACGGAGGCCAGACGCCAGTGTTGGCAGTAGTGAACTCTACGGAGGCCAGACGCCGGTGTTGGTAGTAGTGAACTCTACGGAGGCCAGACGCCAGTGTTGGCAGTAGTGAGCTCTACGGAGGCCAGACGCCGGTGTTGGCAGTAATGAACTCTACGGAGACCAGACGCCTTTGTTGGCAGTAGTGAACTCTACTTAGGCCAGACGCCAGTAAACTCTACGGATGTCAGACGCCAGTAAACTCTACGGAGGCCAGACGCCAGTAAACTCTACGGAGGCCAGACGCCAGTAAACTCTACGGAGGCCAGACGCCAGTAAACTCTACGGAGGCTAGACGTCAGTAAACTCTACGGAGGCCAGACGCCAGTAAACTCTACGGAGGCCAGACGCCAGTAAACTCTACGGAGGCTAGACGCCAGTAAACTCTAAGGCCAGACGCCAGTAAACTCTACGGAGGCCAGACGCCAGTAAACTCTACGGAGGCCAGACGCCAGTAAACTCTACGGAGGCTAGACGTCAGTAAACTCTACGGAGGCCAGACGCCAGTAAACTCTACGGATGTCAGACGCCAGTAAACGCTACGGAGGCCAGACGCCAGTAAACTCTACGGAGGCTAGACGTCAGTAAACTCTACGGAGGCCAGACGCCAGTAAACTCTACGGATGTCAGACGCCAGTAAACGCTACGGAGGCCAGACGTCAGTAAACTCTACGGAGGCCAGACGCCAGTAAACTCTACGGAGGCCAGACGCCAGTAAACTCTACGGATGTCAGACGCCAGTAAACGCTACGGAGGCCAGACGCCAGTAAACTCTACGGAGGCTAGACGTCAGTAAACTCTACGGATGTCAGACGCCAGTAAACTCTACGGATGTCAGACGCCAGTAAACGCTACGGAGGCCAGACGCCAGTAAACTCTACGGAGGCTAGACGTCAGTAAACTCTACGGAGGCCAGACGCCAGTAAACTCTACGGATGTCAGACGCCAGTAAACGCTACGGAGGCCAGACGTCAGTAAACTCTACGGAGGCCAGACGCCAGTAAACTCTACGGAGGCCAGACGCCAGTAAACTCCGCGGATGCGGACCGCCAGCCCTGGCTGCAAGAGGCCGCTGTGATGGAAAACGGGTTGCCGGCTCGGCGACAGATTAATCTGCCCTCACGCACGCTATGTTCTCCTTACAGGCGGGATCATGGCTGCTCTGGAGGCATAACTGAGGGACTTGCTTCGGAACTACAGCGTTATGGAAATGTGCACCGAGAATTTCGGCCTTAAGATCCTAGCACTTTCGAGGTGGCCTTTTTTTTAGACTTTTCTGGTTTGCATGCCACGAAATTCCGTGCTTTTAATGGCGGTGCGGCCTAATGAAAGAAGCTCGGTTTTGACCCACTCGCAGAGAGCTGATATTTCAGTCCTGTTATGCCTTCCTTAAAAGAAGACGTAGCTGGTTTGCGGTCGCCTCTTAGTGTCATCAGAAAGCCCACACTAAGTAACCGATATTTAGTAATTATGTGTGCGTTAAACGGAGTGTAGTAATTACCTGGTAAAAGGGAACATAGAGAGCTTGCTGTTAATGTGATCAAAGGGCTCGTACTGAGCGACGAATATATTTATAATTTTGCGCAAAATGAAGCTTACCTTGGATTAAAGAAAAACAGAGCGCACTTAGGTATATATAGCAAAACGGAGCACACTTAGGTATATATGTATATAGCAAAACGGAGCATACTTAGAAAGATAACTATGCAACATCTGAACGACGTGTGTTCAGAGAGTGCATAAATGAGTACATTTAGAAGTACATATTGCACTCAGTAGCATACTGAGCGATATTTAATTAGTCAGTTTGTGCTCGACGAAATATAGTCGCTATGCAACACTATATATAGTAAGCTGCTAAGAAATGAGTGGTAACAAATAGGAAACGTTTTTGTATGCAACAAACTATGAAGTTGAGCATGCAGGACTAATGAGTAACTTCAACAACACAGCAATGGAACGGTTTCAATGAGAGCACAGTTAGATATGCAAAAACTGTGGAAGTGGCTGAAGATTAGTCCCGTGAAAGTAGGTTTGTTAATTGTTTGTTAATTTACTTACTGGTCAGATGTAACGTGTTGAATTAGAATGCACAGTCTGCGTGATATGTTCTGAGACATCACGTGCACTGTGATGCGTAGCAAAAAATTCTCTCATCTTACCTAAGAATGCCCTTGGTGTGTTTATTTGTGTATTTGTTTGGTGTCCGCCGCTTGCGCGTGTCTGTGACGCTCACCAGGACGCTCAATGACCGTATCTGTGATACGAGTTTCACCAGTGCACAAGTACAAGAATATTTTAATGGCGGGTACTGTTGGGATGGATATATTTGTTGGGCATCCACATCTGCAAGATTTGTTCCAGCAAAATGTGCAATGCCCTCATTTGGGACGGGCCGTGTGCGCTAGTGTACGTATATTTAGGAAAAACATTGATTGATGATTAATAAAACATTGATTAAATAGAGACATTGATTAATGAAGAGCTGTACATCCATAATTTCAGTCATATCACAATACCATTATATCACTGCTGCAGCAAAACTGACAGAGTTCCCCCTGAGTTGTGACGATGATGAAGAACAATACCATTCACTTGAAGTATATATTTACTATGATTTATTTGCAATATATCATAAATTAGTAACGCATTAACAATATTTAATTCTCCCTTACTCCTTTCGTATGAAACCGTTCAGGTTTCAAATGTATTTTTTTGTTACTGTATTTTCAAAACGATTTTTTAAATTGATTATTTATCACTGTTTTTAAAGTGTTCAAGTATTTTAAATTTACATTTAGTTACTGTGTTCTACAAGTGAAGTTTTTGGTTTTCCCGTAAATAAATAATTCATTTATTTCATTTTTTATAATTATATTAAATTAATTTATTTTATCCCATGAAATTTTATAATTGCCTCCATAAAAATACATTTTATTAAAAACAGATTTGAAAAAATTTCTAGTTTTCATTCATTTCTGGGCCTAATATTGGACCTTCTTTAATTCGTTCACCTAATTTCTCGCTTTAATTAACGTCTTCAATTAACTTCTGACGACCTGAACGCATTTTAATTAGGCCAATTAGTGAACCTTTGACGCAGCCTGCTGATTAGCTTGAGAGATAATTGAAACTATGCTAAATGGAGAACTGCATTGAATTAATTGCTAATTATGTGCCCCTCAGCTTTGAGGTTCAATTGGGGTTCATTGGGGGCTCTGTTGGGCTCAGTGGGGGGTCAGTAGGAGTTATTTTTAGATCCGTCTTGTGGTTCAGTAGAAGTCTGCATTGGGTTCACTTGGGGTTCAATGGGCGCTGGTGTTTTGGTTCACTTGGGGTTCAATGAGAGCTGGTGTTTTGGTTCACTTGGGGTTCAATGAGAGCTGGTGTTTTGGTTCACTTGGGGTTCAATGAGAGCTGGTATTTTGGTTCACTTGGGGTTCAATGGGAGCTGGTGTTTTGGTTCACTTGGGGTTCAATGAGAGCTGGTATTTTGGTTCACTTGGGGTTCAATGAGAGCTGGTATTTTGGTTCACTTGGGGTTCAATGGGAGCTGGTGTTTTGGTTCACTTGGGGTTCAATGAGAGCTGGTATTTTGGTTCACTTGGGGTTCAATGGGAACTGGTGTTTTGGTTCACTTGGGGTTCAATGAGAGCTGGTATTTTGGTTCACTTGGGGTTCAATGAGAGCTGGTATTTTGGTTCACTTGGGGTTCAATGGGAGCTGGTGTTTTGGTTCACTTGGGGTTCAATGAGAGCTGGTGTTTTGGTTCACTTGGGGTTCAATGAGAGCTGGTATTTTGGTTCACTTGTTGTTCAATGGGAGCTGGTGTTTTGGTTCACTTGGGGTTCAATGAGAGCTGGTATTTTGGTTCACTTGGGGTTCAATGGGAGCTGGTGTTTTGGTTCACTTGGGGTTCAATGAGAGCTGGTATTTTGGTTCACTTGGGGTTCAATGAGAGCTGGTATTTTGGTTCACTTGGGGTTCAATGGGAGCTGGTGTTTTGGTTCACTTGGGGTTCAATGAGAGCTGGTGTTTTGGTTCACTTGGGGTTCAATGAGAGCTGGTATTTTGGTTCACTTGTTGTTCAATGGGAGCTGGTGTTTTGGTTCACTTGGGGTTCAATGAGAGCTGGTGTTTTGGTTCACTTGGGGTTCAATGAGAGCTGGTATTTTGGTTCACTTGGGGTTCAATGGGAGCTGGTGTATTGGTTCACTTGGGGTTCAATGGGAGCTGGTGTTTTGGTTCACTTGGGGTTCAATGAGAGCTGGTATTTTGGTTCACTTGGGGTTCAATGAGAGCTGGTATTTTGGTTCACTTGGGGTTCAATGGGAGCTGGTGTTTTGGTTCACTTGGGGTTCAATGGAAGCTGGTGTTTTGGTTCACTTGGGGTTCAATGAGAGCTGGTATTTTGGTTCACTTGGGGTTCAATGGGAGCTGGTGTTTTGGTTCACTTGGGGTTCAATGAGAGCTGGTGTTTTGGTTCACTTGGGGGTCAATGGGAGCTGGTGTTTTGGTTCACTTGGGGTTCAATGGAAGCTGGTGTTTTGGTTCACTTGGGGTTCAATGGAAGCTGGTGTTTTGGTTCACTTGGGGTTCAATGAGAGCTGGTATTTTGGTTCACTTGGGGTTCAATGGGAGCTGGTGTTTTGGTTCACTTGGGGTTCAATGAAAGCTGGTGTTCTGGTTCACTTGGGGTTCAATGGGAGCTGGTGTTTTGGTTCACTTGGGGTTCAATGGGAGCTGGTGTTTTGGTTCACTTGGGGTTCAATGAGAGCTGGTGTTTTGGTTCACTTGGGGTTCGATGAGAGCTGGTATTTTGGTTCACTTGGGGTTCAATGGGAGCTGGTGTTTTGGTTCACTTGGGGTTCAATGAGAGCTGGTGTTTTGGTTTATTTGGGGTTCAATAAGAATCAGTATTTTGGTTCATTTGAGGTTCAATGAGAACTGGTATTTTGGTTTATTTTGGGTTAGGTTAGAGAAGGTATTTGGGTTCTATTTGAGTTCAGTTCGAGCTGGTATTTGGATTCAATTGGGGTTCAATGAGAGCTGGTATTTGAGTTCAATGAGAGCTGGTATTTTGGTTCGCTTGGGGTTCAATGAGAGCTGGTATTTTGGTTCACTTGGGGTTCAATGGGAGCTGGTGTTTTGGTTCACTTGGGGTTCAATGAGAGCTGGTGTTTTGGTTCACTTGGGGTTCAATGGGAGTTGGTATTTTGGTTCACTTGGGGTTCAATCAGAGCTGGTGTTTTGGTTCACTTGGGGTTCAATGGGAGCTAGTGTTTTGGTTCACTTGGGGTTCAATGAGAGCTGGTGTTTTGGTTCACTTGGGGTTCAATGGGAGCTGGTATTTTGGTTCACTTGGGGTTCAATGAGAGCTGGTGTTTTGGTTCACTTGGGGTTCAATGGGAGCTGGTGTTTTGGTTCACTTGGGGTTCAATGAGAGCTGGTGTTTTGGTTCACTTGGGGTTCAATGGAAGCTGGTGTTTTGGTTCACTTGGGGTTCAATGGGAGCTGGTGTTTTGGTTTATTCGGGGTTCAATGGGAGCTGGTGTTTTGGTTCACTTGGGGTTCAATGAGAGCTGGTATTTTGGTTCACTTGGGGTTCAATGGGAGCTGGTGTTTTGGTTCACTTGGGGTTCAATGAGAGCTGGTGTTTTGGTTTATTCGGGGTTCAATGGGAGCTGGTGTTTTGGTTCACTTGGGGTTCAATGGAAGCTGGTGTTTTGGTTCACTTGGGGTTCAATGGGAGCTGGTGTTTTGGTTTATTCGGGGTTCAATGGGAGCTGGTGTTTTGGTTCACTTGGGGTTCAATGAGAGCTGGTATTTTGGTTCACTTGGGGTTCAATGAGAGCTGGTGTTTTGGTTACCTTGGGGTTCAATGGGAGCTGGTGTTTTGGTTCACTTGGGGTTCAATGGGAGCTGGTGTTTTGGTTCACTTGGGGTTCAATGAGAGCTGGTATTTTGGTTCACTTGAGGTTCAATAAGAGCTAGTATTTTGGTTTATTTGGGGTTCAATAAGAATCAGTATTTTGGTTCATTTGAGGTTCAATGAGAGCTGGTTTTTTGGTTTATTTTGGGTTAGGTTAGAGATAGTATTTGGGTTCAATTTGGGTTCAGTTCTAGCTGGTATTTGGGTTCAATTGGGGTTCAATGAGAGCTGGTATTTGAGTTCAGTTCGAGCTGGTATTTGGGTTCAATTTGGGTTCAATGAGAGCTGGTATTTGGGTTTAATGAGAGCTGGTATTTCGGTTCAATGAGAGCTGGTATTTGGGTTCAATTAGAGCTGGTATTTAGGTTCAGTGAGAGCTGGTATTTGGGTTCAATTTGGGTTCAATTAGAGCTGGTATTTGGGTGTAATGAGAGCTGGTATTTGGGTTCAATTAGAGCTGGTATTTTGGTTCAGTGAGTGCTGGTATTTGGGCTCAATTAGAGCTGGTATTTGGCTTTAATGAGAGCTGGTATTTGGGTTCAATTAGAGCTGATATTTGGGTTCAATGAGAGCTAGTATTTGGGTTCAATTTGGGTTCAATGAGAGCTGGTATTTGGATTCAATGAGAGCTGGTATTTGGGTTCAGTGAGAGCTGATATTTGGGTTTAATGAGAGCTGGTATTTGGGTTCAATTAGAGCTGATATTTGGGTTCAATGAGAGCTAGTATTTGGGTTCAATTTGGGTTCAATGAGAGCTGGTATTTGAGTTCAATGAGAGCTGATATTTGGGTTCAATGAGAGCTGGTATTTGAGTTCAATGAGAGCTGGTATTTGGGTTCAGTGAGAGCTGATATTTGGGTTCAATTAGAACTGATATTTGGGTTCAGTGAGAGCTGATATTTGGGTTCAATTAGAGCTGGTATTTGGGTTTAATTAGAGCTGATATTTGGGTTCAGTGAGAGCTGATATTTGGGTTCAATTAGAGCTGGTATTTGGGTTCAGTGAGAGCTGATATTTGGGTTCAATTAGAGCTGGTATTTGGGTTCAATGAGAGCTGGTATTTGGATTCAATGAGAGCTAGTATTTGGGTTCAATGAGAGCTGATATTTGGGTTCAATTAGAGCTGGTATTTGAGTTCAATGAGAGCTGGTATTTGGGTTCAATTAGGGCTGATATTTGGGTTCAGTGAGAGCTGATATTTGGGTTCAATTAAAGCTGGTATTTGGGTTCAGTGAGAGCTGATATTTGGGTTCAATTAGAGCTGGTATTTGGGTTCAGTGAGAGCTGATATTTGGGTTCAATTAGAGCTGGTATTTGGGTTCAATGAGAGCTGGTATTTGGATTCAATGAGTGCTAGTATTTGGGTTCAATGAGAGCTGATATTTGGGTTCAATGAGAGCTGATATTTGGGTTCAATTAGAGCTGGTATTTGAGTTCAATAAGAGCTGGTATTTGGGTTCAATTAGAGCTGGTATTTGGGTTCAGTGAGAGCTGATATTTGGGTTCAATTAGAGCTGGTATTTGAGTTCAATGAGAGCTGATATTTGGGTTCAATTAGAGCTGGTATTTGGGTTCAGTGAGAGCTGATATTTGGGTTCAATTAGAGCTGGTATTTGGGTTCAATGAGAGCTGGTATTTGGATTCAATGAGTGCTAGTATTTGGGTTCAATGAGAGCTGATATTTGGGTTCAATGAGAGCTGATATTTGGGCTCAATTAGAGCTGGTATTTGAGTTCAACGAGAGCTGGTATTTGGGTTGAGTTGGCCGTGTTGGGGCTCATTTCAAGCATCACGTGGTGCAGTTAGAGCTTGCTCAGCTGTGAGGAGCCAGAGCTTGCACAGGGGGCTCAGTTGTAATGAGCCGGTGTTGGGGTTAAGTTGGGGTTAACTACAACCCGTCTTTTAGTTCTGTTAGAGCCTGTATTCGGGTTCAGTTAGGACTTGTATTGCGGCTCATTAAGGTTCAGTAGGTGTCTGCGTGTACTTATTTAATATTTTCTATCTCACATCCGTAAACTCTCCTCAGTTTTATTATATCACAAGGTCAACCAACCTTCTAAAGTGTAATTATCATTTTAATTCCGATTAGTTAAGGATACAATAAAAATTTGAATTGATTTGAATAAAATTAATGATAATTGTTGATATAATGACCTTTAATCATCATTTTAACTGTTGTTAGTTAAAATTTTTGTGAATTGTTACTAAACACAATTGTTTCTGTTACTAATTACAATCAGTTTTACTTAATAACAGTTGTCAGCATACATAATTTCGCCGGCATCTCCCAGGCCTGCCTCGGCGCGCCTGTTTACAAATTCAATCCCTCGCGCCGGCGTGTCAAACTGCTCAGCCTGCCTCACCTGAGGGACCTCACATCTCTCTCTCGTGATGGGCCGGGCTGTGGCAGCGTGTTGTGTGCGGTAGCGTGTTGTGTGTGTGTGTGACAGCAGCGTGTTGTGTATGTGTGGCAGCGTGTTGGGTGTGGCAGCGTGTTGGGTGTGGCAGCGTGTTGTGTGTGTGTGACAGCAGCGTGTTGTGTATGTGTAGCAGCGTGTTGGGTGTGGCAGCGTGTTGTGTGTGGCAGCGTGTTGTGTGTGTGTGTGACAGCAGCGTGTTGTGTATGTGTGGCAGCGTGTTGGGTGTGGCAGCGTGTTGTGTGTGGCAGCGTGTTGTGTGCGGTAGCGTGTTGTGTGTGTGTGTGACAGCAGCGTGTTGTGTATGTGTGGCAGCGTGTTGGGTGTGGCAGCGTGTTGTGTGTGTGTGACAGCAGCGTGTTGTGTATGTGTGGCAGCGTGTTGGGTGTGGCAGCGTGTTGTGTGTGGCAGCGTGTTGTGTGTGTGTGTGACAGCAGCGTGTTGTGTGTGTGTGACAGCAGCGTGTTGTGTATGTGTGGCAGCGTGTTGGGTGTGGCAGCGTGTTGTGTGTGTGTGTGACAGCAGCGTGTTGTGTATGTGTGGCAGCGTGTTGGGTGTGGCAGCGTGTTGTGTGTGGCAGCGTGTTGTGTGTGTGTGTGACAGCAGCGTGTTGTGTGTGTGTGACAGCAGCGTGTTGTGTATGTGTGGCAGCGTGTTGGGTGTGGCAGCGTGTTGTGTGTGGCAGCGTGTTGTGTGTGTGTGTGACAGCAGCGTGTTGTGTATGTGTGGCAGCGTGTTCGGTGTGGCAGCGTGTTGTGTGTGTGTGACAGCAGCGTGTTGTGTGTGTGACAGCAGCGTGTTGTGTGTGTGTGTGTGGCAGCGTGTTGTGTGTGTGTGTATGTGTGTGGCAGCGTGTTGTGTGTATGTGGCAGCGTGTTGTGTGTGTGTGGAAGCGTGTTGTGTGTATGTGGCAGCGTGTTGTGTGTGTGTGTGGCAGCGTGTTGTGTGTGTGTGTAGTGTGTGTATGTGTGTGGCAGCGTGTTGTGTGTATGTGGCAGCGTGTTGTGTGTGTGTGTGTGTGTATGTGTGTGGCAGCGTGTTGTGTGTATGTGGCAGCGTGTTGTGTGTGTGTGGAAGCGTGTTGTGTGTGTGTGTGGCAGCGTGTTGTGTGTGTGGCAGCGTGTTGTGTGTGTGTAGTGTGTGTATGTGTGTGGCAGCGTGTTGTGTGTGTGTAGTGTGTGTATGTGTGTGGCAGCGTGTTGTGTGTGTGGCAGCGTGTTGTGTGTGTGTGTAGTGTGTGTATGTGTGTGGCAGCGTGTTGTGTGTGTGGAAGCGTGTTGTGTGTGTGTGGCAGCGTGTTGTGTGTATGTGGCAGCGTGTTGTGTGTGTGTGGAAGCGTGTTGTGTGTGTGGCAGCGTGTTGTGTGTGTGGCAGCGTGTTGTGTGTAGCAGCGTGTTGCGTGTGTGAGGGGCAGCATGTTGTGTGCGACAGCGTGTTGTGTGTGTGTGTGTTGTGTGTGTATGTGTGTGGCAGCGTGTTGTGTGTGTGTGACAGCGTGTTGTGCGCGCTGTTCATCGAATTGCTTCTCTGCTGTTACACTCTGCATCTACGGCGCCGACTGACGCGTGACTGACGTATAACGTCGCATGCACGACGACAAATTGATTATATTTACGATCGCTATTTTACGACGATGAAAATTTTATATATGACTGAAGGACGTTCGACGATGGGACTTGCGACGACTCGTGTACAGCGACTGACTTACGGCAAGGGACGTACGAAAACGGGAGGTAAGACGACAAATGTGCAACGATTGTTGTCGTACGACAGAGAGAAGCACAAAAACGAGCTAACAAATACTCCATGAGTTCTGAAAACGTACTGCTCAGACGTACGATCTCACAGACGTGAAATGATACGTACGTGTGACAACGGCAAACGTACAACGACTGATCTTCAACAACAAACGTACGACAACAGCAAACGTCTAAGACGCCGGACGTACGGTACTCAATGCTGCCGCTTGGGACAAACTTGAAGTCACCGAAGTTCGGAGCAATTATCACGCCTGATATCGTTTAGTAATTTGCTAATTGTTTAGTTATTAGTTGAGGGAGGAAGTAATTGATATGGAAATGAGTGGCTCTAGAGTGCGAGGGGAGAGTGAGTTGAGAATGAGGGGAGAGTGAGGGGAGAGTGAAGGAAGAGTGAGGAGAGAGTTAGGGGAGAGTGAGGCGAGAGTGACGGCAGGGTGAGGGCAGGGTGAGGGCAGCGTGAGGGCAAGGTGAGGGCAGGGTGGGGGCATGGGGAGGGCAGGGTGAAGGCAGGGTGAGGGCAGGGTGAGGGCAGGGTGAGGACAGGGTGAGGGCAGGGCGAGGGCAGGGTGAGGGCAGGGTGAGGGCAGGGTGAGGGCAGGGTGGGGGCAGGGTGAGGGCAGGGTGAGGGCAGGGTGAGGGCAGGGTGAGGGCAGGGTAAGGGCAGGGTGAGGGCAGGGTGAGGGCAGGGTGAGGGCAGAGTGAGGGCAGGGTGAGGGCAGGGCGAGGGCAGGGTGAGGGCAGGGTGAGGGCAGGGTGAGGGCCAGGTGAGGGCAGGGTGAGGGCAGGATGAGGGCAGGGTGAGGGCAGGGTGAGGGCAGGGTGAGGGCCGGGTGAGGGCAGGGTGAGGGCAAGGTGAGGGCAAGGTGAGGGCAAGTTGAGGGCAGGGTAAGGGCACAGTGAGGGCAAGGTGAGGGCAGGGTGAGGGCAGGGTGAGGGCAGGGTAAAGGCACGGTGAGGGCAAGATGAGGGCAGGATGAGGGCATGGTGATGGCAGGGTGAGGGCAGGGTGAGGGCAGGATGAGGGTCAGGTGAGGGCAGGATGAGGGCAGGGTGAGGGCAGGGTGAGGGCAGGGTGAGGGCATGGTGAGGGCAGGGTGAGGGCAAGGTGAGGGCAAGGTGAGGGCAGGGTAAGGGCACGGTGAGGGCAAGGTGAGGGCAGGGTGAGGGCAGGGTGAGAGCAGGGTGGGGGCAGGCTGAGGGCAGGGGACAGCATATGAGGCAAATAAATAGTTCAGGTGCATAAACAATACCCCTCAAGCAGATTCCTGGTCTGATGCGAATCATTTACATAACTTGCAGTTATCCAATCCAGAACAGAGGAACTTAATTTTATTGAAGCATTAAGCACATTAGACTGCTGTGAAATGTTTGCTTACGTATCAGGGGTAATTCTGTTCCCAAGTCATGTTTTGTAAATATCAGTCATGTATGCTAATTATTTTGTAAAAATCAGTCATATGTGTTAATTATTTTGTAAATATCACTCATATTTGTTAATTATTTGGTAAATAAAAGTCGTGCATGTTCATCATTTTCAATCATTTGGGCAATCTCGTTTTCAAACAATGAATAATTTCTTGGTAAATTCAGTACTTGTCCCATCGAGCAGCTAACGCACCAGATGCTGCACACCAAATATTTTACTGCAGTCCACAGTAAAGAAGAGCGGAACTTTTTACCCTGCTGTTAACTTCCGACGCTTATCCGTAAATACGGTTATATAAGTCACCAGAAATATTGATCTGCGTTTTCTAATTGAGGTTTGTTTACACATCCCCGAAAATAACGTAGGATACGTAAATAACAACCGAATAAAACAGAACAAATTCTTAGAAAAAAACAATAACGAGAAGCGAGCGCTACAAAGAATGGCAAACAGATATATGTAAAACGAAATTAATAATAAAAAATCCCGCTAACGATGGCAGGGAAGCAATACAAAGATAATAATGACAACGACAAAACGACAGAACCTCAACAAAAACAGTTCGAGCAACTACAGAATACTAGCAATAACAATAGCAAACACTAGCGAGATACCAGTAAAATATCAGCAAAATATTAGCTAAATAATACCAAAACATCAGCAAAAACCAGCAATATACTAGCAATAACATCAACAATATCAGAGTAAAACACTCTACAGAGCGAATAATAAAAGAGAAAAGGAACTCCACAACATCACAAAGAACAAAACAAAAATGAGACTAGCGCCTACAAAGCCGGTAATGATCCCCAGCCTTTGAGGAGGAGTCTCTAATCTCTCACTGAATGCCTGCCTTCCTACCTCCCCACCTCTCCCTCACCTCCCCACCTCTCCCTCACCTCCCCACCTCTCCCTCACCTCCCCACCTCTCCCTCACCTCCCCACCTCTCTCTCACCCCCCCACCTCTCCCTCACCTCCCCACCTCTCCCTCACCCCCCCACCTCTCCCTCACCTCCCCACCTCTCCCCCTCTCCTCCTCCTCCCCACCTCTCCCCCTCTCCTTCTCCTCCCCACCTCTGCCTCACCTCCCCACCTCTCCCTCACCCATCCACCTCTCCCTCGCCTCCCCACCTCTCCCTCACCTCCCCACCTCTCCCTCACCTCCCCACCTCTCCCTCACCTCCCCACCTCTCCCTCACCTCCCCACCTCTCCCTCACCCCCCACCTCTCCCTCACCTCCCCACCTCTCCCTCACCTCCCCACCTCTCCCTCACCTCCCCACCTCTCCCCCTCTCCTCCTCCTCCACACCTCTCCTTCACCTCCCCACCTCTCCCTCACCCCCCCACCTCTCCCTCACCTCCCCACCTCTCCCTCACCTCCCCACCTCTCCCTCACCTTCCCACCTCTCCCCCTCTCCTCCTCCTCCTCCCCACCTCTCCCCCTCTCCTCCTCCTCCCCACCTCTCCCTCACCTCCCCACCTCTCCCTCACCTCCCCCTCCTCCTCACCTCTCCCCATCTCCCTCACCTCTCCACCTCTCCCCATCTCCCCCTCCTCCCCACCTCTCCCCATCTCCCTCACCTCCCCACCTCTCTCCATCTCCCCTCTTTTAATTTTTTACTTCTTTACATTTCCCCACCTCTCCCCACCTCCCTACCTTTCTCACCTCTCTTACTCCCTTCCCCCCCCCCTTTCCCTTCCCCTTCCCACTCCCCCCCCCCCCCCCCATCAGAAACAGGGCTGCCAAACAAAGGCAAACTTGCCCCAACTAACGGGCTCTTTATTCTGAATTAAACTGGAAACAAACTGGCCGTGTCCGCCTTCAAAACTGGCGCCGTATGTCTCCATTGCGGGGCACCCGGCACTCTCGCTTGTGTGCCTCTGCGCCGTACTGCGCCGTATTGCGCCCTACTGCACCGTGCTGCGCCGTACTGCGCCATGCTGCGCCGGTACTACCCCGGTACTGCACCGTACTGAGCCGGCACTGCGCCGTACTGTGCTGTACTGCACCACACTGCACCGTACTGCGCCGGTAGTGCGCCGTACTGCACCGTACTGTGCCGTACTGCACCACACTGCGTCATACTGCGCCGTACTGCGCCGTACTGCACCGGTGCTGCGCCGTACTGCGCCGTACTGCGCCGGTACTGCACTGCACTGCGCTGTACTGCACCGTACTGCGCCGTACTGCGCCGCACGGCGCCGGTGCTGCGGCGATAGTGCATAGAAAATGCGTTGGGCCAAATTTCCAGCCTTAGGATTACCACCTCGTGTTGAGGTGCACCGCGCAGAGACCTGCATGAAATTCTGTGCGACATTCGCATGATGTGCCAAACTTACATCATGTGCCAAACTTACAACATGTGCCAAACTTGCATCATGTGCCAAACTTACATCATGTGCCAAACTTACATCATGTGCCAAACTTACATCATGTGCCAAACTTACATCATGTGCCAAACTTACATCATGGACCAAACTTACATCATGTGCCAAACTTACATCATGTGCCAAACTTACATCATGTGCCAAACTTACATCATGTGCCAAACTTACATCATGGACCAAACTTACATCATGTGCCAAACTTACATCATGTGCCAAACTTACATCATGGACCAAACTTACATCATGTGCCAAACTTACATCATGGACCAAACTTACATCATGTGCCAAACTTACATCATGGACCAAACTTACATCATGTGCCAAACTTACATCATGTGCCAAACTTACATCATGTGCCAAACTTACATCATGTGCCAAACTTATATCATGTGCCAAACTTACATCATGTGCCAAACTTACATCATGTGCCAAACTTACATCATGGACCAAACTTACATCATGTGCCAAACTTACATCATGTGCCAAACTTACATCATGTGCCAAACTTACATCATGTGCCAAACTTACATCATGTGCCAAACTTACATCATGTGCCAAACTTACATCATGGACCAAACTTACATCATGTGCCAAACTTACATCATGGACCAAACTTACATCATGTGCCAAACTTACATCATGTGCCAAACTTACATCATGTGCCAAACTTACATCATGTGCCAAACTTACATCATGTGCCAAACTTACATCATGTGCCAAACTTACATCATGGACCAAACTTACATCATGTGCCAAACTTACATCATGGACCAAACTTACATCATGTGCCAAACTTACATCATGTGCCAAACTTGCATCATGTGCCAAACTTACATCATGTGCCAAACTTACATCATGTACCAAACTTACATCATGTGCCAAACTTACGTCATGTGCCAAACTTACATCATGTGCCAAACTTACATCATGGACCAAACTTACATCATGTGCCAAACTTACATCATGTGCCAAACTTACATCATGTGCCAAACTTACATCATGTGCCAAACTTACATCATGTGCCAAACTTACATCATGTGCCAAACTTACATCATGTGCCAAACTTACATCATGGACCAAACTTACATCATGTACCAAACTTACATCATGTGCCAAACTTACATCATGTGCCAAACTTACATCATGTGCCAAACTTACATCATGTGCCAAACTTACATCATGTGCCAAACTTACATCATGTGCCAAACTTACATCATGTGCCAAACTTACATCATGTGCCAAACTTACATCATGTGCCAAACTTACATCATGTACCAAACTTACATCATGTGCCAAACTTACGTCATGTGCCAAACTTACATCATGTGCCAAACTTACATCATGGACCAAACTTACATCATGTGCCAAACTTACATCATGTGCCAAACTTACATCATGTGCCAAACTTACATCATGTGCCAAACTTACATCATGTGCCAAACTTACATCATGTGCCAAACTTACATCATGTACCAAACTTACATCATGTGCCAAACTTACATCATGTGCCAAACTTACATCATGGACCAAACTTACATCATGTGCCAAACTTACATCATGGACCAAACTTACATCATGTGCCAAACTTACATCATGTGCCAAACTTACATCATGTGCCAAACTTACATCATGTGCCAAACTTACATCATGTGCCAAACTTACATCATGTGCCAAACTTACATCATTGACCAAACTTACATCATGTGCCAAACTTACATCATGGACCAAACTTACATCATGGACCAAACTTACATCATGTGCCAAACTTGCATCATGTGCCAAACTTACATCATGTGCCAAACTTACATCATGTACCAAACTTACATCATGTGCCAAACTTACATCATGTGCCAAACTTACATCATGGACCAAACTTACATCATGTGCCAAACTTACATCATGTGCCAAACTTGCATCATGTGCCAAACTTACATCATGTGCCAAACTTACATCATGTACCAAACTTACATCATGTGCCAAACTTACGTCATGTGCCAAATTCACAAGTCGTAGGCTGTGCGGGCTTTCTGTTCATTTTACTGCAAGGCAACACGAGGTAAATTTGATAAGATTAGTTAAGTAGATTGGACGAGTGTTTTAAGAAAAAAAAATTGTTTCAGTGTTGAGGTTCAAATCATCGTCAAGTTCAGTTTTAAGGCGGAGTTTTGGTAGTTTTAGGTCGAGCAACGTTGAGTAAGTTTATGTTGAACATGGTTGAGTAGGTATGGGTTGAATGCGGTTGGGTAAGTTCAAGTTGAACATGGTTGAGTAGGTATGGGTTGGATGCGGTTGGGTAGGTTCACGTTAGACAAGAATTGGTTTAGTAATTTTTATCTAAATCATCAATTCATCTATTAAATAAAATACAATTGAAATTTAACAAATTAGTTACGTATTGAACTCACATAAATAACGTTTATTGGAACACTCGCGAGCTATAATAACAGCAGCGCTTAGATCATTGCTTTCGTGTTCACTGATTTGAATTGAATTTTGTTGCAATATTTCGGTACGTCGCTGTATTTACTTTTATTGAGGCGATCCACGTGAGCGTTTAACGTTTTACAGCGTGCCACCTCAAGGCATTCTACCTCAAGGCATTCCACCTCAAGGCATTCCACCTCAAGGCATTCCACCTCAAGGCATTCCACCTCAAGGTATTCCACCTCAAGGCATTCTACCTCAAGGCATTCCACCTCAAGGCATTCCACCTCAAGGCATTCCACCTCAAGGCATTCCACCTCAAGGCATTCCACCTCAAGGCATTCCACCTCAAGGCATTCCACCTCAAGGCATTCCACCTCAAGGCATTCCACCTCAAGGCATTCCACCTCAAGGCATTCTACCTCAAGGCATTCCGTGTTTTAAGGCATTCCACCTCAAGGCATTCCACCTCAAGGCATTCCACCTCAAGGCATTCCACCTCAAGGCATTCCACCTCAAGGCATTCCACCTCAAGGCATTCCACCTCAAGGCATTCCACCTCAAGGCATTCCACCTCAAGGCATTCCACCTCAAGGCATTCCACCTCAAGGCATTCCACCTCAAGGCATTCCACCTCAAGGCATTCCACCTCAAGGCATTCCACCTCAAGGCATTCCACCTCAAGGCATTCCACCTCAAGGCATTCTACCTCAAGGCATTCCGTGTTTTAAGGCATTCCACCTCAAGGCATTCCACCTCAAGGCATTCCACCTCAAGGCATTCCACCTCAAGGCATTCCAACTCAAGGCATTCCACCTCAAGGCATTCCACCTCAAGGCATTCCACCTCAAGGCATTCCACCTCAAGGCATTCCACCTCAAGGCATTCCACCTCAAGGCATTCCACCTCAAGGCATTCCATCTCAAGGCATTCCATCTCAAGGCATTCCACCTCAAGGCATTCCATCTCAAGGCATTCCACCTCAAGGCATTCCACCTCAAGGCATTCTACCTCAAGGCATTCCGTGTTTTAAGGCATTCCACCTCAAGGCATTCCACCTCAAGGCATTCCACCTCAAGGCATTCCACCTCAAGGCATTCCACCTCAAGGCATTCCACCTCAAGGCATTCCACCTCAAGGCATTCCACCTCAAGGCATTCCACCTCAAGGCATTCCACCTCAGGGCATTCCACCTCAAGGCATTCTACCTCAAGGCATTGCACCTCAAGGCATTCCACCTCAAGGCATTCCACCTCAAGGCATTCCACCTCAAGGCATTCCACCTCAAGGCATTCCACCTCAAGGCATTCTACCTCAAGGCATTCCGTGTTTTAAGGCATTCCACCTCAAGGCATTCCACCTCAAGGCATTCCGTGTTTTAAGGCAGTCCACCTCAAGGCATTCCACCTCAAGGCATTCCACCTCAAGGCATTCCACCTCAAGGCATTCCACCTCAAGGCATTCCGTGTTTTAAGGCATTCCACCTCAAGGCATTCCACCTCAAGGCATTCCACCTCAAGGCATTCCACCTCAAGGCATTCCGTGTTTTAAGGCATTCCACCTCAAGGCATTCCACCTCAAGGCATTCCACCTCAAGGCATTCCACCTCAAGGCATTCCACCTCAAGGCATTCCACCTCAAGGCATTCCACCTCAAGGCATTCCACCTCAAGGCATTCCACCTCAAGGCATTCCACCTCAAGGCATTCCACCTCAAGGCATTCCACCTCAAGGCATTCCACCTCAAGGCATTCCACCTCAAGGCATTCCACCTAAAGGCATTCCACCTCAAGGCATTCTACCTCAAGGCATTCCGTGTTTTAAGGCATTCCACCTCAAGGCATTCCACCTCAAGGCATTCCGTGTTTTAAGGCAGTCCACCTCAAGGCATTCCACCTCAAGGCATTCCACCTCAAGGCATTCCACCTCAAGGCATTCCACCTCAAGGCATTCCGTGTTTTAAGGCATTCCACCTCAAGGCATTCCACCTCAAGGCATTCCACCTCAAGGCAGTCCACCTCAAGGCATTCCACCTGAAGGCAATCAACCTCAAGGCATTCCACCTCAAGGCATTCCACCTGAAGGCATTCCACCTCAAGGCATTCCACCTCAAGGCATTCCACCTCAAGGCATTCTACCTCAAGGCATTCCGTGTTTTAAGGCATTCCACCTCAAGGCATTCCACCTAAAGGCATTCCGTGTTTTAAGGCAGTCCACCTCAAGGCATTCCACCTCAAGGCATTCCACCTCAAGGCATTCCACCTCAAGGCATTCCACCTCAAGGCATTCCGTGTTTTAAGGCATTCCACCTCAAGGCATTCCACCTCAAGGCATTCCACCTCAAGGCATTCCACCTCAAGGCATTCTACCTCAAGGCATTCCGTGTTTTAAGGCATTCCACCTCAAGGCATTCCACCTCAAGGCATTCCACCTCAAGGCATTCCACCTCAAGGCATTCCACCTCAAGGCATTCCACCTCAAGGCATTCCACCTCAAGGCATTCCACCTCAAGGTATTCTACCTCAAGGCATTCCGTGTTTTAAGGCATTCCACCTCAAGGCATTCCGTGTTTTAAGGCAGTCCACCTCAAGGCATTCCACCTCAAGGCATTCCACCTCAAGGCATTCCACCTCAAGGCATTCCACCTCAAGGCATTCTACCTCAAGGCATTCTACCTCAAGGCATTCCACCTCAAGGCATTCCACCTCAAGGCATTCCACCTCAAGGCATTCCACCTCAAGGCATTCCACCTCAAGGCATTCCACCTCAAGGCATTCCACCTCAAGGCATTCTACCTCAAGGCATTCCACCTCAAGGCATTCCACCTCAAGGCATTCCACCTCAAGGCATTCCACCTCAAGGCATTCTACCTCAAGGCATTCTACCTCAAGGCATTCCACCTCAAAGCATTCCACCTCAAAGGATTCCACCTCAAGGCATTCCGTGTTTTAAGGCATTCCACCTCAAGGCATTCCATGTTTTAAGGCATTCCACATCAAGGCATTCCACCTCAAGGCATTCCATGTTTTAAGGCATTCCACATCAAGGCATTTCACCTCAAGGCATTCCACCTCAAGGCATTCCATGTTTTAAGGCATTCCACCTCAAGGCATTCCACATCAAGGCATTCCACCTCAAGGCATTCCACATCAAGGCATTCCACCTCAAGGCATTCCACATCAAGGCATTCCACCTCAAGGCATTCCATGTTTTAAGGCATTCCACCTCAAGGCATTCCACATCAAGGCATTCCACCTCAAGGCATTCCACATCAAGGCATTCCACCTCAAGGCATTCCACATCAAGGCATTCCACATCAAGGCATTCCACCTCAAGGCATTCCACATCAAGGCATTCCACCTCAAGGCATTCCACATAAAGGCATTCCACCTCAAGGCATTCCACATCAAGGCATTCCACCTCAAGGCATTCCACATCAAGGCATTCCACATCAAGGCATTCCACCTCAAGGCATTCCATGTTTTAAGGCATTCGCAATCAAGGCATTCCACATCAAGGCATTCCACCTCAAGGCATTCCACATCAAGGCATTCCACCTCAAGGCATTCCACATCAAGGCATTCCACATCAAGGCATTCCACCTCAAGGCATTCCACATCAAGGCATTCCACCTCAAGGCATTCCACCTCAAGGCATTCCACCTCAAGGCATTCCACGTCAACATTAAACGTTTTACTTTGTGTTGTTTTCTCGGTATCATTGACGTTATTTTTTGCTGTTATTTATAAATTATTCTGTTTACAAATTTCTGTTTCCCATGCTTTGTGGCGTTCGCTTCTCGTCATTATGTTTGAAGAATTCGTTATTGTTCAGTGGGCAGTTATTTACTCGTATTACGTTATTTTGCGGCCATGTGTAAAGAAATTTTGGTGAAAAAACACTGCATTATAATTTTATTTACATAAATACCTGATTTGAACCCGCAAAATGCGGTGGAGAAAACCACAATTCATTAAGATAAAAACTGCGAAGAATTTGTATTAACAAATTCTAAAATTAAGGTTTTGAATTAAAAATTGAGATAAGAAGAATTTGAACTAATAAATTCAAAAAGGTAGAATTAACGACTCTAGTTGATCACTAGCGACTCAGTCGGGTTCACGGCACACCGGCGGGCTCCGTCACGTGACCGGGAATCCCTCAATGGCGTCAAAATTCGGAGCCGGGATGTCCGAGGCCCGAAATCCGGGATGCAAATTCCGAAAGTAGTCTTTTGAGGAGGGGCGAGGGAGGTGCGTGTACTGATTCTCCTTATTTGGAGGACCTTACTTGGCCGCCGCAATGCTATACGTACGGGGGAGAGGTCACCGACCCTTGCCCCAATATCCAATATGGAAATTGAGTCACTTACAATAATAAAGCGAAGAGGCTGCATTGTGCAGCCGACGGGGCGAGGGAAACACGATCGATTGTTCGCCGTCCCTTAGGAATAGCATTGCGAAAGTGCTGTACTTGTGGCGAGAGGGTGGCGGCAATTGATCGGAATGGGGCGCGTTAGGCAGTGCAGTGCTAACAGCTTTATTAGATGAAATGGTCGGTGCAAATTGGGGAAGATTTTGGATGGGGGACTCTGCGTCCCTAGCTCCCTACCCCCTTCTGGGGGAGATAAACCTGGGCATGCGAGCGCGTCTTGTGTTCGCCAGGGGTGGACATGTGTTGCCAGACATGTTTTGTTGCCGGATATGCTTTGTTTTGTTACTAGGTGTGTTACCAAATGTGTTTTGTCGCCAGTTGTGTTGCCAGATGTGTTTTGTTTTGTCGCCAGTTTGTTACCAAATGTGTTTTGTCGCCAGTTGTGTTGCCAGATGTGTTTTGTTTTGTCGCCAGTTTGTTACCAAATGTGTTTTGTCGCCAGTTGTGTTGCCAGATGTGTTTTGTTTTGTCGCCAGTTTGTTACCAAATGTGTTTTGTCGCCAGTTGTGTTGCCAGATGTGTTTTGTTTTGTCGCCAGTTTGTTACCAGATGTGTTTTGTCGCCAGTTGTGTTGCCAGATGTGTTTTGTCGCCAGTTGTGTTACCAGATGTGTTTTGTCGCCAGTTGTGTTGCCAGATGTGTTTTGTCGCCAGTTTGTTACCAGATGTGTTTTGTCGCCAGTTGTGTTGCCAGATGTGTTTTGTCGCCAGTTGTGTTGCCAGATGTGTTTTGTTATGTCACCAGTTTGTTACCAGATGTGTTTTGTCGCCAGTTGTGTTGCCAGATATGCTTTGTTTTGTCGCCAGTTTGTTACCAGATGTGTTTTGTCGCCAGTTGTGTTGCCAGATATGCTTTGTTTTGTCGCCAGTTTGTTACCAGATGTGTTTTGTCGCCAGTTTGTTACCAAATGTGTTTTGTCGCCAGTTGTGTTGCCAGATGTGTTTTGTCGCCAGTTTGTTACCAAATGTGTTTTGTCGCCAGTTGTGTTGCCAGATATGCTTTGTTTTGTCGCCAGTTTGTTACCAGATGTGTTTTGTCGCCAGTTGTGTTGCCAAATGTATTTGGTTTTGTCGCCAGTTTGTTACCAGATGTGTTTTGTCGCCAGTTGTGTTACCAGATGTGTTTTGTCGCCAGTTTGTTACCAGATGTGTTTTGTCGTCAGTTGTGTTGCCAGATGTGTTTTGTTATGTCGCCAGTTTGTTACCAAATGTGTTTTGTCGCCAGTTGTGTTGCCAGATATGCTTTGTTTTGTCGCCAGTTTGTTACCAGATGCGTTTTGTCGCCAGTTGTGTTGCCAGATGTGTTTTGTTTTGTCGCCAGTTTGTTTCCAGATGTGTTTTGTCGCCAGTTGTGTTGCCAGATGTGTTTTGTCGCCAGTTGTGTTGCCAGATGTGTTTTGTTATGTCGCCAGTTGTGTTACCAGATGTGTTTTGTCGCCAGTTTGTTACCAGATGTGTTTTGTCGCCAGTTGTGTTGCCAGATATGCTTTGTTTTGTCGCCAGTTGTGTTACCAGATGTGTTTTGTCGAAAGTTGTGTTGCCAGACATGCTTTGTTTTGTCGCCAGTAGTGTTACCAGATGTGTTTTGTCGCCAGTTGTGTTGCCAGATGTGTTTTGTTTTGTCGCCAGTTTGTTACCAGATGTGTTTTGTCGCCAGTTGTGTTACCAGATGTGTTTTGTCGCCAGTTTGTTACCAGATGTGTTTTGTCGCCAGTTGTGTTGCCAGATATGCTTTGTTTTGTCGCCAGTTTGTTACCAGATGTGTTTTGTCGCCAGTTGTGTTGCCAGATGTGTTTTGTCGCCAGTTGTGTTGCCAGATATGCTTTTTTTGTCGCAAGTTGTGTTGGCAGACATGTTTTGTTGCCAGTTGTGTTGCCAGACATGTTTTGTTGCCAGTTGTGTTGCCAGACATGTTTTGTCGCCAGTTGTGTTGCCAGACAAGTTTTGTTGACAGTTGTCTTACCGGACATGGTACTTGGCAAGTTGTGTTGCCAGAATTGGTTTTTGAAAGATATGTGTTGCCAGTTGAGACATGCTTTGTTGCTTTGTTGCCAATTGTGTCACCAGATTTATTTTTTGCCAGAAATATGTTGTTGCTAGACATGTTGAGTGTTGCCACGTATGTGACGCCAGACATGTTGAGTGTTGCCGCGTGTGTGACGCCAGACATGTTGAGTGTTGCCACGTATGTGACGCCAGACATGTTGAGTGTTGCCGCGTGTGTGACGCCAGACATGTTGAGTGTTGCCGCGTGTGTGACGCCAGACATGTTGAGTGTTGCCGCGTGTGTGACGCCAGACATGTTGAGTGTTGCCACGTGTGTGACGCCAGACATGTTGAGTGTTGCCACGTGTGTGACGCCAGACATGTTGAGTGTTGCCACGTGTGTGACGCCAGACATGTTGAGTGTTGCCGCGTGTGTGATGCCAGACATGTTGAGTGTTGCCACGTGTGTGACGCCAGACATGTTGAGTGTTGCCGCGTGTGTGACGCCAGACATGTTGAGTGTTGCCGCGTGTGTGACGCCAGACATGTTGAGTGTTGCCACGTGTGTGACGCCAGACATGTTGAGTGTTGCCACGTGTGTGACGCCAGACATGTTGAGTGTTGCCACGTGTGTGACGCCAGACATGTTGAGTGTTGCCACGTGTGTGACGCCAGACATGTTGAGTGTTGCCACGTGTGTGACGCCAGACATGTTGAGTGTTGCCGCGTGTGTGACGCCAGACATGTTGAGTGTTGCCGCGTGTGTGGCGCCAGACATGTTGAGTGTTGCCGCGTGTGTGACGCCAGACATGTTGAGTGTTGCCACGTGTGTGACGCCAGACATGTTGAGTGTTGCCACGTGTGTGACGCCAGACATGTTGAGTGTTGCCGCGTGTGTGACGCCAGACATGTTGAGTGTTGCCGCGTGTGTGACGCCAGACATGTTGAGTGTTGCCACGTGTGTGACGCCAGACATGTTGAGTGTTGCCACGTGTGTGACGCCAGACATGTTGAGTGTTGCCGCGTGTGTGACGCCAGACATGTTGAGTGTTGCCGCGTGTGTGACGCCAGACATGTTGAGTGTTGCCGCGTGTGTGACGCCAGACATGTTGAGTGTTGCCACGTGTGTGACGCCAGACATGTTGAGTGTTGCCACGTGTGTGACGCCAGACATGTTGAGTGTTGCCACGTGTGTGACGCCAGACATGTTGAGTGTTGCCACGTGTGTGACGCCAGACATGATGAGTGTTGCCACGTGTGTGACGCCAGACATGTTGAGTGTTGACACGTATGTGACGCCAGACATGTTGAGTGTTGACACGTATGTGACGCCAGACATGTTGAGTGTTGCCACGTGTGTGACGCCAGACATGCTGAGTGTTGCCGCGTGTGTGACGCCAGACATGTTGAGTGTTGCCACGTATGTGACGCCAGACATGTTGAGTGTTGCCACGTATGTGACGCCAGACATGTTGAGTGTTGCCACGTATGTGACGCCAGACATGTTGAGTGTTGCCACGTGTGTGACGCCAGACATGTTGAGTGTTGCCACGTGTTTGACGCCAGACATGTTGAGTGTTGCCACGTGTGTGACGCCAGACATGTTGAGTGTTGCCACGTGTGTGACGCCAGACATGTTGAGTGTTGCCACGTGTGTGACGCCAGAGATGTTGAGTGTTGCCACGTGTGTGACGCCAGACATGATGAGTGTTGCCACGTGTGTGACGCCAGACATGTTGAGTGTTGACACGTATGTGACGCCAGACATGTTGAGTGTTGCCACGTATGTGACGCCAGACATGTTGAGTGTTGCCACGTGTGTGACGCCAGACATGCTGAGTGTTGCCGCGTGTGTGACGCCAGACATGTTGAGTGTTGCCACGTATGTGACGCCAGACATGTTGAGTGTTGCCACGTATGTGACGCCAGACATGTTGAGTGTTGCCACGTATGTGACGCCAGACATGTTGAGTGTTGCCACGTGTGTGACGCCAGACATGTTGAGTGTTGCCACGTGTTTGACGCCAGACATGTTGAGTGTTGCCACGTGTGTGACGCCAGACATGTTGAGTGTTGCCACGTGTGTGACGCCAGACATGTTGAGTGTTGCCACGTGTGTGACGCCAGACATGTTGAGTATTGCCACGTGTGTGACGCCAGACATGTTGAGTGTTGCCACGTGTGTGACGCCAGACATGTTGAGTATTGCCACGTGTGTGACGCCAGACATGTTGAGTATTGCCACGTGTGTGACGCCAGACATGTCGAGTGTTGCCAGATGTATTTGCCTTCAAATTAAACATTACCAACAAAGTCTGCTGAACACAAATGCCTTACACATCAACACTTAGGTCTAAAGGTTAAGGTAAAACACTACTTAAGGCCAAAAGTTCAGAAAATTCGAAATAATTTAGTATCGCAATTGATACGAACGACAATTGCCATTGTTCTCTAGCGACGCAAAAAGCCCAACTCTTCATTATTTCCTCTCTACCCCAACTTCCTGATTATTTATCCTGAATTGAAAGTTCTCACAGAACTCAACTCATCGCATTTCTACCTAAATAATTCAGCCAATTATTTTTTCCTTGGTTTGCATGCTCATTTCTTGGAAGTTTTGTCAAAGCTAGTAAATAAAAATATAATTAATTCCAAATTAATTCAACACGCGCAGTTAGAAAAACCATAATCAATAAAATCAATCAGGTGTATAATCTTTCCAAAGTTTCCACTTTCATTTTCTGAAAACGTTCCCAAAATTCCGTTAATTCAACATGTACAGAGGAATCTACCCAAGATCCGTAAACAACCCGCTTAATTAATAACATTAATTTTCCAAGTTAAATTGTATGACTTATACCAAATTGCACGAGAAGCGCAACGAAATTAACCGCTCGTGGCCCGTTGTGTCAGGTTGCATTTATGATTTATTATTGATCTCAAAGTTGTTGGTTAGTCGCACTTTTAACGAAGGTACCATTATTTCAACATCAGTGGAAGAATATTAATTGTATGACAGGCAAATTCAGTAATCTAATAGCATTTATTTCACGACGCTGCAATTATTCCAATATGAATCGAATAATATCCCCATAACATCAAACTCCTTATCAGACCCCACACCAGAACCCCACAGCAGACCCCACAGCAGACCCCACAGCAGACCCCACAGCAGCCTCCAAAGCAGACCCCACTGCAGACCCCACTGCAGACCCCCACACGGACCCCACACGGACCCCACACAGACCCCACACGGACCCCACAGCAGAACCCCACAGCAGACCCCACAGCAGACCCCACAGCAGACCCCACAGCAGCCTCCAAAGCAGACCCCACTGCAGACCCCACAGCAGACCCCACAGCAGACCCCACAGCAGCCTCCAAAGCAGACCCCACTGCAGACCCCACACCAGAACCCCACACCAGAACCCCACAGCAGACCCCACAGCAGACCCCACAGCAGACCCCACAGCAGCCTCCAAAGCAGACCCCACTGCAGACCCCACACCAGAACCCCACACCAGAACCCCACAGCAGACCCCACAGCAGACCCCACAGCAGACCCCACAGCAGCCTCCAAAGCAGACCCCACTGCAGACCCCACAGCAGACCCCACACGGACCCCACAGCAGACCCCACAGCAGACCCCACAGCAGCCTCTACAGCAGACCCCACAGCAGATTCCACACGGACCCCACAGAGACACCACACGGACCCCCAGAAGACCCCACACAGACCCCACACGGACCCCAAACAGACCCCACACGGACCCCACAGCAGACCCCACAGCAGACCCTACAGCAGACCCCACAGCAGACCCCACAGCAGACCCCACTGCAGACCCCACAGCAGACTCCCACACGGACCCCACACGGACCCCATACAGACCCCACACGGACCCCACAGCAGACCCCACACAGACCCCACACGGACCCCACACAGACCCCGCACGGACCCCACAGCAGACCCCACACAGACCCAACACGGACCCCACAGCAGACCCCACACAGACCCCACAGCAGACCCACACAGACCCCACAGCAGACCCCATGCAGACCCCACACGGATGTTAGGATACAATTGAAATTAGGCATATGTAAGCTAAACCGACACAACAAAAGTCAGCAGCCGGCGATCGGAAGGACGATGTGCGGGCTGAGGGATCTTGGAAGGAGAAGGGAGGCGTACGTTGGGGGTAGCGGATGTGTAAGAAGCTAGCTCGGAAAATTACACATAGTATTACACAAGGACAACTTGATTGTGTAGTAGAGAAAAACTATGTATTAAAATTAATCACCAACGAGTAGGGGTACTACGGAAAATAGGTATCGCAGAAGAATATGTCAGAGGGAAATGCGCGTAGAAATACCAAGTTGTGTGACGCAGGGGACACGTCAGAGGTGACGCGTTAGAAACACCCAATCGCGAGATGCCACGTCACTAACAATTTGAGCGGGCATCCCGCACCATCTACAATGAGCGTCCTTTGTGCGGCGGGGGTATTTAAGCAGAGCAAGCGCGGGGATCGGCCTATTTGACCGGTGCAGTGCAAGGATGTAGGCTTCCTGACGGCCAGAGGGGAGGTGAGATGATATTCTGTGTTCTGTGCTAGGAGCATCTTTGTATTTTTCAAATACCATATTACAACCGGGGCGTGTAAGCTTATTGGCTTAGGTGGGGTGATTTCATTTGTTACAGTTAAAATTCGGGTACAAATTAATTCTGTGGGTTTGATTTTCAAATCATTCTAGAATTGTTCACGTGATATGACTTCTCACAAGGCTTGCACTTGTAAATTTTTCTCAAGCGGGGATTAGAATGCCCACTAGTTCATAGCATTTTCATTGACTCATTCGACCTTGTTCTCAAAAAGGGCGCTTGTGATTTGTTCTTGTAAAAAGGGGAGAAAATTAATTCATCATGTCGGGAATAGCCACATTGTCAGTGGAAGCTTCGAGTAAATTCTTAAAGGGGGATATAACATTCATGTCTCGGGGAATAGATGACTCAACCCCCGCTTATTATTTGCACAGGCGGGTTGGGAAAGCTGGCCTACGCGTCAGCTGAGACCGAGGGCAGTAGCTGCAGCCGGGCAGTATCAGAGTCGTGAAGTGGTCAGCAGCCTGGTGCTCGCTGCTGACAGGAGTGCCCGGGGTACAGTGCTTACATGTCTCAACCGGTCAACGATCGAGGAGTATTCAGCTGCAGTAAGGCAAAAGGAACCAACAGTAAAGTAATGTCAACGAAGCGTTAACAAAATGCGAGTGCTGTATTGCAGCGTGAACTCCAGAGGATGGCCGTGGTGCCAGTTTAGAGACGCAGCAGCACGCTGAACAGTGCAAATCCATTTGGCGCGCAGTGTGTAATATGAATTAGGCAGCACGTGGTGTTCAATAGCCGAGGGGTCTAACCCATGTTTGACGTAACCATGCATTCATGTGTGCACTAACTAGAAGATTCATTTCATGTGTCCGATTTTGTGAAGTGGGTTCTAACCTATGTTATACGTAACCATTCATTCATGTGTGCATTAACTAGAATATTCATTTCGTGTGTCTAAATTTTTAAAGTGCCATGTCGCAAATCATTAGCATCTTGCCTGAGGGCTCTGGTGCGAATATGAGTGTTGCGATAACATAATTTCCCTGTGTTCACTCAAAATAAATGTGTTTAATCTTGAGGCCCATTATTCTCCATGCTTATATATATGGATAACGTGCGAGCACAAAGGTGTACATTATATTTATCAGTGGAGGTTGTAAGCCCTCATACGTTACGTGCTTAACCAGCATTGTTTCGTGACACGGACCCCCAGCAGACCCCACAGCAGACCCCACACGGACCCCACACAGACCTGAGATATTCCTGAGATATAGTTTGGAGCACAGCTCCAGGCCACGATGAGTCGCCGCCTCGTCAGTTAATGACCCCACACTGACCCCACACAGACTCCACACAGACCCCACACAGACCCCACAGCAGACCCCACAAAGATCCCACACAGACCCCACAGCAGACCCCACAGCAGACCCCATACATAAAGCATGAGCAGATCAAAGCACGATAGGCTCAATCTCTCCGCCCCGCAGCTGCCGGCGGCCTCGGCCTGATTAATTCAATTAGAAACTTTTTAGCCGAATATCAAGTGGACAAATGGGGGTTATTGGGGGTCCGACCCCCCTACCCCTCGCTGCATTATGTCCCGGGGGTTGTGGGGAGCTTTGTATGGTGTGTGTGTGTGTAGTGTGTGTAGTGTGTGTAGTGTGTGTGCAGTGTGTGTAGTGTGTGTGTAGTGTGTGTGTGTGTGTGAGTGTAGTGTGTGTGTGTAGTGTGTGTGTGTAGTGTGGGTGTAGTGTGTGTGTGTGCGTGTGTGTAGTGAGTGTGTGGTGTGTGTGGTGTGTGTGTAGTGTGTGTGTAGTGCGTGTAGTGTGTGTAGTGTGTGTGTGTGCGTGTGTGTAGTGTGTGTAGTGTGTGTAGTATGTGTAGTGGGTGTAGTGTGTGTAGTGTGTGTAGTGTGTGTAGTGTGTTTTGTGTGTGTGTAGTGTGTGTTGTGTGTGCGGTGTGTGTAGTGTGTGTAGTGCGTGTTGTGTGTGTGTGTGTGGTGTGTGTGTAGTGTGTGTAGTGTGTGTAGCGGGTTTAGTGTGCGTAGTGTGTGTGTGTGGTGTGTGTGTAGTGTGTGTAGTATGTGTAGTGGGTGTAGTGTGTGTAGTGTGTTTTGTGCGTGTGTAGTGTGTGTTGTGTGTGTGGTGTGTGTAGTGTGTGTTGTGTGTGTGTATTGTGTGTAATGTGTGTTGTGTGTGTGTAGTGTGTGTAGTGTGTGTAGTGTGTTTTGTGTGTGTGTAGTGTATGTTGTGTGTGTGGTGTGTGTAGTGTGTGTAGTGTGTGTGTATTGTGTGTATTGTGTGTTATGTGTGTTGTGTGTGTGTAGTGTGTGTGTAGTGTGTATAGTGCTTATTGCGTGCACTATGTACGTACAGAGATACGTGTTGCAGAGTAAGAGGCAGAGGAGTAAGGGACAGAGAAGTGAGGGGGAGAGGAATGAGGGAAAGAGGAGTGAGGGACAGAGGAGTGAGGGACAGAAGAGTGAGGGACAGAGGAGTGAGGGAGAGAGGAGTGAGGGACAGAAGAGTGAGGGACAGAGGAGTGAGGGAGAGAGGAGTGAGGGACAGAGGAGTGAGGGACAGAGAGTGAGGGAGAGAGGAGTGAGGGACAGAAGACTGAGGGACAGAGGAGTGAGGGAGAGACGAGTGAGGGACAGAGAAGTGAGGGAGAGAGGAGTGAGTTACAGAGAAGTGAGGTGCATATGGGGTGAAGGTCAGGAGAGTGAGAGTAAGGGGAGTGAGGGGCGGGGGTGTGAGGGGTAGAGCCGCACATCAAACACCGAGGGCTGAGTGAGGGCAAACACAAGCCGTGTAAAACACCGTCTGAGGGGAGCACGCGAGAGAAGAGGGGGAGCACGTGGGGGCACGGAAGGAAGCAAGCAGGGCTTGTTTTATTGGATGTTTTAACCATTCAGAAGTAAGTGACTGTTGTATGTACTGTATTAATGGGAATTAGCTCTCCTTGGAGAAAGATGTGAGATCCCCAGCTGAAGGTTGGATAGGCCTTCCTTTCTTGAAACAGAATTGTTAGGTTACGTACAGTCTATTTTCGGTTCAATACTGCGATGTTTTCAGCACCTCTGACTTTTTTCTGTAACTTTTATCTTGGTTTATGAATTTTGTTCCTAAATCACTGTTTGTTTTGCACAGGAGGTTAGTGTGGGAACACACCTATAGCATAAATTCTTTTTGCCTGAAATTCCAATCTACTGGTGTCTTCCTCCTTCCTCTCATTGGAATTCCTTGTCGTACTTAGAGAGGCTGAAATGAGTGGTTAATAATCTCGCGTGGAATCTTCATCCATTTACTTTTAGTTTTAAAGGAACAAGAAAGGGGACAATTTAGAATGAAATTATTCCGCGCCCACGACTGAAAACGAAATTATTGGTTCTGTTGTGCATCATAGAATTACGGAAGCCTCAAAGTGATTTCCGACAATACGAACGCGTAGGCGTAGCCAGTTGCAACACCGGTTGAGAGGCTGGATGTCGTGTTATACAAACTCAAAGTGGTGGCTACGCCGGCTTCGTTGTCGGTCAGGATCTCGTAAGTGGGCGTCCGCTGCAGCGTGAGTAGAGGGAATTTTCTGTAGGGGCACACATGAAGTTTTAGAAGTGTTAGAGTAAAGGACTCGCTTCCGTCTTCAGCGTTGATTTTGTCATCACTTTTCGATACTATTATTATTATTTAAGAGTGCTAGAAATTGAGTCTAGAGTGCAGAGAGCGTGGATTTTTAGCCCTACTCGTACAGGGAGAGCAAAAGGGGATGCATTGATGGAGGAATGCTTGGGGAGGGAGCATATAACAAACCCCGTAGAGCAGGGGTTTCACACCCCTCTTGGCATGCGAGATGATTTTCAAGGAATGCAAGAAAAGGTCAGGTAAATAATATGACATTACTTATATATTGGTATTTCTGTTCCAAGGGGTGCGAGGTTCGAAAGAAATTTCTTTAGGGGCGCGGTGCGCAAAAAAGATTTGGAACCCTTGCCATAGAGCAAAGTTGATTGTCATCAACCGGGAGCATCGAGATTGAGGGCTTTCGCTAGGTGTGTACCACGGTAGAGGAAACAAGGTAGGTTCAAACCAGTCTTTTTTTCGTGGACGGTGTGGTTTTGCTGACGTCACGGCAATGAACCAATAGCGGCGCTCATTTGGCATCTGGTAGCACTGCTACCCTTAAATCTGGCTCCACTATTGGCCTAACGACATGGCGTTTTGGTGACGTCATAAATTTTGTTTGAAATATAGCCTTTCTATTGGGTAACCGAACAATAGGAAGTGTATTTTCTCCCATAGAAATGACCTTACCTTGTTTCCTCTACCGTGGTGTGTACTTAGGGAGTCAAGGGTGCGAGGCGAGAGCAGTGAGGAAGTTACCTCTGGCTTCACCCGAGGAAACAACAACAAACCTCGGCATCTTTGGGATGCTTTATTTCAATCAAGCCTGATACATATGATCTTGAGCATTGGTTTTTCAAATTTCTTATAACTAACACTACATATAGGACACTATGACGGTTCCCCCGTAAAGCCGGTACCCATTTCCGACAACTGGGTTGAGTGGGGTATTGTGCTTGAGCTTTCCCTTGTACCCAACGGGGAAAATCGTCGCGCCTTGGTCGGGATACGAACCCTCATCTCCACCATACAAGGCCGATCCCTTAACCACCGTGCCACGGCGAGGAAGGAAGTTCTGTTTGCTTTTTAGAAGCGGAGTAAACCGTTGGCGTCCACAAGATGCAGCGAGGAAGGCATAGTGCTCTCTCCTACTCTGTGCTTGAGGTTATGGCTGTGGAAACGAGCTGTTGAGCGTGAGCAGAGTGAGGATTCTTGACTTTGGAGTCACTGTGTTGACGGAAAAGTCTAAAGTGAGGGAAAAGTGTCGAGTGATGACTTTTTTTCTTTGTCACAATTCGGTGTGCTTCTCATATAAACCTCGCTCTGGAACTGGTGACTGCACAGCCTGTTCTGTCGTTGGCTGGTTCAGGGAAGCGTCACGGTAGAGGAAACAAGGTAAAGTCATTTCCATGGGGAAAAATACAACTTCTCTTCTTCAGCTAGCCAGCACATAGGCCTTATTTCAATCACACAGGATGACGTCACCATTGTGACATATCGTTGGGTAAATGGTGGTGCTAGATTTGGGGCTAGCAGTGTTGCCAGATGCAGTTAGAGAGCTGCCATTGGTTCAATGCCATTACGTCACCATTGTGACACGGCCGATGAAAATGAATGGTTTGACGTTACTTTGTATCTTCTATCATGGAAGGCATCTAGGTAGCTCACTTTTTGGACTACACTGGAAGTACCAGGCTGGAATCCAGCATTTAGGTCATTGGTCCGCGTGGAGTGGCGAGTCAAAACGGGGTGTTCGTATGGATAGCGTGATTACAATTGCGAGAGGGCGAGTCACTACTCAGTCTAAACTTTTTACTGTGGTATCTATGATTTTAGCCGTCAAGGAGAAGATTATCTAAAAGACGGCTCAAATCATTTGATCAATGCAACGGCGAAATAGTTAGGCGACACAGGCGTGACAAACTCATGAATTTTTCTTGCGCTAATTTTTCACTTATGCAGACAGGGTTAATTTATTTGTCCTGTCATTTATAGTTGTGATTTAAATGTTGCCTTTGTGAAAGTTGCAAAGACTGTATCACAGATACGTTCATTTAGTACTTCATGCTATGCCAGCAATAAGTTTATAGAAATGCTGCTAAAAATTTGTATTTCTGTATGTACATATACAGTATGTTGATACACGACATCTATTTTTATAAAAAACATACCAATTTTAGGTTGAATTACTTGAATAGAAAGTCTTATTCCTTCAATGGAAAAGATGTCCTTTTTTCCACACTTTCATTACCTGAAACACTTGAACCGTGACGTGAGCTACCGGTGGTACACTGAGGTCATTTTTATAAGGCTGCTGACCGACCAGCAGTCACAAATTCAATTTTCATATTTTCAAAGCCAAATTAAGGCACGATCCAGCTCATGCTTACAAATTTCAAAATCGCGCACAACAATTGACTTTACATTAGAGTTGAATATTGAACTTCAGTTCAACCCGTCGTAGTCAACCTGTTCATCGCGCTGAGATGCATTGACTCCAGAGACGCTCTTTTTCTTGAAAGAAATTTTGAAAACTGACATGTGAGACTCAACGGTCATCGAGCCAGAGTATCCTTTGCTGGGGCACGTGGGTTGTTCTTCTCACATCTACCGATTTGTTCTCATATCTAATTGTCTCTTATGTTTCTTTCTAACATGTTTCATAATTTTTTAATGTTTCGAGTTATCGCATGTATTTCTATATATCTTAATTTATTACATCTCTAATTTTCTCACCTTTTTTCCTCACATATTTGTCGATTTTCTTAAGTCCAACTTTTTTTACAGTTTTTTTCACGTTATCTAATTTTCTCTGATAATTTTTTTTCATATGCTTATATATATATATATATATATAACCAATTATCCTGTTGTTCTCTCAGTTAAAATCTTCTTTCCCCCGAGTCCCTCACCATTTACTTTTGGAGGCCTGTGAGATAAAGTTTTAATCTTTCCCACAGCAGCTGTGATGAAGACCGCCACACGCAGCGTTGTTACGAGCGTATCTCACTATATTCGTCTCCGGCCTCTCTGATGTCCTTATTTCTCTTCCGCCTAACTTCGCTAAGTAGAGACCCTCTCCTGTATTCCGCTTTATTAATGTCCTCACCACTTACTTGAGAACATTACATCTCTTGGAATCTCGACTTAAATCCTTTGAATCTCTCAGAATATTAATTTAAAAACTTTAAATCTCCTGGAATCTCTACTTAAGAACTTTAAATCTCTTGGAATCTCGACTTAAAATCTTTAAATCTCTCGGAATATTAATTTAAAAACTTTAAATCTCCTGGAATCTCTACTTAAGAACTTTAAATCTCTTGGAATCTCGACTTAAAATCTTTGAATCTCTCAGAATATTAATTTAAAAACTTTAAATCTCGTGGAATCTCTAATTAAGAACTTTAAATCTCTTGGAATCTCGACTTAAAATCTTTAAATCTCTCGGAATATTAATTTAAAAACTTTAAATCTCGTGGAATCTCGACTCAGGAATTAAGTCCCTCGGAATCTTACTTAAGAATTTTAAATCTATCAGAATCTTGCCTTAAAAACTTTAAATCTCTTGGAATTTTAAATTAAGAACTTCAAATCTCTTGGAATCTTGCTTTAAAAATTTTAAATGTCTTGGAATTTTAAATTAAGAACTTCAAATCTCTTGGAATCTCGACTTACAAACTTCAAATCTTTTGGAATCTCGACTTTAAAACTTCAAATCTCTTGGAATCTCGACTTTAAAACTTCAAATCTCTTGGAATCTCGACTTACAAACTTCAAATCTCTTGGAATCTTGCCTTAAAAACTTTAAATCTCTTGGAATTTTAACTTAAAAACTTCAAATCTTTTGGAATCTCGACTTTAAAACTTCAAATCTCTTGGAATCTCGACTTAAAAACTTCAAATCTATTGGAATCTCGACTTTAGGATTTCAAATCCCCCGCAATTTTGACTTAAAAATTTGAAATCTATCAGAGTCTCGAGTTGGGAACATGAAATCTCATGCCAGACTTTACGTATATATTCGATTTAAGAATTCACCGTTTCAATTCCCTACGCTACGTAGCCGCCAGCGTTGTGTTGTGGCGCGCATGTTACAGCTGGACGATATGCATGGATCGCCTAATGCTCGTCAGTTAATGAGATAGGTAATGATCTCATATCCAATAATGAACTTGATGTTTATTAATAAAACATCTACCCATTAAACAATATGATGTTTATTAATAAAACATCTCATTAAACAGTTTGATGTTATTAATAAAACATCTACCCATTAAACAGTTTGATGTTATAAATAAAACATCTACGCATTAAACAGTTTGATGTTATTAATAAAACATCTTCTCAATAAACAGTTTGATATTATTAATAAAACATTTACTCATTAAACAGTTTGATGTAATTAATAAAACATCTACTCATTAAACAGTTTGATGTTATTAATAAAACATCTACTCATTAAACAGTTTGATGTAATTAATAAAACATCTATTGATCATCTAATACCCATTAAATAATCAGATCCATATCAATGAAACAGCAATTGATCGTCTCGTACCCATTTAACAAATCGATATTTATTAATAAAAAATCTATTGATCTCTTAATACCCATTCAACAATGTGATTTTGGTGGTAAAACGTGGTATATATCAAAAATAATAATCGTAATCTATCCTATAATAAGAGCCGCGTTCGTCGGTCGGTCGGTCTTTCCGAAGCCAGCCTGCAGTGTGAGATGAGCGTATCTGTGATACAAGCTTC
The DNA here is from genome assembly GCA_030386875.1 of Morinoia aosen. Taxonomy (NCBI): domain Eukaryota; kingdom Metazoa; phylum Arthropoda; class Malacostraca; order Amphipoda; family Talitridae; genus Morinoia; species Morinoia aosen. The sequence goes on along the minus strand of CM059578.1, from coordinate 2,682,776 downwards.
ATCAACTCCACAATTTCCAGTGCATTAATCCATCAGATTCGAGTAGGAATGAATATCATATGAATTTTGAGGAAACAGGAACGTGTGTCATGTGAGTTGTCGTACATTTTACAGCCTCTTTCATTTCGCCTTCTTTCTTACTTCAAATAAAGGGGGGGGGGGGGGGTGGACGGACTATTATTAATTAATAATAATATGTCATTTATAAATCTCCTAATACACAGTTTCCAGCACTCCTCAATGTCAAGCCAATAGTTAGGCCAATCACCGTGAATTGGGTCCGTCTATTGTTTTTTTCTAAAGTAACCCAAAAATAAAGTTGCAATTTACGACAGGGTTGGATTGTGTACGTAAGTTAGAAGTAGGTTGACTTTGAGAGCAGGGTTCTGTTTAGGCTAGGGTCAGGATAGGGTTGAGCAAGATCAGGGTTCTGTTTAGGCTAGAGTCAGGATAGGGTTGAGCAAGATCAGGGTTCTGTTTAGGCAGGGGCCAGGATAGGGTTGAGCAAGATCAGGGTTCTGTTTAGGAAGGGGCCAGGATAGGGTTGAGCAAGATCAGGGTTCTGTTTAGGCAGGGGTCAGGATAGGGTTGAGCAAGGTCAGGGTTCTGTTAAGGCATGGGTCGGGATAGGGTTGAGCGAGATCAGGGTTCTGTTTAGGCAGGGGTCAGGATAGGGTTGAGCTAGGGGTTAGGGTTAATTAAGTTAGGTTAGGGACTAACAGTTTTCCAAGCTAAGGTTTAGCAAAACGCAAATTAGTATCGGGCCTACGGTTAAGGGTTTGGTACCATCAGTTCAGGGTCAAAGTTAGAGTCAAGTTCAGGTTTTGTAAGCTTAGATGGAGCAAAGAGACACTTGCTATGACAGAAATACCGACTTCGAAGCCTCATGGGGAGATAATTATTTATAACAATATTTATCCTATATAAAAATGTATTGCTTTTTTGTATATATTTTCTTAAATGAGATAATGGTTTCCTTGAATACGTGTTGCTTCGTATTTTTATTCTTTTTTATACGATTAATAATGTTTATTAATCATATTACCCGTTCATTATATATATTTTTTTGTTGTAATAAATATATAATAATATTAATATTATGTAAAACAGTAATGAAAAGTGACGTCGAGTTTTAGATTTTGATCGATTTTTTAGCAAAACCTGCATTTTAATTACGGTTGCACAAGAACAAATGTAATTTATTCCTCATAAATCGTATTTCGTTCAATAAACTCGCTGTACTGTACAAATGACAGTTTTGCCTTGCGAGGTGCTCTGTTACTTGGCGAAAATCCTGCTTCATTCAAGAAAAATTTTCCCGCGTCGAACAAAAAATCCAACAATATTCGGGAAATCCTTTCCCACTCAGCAAAAATCTTTTCGCATTCAAGGTAAATCCTTCTGGGTTCGGAGTAAATCCTTGCGTATTTAGGGAAATTTGTAGGTAATCCAGAGGTATTTAGGGAAATTTGTCAGTAATCCAGCGGTATTTAGGGCAACTTTTTAAAGGATCCGGTGCCACTCCGGTATCCACGATACGTGACCGGATTTTTTGCCCGGTGTGGGCGGACGGCGAACTCGGTGGGCCGTTCACCAGTAGGTCTATTCGTTCAGCCGGTGAGTATATTTACCCAATTTCACCTGCCAATTGTCCCGTATTTTCAAAATCGGGGGTTATTTTTGTCGGTGAGCCTGACCAAGGGGGGTTCAAACATCCCTCGGAAGGAGAAATATGCTCTGTAATTGATATTTTCCCTCTCACAAAACCGAGGGAAAAGTTGCGTGTGTTTAGCGGTGTTAAAAAGAGGCGGAGTCTGGCCGTAACGACCTTGGCGAAGGCGTGACTAAAGGGAGGAGCAAGAGGCTTTAACTCGTCGAAAACACGTTTAATTTCACATGACTTACTGGCGTGAGCACTTACTGGGCAGTTACTGGGTGCCTCAAGCACCTCATGGTCCACTCTGATCATTTACAGCCTGCACAAATGAATAAATAAATTACGAGCAACGAGGGGAAGCGGAAGCGGGCGAGGGAGGATAGGCTCGAGAGGGTCAGTGTGCCGCTGGCAGTCGTCAGGTGCGGGTGTCGCGCGCTGCGCTCCGCATTCACGTGTCGGGGCGCCGCGGTGCGTTGAGAGTACGCATTCTTGCCCTCAACCTGCCCTTCTTTTTGCTGCGAACAAACAGTATTATAATGATAAGCAAATTTATGAAATGCTTTTATTGTGAGCAAATATTATTATTATAATTATTATCAAATGTATGAACTCTTTTTATGATAAGATAATATACAAACCCTTTAATAATACGCGTACATATGAATTCTTGTTATTTTGGCCAAATGTTATAACTGTAGTAAGCAAATTATGAAAATTTATATAACTATGAAATATTATTATTTTAATGAGCAAGTGAATGAAATTCATTGTCTTATTAACCTGTTGGAAATGTTACGAGGGTGTGAAATAAAGAAGCAAATTTGCCTGCAGGCAATATTGAAGAAGGTTGAATTACTTGTAAGATATCCGTACATGATTTGAGAGCCTGAAGTGTGATATGCACGACTCTGCCGGTAGCAAGTATGAAGAGTGAAGTATCAGTGCACATTTGTTTGCAGGAAATGTAAAGTCTGACGTAGGATGAGCACGAATTGGCCTGTAGTAAACATTAAATTTGAAGTTTAATAAATGTATATTTGTCTTTAGGAAATATTAATTTTGAAGTATAATAAGCGCATATTTGCCTGTAGAAAGTATGAAGATTGAATTATAATAAAAGCAAATTTCCATGTAAGAAGTATAAAGTTTGAAATATGATGTACACGAATTTGTCATTAAGAAATATCAATATTTGACTTTATAATAAAAACAGACTTACCTGTGGGAAAAATTAAAAAAAATTTAATATAAGAATTAAGTTTGCAATAATTTTTCTTTCACCGATATTTGTACAAGTTTCGCGCGCGATGTACACGGTATAGACGGTATACAAGTAATAAGAAAAATAATTAGAAAGAGCGGCACAATATTTCACTTGAAAAACCATACAAATTTCACAGTCATACACATGTGATTTGACTTATAGTAAATGATGTAAATCTGATGATAAAATAAATTATTATTCGCGTAAAATAAATAAAATAAACTTAAAATAAGGAATATGCGATAAAACCCAAAAGATTTTTCCCAATTTTACAACTATTTTACAATATACTTACCAAATGTACGTACAACGCAGTATTTGTGCATTTATTTATGAACTGATCTGTCTCCTAATTTGTTCGTTTATATATTATTTTACCCCTGCATTGTTTACGCAACCCAACGAATACAAGGGGTAGCTGTCCTTGTGATAAACGTAAAGATGATCTTTGCCATGTTAAATAACGACTCCATATGTCGCTTCTGCGATGTGCGACTTATTTAGGATTTGTTATTTATTTCGAATTTACAATTTATTTCGAATTTACAATTTATTTTGGGTTTACAATTTATTTCGAATTTACGATGTATTTTGGATATACGATTTATTTTGGATTTACAATTTATTTTGGATTTACAATTTATTTTGGATATACAATTTATTTTGGATTTACAATTTATTTTGGATTTACAATTTATTTTGGATTTACAATTTATTTTATATTTACAATTTATTTTGGATTTACAATTTATTTTGGATTTACAATTTATTTTGGATTTACAATTTATTTTGGATTTACAATTTATTTTGGATTTACAATTTATTTTGGATATACAATGTATTTTGGATTTACAATTTATTTTGGATTTACGATTTATTTTGGATTTACGATTTACTTGGATTTGCGATTTACTTGGGATTTGCGATTTACTTGGGATTTGCGATTTACTTGGGATTTGCGATTTACTTGGGATTTGCGATTTACTTGGGATTTGCGATTTACTTGGGATTTGCGATTTACTTGGGATTTGCGATTTACTTGGGATTTGCGATTTACTTGGGATTTGCGATTTACTAGGGATTTGCGATTTACTTGGGATTTGCGATTTACTTGGGATTTGCGATTTACTTGGGATTTGCGATTTACTTGGGATTTACGATTTACTTGGATTTGCGATTCACTTGGGATTTGCGATTTACTTGGGATTTGCGATTTACTTGGGATTTGCGAGTTACTTGGGATTTGCGATTTACTTGGGATTTGCGATTTACTTGGGATTTGCGATTTACTTGGGATTTGCGATTTACTTGGGATTTGCGATTTACTTGGGATTTGCGATTTACTTGGGATTTGCGATTTACTTGGGATTTGCGATTTACTTGGGATTTGCGATTTACTTGGATTTGCGATTTACTTGGATTTGCGATTTACTTGGGATTTGCGATTTACTTGGGATTTGCGATTTACTTGGGATTTACGATTTACTTGGATTTGCGATTTACTTGGGATTTGCGATTTACTTGGGATTTGCGATTTACTTGGGATTTGCGATTTACTTGGGATTTGCGATTTACTTGGGATTTGCGATTTACTTGGGATTTGCGATTTACTTGGGATTTGCGATTTACTTGGGATTTGCGATTTACTTGGGATTTGCGATTTATTTAAAATTAAGTATTTATTTAGGATTTAGGAGTTATTTTTATTTACGATTTACTTGAACTTACGATTTGTTTTGAATTTACTATATATTTTTAATTTGTGATTAATTTTGACTGAGCGATTTATTTTGAAATTCTGATTTATCTCGGATTTTTAATCCATTTTGATCTTGCAATTTATTTTGGATCTACGATTTAATTTGAATTAAGATTAAATAAATTGAGACGATATTTTATTGCTTGGATTTAAATGGAACGACGCGCTACGGGCTTCACAAGCTGAGGCGATGCTGAAAATGAGAGGCTCTTTTGCTTAGGCCGTCATTTTCTTAGACTAATTAATGTACGCAAAGAGTTCAACCGGTGATTCCCAATATTCAGTGAGTTTTTTAATTGTGTAATTTGTACTCTGTTTTAACTCTAATTGCCTCAAATTCATTCAGTTTGTGATTATAAGACCAGGTCGGTATCACAGCATCCGCCTCCGCTGCCTGATTGGTGCTGGTACAGGGCACGGGTACTGGGCACGGGTACTGGGCACGGGTACTGGGCACGGGTACAGGGCACGGGTGCAGGGCACGGGTACAGGGCACGGGTACAGGGCACGGGTACAGGGCACGGGTACAGGGCACGGGTACAGGGCACGGGTATAGGGCACGGGTACAGGGCACGGGTACAGGGCACGGGTACAGGGCACGGGTACAGGGCACGGGTACAGGGCATGGGTACAGGGCACGGGTACAGGGCACGGGTACAGGGCACGGGTACAGGGCACGGGTACAGGGCACGGGTACAGGGCACGGGTACAGGGCACGGGTACAGGGCACGGGTACAGGGCACGGGTACAGGGCACGGGTACAGGGCACGGGTACAGGGCACGGGTACAGGGCACGGGTACAGGGCACGGGTACAGGGCACGGGTACAGGGCACGGGTACAGGGCACGGGTGCAGGGCACGGGTACAGAGCACGGGTACAGGGCACGGGTACAAGGCACGGGTACAGGGCACGGGTACAGGGCACGGGTACAGGGCACGGGTACAAGGCACGGGTACAGGGCACGGGTACAGGGCACGGGTACAGGGCACGGGTACAGGGCACGGGTACAGGGCACGGGTACAGGGCACGGGTACAGGGCACGGGTACAGGGCACGGATACAAGGCACGGGTACAGGGCACGGGTACAGGGCATGGGTACAGGGCACGGGTACAGGGCACGGGTAAAGGGCACGGGTACAGGGCACGGGTACAGGGCACGGGTACAGGGCACGGGTACAAGGCACGGGTACAGGGCACGGGTACAGGGCACGGGTACAAGGCACGGGTACAGGGCACGGGTACAGGGCACGGGTACAAGGCACGGATACAAGGCACGGGTACAGGGCACGGGTACAGGGCACGGGTACAGGGCACGGGTACAGGGCACGGGTACAGGGCACGGGTACAGGGCACGGGTACAAGGCACGGCTACAAGGCACGGGTACAGGGCACGGGTACAGGGCACGGGTACAGGGCACGGGTACAGGGCACGAGTACAGGGCACGGGTACAGGGCACAGGTACAGGGCACGGGTACAGGGCACGGGTACAGGGCACGGGTACAAAGCACGGGTACAAAGCACGGGTACTGGGCACGGGTACAGGGCACGGGTACAGGGCACGGGTACAAGGCACGGGTACAAAGCACGGGTACAGGGCACGGGTACAGGGCACGGGTACAGGGCACAAGTACAAGGCACGGGTACAAAGCACGGGTACAGGGCACGGGTACAGGGCACGGGTACAGGGCACGGGTACAGGGCACGGGTACAGGGTACGGGTACAAGGCACGGATACAAGGCACGGATACAAGGCACGGGTACAGGGCACGGGTACAGGGCACGGGTACAGGGCACGGGTACAGGGCACGGGTATAGGGCACGAGTACAGGGCACAGGTACAGGGCACGGGTACAGGGCACGGGTACAGGGCACGGGTACAAAGCACGGGTACAAAACACGGGTACTGGGCACGGGTACAGGGCACGGGTACAGGGCACGGGTACAAGGCACGGGTACAAAGCACGGGTACTGGGCACGGGTACAGGGCACGGGTACAGGGCACGGGTACAGGGCACGGGTACAGGGCACGGGTACAGGGCACAAGTACAAGGCACGGGTACAAAGCACGGGTACAGGGCACGGGTACAGGGCACGGGTACAGGGCACGGGTACAAGGCACGGGTACAGGGCACAAGTACAAGGCACGGGTACAAAGCACGGGTACAGGGCACGGGTACTGGGCACGGGTACAGAGCACGGGTACAGGGCACGGGTACAGGGCACGGGTACAGGGCACGGGTACAGGGCACGGGTACAGGGCACGGGTACAGGGCACGGGTACAGGGCACGGGTACAGGGCACGGGTACAGGGCACGGGTACAGGGCACGGGTACAGGGCACGGGTACAGGGCACGGGTACAGGGCACGGGTACAGGGCACGGGTACAGGGCACGGGTACAGGGCACGGGTACAGGGCACGGGTACAGGGCACGGGTACAGGGCACGGGTACAGGGCACGGGTACAGGGCACGGGTACAGGGCACGGGTACAGGGCACGGGTACAAAGCACGGGTACTGGGCACGGGTACAGGGCACGGGTACAGGGCACGGGTACAGGGCACGGGTACAGGGCACGGGTACAGGGCACGGGTACATTGACTGAAGAACTCGGGCCGTCTAAGCGTGTAACTGACGCTGCCAGTTGCGACGGTACGGGTTCGGGGCTATGTAAGATATAGTTAGTTTTCAAGACCTTGTTAGAAATAAAGAACCGTATCATTACAACATTTAATCCGTTGCACTTCACGGTGTGGCAAACTGTGTTGCCTTATAGATTAATTTACTCCATAAAGGAATATTTGCTCCATAAAGGAATATTTACTTCATAAAGGAATATTTTCTCCATAAAGGATTATTTACTTCATAAAGGAATATTTGCTCCATAAAGGAATATTCTCTTCATAAAGGAATATTTTCTTCATAAAGGAATATTCTCTTCATAAAGGAATATTGGCTTCATAAAGGAATATTTGCTCAATAAAGGAATATTTGCTTCATAAAGGAATATTTGCTTCATAAAGGAATATTTGATTTATAAAGGAATATTTGCTTCATAAAGGAATATTTGCTCAATAAAGGAATGTTTGCTTCATAAAGGAATATTTGCTTCATAAAGGAATATTTGATTTATAAAGGAATATTTGCTTCATAAAGGAATATGTGCTCCATAAAGGAATATTTGATTTATAAAGGAATATTTGCTTCATAAGGGAATATTTGTTCCAGAAAGGTATATTTTTTCTATAGAGGGACACGAGGAATATTTGTTAATTAATTTTTTAAGACGTCAAATTTTCCCTAACATGTTCTTTGTCCTCACAAAAGAATACGGTGCACTGCAACGCGCCTCTCTGCAGGAAATACGAAGTTCTCAAGCAATTTACGACCGCAATTCTTCTTCTGTTAATATGCTATTCGTATTTTAGAAATTCGTTACAAAAATAATCAATTCTAGGACCATGGAGAACAAAAATATGTAACTCACACGAACTACTTATTTAATAAAAATCGGTAATCATCAAGAACAAATTATTGACACGATAATCATTTGAAATAGTTGAAACAGCTAATCAAGATAAGCAATATATCTCCAAGTTCAGTTACTAGCGTAGACAAAAAAAATATTTCACTAAAAATACCTAACGTAGAAAATAAATTATTCTTCAGAAATAACTAGCAAGCACAACTAACAATAACTGTTAGTTATCGTGTACAGTAAATTAATGTTTACTGTGTCCCAGCAACATGTTATTATTGAAAACGAACATGTTTACAAAAATTAAGAAACATGTGAACAAATGGGTTTTGTACCCCATGACGTCACCACATCCCGTGCACTGTGTACTATTTACTTGTACTGTGTACTGTGTTTCGTGTATCGTGTATTGTGATGTAAAATGACTTTATTTATGTCTATATTCAGAGCGCACATTACCGTGTACTGTGTATCGTACACCATGTACCGTGTACCGTGCACTGTGATGTAAAATGACTTTATTTATGTCTATATTCAGAGCGCACATTACCGTGTACTGTGTATCGTACACCATGTACCGTGTACCGTGCACTGTGATGTAAAATGACTTTATTAATGTCTATATTCAGAGCGCACATTACCGTGTACTGTGTACCGTATAGCGTGAACCGTATAATGTGTACCGTGTACTGTGTATCGTGAACCGTGTACCCGTGCACTGTGATGTACAATGACTTTAATTATGCCTATATTCAGAGCGCACATTTCGTGTTATTAGTCAAGTCTTTCGCTCGCACAATCCCGCACCGACATTTTGTATTTCAAGTATTTCATATGCGGCACAATTCATGTTTTTATGTGTGCATTCTGTGTAGTCCCCTCTAGAACAAGCACCACAACACACTCAATTTATACAGAACTCTGTAGGATACACAATATATTATGTTATGAACGTACGACATACACTGTATACTGCAATCTGATGCAAACCGTATACAACAGTATACATCTGTATACAACGGTATGTTGCGCTACAGTGTACATTAGTACACAGCAGTATTCAGCAGTATAGAACAGTATACTACAGCATGTAACTACCACAGCAATATTCAACTGAATACAACAGTATACAACTGTATATTACAGTTTACAACTGAATACAACAATATACTACAGTATATCACATCTACTGCAGGTACAGAAAGCTCGTACAGTCAGTATAAGTACGTTGCACACAAAAAACTTGTGTTCCCACTCCGTCAAAAATGACGGCGTCATTTACACGCCCTCAGTGGCCAAGAACGCGCGCCCTTCACGTGAAGGCTCGGCGGTTCGAATCCCGGCAGTGCCGCCCGGTGTTTCTTTCCGTTGGGAAAAGGCAGAACTCAGCCACAATTCCCCATCCTACCCAGGAGTCGGAAATGGGTACCGGCTTGACCAGGGGTAACCGTCATTGCGTCCTGGTGTTAGCTATAAGGCATTTGAAGAACCAATGTACACGATGATATGTATCAGGCTTGATTGGAATGAACCATCCTTTAAAACATCCTGACGACATGAGTTCTTCAGTTAACACTTCAAAAGCGGCATGAGCCACCGGTGGTGCACGAAGGGGATTTTCACAATGCTACTGACCAGCCAGCAGTCACCAACTCAATTTTCATTATTACTTAATGAAAACTAAATGAAGGTGCCATCCAGTTCATGTTCGCTATTTTGAAAATGGTAAACTATAATTGACCTTAAATTGGAATTGAATATTGAACTTCAGTTTAACCCGTCGTATCAGCATTTTTAAACCTTGGCAGCTTTCATAAGAGAATTAATTAATGAAGAAACCAGATTTTGTTCATCGGTTCTGTGGTCATTTGAAATTTGTTTTCGGTGACAGGGATACCTAATTTATAAATAAATTAATTTTTCGGTAACAAGAAGGCCTAATTTATAAATAAAGTTTTCGGTGACAGGGATGCTTAATTTATAAATAAATTAATTTTTCGGTAACAAGAAAGCCTAATTTATAAATAAAGTTTTCGGTGACAGGGATACCTAATTTATAAATAAATTAATTTTTCGGTAACAAGAAGGCCTAATTTATAAATAAAGTTTTCGGTGACAGGGATGCTTAATTTATAAATAAATTAATTTTTCGGTAACAAGAAAGCCTAATTTATAAATAAAGTTTTCGGTGACAGGGATACCTAATTTATAAATAAATTAATTTTTCGGTAACAAGAAGGCCTAATTTATAAATAAAGTTTTCGGTGACAGGGATACCTAATTTATAAATAAATTAATTTTTCGGTAACAAGAAGGCCTAATTTATAAATAAAGTTTTCGGTGACAGGGACGCTTAATTTTTCTGGTGAAAAAAGATGCATCTTTCATGCCAAAAAACATTTGCAACTGAGAAACATGGTGCAGAAGTTGTTGGTTTTGAAGGTTTTCGTGCCAGTTGAACTAGAAGCTTTGTGTTGATTAAAGGAATCATGAAACCAGATCAATGTATAAAAATCCTCCATGCTTTTATGCACCTTCCCCTACCACTTCTACGAAATATTAATATTTTCCTTCAGTGGGAAATGTTCATTTAAATGTGGGTCTTTCAATCGAAACAAATGACAATACTGCCATTAAGTCGAGAAAATATCTTTTGCACAAATACTTTCATAACTTTTTTTAGAAATTTGGATCAGTCTGGCGACGCTTTCGATATAGACCCCGGTATGGTCTTCCAACACGATAACGATCCAAGCGCTGCAAAACGTCTTAAGGAATGTGTTTGATGATGTTTTTGAATGTGTTAAGAAACTCCCACAACTGATATTACGCAAGTCAAATCTATATACATTATTTTTGTGCCACCCTGCATATGATGGACCCAGTTAATGTTTTGTATTTATAAAATTGCTAACAATTTTAATCTTTAGTTTTCATATGAATATTGAAGTTCACTTTCACACATGCAGACAAAGAATAAATTATTTTTCAGTGAGCAAGCGAAATTCTAGACCTTTATTTTATAGAAAATTTGTTTAAGATTTTCATACGAAATGCAAGGAAACCCAAGAATCTTGAAGAACTTTAAGAAATTGGGGAACTGTCCAATAACTGTGTAACTAATCGATAATTTTGTAACTTACCGACCATTATTTATCTTACCAATACGTGTTTAACTTACCGATAATTGTGTAACGTACCGATAATTAGTTATCTTACCAATAATTGAGTGACTTACCAATAATTGTGTAACTTACCGATAATTATGAAACTTACACATTGTGTAACTTATAATTACAGAACTTAGAACTTATAAGTGAATTACAAGAAACGTGTAGACGCAGTTGTTAATAATAAAGGACTCGCAACAAGTCATTGAGATGGTACCCTTAAATCTGAACGTATGTAAATGCTATTTTTTTCATAATTTGTTGAACACTTTGCTAGCGATATGACCCATCGGTGGCTTCTTTGAAAATTATAACAACCTTTAAAAATTGATGGTATTTAATAGACCCAGTTGATATTTAGTATTTATGAAATTGTTAACAACTTTTAACTTTAAATTTGAGTTGAAAGTTGAACTTCTGTTCAACCCATTGCGAAAAATGTGTTTAATGTATTTTTTTTCCGAGACTTTGAATTTTAATTTCTTCCAGAATGCCAGCAAGACGTTCGGTTCACGTATGAGGAAGAAAAGTAGCTATTGAATGTTTTATTGGAAAGTTTTCTTAAATAATATGTATTTTTTGAAATATATTTATTAGTTTGGGCCTCAACCGTAAATAGAGGTCGAAAAAGAACATACGACTAATTTTTTGTCTGTGGTTGGAATATTTCCAATAATAATGCACATTTATTCAAACATTTTAATAACTTCGGGGTTAGCTACCGATGGCGATCGAAAAACAAAAGATGACTTATTTTCGTTCTCCGTGGGGCTTATTTCAAACGCGTACATAAGAGTGATGGATGCAAGGTTAAAGTATACACAAAATCCGCATTTCAGTTAAGCGCAAAATTAGCATATACATAAAACCCGCAATTCAGTTAGGCGCATAATAAAAATGTACAAAAAATCCGCAATTCAGTTAAGTGAAAAATTAAAATATACATACCATCCACAATTAAGTTGGGCGCAAAATTAAAATATACAAAAAATCAGCAATTAAGTTAAGTGAAAAATAAAAATATACATAAAATCAACAATTCAGCTAAACGCAAAATTAAAATATACATAAAATCCGCCAGCCAGTTACATGCTAAATTAATATATTTTAAATTAATGAAATAAATTAGTATAATTAATAGAAAATTAAATAAATATGTGTAAATGTATTTATATATATATATGTGTGTATATATATATATATTTTATATATATGTATATATATACATATATATATTTATTTATGTATCTATATATATATATATATATATATACATATATGAAAGCCGGAAGCTAGTGTTCTCGGTCTGTTAAAAATAATTTCTCTTATAGAATGTTCGATATAGCATATAAATTATTTTTAGGTTTGATTTTACGAATAAACTTCTTTAAATAAGCGGTCAGCAAAAGTCCGAGCATAAAATTGAATTGAAGTTGTAACACAAACATTTGAGGTGTAGAGGGAACCAAAGAGGAGTGCAGTGTAGTTCTAAAGAGGAGTACAGTGTAGTTCTAATGAGGAGTACAGTGTAGTTCTAATGACTAGTACAGTGTAGTTCTAATGAAGAGTACAGTGTAGTTCTAAAGAGGAGTACATTGTAGTTCTAATGAGGAGTGCAGTGTTGTTCTAAAGAAGAGTACAGTGTAGTTCTAATGAGGAGTACAGTGTAGTTCTAATGACTAGTACAGTGTAGTTCTAATGAAGAGTACAGTGTAGTTCTAAAGAGGAGTACAGTGTAGTTCTAATGAGGATTACAGTGTAGTTTTAATGACTAGTACAGTGTAGTTCTAATGACTAGTACAGTGTAGTTTTAATGAGGAGTACAGTGTAGTTCTAATGAGGAGTACAGTGTAGTTCTAATGACTAGTACAGTGTAGTTCTAATGAGGATTACAGTGTAGTTCTAATGAGGAGTGCAGTGTAGTTCTAAAGAGGAGTACAGTGTAGTTCTAATGGGGAGTACAGTGTAGTTCTAATGAGAAGTACAGTGTAGTTCTAATGAGGAGTACAGTGTAGTTCTAATGAGGAGTGCAGTGTAGTTCTAATGAGGAGTACAGTGTAGTTCTAATGAGGAGTACAGTGTAGTTCTAATGAGGAGTACAGTGTAGTTCTAATGAGGAGTGCAGTGTAGTTCTAATGAGGAGTACAGTGTAGTTCTAATGGTACAGTGTAGTTCTAATGAGGAGTACAGTGTAGTTCTAATGAGGAGTACAGTGTAGTTCTAATGAGGAGTACAGTGTAGTTCTAATGAGGAGTACAGTGTAGTTCTAATGAGGAGTACAGTGTAGTTCTAATGAGGAGTACAGTGTAGTTCTAATGAGAAGTACTATGTATACAGTGGGGATCATACCTAATAACTATAATTAATTATCAATTATTTTAAAGGGATGATTATTAGAAACGCAGATCGAGTTAAATCAAAAGAATTTTAATTAGTCGAATTATTAATGAAAAATTAATGAATTGATGAATTTTGTATGAAATTGGCGTTAAAATTAATGACTCATTTATCAAGAAAATAAGCATTACAATTTCAAGTAATTCATCAGCCAATAAAAATACTAATTAGCAATCACCTTCAAAGTCTCACAACTATATTGCCATTTCTACGAATATTCTCATCATCATAATTGTAAAATAATGATAGTTTCTTTCTTATAATTACACAATCTAACAAAAATCCAAAATTAAAAAAAAATGTAACCGCAAAGTGAAATGAAAAATTTAAAACATGTGAAAAATCCATAGAAAATATTCCCGCTAAGACATGTTTATCTGCACCTTCCTTATAATTTCCCCGTAATATTAATATTTTTTTCAGGTTTGAATATTTATTTAAATGTGAGTCTTTTAATTGAAGCAAATTGGAATACTGCCGTTCATTAAGTCGAGAAAATATCTTTTGTTCGCATCTGTTTATCGTCGATGTAGAACTAAGTCATTTTGTAAAATTTCGTCCTTGTTGTAATATATCGCTTCCGTCGCAATATTTCTTTTGCGTTGTGATGTATGACTGCGGTTTCAATATTTAATTGACTGTGGAAATTTTCTATTTCATTATCAAAATGACCGCTAAATATCGCTTCTCAAACACCGTAATATTCAGATAAGCATCAATATTATTGAGTGGAATATTTGTTCTTAATTTCATGACTTAGAGGACAGCTAGAAGTAACCTGCACTTTACGATGTGCTTATTAAAGTTCTCTATTACCTCGATCGCTGCGTTTCCGCGGCGGTTAGCGCTCGGTTTGAGTGGGTTGTGAATGGAATACATTTCTACATTTCATACATTGGAGTACATTCCTACGAATTTCTATCCATCCTAAGAAATATGAAGGATGCAATTACACGACAGCATTTCACCTCGTATGATGACAGCTATTTTGCAAAATGTCATTCCCTTATACAGGTACGTGAATGAGCAATTTACCGAGTAGTACACGCACAATGTGTCCCACCAAAACTCAAACCGAGTATTTATTTCCCCGTATCAGTAATGCCATCATGATCAGTAATACCATCATGATCAGTAATACCATCATGATCAGTAATACCATCATGATCAGTAATCCCCTCATAATCAGTAATACCATCATAATCAGTAATCCCCTCATAATCAGTAATGCCATCATAATCAGTAATACCCTCATGATCAGTAATCTCATCATAATCAGTAATCCCTCATGATCAGTAATACCTTTTCTATAGGTTAATTTTCAAGGATAATTTTGTTAGAAATTAAATGCTTATGGTATTCATATGATGGCATAACTGATGCGGGCAAATAAATACTCGGTTCGAGCTTGTGTGGGACATGCTGTATGCCTCAACACGCACGCGACGTGTTCAATTGAGACAAAATTGAAATTTCTTCATAATAATTGATGACAAACTACTGTATATACGATGGTACTCATGGTGTTCCTTTGTTCATGTTGTTATTGATTAAGTTGTCGCTGTTATTGATATTTCGTCAGTTGTGTAAAGATAAACACTGTAATTTACCAATCATCAACAATAATTTGCCTCTAGTCACCACCATGATTTACCTCTGGTCACCACCACAATATACCTCTGGTCACCACCATAGTTTACCTCTGGTCACCACCATAATTTACCTCTGGTCACCACCATAATTTACCTCTGGTCACCACCATAATTTACCTCTGGTCACCACCATAATTTACCTCTGGTCACCATCATAATTTACCTCTGGTCACCACCATAATTTACCTCTGGTCACCACCATAATTTACCTCTGGTCACCACCATAACTTACCTCTGGTCACCACCACAGTATTCCTAAGGTCACCACCGTAATTCACCACTAGTCACCCCCAAAAACTATTGGCCACATTGAAGTTCATATCGAGCTGCTAGAATATTATCAAGATTTTACTTTTCCTCCGCTCCACAGAAAAAATGAATAAAATGAAACTTACAAATAATATGTTCTGAAAAATGTATGTGCACCCTTCGTACTGGCGTAAAAAAATGATTTCCAATCCTACAAGATGAAATTTTCTGGCTAAGTTGAAAACAAATCATAATATGGAAACTATATCTACTTTAAATCAGCCCAAATATTCCAGGGACAAAACTCAGTCACAAACGGTCCTTGCGCAACAGTCGCCAAACATCGACAAAATAAGGCTCTGCTGCCAAAGTTTGGGCTTGTGACAACTTAGCGAACACAAAATTTGGCGAAGTACTAAAATTTGCTGAGAAAAGGTCATAAACCGGACGATAATGAACGATAGCAGACGATAACGATACGAGCGAGACGGTCATGAGTTCTTAGTGATGATGATGGTGTACCACACACACACCACCACACACAGCACCACACACACACACACACCACTCACACCACACACCACACACACACAACACACCACACACACACATACACCACTACACAGCACCACACACACACACACACACAAAACACACCACACACCACTCACACAACACTCCACACACACACACACACACACACACACACACACACACAGCACACCACACACACACACACCACACACCACACACACACAACACACCACACACACACATACACCACTACACAGCACCACACACACACACACACACACACACAAAACACACCACACACCACTCACACAACACTCCACACACACACACACACACACACACAGCACACCACACACACACACAACACACCACACACACACACACCACGACACACAAACACACACACCACCAAATCAATGCTGCGACGAACGTTTCCCTGTCACGGGGCTTCCCTTCTAGTGATCCAACTTCCTCCCTCCTCCACCGGCCCCTCCCCTGGTCCCCCTCATGTTCCCCAACCCGATTTCACCCCCAGCATCCCTTCCCCAATTGCACACTCCTATTTTCGGTATCTCACGTCAGTTCCCTCTGAATTTTCCTTATTTAGCGCCCCTATCTTGTTCCCTCCTTCCTTTTTCTTTCCCCCACCCCTTCTTCTTCCCCCTTCTTCCGCCTTCTTCCTCCCCCCATCCTCCCCGTGAATCACGTGCCTTCCCCCGCTTCCTCTTCCTGCCCTTAACTTCCATTGAATTAACTTTGCATGCACTGTATGTGAAATTGTGCTTGTATTGATCAAACTGTATGAAGATATGTTTGTTGGTGTGTTTGCTCGTCCACGCCCAGCTTCCAGTAATTATATAGGGCAAAATTCCATCGTTTCGGAAGGCGTGTTGAGAATAATTGCAAAAAATTATTTGTAGAAGCAGCCTGACTCAAAGGGGCGCAGGGAGTGTAGTAATTCCTGTCTTTTGCATATACTTCGTGAAATACTTTCACAAATACACGGAATAAGCATTAACGTGTTTCGGGTGCTATACATGTAAGTTGTAGGGATGGGTGTGTGTGTTGGCATAAAATATGTATTTTGAACAGTAAATTAGATACATAAAAATTAAAACGGTAATTAAATAGCGAATCTTGAGTAGTATTTCATTCAAATATTGACTCTCAAGGATAACAAAAAGGACAAGCTGGAAAATGCCGTAAATGCCCTAAAAAGTTCTCGGTTTAATCTCGAAATACTTTGATCACAAATCAACGATAACAAATGGGTAAAATATAAAAAATCAAAGATAATAACAGTGTTCAAGATAACAGGACAACAAAAAATCAATGAGAACGACAGTGTCAAAGTGATATCAAGAAAACAAATAATAAAAAATAACCACCGTATCCACGATAATTCGGCGATAATTATCGCACCCAAGACAACAAGAAACACAAAACCAAGGATAACAAGACATATTGTCTCTTTATTAACTCGAAATCATCAGCAAACGAATATCATTTTGTAAAAAAAAAAACTTAATTTATGCATACGATAAATAAATAAATAATAAATAATTTGATACGAATGCCGGTACGCAAATTAAGATAAAATCCCATATATGTATATCGCAAAATAAGCAAATGGATGTGCATAATTTACAGCGCAAAACCGACAGGTATTTATTGCTTCAAATCTCCTCAAAAAGAAATAAAATAGTTTCCTATCCTTAAACTAAATTATTTCGATAGTTGTACTCTGATGGTTCCACTAACTCATCATTGCAGACTGAACTATAACAAAATACCATAATGAGAGAATAGTGGTGTTTTAGTCTTGTTATCGTGGTGCTAGTGTTGTTATCGTGGTGCTAGTCTTGTTATCGTGGTGCTAGTGTTGTTATCGTGGTGCTAGTGTTGTTATCGTGGTGCTAGTGTTGTTATCGTGGTGCTAGTGTTGTTATCGTGGTGCTAGTGTTGTTATCGTGTGCTAGTGTTGTTATCGTGGTGCTAGTGTTGTTATCGTGTGCTAATGTTGCTATCATGTGCTAATGTTGTTGTCGTGGTGCTGGTGTTGTTATCGTGTGCTAATGTTGTTATCGTGTGCTAATGTTGTTGTCGTGGTGCTAGTGTTGTTATCGTGGTGCTAGTGTTGTTGTCGTGGTGCTAGTGTTGTTTTCGTGGTGCTAGTGTTGTTATCGTGGTGCTAGTGTTGTTTTCGTGGTGCTAGTGTTGTTATCGTGGTGCTAGTGTTGTTGTCGTGGTGTTTGTGTTGTTGTGGTGATGCTAGTGTTGTTGTCGTGGTGCTAGTGTTGTTATCGTGGTGCTAGTGTTGTTGTCGAGGTGCTAGTGTTGTTATCGTGGTGCTAGTGTTGTTATCGTGGTGCTAGTGTTGTTGTCGTGGTGCTAGTGTTGTTATCGTGGTGCTAGTGTTGTTATCGTGGTGCTAGTGTTGTTATCGTGGTGCTAGTGTTGTTATCGTGGTGCTAGTGTTGTTATCGTGGTGCTAGTCTTGTTATCGTGGTGCTAGTGTTGTTATCATGATGCTAGTGTTGTTATCGTGGTGCTAGTGTTGTTGTCGTGGTGCTAGTGTTGTTTTCGTGGTGCTAGTGTTGTTATCGTGGTGCTAGTGTTGTTTTCGTGGTGCTAGTGTTGTTATCGTGGTGCTAGTGTTGTTGTCGTGGTGCTAGTGTTGTTGTGGTGGTGCTAGTGTTGTTGTCGTGGTGCTAGTGTTGTTATCGTGGTGCTAGTGTTGTTGTCGAGGTGCTAGTGTTGTTATCGTGGTGCTAGTGTTGTTATCGTGGTGCTAGTGTT
Organism: Morinoia aosen; assembly: GCA_030386875.1. Classification (NCBI taxonomy): domain Eukaryota; kingdom Metazoa; phylum Arthropoda; class Malacostraca; order Amphipoda; family Talitridae; genus Morinoia; species Morinoia aosen. Next base: position 2,663,818 of record CM059578.1, on the reverse strand, counting down.
GTTGTCGTGGTGCTAGTGTTGTTATCGTGGTGCTAGTGTTGTTGTCGTGGTGCTGGTGTTGTTATCGTGGTGCTAGTGTTGTTATCGTGGTGCTAGTGTTGTTATCGTGGTGCTAGTGTTGTTATCGTGGTGCTAGTGTTGTTATCGTGGGGCTAGTGTTGTTATCGTGGTGCTAGTGTTGTTATCATGGTGCTAGTGTTGTTATCGTGGTGCAAGTGTTGTTATCGTGATGCTAGTGTTGTTATCGTGTTGCTAGTGTTGTTATCGTGGTGCTAGTGTTGTTGTCGTGGTGCTAGTGTTGTTACCGTGATGCTAGTGTTGTTATCGTGGTGCTTGTGTTGTTACCGTGATGCTAGTGTTGTTGTCGTGGTGCTAGTGTTGTTGTCGTGGTGCTAGTGTTGTTGTCGTGGTACTAGTGTTGTTATCGTGATGCTTGTGTTGTTATCGTGGTGCTTGTGTTGTTACCGTGATGCTAGTGTTGTTGTCGTGGTGCTAGTGTTGTTGTCGTGGTGCTAGTGTTGTTATCGTGGTGCTAGTGTTGTTATCGTGTTGCTAGTGTTGTTATCGTGGTGCTAGTGTTGTTATCGTGGTGCTAGTGTTGTTATCGTGGTGCTAGTGTTGTTGTCGTGGTGCTAGTGTTGTTATCGTGGTGCTAGTGTTGTTGTCGTGGTGCTAGTGTTGTTATCGTGGTGCTAGTGTTGTTGTCGAGGTGCTAGTATTGTTATCGTGGTGCTAGCGTTGTTATCGTGGAGCTATTGTGGTTATCGTGGTGCTAGTGTTGTTATCATGGTGCTAGTGTTGTTATCGTGGTGCTAGTGTTGTTATCGTGGTGCTAGTGTGGTTATCGTGGTGCTAGTGTTGTTATCGTGGTGCAAGTGTTGTTATCGTGGTGCTAGTGTTGTTATCATGGTGCTAGTGTTGTTATCGTGGTGCTAGTGTTGTTATCGTGGTGCTAGTGTTGTTAACGTGGTGCTAGTGTTGTTATCGTGGTGCTAGTGTTATCGTAGTGCTAGTGTTGTTATCGTGGTGCTAGTGTTGTTACCGTGGTGCTAGTGTTGTTATCGTGATGCTAGTGTTGTTACCGTGATGCTAGTTATCGTGGTGCTAGTGTTGTTATCGTGGTGCTAGTGTTGTTATCGTGGTGCTAGTGTTGTTATCGTGGTGCTAGTGTTGTTACCGTGATGCTAGTGTTGTTACCGTGGTGCTAGTGTTGTTATCGTGGTGCTAGTGTTGTTACCGTGATGCTAGTTATCGTGGTGCTAGTGTTGTTATCGTGGTGCTAGTGTTGTCATCATGGTGCTAGTGTTGTTATCGTGGTGCTAGTGTTGTTATCGTGGTGCTAGTGTTGTTATCGTGGTGCTAGTGTTGTTATCGTGGTGCTAGTGTTGTTATCGTGGTGCTAGTGTTGTTATCGTGGTGCTAGTGTTGTTATCGTGGTGCTAGTGTTGTTATCGTGGTGCTAGTGTTGTTATCGTGGTGCTAGTGTTGTTATCGTGGTGCTAGTGTTGTTATCATGGTGCTAGTGTTGTTATCGTGGTGCTAGTGTTGTTATCGTGGTGCTAGTGTTTTTATCGGGGTGCTAGTGTTGTTATCGTGGTGCTAGTGTTGTTATCGTTGTGCTAGTGTTGTTATCGTGGTGCTAGTGTTGTTATCGTGGTGCTAGTGTTGTTATCGTGGTGCTAGTGTTGTCATCATGGTGCTAGTGTTGTTATCGTGGTGCTAGTGTTGTTGTCGTGGTGCTAGTGTTGTTATCGTGGTGCTAGTGTTGTTGTCGAGGTGCTAGTATTGTTATCGTGGTGCTAGCGTTGTTATCGTGGAGCTATTGTGGTTATCGTGGTGCTAGTGTTGTTATCATGGTGCTAGTGTTGTTATCGTGGTGCTAGTGTTGTTATCGTGGTGCTAGTGTGGTTATCGTGGTGCTAGTGTTGTTATCGTGGTGCAAGTGTTGTTATCGTGGTGCTAGTGTTGTTATCATGGTGCTAGTGTTGTTATCGTGGTGCTAGTGTTGTTATCGTGGTGCTAGTGTTGTTACCGTGGTGCTAGTGTTGTTATCGTGGTGCTAGTGTTATCGTAGTGCTAGTGTTGTTATCGTGGTGCTAGTGTTGTTACCGTGGTGCTAGTGTTGTTATCGTGATGCTAGTGTTGTTACCGTGATGCTAGTTATCGTGGTGCTAGTGTTGTTATCGTGGTGCTAGTGTTGTTATCGTGGTGCTAGTGTTGTTATCGTGGTGCTAGTGTTGTTACCGTGATGCTAGTGTTGTTACCGTGGTGCTAGTGTTGTTATCGTGGTGCTAGTGTTGTTACCGTGATGCTAGTTATCGTGGTGCTAGTGTTGTTATCGTGGTGCTAGTGTTGTCATCATGGTGCTAGTGTTGTTATCGTGGTGCTAGTGTTGTTATCGTGGTGCTAGTGTTGTTATCGTGGTGCTAGTGTTGTTATCGTGGTGCTAGTGTTGTTATCGTGGTGCTAGTGTTGTTATCGTGGTGCTAGTGTTGTTATCGTGGTGCTAGTGTTGTTATCGTGGTGCTAGTGTTGTTATCGTGGTGCTAGTGTTGTTATCGTGGTGCTAGTGTTGTTATCGTGGTGCTAGTGTTGTTATCGTGGTGCTAGTGTTGTTATCGTGGTGCTAGTGTTGTTATCGGGGTGCTAGTGTTGTTATCGTGGTGCTAGTGTTGTTATCGTTGTGCTAGTGTTGTTATCGTGGTGCTAGTGTTGTTATCGTGGTGCTAGTGTTGTTATCGTGGTGCTAGTGTTGTCATCATGGTGCTAGTGTTGTTATCGTGGTGCTAGTGTTGTTATCGTGTTGCTAGTGTTGTTATCGTGGTGCTAGTGTTGTTATCGTGGTGCTAGTGTTGTTATCGGGGTGCTAGTGTTGTTATCGTGGTGCTAGTGTTGTTATCGTTGTGCTAGTGTTGTTATCGTGGTGCTAGTGTTGTTATCGTGGTGCTAGTGTTGTTATCGTGGTGCTAGTGTTGTCATCATGGTGCTAGTGTTGTTATCGTGGTGCTAGTGTTGTTATCGTGTTGCTATTTTTGCTTTCATGGCAGATGTCAACAAAATAAGAACCATCTGGGAAAAATAACGTAACAAATTAAAAACTCCGAAGTCGGTTCATGGTCGTAACGGAGCAGAGGAGCTGTGGGTGACGCACACACGTGACGCACGTGACTAACATACAAACGCACATGCACGCACACACATATGATACACATGACTAACATATGCCCACACACACCTAAACACTTAACACACCCTCACGACACTCCCACACACACAAACACACATGACGCACACGCACACACACACCCACGAACACATATGACGCATACACACACACACACGCCTCAATAAGAAGCCACCTGACGGCGTCAGTCAATGAGGATTGCGAAGTCCCTGGGATGCGGGGGGAGGGGGTGAGGGGGCAAAGGATGTACTTATACATGATTGGTGGGAGCAGCTACTTGTTGAATTTTGCCCTATGTAATACTGGAGGTCGGATATTGAATTTAACATTATTATCTTACTAGTGTGCACGACCCGTCAAAAAAGACAGGATTTCATTCCTTTCTTGAACAAATTTTCCAGACGTGGATGCCAAGCAAATATATCCATCCCAACAGTACCCGCCTTAAAAATATTCTTGTACTTGCACTTGTGAAACTCGTATCACAGATACGGTCATTACACCTAACATTATGAGCGTGACAGAGAAATGGAAGAAGAGGACTCTGAATAAATAAACCAAAGGTATTGTGAGGTAGCACCAAGAGCCGTAGAAATTCCACGGACAATGTCTTCGTTAAGCTAGGCGGACCCGTGGAAAAAATCCACCAACATTACCTAACCTATGCTAACCTAACCTAACAAATCCTAACTTATCCTAAGATAACCAAACCTATCCTAACCGAACCTATCCTGATAAAATCTCAAACATATCAATGCACGTAAAGACCATCTGTTAATGTTACACTGAGGAATTCGGTAACCATGATACCGCAAACTCAGACGAAAGCGGGACGAATACCAAACAAATAAATGTACATCCTATGTTTCTTAAGAAGCGGACACCAAACAAATATATTAATACATATATATAAATAAACACACGAAGGGTGTTATCAGATTAGAATCAACCGTTCCACGCAATCCCGCTCCCCCATTACTCCGCCACCCATTACCCCACTTCCCCAATACCCCACTTCCCCATTTTCCCACTCCCCTATTACCCCACACCCCTATTATCGCCACTCCCCGATTACTTCCACTATCCCATTACCCCATTCCCCCATCACCCCACTCCCCCCATTATCCCACTCCCCCATTACCCCACTCCCCCATCACCCCACTCCTCCATTACCCCACTACCCCATTACCCCACTCCTCTATTGCTCCACTTCTCCGTTGCCCCTCTCCCCCATCACCCCACTCGACCATCACCCCACTCCCCCATCACCCCACTCCCCCATTACCCCACTCCCCCATCACCCCACTCCCCCATCACCCCACTCACCCATTACCCCACTCCGCCATCACCCCACTCCCCCATTACCCCACTCCCCCATTACCCCACTCCCCCATTACCCACTCCCACATCACCCCACTCCCCCATCACCTCACTCACCCATTCCCCCACTCCCCCCATAACCCCACTTCCCCAATACCCCACTTCCCAATTTTCCCACTCCCCCATTACCCGACTCCCCCATTACCCCACTCCCCTATTGCCCCACACCCCTATTAACCCCACTCCCCCATTACCTCCACTCCCCTATTACCCCACTCCTCCATTACCCCACTACCCATTACCCCATTCCCCAATCCCACTCCCCCATTATTCCTCTCCCCCATCACCACACTCCCCCATCACCCCACTCCTCCATTACCCCACTCCCCCATCACCCCACTCCTCCAATACCTCACTACCCCATTACCCCACTCCCGCCATTATCCCACTCCTCCATTACCCCACTCCCCCATCACCCCATTCCCCCCATTACCCCATTATCCATTACCCCACTCCCCCCTTTACCAAACTCCTCCATAACCCCACTCCCCCATCACCCTACTCCACCATTGCCCCACTTCTCCATTGCCTCACTCCTCCATTACCCACTCCCCCATCACCCCACTCCCCTATCACCCCACTCCCCCATTACCCCACTCCCCCATTACCCCAGTCCTCCACTACCCCACTCCCCCATTACCCCAGTCCTCCACTACCCCACTCCCCCATTACCCCACTCTCCCATTACTCCACTCCACTGCTAACCCCACTTCCCCATTACCCCTGTCCTCCACTACCCCACTCCCTCATTTCTCCACTAACCCATTACCCCACTCCCCCATTACCCCAGTCCTCCACTACCCCACTCCCCCATAACCCCACTCCCCCGTTACCCCACTCTCCCATTTCCCCACTCTTCCATTACCCCACTCCCCCATTCCCCCACTCCACCATTAGCCCGCACCCCCATTACCCCACTCCCCTATTACCTCACTCCCCCATCACCCCAGTCCTCCACTACCCCACTCCCCCATTAGCTCATTCCCCCATCACCCCACTCCCTCATTACCCCACTCCCCCATCACCCCACTCCCCCATCACCCCACTCCCCCATTCGCTCACTCCCGCCGGAAAAAACAAAACATTTCCACTGACCCGGACATTTCATTTACGATTAATAAGGAAGGAGTAAAAATTGGCACAACACAGGCTGTGTCTGTGTCGTGTGGCGGTAGTCAGGATACAGTCAGGATAGAGTCAGGATACAGTCAGGATACGGTCAGGATACAGTCAGGATACAGTCAGGATACAGTCAGGATACAGGAGGATACAGTCAGGATACATGAGGATACAGTCAGGATACAGTCAGGATACAGTCAGTATACGGTCAGGATACAGTCAGGATACAGTCAGGATACAGTCAGGATACAGTCAGGATACAGTCAGGATACAGTCAGGATACAGTCAGGATACAGTCAGGATACAGGAGGATACAGTCAGGATACATGAGGATACAGTCAGGATACAGAATACAGTCAGGATATAGGAGGATACAATCAGGATTCAGGAGGATACAGCCAGGATACAGGAGGATACAGTCAGGATACAGAATACAGTCAGGATACAGGAGGATACAGTCAGGATACAGGAGGATACAGTCAGGATACAGAATACAGTCAGGATACAGTCAGGATACAGTCAGGATACAGTCAGGATACAGTCAGGATACAGTCAGGATACAGGAGGATACAGTCAGGATACAGGAGGATACAGTCAGGATACAGAAGGATACAGTGTCGATACAGAAGGATACAGTCAGGATACAGGAGGATACAGTCAGGATACATGAGGATACAGTCAGGATACACAAATTCTTCATCGATTTTCCCCGGACAATTTGGGCAGTTCGCCAGCAGCTGTAGCGGGACGTTGTGTCTTAGTGATGTTTGGTGGTGTTGTGTCATGTTTGTTGCTGTTGTGTCATGTTTGTTGCTGTTGTGTCATGTTTGTTGCTGTTGTGTCATGTTTGTTGCTGTTGTGTCATGTTTGTTGGTTTTTAGATCATTTTTGCGCTGTTTACTTCAGTTTTATAGGAGCATAAATGTATTTAAGTTATGTTGTCGTTACTATCATGTTTATTATCAATGGTCGTCTGTGTTTTGTTGTTGCTCCCAACCCTAAGCATCTGAAATACAATAACTAGCCATGAAAAAGGTGTTTCTAAACTCAAATTTACAGAATTTTGCGTGCAATTTTTGGTCCGCTCCGTTGAATAATTTTGTACATTGTGTCATTATTGATCACGTTATTGTTGCTTCTGGTGTCGTATGTTACTGATGCGGAGGGAAAAATTACCGCTTCTAGTATTTTACCTAGCCAATAACCAGACGTAACGTTGTTATTTTCATAACCATACGTTATTTTCATAAGTCTAAATATTATTATCGCGTTATTTATATGCCACTATATGTTATAACCACGTTATTTTTTAGAACTCCTCTTTGATATTGCCAGTTTTTTTTAGAACCCCTATTTGTAATTACCACTTTAATTTTGTTATTATTAAGTTACTCTCAGAACCTTTAAATGTTATTACCACATTATTCCTGAAACCTTAGAAGTTGTCAGCATATTATTTTATAACCAAATGACATAACTCGGTTATTTTTACAATCTTACATATTATTACCCCTACATATGTAGAAGCTCTCTGTATTTACCCCCCCCTCCCCCCCCCCCCCCTCCCTTCCCTCCGTGACGATACCGCTCTCAGCGCTAGTACTGTAATTGGGGGGCAATTATTCATTAATTTGCTACACGTCCATTAAACTGTTAGCAATCCCCTTATTTCCCCCCCCCCCCTCACCCCTCTCCCCTCCCTCTCCCGCTCATTAGAGCTCGTCGTTAATTTATGATCCCGATCCAAAAATGAAAAAATTAGAAAAAAGCAAAAAAACATTCCCGCACCGAGGGGAGCTGTGCGCTTGTGTCTGATACGCAAGGGAATGCGCACAAAAATTTTTTTTAATTATCTCCAAAACTCTGAATTTTGGTTTAAAGTCATATCGACTTTGTCATGTCCCGTTTGGGTCAGGCTGCTTTATGTCTAATTTTTGGAGCATATTTTTTGTGATGTGGATGTTTGTGACTATCGTGTCTGTGATGCAGAATGTGGGAGTTTTGAATTTTGCCCTATGTTATTACTGATGGCTAATTATTGAAGTTTGCCCTGTGTTATTACTGAAGGCAGGGTGTTGAATTGTGCCCTATGTTATTACTGAAGGCAGGGTGTTGAATTGCGCCCTATGTTATTACTGAAGGCCAATTATTGAAGTTTGCCCTGTGTTATTATTGAAGGCAGGGTGTTGAATTGTGCCCTATGTTACTGCTGAAGGCAGGGTGTTGAATTGTGCCCTATGTTATTACCGAAGGCAGGGTGTTGAATTGTGTCCTATGCTACTGCTGAAGGCAGGGTGTTGAATTGTGCTCTATGTTATTACTGAAGGCAGGGTGTTGAATTGTGCCCTATGTTACTGCTGAAGGCAGGGTGTTGAATTGTGCCCTATGTTATTACTGAAGGTAGGGTGTTGAATTGTGTCCTATGTTATTACTGAAGGCAGGGTGTTGAATTTTGCACTATGTTATTACTGAAGGCAGGGTGTTGAATTGTGCCCTATGTTATTACTGAAGGCAGGGTGTTGAATTGTGCCCTATGTTATTACTTAAGGCAGGGTGCTGAATTGTGCCCTATGTTATTACTGAAGGTAGGGTGTTGAATTGTGCCCTATGTTATTACTGAAGGCAGGGTGTTGAATTGTGCCCCATGTTATTACTGAAGGCAGGGTGTTGAATTGTGCCCTATGTTATTACTGAGGGCAGGGTGTTGACTATTGCTTCATGTGACAGCTAAGGAAGTAAAGCCACAAATCTATCAGAGCCATTTCAAAAACAGATAGGTAAACGTTCTGCTCATCTCTACAGTCAAGACAATAATTATTATTTCTCCTGGCAGAGACAAATGGATTGCGTATTTCAATTGTAGCTATACAATAATTTTGCAACAAGTATAGTTGCAGAAGTTCAGCCTATGGATATTTTCCGAAAACGTGTGATAAACCGAGACGAGTTCTGGTGTGTCTGAACTTCCCCTCACCTCCCCCCCATTCCCCTCACTTACCCTCACCACCCCCCCCCTCCCCTCACCTCCCCCCCTACCCTCACCTCCCCTCACGTCGGCTGCTTGCTGTCACTGTGCCAGGCGACCTTCTGGGAAACGAAAAAAAATCCTCGTGCTTGCCAATTTTTTTTCGAGTTTGAAATTAAAGAGTCGGACGATGGAAATTTTGACTGCAGCTGTGATCGAAATTTGGGTCGGCGGCTGAGGTTTACGGGAACAGTTTTTAGCCGATTTTATAAAAATAAACACTTTTTTTCTGAGATGTTGCTGGAAGCAAGTTTTGTGTCATGTTTTTTATTGAGTTTTTATTTTGGTGGTCAAGTGTTTTTAATGGATTTTAAAGTGGTATTTTAAATGCCTTTTTTTATTTTTTTATGAGTTTAATGAATTTATTAGTTTATTGATCAATTTTTTTGCCTCTTTTTCCAACAAAACGTTTAATATGTTTAATGTACTTATGGAATAAGCTTTCACGGGAAATGGTTGAATGAAATTTTTGAACGAATTTTCAGAGTTAAATTAGATGGTTAGTACCTCAGTACCTCGTCTCGGTACTTTGTCACAGTACCTCGTCTCGGTACTTTGTCACAGTACCTTGTCACGGTACCTTGTCACAGTACCTTGTCACGGTACCTTGTCACGGTACCTTGTCACGGTACTTTGTCACAGTACCTTGTCACGGTACTTTGTCACAGTACCTCGTCTCGGTACTTTGTCACAGTACCTTGTCACGGTACCTTGTCACAGTACCTTGTCACGGTACCTTGTCACAGTACCTTGTCACGGTACTTTGTCACAGTACCTTGTCACGGTACCTTGTCACAGTACCTCGTCTCGGTACTTTGTCACAGTACCTTGTCACGGTACCTTGTCACAGTACCTCGTCTCGGTACTTTGTCACAGTACCTTGTCACGGTACCTTGTCACAGTACCTCGTCTCGGTACTTTGTCACAGTACCTTGTCACGGTACCTTGTCACAGTACCTTGTCACGGTACCTTGTCACAGTACCTTGTTTCGGTACTTTGTCACAGTACCTTGTCACGGTACCTTGTCACAGTACCTCGTCTCGGTACTTTGTCACAGTACCTTGTCACGATACTTTGTCACAGTACCTTGTCTCGGTACTTTGTCACAGTACCTTGTCACGGTACCTTGTCACAGTACCTTGTCTCGGTACTTTGTCACAGTACCTTGTCACGGTACCTTGTCACAGTACCTCGTCTCGGTACTTTGTCACAGTACCTTGTCACGGTACCTTGTCACAGTACCTTGTCTCGGTACTTTGTCACAGTACCTTGTCACGGTACCTTGTCACAGTACCTTGTCTCGGTACTTTGTCACAGTACCTTGTCACGGTACCTTGTCACAGTACCTCGTCTCGGTACTTTGTCACAGTACCTTGTCACGGTACCTTGTCACAGTACCTTGTCTCGGTACTTTGTCACAGTACCTTGTCACGGTACCTTGTCACAGTACCTTGTCTCGGTACTTTGTCACAGTACCTTGTCACGGTACCTTGTCACAGTACCTTGTCACAGTACCTTGTCACAGTACCTTATCACGGTACCTTGTCACGGTACCCTGTCACGGTACCTTGTCACGGTACCTTGTCACAGTACCTTGTCACGGTACCTTGTCACAGTACCTTGTCACGGTACCTTGTCACAGTACCTTGTCACGGTACCTTGTCACAGTACCTTGTCACGGTACCTTGTCACGGTACCTTGTCACGGTACCTTGTCACGGTACCTTGTCACGGTACCTTGTCACAGTACCTTTTCACGGTACCTTGTCACGGTACCTTGTCACGGTACCTTGTCACGGTACCTTCTCACGGTACCTTGTCATGGTACCTTGTCACGGTACCTTGTCACAGTACCTTGTCACGGTACCTTGTCACAGTACCTTGTTACGGTACCTTGTCACGGTACCTTGTCACAGTACCTTGTCACGGTACCTTGTCCCGGTACCTTGTCACAGTACCTTGTCACAGTACCTTGTTACGGTACCTTGTCACGGTACCTTGTCACGGTACCTTGTCACGGTACCTTGTCACAGTACCTTGTCACGGTACCTTGTCACAGTACCTTGTTACGGTACCTTGTCACGGTACCTTGTCACAGTACCTTGTCACGGTACCTTGTCACGGTACCTTGTCACAGTACCTTGTCACGATACCTTGTCCCGGTACCTTGTCACAGTACCTTGTCACAGTACCTTGTCACTGTACCTTGTCACGGTACCTTGTCACGGTACTTTGTCACGGTACCTTGTCACGGTACCTTGTCACGGTACCTTGTCACGGTACTTTGTCACGGTACCTTGTCACGGTACCTTGTCACGGTACCTTGTCACGGTACCTTGTCACGGTACCTTGTCACGGTACCTTGTCACGGTACCTTGTCACAGTACCTTGTCACAGTACCTTGTCACGGTACCTTGTCCCGGTACCTTGTCACAGTACCTTGTCACGGTACCTTGTCCCGGTACCTTGTCACGGTACCTTGTCACGGTACCTTGTCACGGTACCTTGTCACGGTACCTTGTCACGGTACCTTGTCACGGTACCTTGTCACGGTACCTCGTCACGGTACCTTGGTACCTTGTCACGGTGACGCACTTTAGCAAAAGTTTCACTATGTTCACACAAAAAACTACGCCAAAAAATGTTTTTTTTTGTTTCATGTGTTATGGATATAAAATTTAGAAAACCTGACATAAAATCAGTATCTGTGTCAAACATACGGTAACGAGCGGCTTAAATCGCGCATTAAGTTCTTGGTAGAGAAGCCAAGAAGCATGGAGCCAAGAAGGGCCTTTCAGTGGGTGCAGTAATCCTATTCGTTGAACATTCAATGCCCATTCCTTTAGCGCTCTTCACATTTTCTTTACGAGCAATATTTCTATCAAAATTTATTCTGAAAAAATATTTCTGAAATAAATCTTCTAAAAATGTTCTTATAATTCATATTTTTACTTCACTATCAAAATATGTCTATATATTTCTTCTCTGCTATTTTTCTGCATACTCCGTTACCGTCCCATAGATGGGCTTTTATTTACTCATTGTTTCATGAAAATAAAAGCTACACTCAGAAAATGTGTAAAAACTTTATATAGGTATTATAATATTTTTTCCTGTTTTTAACCGCTGAGGGTCAATAAAAAATAACTCAATAAAATGGTAAAACAGTTCTCTTAGGAAGGTAACACACTTTTTAAACTGACAGTAATTTGTATTTTTCATCGGAGGGAACGATTGATTTTCCTCTAAATGCAACTCAAGTTATCTGAGAGAAAGATACATTTTTCACCAGAGGGAAACTTTTGTGCGCGAGTAAAGCAAGTTCCTTACCAATGGCAATTTTCACCCGAGGGCAAAATATATCAGTTATGTGAGTATAATACATTTTTTGCCAGAGTGTAATACGCATTTCTCATATAGTTGCAATTTTCATCCAAGATTATTTTTGTGTGGGTTATGTTCATATTTCATATATGGCAATTGAAATCTACATCCAAGATGTATCATTTATTCGAAGGTAATACGCATGTTTCATATAATAGCAATTTTCATTTCACGTATATGGGAGGATAATGTATAATTTGAGGGTAATCTATGTGAGAGTGATGCGTCCTTATGTCAGAGGGTAATGCGCGTAATACATATACATAATTGCCATGTCCATCCAAGGCTACATGGTTTACCCCAATAAACACTTCCAAGTCATTCTGTAGATCTTCTGAGAGAGAGAGAGAGAGTGAGTGAGGGTAAAGCATCTCCCCTCGGCCGCTTCATATCTGCGAGGGTCAATTTAATATTCTGCGTCCGAGGGCAATGTCCTTATCTCGCATCTTGTGTCCCTCGGTTGTCTTGAAGTCCCAAGACGCATAAGAGCGGATAAAAAAGTCCCTTGTGTCCCTTTTGGAGAAATTCACATAAAAAGTCCTGCTAAGTCGCTTTTTTAAAGTGACATATAGAAAAGTGCCTTAAATTTGTTTTAAAAGTGATAAATGTAAATGAGATCCTGTTGAGTCTTGTTATAAGAGATATAAAAATTGCAATTAGTCTTCTTTAATATAGACGAATAGAGCGAATCCTGTTGAGATTTCTTTTCAAAAAAGGGGGTAAAAAGGGCCTTAAGTTTTTTCTTTTTGCAAAAAACAAATAAAAAAGGCCTGGAGTCATTTTTTCCGATAAATCAATTTAAAAAGCCTTGAGTCATTTCCTTAAGAAAAACTCCGGAGTAAAATGAGCTCGTTAAAATAGATGTCAGAGAAGCTCTAAATGTGTTAAAAACTCCTTAAAGTCTTTCCCACAAGATGATAAAAAAACTTGTGGAAAATATAAAAATTCTGTCTCTAAAAACTGACAAAAAGCTGCAAAAGACTAAGAAAAAAGTCTTCCACTGTTAAAAAAAGCAAAAACCTTGAAGAAGTAAAGAAGTAATAGAAGAGATAAAAAGAGACTCAAATGCAGAAGTTGTTCGTTGTTTCTCAGAGATAGTCATCTGGGAGCTCAGTAATGCTGCAGCGCTAGTGTGTGGGTTGTTTTTGCTGCTCTCGCATGTGTGGGTTGTTTTTACTGCCTTCTGGAGTCGGTTGTTTTTACTGTTCTCTGAGTGAGTTGTTTTTATTGCTTTCTCGCGTGGTTTTTTTCACTGTTTTGTTTAAATTTGCTTATTTTTGAATAAATTATTCAATGATTATTTAACTAATTTATTTTATTCATTGTATAATAATTAACTGTCGAGTTAATAATTAATTCGAATCAGGCAATTTTAACACCTAAATGTCGTTTACCAGGGTAATAAATGTTTTTTGAGGTGTGGTTAATATTAGAAATTAGATTAGAGGTATCAATCATTTGAGGTGTACACAATTGCTGCAATAAAACTTATGAAATAAATCAACAATTCATTTTTTACAGACATAAAATTAGACTATAGTCAACCTACACGTTATGCATCAGTGTAGAATTAACCCACCCCCGAAAAGCACACCTCGCCACAGACGCGTTTTGACACGTCTGACGCGTTTTGACGCATTCTGACGGGTCTGTGTGTGGCGTCAGTTACCAAAGACAGAAGCAGAAAAGGTAATACAAACAAAAAAAAAAAAACAAACGTGAGACAAAAATTTAAGACAGAGACACAAGACAATGACGCAAAGAAAGACCCAATTGAAAGGCACAAGATTACAATATAATAAAAAACACACGACAAAGGCACAAGACAACGACGCAAGATAAAAACACAAGACGAAGAAGAAACATAGAAACGCAAAACAAAGACACAAGACTAAATAAAATAGAAAAATGTAAGACAACGAAGCAAGATAAAGATGCAAGACAACGATGCACGACAAAGATGCAAGACAACGACGCAAGATAAAGATGCAAGACAACGACGCAAGATAAAGATGCAAGACAACGACGCAAGATAAAGATACAAGACAACGATGCAAGATAAAGATACAAGACAACGATGCAAGATAAAGATGCAAGACAACGACGCAAGATAAAGATGCAAGACAACGACGCAAGATAAAGATGCAAGACAACGACGCAAGATAAAGATGCAAGACAACGACGCAAGATAAAGATACAAGACAACGATGCAAGATAAAGATACAAGACAACGATGCAAGATAAAGATGCGAGACAACGATGCAAGATAAAGATGCAAGACAACGACGCAAGATAAAGATGCAAGACAACGATGCAAGATAAAGATGCAAGACAACGATGCAAGATAAAGATGCGAGACAACGATGCAAGATAAAGATGCAAGACAACGATGCAAGATAAAGATACAAGACAACGATGCAAGATAAAGATACAAGACAACGATGCAAGATAAAGATACAAGACAACGATGCAAGATAAAGACACAAGACAACGATGCAAGATAAAGATGCAAGACAACGATGCAAGATAAAGATGCAAGACAACGATGCAAGATAAAGATACAAGACAAAGATACAAAACCATGACAAAGACACGGGACAAAAGCGCAGGACAAGTGGACGCCTCAGGACAAAGTCACAGCTGACCAGCACGACGCAAAGACACACAAATATATATAGGAGGAAGAGGAGGGAGAGGGACTGACTTCTTCCCCCCCTCCCACATTCCAGCGCTGAAAAATGCGGCCTCTAAATTTGCTAGAGAGGCCTACTGAAATTGCTGGCCCGCCTCCTGCGCCGCCTGGCGTGTCTCCTCCGTGTCGTGTTGGTGGGCCTGCTCCTCTTGTTCTCCTCCTTCTTCTTCTTATTCTCTTCTTACTGTTATTCTCCTTCTCTTCGTGTCCTCTTCTTCCTCTTATTCTCCCTCTCTTCGTATCCTCTTCTTACTGTTATTCTCCCTCTCTTCGTATCCTCTTCTTACTGTTATTCTCCCTCTCTTCGTATCCTCTTCTTACTGTTATTCTCCCTCTCTTCGTATCCTCTTCTTACTGTTATTCTCCCTCTCTTCGTATCCTCTTCTTACTGTTATTCTCCCTCTCTTCGTATCCTCTTCTTACTGTTATTCTCCCTCTCTTCGTATCCTCTTCTTACTGTTATTCTCCCTCTCTTCGTATCCTCTTCTTACTGTTATTCTCCCTCTCTTCTAATTCTCCTCGTCTTTTTTTTCGCTTCTCATTGACTTGCCTTCGCCTTCTCTTCATTTCCTTCTTCATGCTCCTATTTTTCTTCTCTTCGTCTTCTCTGTCGTGTTATTGTTATTTTATATTCATTTTCACCTGCTACTCATGTATTTCTTTTCTTCGACTCCCCGTGTACGAAATTCGACTTAACACTAAATATATAAATTCACCGTATGAAATTCTAAATTAAACTTTTTTAATCCTCGTCGTGTGAATTTTCAACGTTATTTAGTACCATTTTTGTATTTACAACTCTCAATTTAAATCTAAATCGGAAATCAAATTAAATTTCAATTTAAATCTGAAATTTGGAATAAAATTTCGATCACTCCCATTCTTTTTTTTCTTTTTTGTCCACGAGCTGCCTTCACCGCGTATGAAATTCCGAGTGAATGCCCTTAGTCTCGTCGTGTTTATTTTCAACTTTATTTAGTATTTTATTTGTATTTCCAGTCGTGTTTGTTCTTTTTTTCGTTTGTTGTAGATGTTCGCTAGGAGAGGTCGGATGACAAGTGCCGGGCGCTCAATTAAACTCGCGGCGCTCCGTGTAAGGCCAGCCCCCTGAAATGTCTGCTATTTCCTACGCTCAGCAGTAAATAGGCTCAGCACTAAATAGGCTCAGCAGTAAATAGGCTTAGCACTAAATAGGCTCAGCACTAAATAGGCTCAGCACTATATAGGCTTAGCACTAAATAGGCTTAGCACTAAATAGGCTCAGCACTAAATAGGCTCAGCACTATATAGGCTTAGCACTAAATAGGCTTAGCGCTAAATAGGCTCAGCACTAAATAGGCTCAGCAGTAAATAGGCTTAGCACTAAATAGGCTCAGCACTAAATAGGCTCAGCACTAAATAGGCTCAGCAGTAGATAGACTCAGCAGTAGATAGGCTCAGCAATAAATAGGCTTAGCAGTAGATAGGCTTAGCACTAAATAGGCTCAGCAGTAAATAGGCTCAGCAGTGAATAGGCTCAGTAGTTGATAGGCTCAGCAGTGGATAGGCTCAGCAGTAAATAGGCTCAGCAATGAATAGGCTTAGCTATGAATAGGTTCAGCAGTAAATAGGCTCAGCAGTAAATAGGCTCAGCAGTGAATAGGCTCAGTAGTTGATAGGCTCAGCAGTGGATAGGCTCAGCAGTAAATAGGCTCAGCAATGAATAGGCTTAGCTATGAATAGGTTCAGCAGTAAATAGGCTCAGCGATGAATAGGCTCAGCTATGAATAGGTTCAGCAGTAAATAGGCTCAGCAATGAATAGGCTCAGCTATGTATAGGTTCAGCAGTAAATAGGCTCAGCAGTAGATAGGCTGAGCAGTAAATAGGCTCAGCAATGAATAGGCTCAGCTATGAATAGGTTCAGCAGATAATAGGCTCAGCAATGAATAGGCTCACCTATGAATAGGTTCAGCAGTAAATAGGCTCAGCAATGAATAGGCTCAGCTATGAATAGGTTCAGCAGTAAATAGGCTCAGCAATGAATAGGCTCAGCTATGAATAGGTTCAGCAGAAAATAGGCTCAGCAATGAATAGGCTCAGCTATGAATAGGTTCAGCAGTAAATAGGCTCAGCAATGAATAGGCTCAGCTATGAATAGGTTCAGCAGAAAATAGGCTCAGCAATGAATAGGCTCAGCTATGAATAGGTTCAGCAGTAAATAGGCTCAGCAATGAATAGGCTCAGCTATGAATAGGTTCAGCAGTAAATAGGCTCATCAATGAATAGGCTCAGCTATGAATAGGTTCAGCAGAAAATAGGCTCAGCAATGAATAGGCTCAGCTATGAATAGGTTCAGCAGTACATAGGCTCAGCAATGAATAGGCTCAGCTATGTATAGGTTCAGCAGTAAATAGGCTCGGCAGTAAATAGGCTCAGCAGTAAATAGGTTCAGCAGTAAATTGGCTCAGCAGTAAATGGTTCAGCAGTAAATAGACTCAGCAGTAAATAGGCTCAGCAGTAAATAGGCTCAGCTATGTATAGGTTCAGCAGTAAATAGGCTTAGCAGTAAATAGGTTCAGCAGTAAATAGGCTCAGCAGTAAATAGGCTCAGCAGTAAATAGGCTCAGCAGTAAATAGGTTCAGCAGTAAATAGGCTCAGCAGTAAATAGGCTCAGCTATGTATAGGTTCAGCAGTAAATAGGCTCAGCAGTAAATAGGCTCAGCAGTAAATAGGCTCAGCAGTAAATAGGCTCAGCTATGTATAGGTTCAGCAGTAAATAGGCTCAGCAGTAAATAGGTTCAGCAGTAAATAGGTTCAGCAGTAAACAGGCTCAGCAGTAAATAGGCTCAGCTATGTATAGGTTCAGCAGTAAATAGGTTCAGCAGTAAATAGGCTCAGCTATGCATAGGTTCAGCAGTAAATAGGCTCAGCAATGAATAGGCTCAGCTATGAATAGGTTCAGCAGTAAATAGGCTCAGCAATGAATAGGCTCAGCTATGAATAGGTTCAGCAGAAAATAGGCTCAGCAATGAATAGGCTCAGCTATGAATAGGTTCAGCAGTACATAGGCTCAGCAATGAATAGGCTCAGCTATGTATAGGTTCAGCAGTAAATAGGTTCAGCAGTAAATTGGCTCAGCAGTAAATAGGTTCAGCAGTAAATAGACTCAGCAGTAAATAGGCTCAGCAGTAAATAGGCTCAGCTATGTATAGGTTCAGCAGTAAATAGGCTTAGCAGTAAATAGGTTCAGCAGTAAATAGGCTCAGCAGTAAATAGGCTCAGCAGTAAATAGGCTCAGCAGTAAATAGGCTCAGCAGTAAATAGGTTCAGCAGTAAATAGGCTCAGCAGTAAATAGGCGCAGCTATGTATAGGTTCAGCAGTAAATAGGCTGAGCAGTAAATAGGCTCAGCAGTAAATAGGCTCAGCTATGTATAGGTTCAGCAGTAAATAGGCTCAGCAGTAAATAGGTTCAGCAGTAAATAGGCTCAGCAGTAAATAGGTTGAGCAGTCAATAGGCTCAGTAATGAATAGACTCAGTGTCAGAATTACATTCCTTACACATGTTTTGGCTTAATATTTTTTATGCAGGTATATTTATCACATGCAGAATTAAATAGGCTTAAGCTCAAGATTAAATAAGGTTATAACTAACTTGGTTTCGAATTAAAAGGCTTAGGCTTAGGATTAAATAGGCTTAGGGTTAAATAGGCTTTGTATTAAATAGGTTAGGATTAAATAGGTTAAGGTTAAATAGGCGTAGTATCAATTTAGCTTAAGATTAAATGGGCTCGAGATAAAATAGGCTTTGGATTAGATTTGTCGCAGGCTTAGCATGATTACACGAGTATTCGGTGTAGGTTCAGAATTTGCCTACGCGTTCATTTCAAGTTTACGAGCATTTCCGTAGACTAGTTTTGGGATCGATATTTTTATTTGCAAATTTATTTTAAGCTTGCAATTGATATTTTTGTTTGCAAATTTGCTTTAAGTTTAGAATTTATATTTCTGTCTGCAAATTTATTTTAATCTCAGAATTGATATATTTGTTTGAAGTTTATTTTGGGTTCAGAACTGATACTTTTGTTCGCAGATTTATTTTATTTTAGTTAGGCCTGTAAGCATTCTCCGTAGGCCTGGCAGCATTGTTGTCTGCGGTTTTGCTTGAAGTTCATATTCATAATTAGAATAATTATAAATAGAATTATAAATAATTATGTAACATGTCCCTAGACAAGTTGTACACCTGAAATTTTGCGTGCAGGCATATTTAAAGCTTTGGAGTATTATCCGTAGACTTGTATTGAAAAGTTTACGAAAACAATACATATATATTGTACTGCAAATACTGTGTACAGCCAATATATTCACGTCGTCCCGGTGTATTGCAGTATAAGGAAATACTGAAAGTGTACCATACAGTACATTATACAATTATGTAGTATGCACAGTATGCTGAAATTACACTGTGCAACACGTGTACAATTCTGCAGTATACGCAGTATACTGCAATTACACTGTGCAACACGTTGTACAATTCTGCAGTATACACAGTATTCTTCAATTACACTGTGCAACATGTGTACAATTCTGCAGTATACACAGTATACTTTAATTACACTGTGCAACACGTGTACAATTCTGCAGTATACACAATATACCGCAATTACACTGTACAATACATTGTACAATTAAACAATACAAGCAGTGTATTTCAATTGCAATGAACTACACGCGGTTTTTGGCGCCACATTTGTGTTCGTACAGGGGCCTACTATATTGGTGAACCTGTACCCACCCAGTAAACTGTAAGTGAGAACACTCGTACTGTACTGTACTGTATCAATACACTGTACTGTATTAGTTGGATTTTTACAAAGTAGTATTCCTAGATCAATGTTCAAGACACATACATATATTTAGCACTTTGACTGCGACGTGAGCCACCGGCGGTACACGGAGGGAATTTTCTAGTGCTGCTGACCGACCAGTAGTCACCAACTCAACTTTAATTTATGCTTATTCAAAGCTAAATGCAGGCACGATGCAGTTCATGTTTGCTGTTTTCAACACTATTTACGATACTCTGTTTTAAATTTGGGTTATATACTAAACTTTAGTTTTGCCTGCCGCAGTCAAAGTGTTAAAATAACCTCATGAGTTAATAGCCGAGGCGGTTTGGAACTGTTCTGGAGACAGAAGGTCGTACCCTTAAATTCTAACTAATTTATCAGTCTGAATACTAAATGCTTTCCATAAATGAATAAGGTGCATTTTGAAGCGATCATTCGAAATGTGTCGATATCATGTCATCGCTTTGTGTGTGATTTGTCGATGTGTTATTGGTCGATGTGTTATTGGTCGATTTGTTATTTGTCGATGTGTTATTTGTCGATGTGTTATTTTTCGATGTGTTATTGGTTGATGTGTTATTTGTCGATGTGTTATTGAGCGATGTGTTATTGGTCGATGTGTTATTTTTCGATGTGTTATTGGTTGATGTGTTATTTGTCGATGTGTTATTTGTCGATGTGTTATTGGTCGACACAATGTGAACCCTTTATATGTTGTGTATCATAATACCGAATTCGCATTGAATTTTAAAAATTCAATTAAAATTGAATTTTAAAAATTCAATAAAAATTAATTTAAGAAAATCTTAAATCACATTTAAAATTTAAAATCCGAATTTGGAAAAATTCCGCAAGAAATTCAGTTTCGATTACTCTGGCGCGGTGTAACAAGGCGCAACAACTTTTGCCCTGGTGCAGGACACGCAGGGTGTCCCCCTAAAATATGTACTCACTTTTTGACAGCCCAGTACTCATGTACTTTGTTGTGATGTAAGCGTTGATTGACGTAGATACAAGTCTGATGAGTTAAATCAAGGTAAAGAACATTAAATTTGATAAAATTGAACGTCTTATAAAAAAATTTTGATGCATCGGAAACAAAAGCACATTTGTAATCGTCAGTCAAAGGATGAATAGATTTTTCCGGACGCCTTGTATTGTACTCACTGGATGTAGCTTATTGAATTTGTGCTCAATTTATCTCAAGGTCTAAGAAGTTTTGGAAATGGTCAATTTATGAAATATCAACTTTATCATTATTGGTCTGAACAACTTAAGTGTGTGGGCTGGTAAATTCATGGTATATCAAGTTAAAATTATGGTGCATTAATGGGTGGACTCAGTTATGCGATAGCCGCTTTATTTTATGGAAAATTTACCGTCCAGCCCATTTATGGCATGATAAACTAATGATATGGTTAATTTCTGACTCGGCTGCTTTGTGGTGCATCCAATATTTAACGTTGTAGATTAACCGTGCTTTTCGTTTTAAAATATGGTATGTAAGTGGATATGTGCTTAAATTTCAGAATGAGATCTCAGCGAAAAAAAATCAAACAAAGTTCGCTGGACTGTTGGTGGTTGTATGATAAAAAGGCATATATTTGTAAAATAATTTCAGTGAGTGAGTCTAAAAGATATCGTTGATTGAATGGATTTAAGAATGTTAAATGATTGTTTAATTATATTAATTGAATTTTTATTTCGTTAAATGAAATTTTAATTATGTTAAATAAATTTTTGATTGTGTGAAATGAATTTTTAAATGTGTTGAATGAATTTTTAATTATTTTAAATAATTTTTAATCATGTTAAATAAATTTTTTTTATTTCAGTATTTCAGCCGTATAAAAATGATAAACAGTCGATTGAAAATAGGTGAATTCAGTTATAATCTTGAATAATTGGTTGAAATAAGTGAAGCATCGTGTAATTTCACGAGATGTTGTACAGAGTGCGCAAAGAATAAACATAATACACGTAATTTGGTAAATGGAAACAAAAATTAACATGAAATATATTAATAACAGAGAGGGTCCGCAGTGTTATGAATGATGGAAAAGAAAAAGAAGAAATAAGTGAATAAAAAACAGTGAATGAATACGTGAGATAAAAGCTAATGTGAAAAATAAACGTTTTGTTGAAGAAAAACGAAAAACAAAATGTGGAATAATACCGATTAAAAGAGAAGATTACCTTCAAATGTAAATGGATGATAAAAACGAACATTAAAGAAGCAAAAAGAAGAATAACAAGAAATAAAATTCAAGAAGAACAATAGCCATTAAAAAACGAAGAACAATAACAAAGAGCAGAAAAATAACGAATAACAAAAGAAGAAGGATACCAAGGTATAAAGTAGAAGAATAGCAAGAAAGTAAGGAAGACGGATAACCAGGAATAAAGAAGAAGGAGGGCAACAAGGAATAAAGAAGAGACACAGCGGGGAACGGAAGAAGAAGATGAAAAGAATACGCCCCGAGCTGCTCTTCCTGGGCCCCCTGGCTGTGCTGGCCACCATCGCACATGTGCAGACTGTTGGTGGGTGGTGTGTGGTTAGTGGGTGTTGTGTGTGGTGAGGGGTTAGTGTGTGTTGTGTGGTGGGTGGTTAGTGTGTGTTGTGTGATGAGTGGTTAGTGGTTAGTGATCAGTGCCTTGTTGGTGGGTGGTTGGTGTGTGTTGTGTGGTGAGTGGTTAGTGAGTGTTGATTAGTGATCAGTGCCTTGTTGGTGGGTGGTTAGTGGTTAGTGTGTGTTGTGTGGTGTGTGTGGTGAGTGGTTAGTGAGGATTGATTAATGATCAGCGCCTTGTTGGTGGGTGATTAGTGGTTAGTGAGTGTTGTGTGGTGTGTGTGGTGAGTGGTTAGTGAGTGTTGTGAGTGATTATTGATTAGCTCCCACAGCTTTTTCGTCATTAATCGTACTCCCATTTTGTGTTCTACGGAATTCATGTTCCTATAACCATTTTCCTATAATCATATTCCTATTATATGGTCTAAGATATTCATGTTCTGATAATCATATTCATATAATCGTATTTTCATATTCATGTTCTTATACTCATTTTCCTACATTCCTGTTCCTATAACCATATTCTTATAATCATGTTTCTATAATCATATTCCTATAACCATTTTCAACTACTATCGTTTACAATATTCATGTTCATATAGCCATGTTCCCATAATATGATTTATGAAATTTCAATAACTAATTAATTGTCTACAACGACAACCAAAATCCTCAGGTGGGCCTGAAATTTACCGTTACTCTTTTATTTCTTTGTCCAATTTTAGCAACGAAACGGAGCTAAAATATGATAAAGATATCTTTCCGCAGTATAAAAAAATACATGTCTTTTGGTGAGTGTAGAATATAAAATTGAGAGTTTTGAATGCAGTAAATTGCCAACGATTTCGAATTCATTCGAAAATTTCTGAAAATTTTAGAGTAATAAAAATTTAAAGAATTTGTGTGAATTTTTCACACAAATTCCAAAATAAACGCACGAGACACTCACAAACGAACGCGTTTTACCGCTGAATCATACTATTTATCAACTTACAAAACATGCATCTATAAATAGTGTAATAATAATAGAGTTTATTTAGAGTCACGCTTTAAAACCCGGAAAAAATACGAAAATTACGAGAAAAATGAAGAGTCGAACGTTGGAATGCGCAACCCAAAAAATTAATTTTCCGCAAAGTTGCTGCAAAAGAGTAATGAACCAAATTCGTTTAGAGGATGCCACAACATTCCGATTCTCATGTAGTAAACTTTCCATTTCGTAATAAAATACACGTGCAATGGTCATTGTCAGCGCAATAACGGTGCGTGAAATAACGATTATGTGAGCAAAAAATTAAGGCGTTAAAGGCTTAACTTTGTGCGTGAGTGGCGTGTGCATGTGGGGGGGGGGGGAGTTTAGGTGTGTTAGTGTGTGTGTGTAGCTTGTGTGTGTGTCTTGTGTTTGTATGGTGTGTGTGTGAATTTGGTTTGTGTGCGTTTGGCTTTCGTGTGTGTGTGCGTTTTGGTCGTACTTATGTGGTGTGTGTGCGTGTGCGTGGCGTGTGTGCACGAGAGGCCGTGTAGGTGTGGCCAGGCCGGGAGTTTTTGCCACGTGGAGCAGGTGTGGAGGCGCCGCAGGCCTAGGCAGTAAAGAATCTCGCAACGACAGCGCCTCCTTGTAGGCCTAAGCTATTTGCCTTGTTCTCGTCGACGCGTTTGGGGCCATTTCTTCCGGGGAGGCTGCTCTGCCCGGCCATTTCTGCCGATATTTTTGTGTGCTCACGCAGAGTAGATGTACAGACCGGCCGTATCTGTCGCTGCATCTACTTAGTTCACGGAAACGGCCGGAGTGTGTCTATGTAGATACCGGCCGTATCTCCCTACGTGTGTCTACTTAAGTGTAGATACCGGCCGTATCTATACATGTGTCTACTTAAGTGTAGATACCGGCCGTATCTACTCACGTGTATCAACCTAGGTTTAGAAAACAGGCGTATATCCATGTGTCTACTTAGGGATAGAATACAGCCGTATCTACTAGTGTGTGTCTACTTATGGCAGAAAACGACCGTATTGTTATTCGTAGTTACGGTCGTATCCTCCATTTGTATACTTAGGTGTAGATAACGGCCGTTTCTGCTGGTGTGCGTTTACAAAGGCAATAAGCGCATCTACCCGTGAATGTACGCAGATATAGACCCCGGCCCATCTAAGCGAGTATACAATTGTACACTTGACTTCAATGACTTCAATTTAAAGTAAAACAATTTTTGTGAACATTTGGCCGGAAAATTGCGTACGACAGCCTTAAATAATTGTACACTATAAATAACAAAACGGCTCTCTCAATGTGTGCCCTCAATTGACGCCGGAGTGAAGCCGGCATTTGAAACTATCGCAACGGACTGGTTGAGGCGTGTGCGTGCGTGTGTGACTTGTGTGTGGGTGTGTGTGACTTGTGTGCGTTTGGCTTGTGTGTGGGTGTGTGGCTTCTATACGTTTGGCTTCTGTGTGTGTGACTGTGTATGGGGGGGAGGGGGAATTGTGTACGTTTGGCTGGTGTGTGTGTGTGTGACTCGTGTCCGTTTTGCTGCTGTGTGTGTGTGACTTCAGTGCGTTTGGCTTGTGTGTGTGTGTGGCTAATGTGCGCTTGACTTTTGTGTTTGTGTACGTTTGACTTCTGTGTTTGTGTGACTTGTGTACGTTTGACTTCTGTGTTTATGTGACTTGTGTGCGTTTGACTTCTGTGTTTGGGAGAGAGGGGGGCTTGTGTACGTTTGGCTTGTGTGCGTATGTGTGTGTGTGTGTGCTCAACTAAGTTCACTAACTTTTATAGCATGTTCTACATTCACAAACTCCACTTTAGGTGCACATAGCCATAGATGCTACATGAGGCAAAGTTACGAGTGCTCGCTTACCTATAGTGTAGCCGTATTCATTGAGCTCTGTGAATATTGTTTTTATTCAAACGCTTATTCGTTCAGAATATTAGATTACAACTGCAGTTCATGTTGATTGTTCATTGCTAATTTCATTTTAGTAATTTTTTAATTTTGGTTATAATATCCACCATCTCATAAATTTTTTCTGTTCCGATTACAGTAATACTAGAAACAACCCTTCTCAAAATGTATTATTTATTTTTCTCTACCGCTTACAATGAATGTATTATAAAATGAACTTTACTTGAATGAATTAATATTCTTACCAGAAACACGATGATAATGAATCGTATTTATATTTGCACAAAATTTACATAGATTTTCAGAACACACATCAGGTATTCGTTATGGTTGTCGTAAATTTAATAATTCTAATGAATATCCGCGACTGAAAAATAGTCGTTTACCTACTTTTTTGGAAAATGTAGAAATTATTCATGTACATGCTTTTCATGAACACAATGTGAAAATTATTCATTTATCAACATTTTCATGTGTACAATGTAGAAATAGAACATATACTAACATTTTCATGAATTTCTGGTAATAGATCATTTTCCAATATTTTCATAACATGTAAAAATTAATCATCTACTCACTTTGTTACACGCATCTTTTGAGTTTCTTCCCGTATAAATTCTTCATAAATCACCTCAATGGAAGCGCAATCAATAATTCCTATATTATTAATAATTTCTCTAAACTTGAATGAAATTTATTTCCTCTAAATTCGTTACTTCCTTAAACTTGAAAAAAATTCTTATTCCCGCAATTAACCCGACTCTGAACTCAATTCTTCCCAACTTCAAAAATATAACGCAATTCTTCTCTCTAAATTATTCATAATACATTTAAATTTAAAGCAAATTACTCTCCCCTGAATGTTTTACAATTAACTCAAATATGAAATAATGTTTTCCATCTAATTTGTTCAGAATTCACTTAAATTAAACTGAAATTACTCCCTCCAAATTATTTTCAATTAACCTTAATTCAAACGAAATTCTTTTTCCTAAATTTTTCCCGACTCCCCCAAATTTACCCAAAACTCCTCCCTAAATTATCCCAAATTCCCCCAAATTTACCCAAAACTCCCCCCTAAATAATCCCAAAATCCCTCATATTTACCCAACACTCCCCCCTAAATTATCCCAAATTCCCCTAAATTTACCCAAAACTCCCCCCTAAATTATCCCAAAATCCCTCATATTTACCAAAACACTCCCCCCTAAATTATCCCAAAATCCCTCAAATTTACCCGTAACTCCTCCCTAAACAATTCCCAATTCTCCTGAATTCACGGAAATTCCTGCCCAAAAACTGACAGAGCCACAGCACACCGGCGCCTGGAATGCTCCAATCTGAAATTTGGAATTGATTAATCAGCGCCGGGAATCTGGGAATGCGACATCAACTTTTGCCATAATTCCCATAGTTCAAATAATTCCCATAGTTCGCGTTGAGCTTGTAGCGGCGGAGCATTTGTTGAATGCCTTCCTGTATTGATGGCTGGTTAACGCCTTGCTTTTAATTAGGCTGTGGGTTAATGCCGCACTTTGAATTTGGGTTCTGGGTTAAGGTCATAGTTTTAATTAGGGTTGTGGCAATTTTAATTCGGGTTGTGGGTTATGCCACACTTTTAATTAGGGTTTTGGGTTAATGCTACACTTTTAATTAGGGTGTGAGTTAATACACATTTTTCTTCATGGTTGTGTGTTATTACCACACTTTTACTTAAGGTTGTAGGTTACTACCATACTTCTAATTAGGGTTTTGGGTTATCCTCACATTTTCAATTATAGTTGTAGATTAGTTCTAATTAATTATTCAAAACCCATCAAGTTTAATCGACTTTTTATTCATTCACTTAATTATTATTTGTGAAGATGAATTTTACTTATATTCATTTATCTACTTAATTTTCATAGAGGTGAAATTCACATATTTATAACTCGTGAAGTCGAATTTGTTCCTTATTCATTTGCTTATTTACTCATGATGATTTTGAATTTTCTAATGATTCAAATACGTATTCAGTTTTTGTGACGGTAGATTTTCTTTTTATTCATTTTCTTATACATTTTTATGGAGCTGGAAATTATTTTTAGTCCTGTATAAATTCATCGTATATTAAGTCCTGTTCACTTCTATTCATGAACCTATTTTCGGCACCATAGTTAAATTTTCTGTCACTCGCTTATAAATTTCATTTCTAAGAACTTGATTTTTAGAGAACCTATTTATGGTGCACAAGTAGGCTTAACTTTCAATTATCCTTTTATTGAGCTATTTTTTGGTTCATGAAGTCGGAGATGATTTTTTTATTAGGTTATTCCTTGTAGCTAACTAAGGGCCTAAATAGTTATTAAGTTATTCCCTGTATTTAGTTAGCCTACGTATTTATTTAGTTTTTATACATCTACATAGTAGCCGACATACTTATTTAATTGTTTGCATATTTATTTAGCCCACATATTTATTTAGTTGTTTGTGTAATTAGCTGGCCTACAAAGTTATTTAATTTTTTGTATACTCAGTTAGCCTAAGTAGTTTTTAGTTTTTATATTCACTTAGCCTGGATAGGTATTTAGTTGTTTATTGATTTAGTTAGCCTACAATGTTATGTAGTAATTCGCCTATATGTTGTAGGCCTCATTAACAAGAATTTCTTTTTATTTCTGCAAGAATTTCACATGTTGGTGTAATTTATTTCTCAGTAAACAATAAGTTATCTACTTTTTGGTTTTACTATAATTTAATTAATTTCATTAACTAATTTAAATGATTAAGTAATCGAATGTTAATAATTAGTTTAATAATTTTTGTGTTGGTGACTGAAAATAAAACGTTGCATTTATTTATGGATAGTTTATTTCTAGAGATACATCGACCATTAATTAAATTAACTTATTAGTTAGCTCAATTATTTTGATCATTTAATGATGAATAAATACATTTTCAATTTAATTTGCTAGAAAGAGCGGCGGCCGCTTATTAATCGAATTATCATTTATTGCTGACAGACTCTTTAAATTAATAAAATGATGCCGAATCGTCATATTATTAGGTTAAATAATTGTTTACCAATTGATGACCCGTTAAATCATCAATCATCACAATTCATTTTTACATTTCCATTTCTGGGAACCTAATTGAGCCATGAAATTGAGCATTTCTCCATAGAATAGATAAGTTGTTAGTTTTGACACGATTGTGTTATGTAGTGAGCAGCATGTATGTTCGTTACATCCTGTATACCTTGTGTAGTGAGCAGCATGTATGTTCGTTACATCCTGTATACCTTGTGTAGTGAATAATGAGATCTATTCTTTATTTGTTGGGCGAGTGACGGAATAGAAATAAATGAAAAATTGTGAAATAGGAGAATCATTTGAATTTGTATTTTATTAGGTCATATATTTTTTATTTGGATTTTGTGCTCCAAGTAGAATCATTTGCGGTTTCATTTACAAAAAAATATTTTGATTTCGTTCATCAAATAGAAAAATCCTTTGCGATTTTTAAAACAAAGAATTTTTTTTAAATTTTGATTTGATTTTGAATTACATTGGATTTGACGCAAGAATTGAGGATGAGTTTAGACTCGTGCTTTCTGTGTCATTCTAAATAATTTTAGAATTAAATAATTACATTAGAATATCTCATTTTATTAGTTGATCGTACATTTTTTCAAATGTAACCTATCTTGACCACGTCAGACTATATTTTGGCTGATAAGTTCACTGAAATCATCACTAAAAAAACATTTCATAAATTTGTTAAAATCACATTTCACTCGAACGATAATTTGAAAATAGAATTATCAATTCGGAAGTACATCAATTAGAAATTTGACGATTTTTTAATTTTGATTTGCAAATTTAAATTGAAATACTTCTAAGTTGAAAATAAACTTGAAACTATGCAACTTTAAAAATTTGATAACGAAGTCAAATATGATTAAAGTATCAACTTGGAAATCATTCAATTAGTAATTAGTTGTCCAATATCAAATCGTGTTACCTATTTCAACATGAACAAAAAACGACTACCATTATAACAATACAAATATTAAATATTAAAGCGCAGTTGTAAATTTTATACTGAGATATAACGCATATAAGTTTATAATTGCGCTATAATTTGAAATTGGAGTACCTAACAATTAGAAAATGTACCTTCTTTATATAAAAATATTATTTATACTGTTTGCAATATAAAAAACTTTATAATATTCTAAAATATTTGCTTTCGCAATAAATTCAACATTCCGCAACGGTTTTCCACTAAAGCTTCCACAAGATATAACTTTGTATTTCAAATCTCCATGTATCCTAGTCTGATGAAAAAAGAACAAGGGAAAAGGTTAAGTTCATCAAACACGCTCCACGCGTATTGGGCCACATGTGTACCACCGGGGGAATTGCTCATTCCCGTACCGGTATGAATCATAAAACAAGTCGGCAAAACGGTCACCAAGAAAACGGGTCAGTAAAATGGTTACCTAGAAAAGAGGTCGGCAACACGGTTACCGAGGAAACAGGGGACCAAAACGGTCACCACTAAAGCAGGTCAGCAAAACGGATACCAAGAAAACCGGTCGGCAAAACGGTGACCTAAAAACAGGTCGGCAAAACGGTGACCAAAAAACACGTCGGCAAAACGACGAAATCATGTCAGCCAAACCAAAAACAGGTCGGCAAAACGGTCTCGAAAATCCGTTTCCTGGCGGTAGGCCTGCCAAAAAATTAGACCTGCGCGTGAGCAGTCGAGAAAGAAAACGACTCTAAAAAACGTCCGGCGGACTTCAAAAAAGCGGCATTTATTAAAGGAGAAACTGCCTGTTCTCAGACTTGTTAATCGGGCTGTGAGTGACGGCGGTGGCGGTGGGAATTGGGGGATGTGGGATGGGAATTGGGGGGATGTGGGAAAGGGAATATGGAAGAATGTGGGAATGGAGAATGTGAGAATTGGAATTTTGATGAATGTCGGAATGGGAATTGGGGGGAATGTGGGAATGGGAAGTTGGGGGGTATGTGGAAATGGGAATTGGGAGGAATTTGGGAATGGGAATTGGGGGGAATGATGGAATGGGAATTGGTGGGAGGTGGGTATGGGAATTGGGGGGAATGTGGGAGTGTAAATTGGGGGGATGTGGGAATGGGAATACGGGGGGCATATAGGAATGGGAATTGGGAGGAGTGTGGGAATGGGAAAGGAAGGAATGTGGGAATGGAGAGTGTGAGAATAGGAATTGGGGGGAATGTGGGAATGGGAAGTTGGGGGGTATGTGGAAATGGGAATTGGGAGGAATTTGGGAATGGGAATTGGGGGGAATGTGGGAATGGGAATTGGGGGAGATGTGGGAATGAGAATTGGCGGAGATGGTGGGATGGGAATTGGCGGAGATGTTGGAATGGGAATTGGCGGAGATGGTGGGATGGGAATTGGCGGAGATGTTGGAATGAGAATTGGCGGAGATGGTGGGATGGGAATTGACGGAGATGTTGGAATGGGAATTGGCGGAGATGGTGGGATGGGAATTGACGGAGATGTTGGAATGAGAATTGGCGGAGATGGTGGGATGGGAATTGGGGAGATGTTGGAATGGGAAATGGCGGAGATGTAGGAGTGAGAATTGTAACTAATGGGGTTTTTGGGATTGAGGGCATTGCGGGAGTTGGAGTATATGAAAAATATGAGAGTGGGAATACAGTTTTTTTCAAATGGGGGGCTGGGTTATGTCAGAAAAATTGAGATGGATAATAGTTATTGGGAGAATTTGAGACACGTGCAATCCACTTGTCCGCACTCCACCTGCCCGCACTCCACCTCCCTGCACCCTACCTGCCCGCACTCCACCTGCCCGCACTCCACCTGCCAGCACTCCACCTGCCCGCACTCCACCTCCCTGCACCCTACCTGCCCGCACTCCACCTGCCAGCACTCCACCTGCCCGCACTCCACCTGCCAGCACTCCACCTGCCCGCACTCCACCTCCCTGCACCCTACCTGCCCGCACTCCACCTGCCTGCACTCCAGCTGCCCGTACTCCACCGGCCAGCACACCACCTGCCCACACTCCATCTGCCTGCACTCCACCTGCCTGCACTCCACCTGCCTGCACTCCACCTGCCTGCACTCCACCTGCCTACACTCCACCTGCCCGCACTCCATCTGCCTGCACTCCACCTGCCCGCACTCCACCTGCCCGCACTCCACCTGCCTGCACTCCACCTGCCTGCACTCCACCTGCCTACACTCCACCTGCCCGCACTCCACCTGCCTGCACTCCACCTGCCTGCACTCCACCTGCCTGCACTCCACCTGCCCGCACTCCATCTGCCTGCACTCCACCTGCCCGCACTCCACCTGCCTGCACTCCACCTGCCTGCACTCCACCTGCCTACACTCCACCTGCCCGCACTCCATCTGCCTGCACTCCACCTGCCTGCACTCCACCTGCCTGCACTCCACCTGCCTGCGCTCCACCTGCCTGCACTCCACCTGCCCGCACTCCCCCTCCCTGCACCCTACCTGCCCGCACTCCACCTGCCAGCACTCCACCTGCCTGCACTCCACCTGCCAGCACTCCACCTGCCTGCACTCCACCTGCCCGCACTCCACCTGCCTGCACTCCACCTGCCCGCACTCCACCTGCCAGCACTCCATTTGCCCGCACTCCACCTGCCTGCACTCCACCTGCCCGCACTCCACCTGCCTGCACTCCACCTGCCCGCACTCCACCTCCCTGCACCCTACCTGCCCGCATTCCACCTGCCTGCACTCTACCTGCCTGCATTCCACCTGCCTGCACTCCACCTGCCTGCACTCCAGCTGCCCGTACTCCACCGGCCAGCACTCCACCTGCCTTCACTCCACCTGCCCGCACTCCATCTGCCTGCACTCCACCTGCCCGCACTCCACCTGCCCGCACTCCACCTGCCCGCACTCCACCTGCCTGCACTCCACCTGCCTGCACTCCACCTGCCTGCGCTCCACCTGCCTGCACTTCATACGCCTGCACTCCACCTGCCTGCACTCCACCTGCCCGCACTCCACCTGCCCGCACTCCACCTGCCCGCACTCCACCTGCCTGCGCTCCACCTGCCTGCACTCCATACGCCTGCACTCCACCTGCCTGCACTCCACCTGCCCGCACTCCACCTGCCCGCACTCCACCTGCCCGCACTCCACCTGCCCGCACTCCACCTGCCCGCACTCCACCTGCCCGCACTCTACCTGCCTGCACTCCACCCATCACTCCACACAAGTGCCGGGGAAGTGAAGGCGCTTTAGCAAATTGTGCAGCGGCGGCCGCTTGATATGAACAGCGCAGCGGCAGCGCAGTAAAGCGATCAGAGGGCGCGCTTTGGTCCATCAGCTAAACCCCCTTGCTGGGCCCCCTTTACCTGAATTTACCCCCTCCCTCCCTTTCCCTCTGAATTTGCCCCCCCCCCCACCGCTTTGCTGGTCCCTTATATTTGCCCCTCACTATTTCTGCTCTCTTTCAACGTCCCTCCTTTGCTTCTGAATTTGCCCTCCCTATTTCCCCCAATTTTCAATTCCCCCTCTATGCCCCTTGAATTTGCCCCCCGGGTGATTCCCCCTGCATCTGCCCTCCCCCCCTTCCCCGTTCCTGCCCCATAAATTTGCCCCCACCGTCCGTGCCCCGTACTTGCCCCCTCCCCCCTGCGGTGTTTGAACTTTAAATTTGCCCCCCACGTGTCTGCCGTACCAATTTGCCCCCCCCCCTCCAGCCCCCATCCTAAATTTTCCTTAATGTTCCAAAACAGGCCCCCCCCCCCCCGCCTCCCCTTACATGCCCCCCTCCATGCATCTGACCCCCCTACCCTCCTGATTACTACCCAACCGCTCCTCTGCATTGGAAATTTGCTATACCTTCTCAACATCCTCTTATTTATTAGTATTTCGCATCCTTTTCCTTCTTTTTCTTCACTCCGCTCTCCCTTCACCCCGCTCTCCCTTCACCCCACTCTCCCTTCACCCCACTCTCCCTTCACCCCACTCTCCCTTCACCCCGCTCTCCCTTCACCCCACTCTCCCTTCACCCCGCTCTCCCTTCATCCTACTCTCCTTTCACCCCACTCTCCCTTCACCCCGCTCTCCCTTCACCCCACTCTCCCTTCACCCCGCTCTCCCTTCACCCCACTCTCCCTTCACCCCACTCATCCTTCAGATTGCTCTCTCTTCTTCACTCCCCCTCGAGGTATCAGGTATATCTCTTCATCACGTCTATCTCACTCCTCCCCCTCTACCAAACTTACCCCCATTGCTGTGAACACCCCCCCCCCCCTTCCCCGCCCCATCCTTCTTGCTGCTTACACCCTTACCTTAATTTCTAATCCCTACCAAGCGAATTTCCATTACACTGAAGCCGCTGTAGACACACACGCGCACTGTTGCTGTAGACACACACACGCCCTGTTGCTGTAGACACACATACGCCCTGTTGCTGTAGACACACACGCCCTGTTGCTGTAGACACACACATGCCCTGTTGCTGTAGACACACACATGCCCTGTTGCTGTAGACACACACATGCCCTGTTGCTGTAGACACACACATGCCCTGTTGCTGAAGACACACACACACCCTGTTGCTGTAGACACACACACGCCCTGTTGCTGTAGACACACACACGCCCTGTTGCTGTAGACACACATACGCCCTGTTGCTGTAGACACACACGCCCTGTTGCTGTAGACACACACATGCCCTGTTGCTGTAGACACACACATGCCCTGTTGCTGTAGACACACACATGCCCTGTTGCTGTAGACACACACATGCCCTGTTGCTGAAGACACACACACACCCTGTTGCTGTAGACACACACACGCCCTGTTGCTGTAGACACACACACGCCCTGTTGCTGAAGACACACACACACACCCTGTTGCTATAGACACACATACGCCCTGTTGCTGTAGACACACACGCCCTGTTGCTGTAGACACACACATGCCCTGTTGCTGTAGACACACACATGCCCTGTTGCTGTAGACACACACATGCCCTGTTGCTGTAGACACACACACGCCCTGTTGCTGTAGACACACACACACGCCCACTGTTGCTGTAGACACACACACGCCCTGTTGCTGTAGACACACACACGCCCTGTTGCTGTAGACACACACACGCCCTGTTGCTGTAGACACACATACGCCCTGTTGCTGTAGACACATATACGCCCTGTTGCTGTAGACACACACACGCCCTGTTGATGTAGACACACACATGCCCTGTTGCTGTAGACACACACGCCCTGTTGCTGTAGACACACACACGCCCTGTTGCTGTAGACACACATACGCCCTGTTGCTGTAGACACACACGCCCTGTTGCTGTAGACACACACACGCCCTGTTGCTGTAGACACACATACGCCCTGTTGCTGTAGACACACACGCCCTGTTGCTGTAGACACACACACGCCCTGTTGATGTAGACACACACACGCCCTGTTGCTGTAGACACACACACACGCCCTGTTGCTGTAGACACACACACGCCCTGTTGCTGTAGACACACACACGCCCTGTTGCTGTAGACACACACACGCCCTGTTGCTGTAGACACACACACACACACGCACTGTTGCTGTAGACACACACACGGACTGTCGCTGTAGACACACACGCCCTGTTGCTGTAGACACACACACGCCCTGTTGCTGTAGACATACACACGCCCTGTTGCTGTAGACACACGCACGCCCTGTTGTTGTAGACACACACGCTCTGTTGCTGTAGACACACACACGGACTGTCGCTGTAGACAAAAACACGGACTGTCGCTGTAGACACACACACGGACTGTCGCTGTAGACACACACGCCCTGTTGCTGTAGACACACACACGCCCTGTTGCTGTAGACATACACAGGCCCTGTTGCTGTAGACACACACACGCCCTGTTGTTGTAGACACACACGCTCTGTTGCTGTAGACACACACACGCGCCCTGTTGCTGTAAACACACACGCCCTGTTGCTGTAGACACACACGTCCTGTTGCTGTAGACACACACGCCCTGTTGCTGTAGACACACACGCCCTTTTGCTGTAGACACACACGCCCTGTTGCTGTAGACACACCCGCCCTGTTGCTGTAGACACACATACGCACTGTCGCTGTAGACACACACACGCCCTGTTGCTGTAGACATACACACACACACACCCTGTTGCTGTAGACACACTCCACCCTGTTGCTGTAGACATACACACCTGCTGCTGTAGACATACACACCTACCTGCTGCTGCAGTACACACGCATCCACATCTGCTGTTGCAGACACACACAAACACACACCCGTTGCCGTAGATACACACACACCTGCTGCTGTAGACATACACACACTTGATGCTGTACACACATACACGCCTACTGCTGTGCATATACACCCGCTGCTGTACACACACACCTGCTGCTGTACACACACACACACCCGCTGCTGTACACACACACCCGCTGCTGTACACACATACACACACACCCGCTGCTGTACACACACACACACACCCGCTGCTGTACACACACACCCGCTGCTGTACACATACACACACACCCGCTGCTGTACACACACACCTGCTGCTGTAAACAAAAGGTGCGCACAAAATTGCCAGCATAAACAGCCACGTGAGGCAAAGAATAGAAGCTATTTTCCCGCTCCAAGCGAAGAATTAAAGTGCAAATTGGGGGAAATTGGGGACTGTTGATGAAATTGGGGAATTTTCTCGAGGTGACGGAAGAAGGTTTGGTCGATGCTGAATGGAAAATAGTGAATAGTTTTGAATGAAGAAAAGGTGACGGATGGTGAGTTGTAGAAGAGTGAATACCATTTTTGTCTTGGGAGGATGAAAGTTGGATGTTGTTCGGGACTTAGAACGCTTGTTAATGATCAGGCTTTGTTTATTTTTTCATAGGAACCCTATTTGATATTGAATACGTCTGACAATATTATTGTTGATATTCTGTTTAATATAAGTTTTAATACCATTTAAATTTAAAATGTTTTTTAATGGGTAGGATTTCAAGTAATTATAAAATATGAATTTTACTAAGGAAGTAAACTTGTTCTTAAAAAATGTCGAAGGTAGTTATAAATTGAAATTTTTTCTTAATTCTATACACTTTAGATAATATGAGTTTCTGTTATTAAATGTGGATGTTTATGATGGATAGCAGGGAGAATTTTGAGAAATTGCAATTTTGATATTTGAGGAGTTGCATTTGAAAAATTTTAATCGAGAAACTGCGATTGAAGAATTGTAATTGAAATATTGTACTTGAAAAATTGTAATTGAAAAATTGTAATTAAGAAATTTTCAATGAAAATTTTCAAACACCACTCAACTATAATAACGGAAATTTTGAGTTCAAAATTCTGATGAAACCTTTTCGGCGGTCAGAGAAGAAATTCTTTGATTTATTAATTAGGAAAAATTTATGGAAAAATTAATGAAACCAATATTTTTGTAAATTTGTTGATTCTTGTAAACACCCTAGAATAATTAGAGGAACGAGGACAGTGATATCGATGATAATATTTAGGATTATTGCTGT
The DNA here is from genome assembly GCA_030386875.1 of Morinoia aosen. NCBI lineage: Eukaryota > Metazoa > Arthropoda > Malacostraca > Amphipoda > Talitridae > Morinoia > Morinoia aosen. Next base: position 2,627,155 of record CM059578.1, on the reverse strand, counting down.
CAGCAAGATATTCATTGTACGCAGTTTTGAAATTACTTTAGCTCGTAATTGAAATTCTTATTATAATTGTCTAATTTTGGGTGCAGTTAGGTCAATTCTCAGCACAACTAAAAACCTATTCTGCAGAAATTAGCCAATTCCATAAATATATTAAGTGAATTCTACGTGTAATTATGGCCCATTTTGCGTGTAATTATGACCCTTCGTGTAATTTTGCTGATATATTCTACATGTAATTATGACCCATTCTACGTGTAATCATGGCATATTATAGATGTAATTAAGCAATAAATGCCTACTCTACGGGTAATGAAAGCGCATTATGCATGTAACCACGTGCATAATGCGCCGGGGTTATCCGTAGAATTTCTTAGCCTATTTTAAAGTTTGCAACCCCAGTTTAAAGTTTGCAACCCCACTTTAAAGTTTGCAACCCCAGTTTAAAGTTTGCAACCCCACTTTAAAGTTTGCAACCCCACTTTAAAGTTTGCAACCCTAATTTAAAGTTTGCAACCCCACTTTAACTTGTGCAACCCCACTTTAAAGTTTGCAACCCCATTTTAAATTTTGCAACCCCACTTTAAAGTTTGCAACCCCACTTCAAAGTTTGCAACCCCACTTTAAAGTTTGCAACCCCACTTTAAAGTTTGCAACCCCAATTTAAAGTTTGCAACCCTAATTTAAATTTTGTCACCCCACTTCAAAGTTTGCAACCCTAATTTAAAGTTTGCAACCCCACTTTAAAGTTTGCAACCCCACTTTAAAGTTTGCAACCCCAATTTAAAGTTTGAAACCCTCATTTAAATTTTGTCACCCCACTTTAAAGTTTGCAACCCTAATTTAAAGTTTGCAATCCCACTTTAAAGTTTGCAAACCCACTTTAAAGTTTGCAACCCCACTTTGAAGTTTGCAACCCCACTTTAAAGTTTGCAACCTTAATTTAAATTTTGTCACCCCACTCTAAATTTTGCAACCCTAATTTGAAGTTTGCAACCCCACTTTAAAGTTTGCAACCCCCACTTAAAAATTTGCAACCCCACTTTAAAGTTTGCAACCCCACTTTAAAGTTTTCAACCCCACTTTAAAGTTTGCAACCCCACTTTAAAGTTTGCAACCCCACTTTAAAGTTTGCAACCCCACTTTAAAGTTTGCAACCCCACTTTAAAGTTTGCAAATTCACTTTAAAATTTGCAACCCCAATTTAAAGTTTGCAACCCCAATTTAAATTTTGCAACCCTAATTTAAATTTTGTCACCCCCCCTGGCCAGGTAAGCCAGACGACCCGACGCTGCCGCGCTTCCTGGAGAACGTGCCGAACATCACCCAGACGGTGGGGCGCGATGCGCTGCTGCGCTGCAATGTCGACCAACTCAAGAGCTACAAGGTGCGGGGCTGGGGTACTGCGGGGTAGTGGGGTACTGGGGGTTCTGGGATACTTGGGGGTAGTGGGGTACTTGGGGGTAGTGGGGTACTTGGGGGTAGTGGGGTACTTGGGGGTAGTAGGGTACTGGTCCCGTGTCACTGGTTTGGGGTGTTGGGAGTGACTCGGGAGGGGAGTATTACCCCCATGTGCCCCAGTACCCTTCAGTACTGGGGTACATGTGGTTAATGGGGTACTGGGGGAGTACTGGGGTACTTGGGGGTATTGGGGTACTTATGGGGGAACTTGGGTTCTGGGGAAGTACTGAAGTACCTGGGGAGCACTGGGTGTACTTGAAGAGTACTGGTGTGGGAGCACTAGATGCGTTACATTTGTGAGGTTGTGCTTGACAGGATTTGTTTGATGAAAATGAAGATTCAGAAACTACAAGATTATATAATATTGATCACACACAATTGACCTTCAGAATGTATTATCTGCAACTCACAAAAAACCTCGTGAGAAATGGAGAAAAGTTATGGTTCAAAAACCGGCAAAAGTCAATTTTCATAAAATGTGGTTTCTAAAAATGAATAAAACATCAGAAAAAATGTAAAATTCCAGGGTCTATATGCCGATGCAGAAGTAATTATGTAGCACTACGCACCTTGAGCATGATGGCACATTTTACATGCTCAATATTTTCAGTGCATTTCACATACAAACTTTACCGCTACATGTATTTCTTTTATATCACTGTGCCATTATTGGGCGCAATTAGACATTTTTTCTCGATCCGTATATTTTTACCTTCCGTGTATTTTCTGTCTTGTTTTGGTGAACGGTCTCTCCTTTTGGAATGGATTCATATTTGTGGGGACGCGACGGGATCAGTGTGGGATTTGTGTTCGATATCTTTTGACATTTCCACGGTACATTTTTGCTTTCCATTCCATTATATATTTTAGTTTTCATTCCCATTACCCGGTTCGCTTTCCAGTTCCATTATCCAGGAAATTTTTCATCATTGGAGGCTAATATAAATTTCCTCTATTTATACTCTATTTATTTTTACATTTATATTATCTATTCCTTCTTGCATTTTTATAACCCATTTCGCTTCCCATGATCCATTTAGCTTTCCATTTTCATCATTCATTCATGTTTTCCATTTCATTTTCCCATACTGAAAAAAAATATATTTTCACCATTTCTGAAGAACTTTTCTGAATTACAAAACTAGGACCAAATTGACCAATAAAAAAATCCGGGAGATCTCCCTGCAAGATTTCATGTGCAATAAAAAAGGGGACCGACAATAAATGGATAAACAAAGCCAAGCAAAATGTGTGTTAAACAAGCGAAAAGAAATTAAAAAAACCAAAAAATCCAGTTCTGGAGGGCCAATATTCCTGTTCCTATTCCGTGTCCCACCCAATTTCTGGGTCAACCAATTTGGGTTGTCAATTTCAGAAATTTTTTTAGACGTCTAATTTTAGGTACCCAATTTCGGACTTCCAGTATTGGACATCCAATTTTGGACATTGAATTTCGTACTTCCAGTTTCGGACATCCAGTTTCGACATCAACTTTGGACGTCCTATTTCAATACCCTCAGTAAAAAAAATTTTGTGTAACGAATTTCAGTATTTAATTCTAATGAAGTGGAACGTTGACTTGAATGCGGGACTAGTGACACGGGACTAGTGACACAGGACTAGTGACACGGGACTAGTGACACAGGACTAGTGGCACGGGACTAGTGACACGGGATCAACTTCTCCTCCCCAACTCCCCCACTCCCTCAACTCCCCCTCCCTAACTCCCCGTCCCCAACTCCCCCAACTCCCCCAACTCCCCTCCCCAACTCCCCCAACTCCCCTCCCCAACTCCCCAACTCCCCAACTCCCCCAACTCCCCCATAAAGATAATTCAGCACGCTCAGCAGCGCACAAAATCGAAGACTTCAATGATCTTAGGAAGTCCTGAGCGGGCGCCTTCCTGCTGCCTTCACTGCCTTCTTCCCTCCCATTTCCTTCTTCCCTGTCTTCATTTCCTCTTCCGTTTCCTTCCCTGTTGCCTTTTTGTTATTCTTTTATTTTCCCTTCCGTTTCTGTTTTTATTTTCTTTTCGGTGTTCTTTTAATTTCTGTACTGCTTCCTTCTTTATTTCTTTTCCGATATTCTTGTATTTGTATTTATTATTCTTTTTTTTCTTTTGTTCATTATTTCTTTTAGGTTTTCTTTCATTTCCTCTTCCGTTTCGGTTTTTATTTCTTTTTCGCTGTCCTTCTAATTTCTCATGCATATTTTCGTATTTACTTTATCGGTGTTCTTTTATTTTCTTTTGTACGATCTCTTAATTTTTCGTTGTTTATCCTTTTGTCGTGTTTTTTCGTCATGATATCATTTACTTTTGGTTTCTCCAATTTTTCGTAAGTTTTTCCGTTTTACAAAAATTATTTTTTTTATTATTTCATTGATTTTTTCATTTTCAACTTCATTTGCATTGTTAGAATTAATATTTACGTTTATTTAATATTTTTTTTTGTTTCGTACATATTTTTTATTCGATTTTTTCTTTTGTATGTTTTGTCATCATTTTTTTAGAGGCTTATATTTTAAAATATCTGTTTATTTTCACTGCTTTTTCCCTCATTTTTACCTCCGCTTTTTCATGTTCTCTTCATTTCATTTTGTTTTCCGAAAAGTTTTCCCTCATCACTATTTTTCCTATTATTACTTGTGTGCCTGCCTTGCGCCCATTTCGAGCAGTTTTACACTGCCTATATCATTTATTTATTTACACTGTCTATTATCATTTATTTATTCTTACCTCTCCATTTACTCGACAGTCTCACTTGTCTCGAACTTTTTATTCACTTTCAGTCTAATTTTGAAGTTGCGCCTTTCGTCATATACGCTTCCGTAGTACAATTATGCAAATGAGCTGAAGTAGCATGTGGTATTAACTATACAGTGTTAATTGTTGTGTGTATATGTTGATGTAATTTCATTCCCCTTATACTCCCCCACTCCAGAAGTGATCACAAATTTACTCTCTGATAAAACCTCAACATTTGTAGAAAGGCAACATTTTGTTCAACGCTCGTCAAAATTAATCACATTTTATAACATTCTGATAAAACCTCAACATTTGTAAAAATGCAGAATTTTTTTCAATGCTCGAAAAAATTAATTACATTTCACAACATTCTGATAAAACCTCAAAATTTGTAAAAATGCAACATTTTTTTCAACGCTCGTCAAAATTAATCCCATTTTACAACATTCTGATAAACCCTCAACGTTATCGATAAGATATCTTTTACAGAACGCTTGATCGAAGTTCTGCAATTTTTTGTCAAATCCTGCCCGCATTTCTCGACACAATCCCCCCACGAGCACAGCTACAGGTGCTCTCACGCGAGGGGATTTAGCAAACTGGGGTTTAGCATTTGAGGGCTCCCAGATTTGTGACTTTAATTCACGCCTAGTTAATTGGACCTAAAATATTGGGAATGTTTGTATTTTGCAGCGTGAAATTAAGTGCACGAAGTCTGCGTTGTGGGCAGGTGGTCGCAGGGCCGAGAGGGCTGCGGTGCCCGGTAATCCTCTACCAATTGGACCTCATGTGTGCGCTGCTATTCACTCAAAGGTCATTCAAATGTTAAAAAAAAATTATTCATAGATTCCAAAATCTTCCGAATGTCAATAAAGAATTGAAATCATTCAAAAATTTCGAAATCAAACAATGATTAAAAAAATCATTCATAAATTCCAAAATTAATCAAAATCATTCAAAGATCACTCAAATACTTCAAAATCATTCAAGGATTCTTAAATCATTCAAAGATCATTTAAAGATTTCAAAGTCGATCAAACTGTAGTTTGATAACATGTGATAGACTCTGTGAAGAAGTGTTCTCGAACTATTCAGTTTAAACATGAAAGGAGTAAAGCTGAAGAAACTATTTCCTAGCCCAGTGAAAGTCGGTTTCCGATAAATGACCAGTTGAAGATGATTGTCAAAGCGTCCAATCCTGACCTCTAAAAAAGGCAAAAATAAACAGCGAACATAATATGTTCGCCAAAGTAGGGGCTAGAGGGTTACCCATTGCCAGGCCATCTATCTGACTATACGCTTAAAATGTTTTTAAACAAAATGTTCGATAAGCCAAAGGTCACGGTAGCTACAGTTTCCAAATGTGCTTTATATGTATCTCTTCCGTATATTGGACCAACTTCTGATGAACTAAAACAATGTTTAACTATGAATTTGAGAAAAATTTTATATTTTATATTTGAAAAAAATTTTATATTTTAAATTTTTTATAAGTTTGTTTTTCGCAACAGTTTCCAAATAAAATCATTTTTCCAGTATAAAGACAGACTGCCGAAAGAGTTGCTCTCTAGTATTGTGTACAAATATCAGTGTGGAACTTGCCAGAGTTTCTACATAGGGAGCACTCTGGAACAGTCGAAGATTAGATTTTACCGACATCTAGGCAAATCATTTAAAACTAATAGGCCGCTAGCCACTCCATCTCAGTCTTCGCCTAGACTTCACTGTGAAAACACCAACCATATTTTCTCGGTGGATGATTTTTCAATTTTAGATTCTACGTGTAATAGCGATCTCCGAATTTTAGAATCAATGTACATTTTTAAGCAGAAACCCGTTCTTAACTGTGATCAAAGTGACTGCCAATTGTATATTATATAGGCTGTATATCTATATAGCAATTATTGAAATATCAATTTTTATATTTTGTTGATCTTATTTTCAGAGCATTCATTAATAATGGCGTCTCGAAACTAGCGCTAGTGTGAATGCCCCTTTTTAGAAAAGTGAATTTCATTCCGTTGTTTGTGGTTTTATTCTTGACAATAGGTGAAATGTGAGCATTGTACACTAAATAAGCGGCGAGGCTTCTGCCATTTCAAAAGCTGTCTTGTTTTGCTTATTGTAACCTGATGTGGGGACCTGAAATTGTAACCTGATATAGTGACTTGAAATTGTAACCTGATATAGTAACTTGAAATTGTAACCTGATATAGTAACTTGAAATTGTAACCTGATATAGTAACTTGAAATTGTAACCTGATATAGTAACTTGAAATTGTAACCTGATATAGTAACTTGAAATTGTAACCTGATATAGTAACTTGAAATTGTAACCTGATATAGTAACTTGAAACTGTAACCTGATATAGTAACTTGAAATTGTAACCTGATATAGTAACTTGAAATTGTAACCTGATATAGTAACTTGAAATTGTAACCTGATATAGTAACTTGAAATTGTAACCTGATATAGTAACTTGAAATTGTAACCTGATATAGTAACTTGAAATTGTAATATGACGTAGTAACTTCAAATTGTAACCGGGACATAGTAACTTGAAATTGTAACATGAAGTAGTAACTTCAAATCAATGTGATGCAATACCATGACATTGTAACTTGATGTAGTTACCTGAAATTTAAATTTCCACGGTTACGGAATTGTGATTCCGTCCATTGTGATTCCGTCCATTGTGATTCCGTGTTGCAAATTCCTAATTGAATTATTCTGCAACAATTATGGTATATATATGTGTACATGTAGATGAAATCCCTGTACCGTATCCCTCCAAAAGAACAATAATCAGCAAAAAAATATAAAAAATCAAATGGTGAACGATTGGAATACGTGAGGTCCCGAGCTGAAAATTAGGTAGACTTGCCTTTTGATGCAATAAAAAAGTTTGATTTTTATTGTGGACCATATTTTTTGGTTCATTACAGTCCTGTTTATCAACAGCTAATATTTTCTTCTTCAATATTTATCTGGTTTCATAAAATTCCTTACAAACCTAACGTTTCCATGCGCCTTGCGCATAGATTTTGCTATGCCTTAACTCCATGCTAAATTCTGCCTTTCTCCTACCCCCTTCAGAATGCCTATGTTACAATTAGGACGGCTTAATGACAAAAGGCGAGTAAAAACAAAATAAAATTTATAAATAAAACCTTATTTTCGAGAGATTATGGAAATTTGTGAAGTAACTTAAATGCTGGTAGCATATTCCGTAGACTAAATATTTTGAGGATCACATCCGGATGAGATAGTTACTTAAATCCTGGGAGCAGATTCCGTAGACTAATTAATGTTGAACTCCTGTATCACCAAGTAGAAAGTAACTTAAATTCTGGGAGTTAAATCCGTAGACTAACTTGTTTCTATGTTCTGTCTCATGAATGGTTAAAGAACTGAGAATTTTTTAGGAAAATCAACGCGGAACAAACAATATATACCATTTATAATTTATTAGTCATGAAGAAACAATATCTACACTTTCTTTATCACGAATTTCAACACAAAAGAAAGAGTATTTACAATTTATTATCGCTTGAGTTAAATCTGTCGTTGAAGCTAAGTTCCGAAAAAAGAGAAATTGGATTTCATTCTCAAAAAATTTAAATGAAATTAGTGGACTAGAAAGAGGCTTACGTTAGTTTCTATTTACCTGAATATCACATAGAGAAACATAAGCTCTTTAAAATTCCCTTTACTCGTCAACTCGTTAGAGTTAATATTGAAGGAATGATAATTGCCGTGCACGAGTCTATCAGTGACATAGAGATTGAGTTATACTATAGTAAGTTAGTTATTTTATGCAAAAATGTTAAATATAATATTGAATTCAGGGAATATTTGAAGCACTTTTGCGGTATTTGATCAACCATTGATTTTCTGAGCCGGAGATTTTGCTTGCGGACATATTTTATTCATGCGCAATTATTTCTCTCGTAAATTATTCGCATCCCATTGTACTTCGAACGCATTATTTTCACCTCTTTTGTCGAAATTTCCTTCCGTAATCACAATAAATGCTGGAACATAGCACGATAAGGAGGAACTTTTCAAGTTGCATTTTGATGCGCGCACAGTCCGCTAAAAGGTTTTTACTCAATCCGTGCTTACGTCGCCTGAACTGGTAGTAATGTAGATTTTTTTGTAAATAAATGCTTTTCTTAAGGACCTTCTATTCACAGTTGTGCTATTTTTCAGTACCTTCTTCTTTCTCCTCAAACTTATTACTTGCTTCTTTTCCGACTTTTCAACCATGCGAATTGTTCCAGTTAGACACAAGTTATTATACGAAGATAATCACTTATCAATATCACTAAAGTGAATAAGGGTTTCTTTCGTATTTTACAGCCAGAAGATGTTTGTAACATCGAGACATTGCCTTATGAGACTGACAGATGTAGAATTGTGTGTTCTTTTAGTAAAAATGAAAAATGATAACCTTTATAGCTTGTTCTGTGTACTTTTGTCCTAACTTACTGTTCCTATGCATCTTGGGAATAGATTCCGTATTCTCTTAAGAACATGCTAAGTGGTGTCTTCCTTCTTCCTCTCTTTGGGATGCCTTTGTTGCGGTTAGGGAGGCTTGAACTAACAACTAATCTAATCTTCCCAAACAACCTCCATTTCGCATGTTCAGAATATCAAACTTCTATTGTGTCAAAGATTCTCTTCGTTCACTATCCCCGATTACAACTACACTTCTTAAACTGTAGAAGAATTTTTTACATTCTCTCGAAAATTACCATTTTTTCAAATTACGACATGTCGGTGGACACCTACTATTTTTTCTAAGTAAATTTTAGTTTCTTCCCTCCATTCGAGCAAAAACTTTGTGTTGATAAATGCGACCAAGTTCTTTGTTTTTGCTAAATCTTTTTAAAATTTTTTGGATTGATGGATGCATCCAAGTAAAAAAATTTGTGTTAATAAATTCATTCAAGAAAATTTCATTGATAAATCCAGGTAAAAACTTTATGTTGAGAAATACAGACCAAAAGCATGTGTTAATAAATCCTAGGCAAAAACTTTGCTCTGAGAAATCCCAGGCAAAACCTTGAGTTAATATCCATGATAACTATAATTTAATTGCTGCAAGAAATCCAACTTTTAAGAAGCCATTATTCAGCAAGTCTCTGGAAAATATCCCCAAAATATTCCCCAAAATTGGGACCTGTGATCTTCATCGACTCCTCGCCGCAGCTCCTCTCCAATCTCGGGAATTTCTTCTCAATTTTTCCCGCCAAGCCGCGAATTTTTTCATCGGTCAGCTGATTTTTTGGCGCGTTTCAGGGCAAGTTTTTTACCCGAAATTTCATCGAGAACTGCTCAGGTCGGCAGTTCGACAAGCGCTCGCTTTTTTCCCTAAAACCGCGACAATTGAAGCGATATTTTTTCTCTGATAACAATTTTAGCGAAGCGCTCGGATAACCGCTACACGAGACACCGCTACAGCGGGCGCTGGGGTCTTCTGCAAAGCGGCGGTTGGGATATTATACAAAACGGGAGATTTGGTTTCATACAAAACGGGAGCTTTGGTTTCATACAAAACGGGAGCTTTGGTTTCATACAAAACGGGAGTTTTGGCTTCATACAAAACGGGAACTTTGATAGTATACAAAACAAAAGCTTCAATTATAGGGAATGGGAGGGAATTATAGGAAATGTTATAGTTATAATTATAGTTATAATTATGTTATAGTTATAATTATAGTTATAACTATGTTATAGTTATAATTATAGTTATAAATTATAGGGAATGTTATAGTTATGTACGGAATGGGAGCTTGGATTTCTTATAAAACGACAACTGAGGTGTGATGCAAAACTGGAGCACAAAACGGGAGCTGGGGTCTAACTATTGCGACGAGTAGATTCGACTGCATGTAGCAACCTTTGTGATGAGTATTAGGACTGCTCATCCCGGCCACTCATCCCTACCACTCATCCCTACACATCTTCCCTGCCACTCATCGCTGCTACTCATCTCTGCCACTCATCCATGCCACTCATCTCTGCCAATCATCCCTGCTACTCATCTCTTCCACTCATCCCTACCCTCAACCGTGCCACTCATCCCTGCCCTCAACCGTGCCACTCATCCCTGCCCTCAACCGTGCCACTCATCCCAGCCACTCAAATCTTATGATCAATTTTGCGCCGCTTGAGTCTCTCATTTTTATTTTTCCCGCATCCCCAAGGATACAAATCCGCCTTATCCTGCGCCTCGCTGGGGGGTTTGGGAGTGGGGGGGGTTGGAGGTGAATGCGAGAGAGGGGGAGCTTGGGGAAGTGGGAGAGTGAGAGTATGGGGGAAGAGGAGAAGTGGGAGCATGGAGGAAGGGGGAGTATGAGTGTTAGGGAAGTAGGTGAGTGGAAGTAAGAGGGAAGAGCAGGAATGGGAGTATAGAGGAAGGGGGAGAGTGACAGAATGGGAAAGAATGAGAGAGTATGGGAGAGAGTGAGAGAGAGAGGGAGAGAGAGAGAGAGAGTATGGGAGAGAGAGGGAGAGAGTGGGAGAGAGGGAGTGGAAGTGAATGGAAGAGAGTGGGAGAGTGTGTGCATGAGAGTGCACACACAAACTCACGTACACCTGCAGCCTCCCCAGCACCACTGAAGCAAAAAGCCGCCCTGCAACTGCTGCGAGTATGCGGCCGTGTTCTCTCTTCTGTGCTCATTGTACAAGAGTAAAATTTACTTTAAAATGCTTTTCATATATTCAACGCCTTGTCTTAAGTAACGGCTTCACTCAGCACTGCCACTCATAACTATACTCCTCACCTGAACCCCTCACCTGGGCCCCTCACCTGAACCCCTCACCTGGACCTCTCACCTGAACCCCTCACCTGAACCCCTCATCTGAACCCCTCACATAAACCCCTCACCTGAACCCCCCTCACCTAAATCCCTCACCTAAACCCCTCACCTGGACCCCTCACCTGAACCCCTCACCTAAACCCCTCACCTGAACCCCTCACATAAACCCCTCACCTGAACCCCCCTCACTGGCAGAAGCATGTAGCTGGGAATCCCTATTCGGTGAGAAAATGTGAGGTCCCGAGCTGAGAGTTATGTAGGCCTTCATTTATGGAAATAATTTTTTTTGTGTGTTTTGTTAATGAATTTCATTCGGTTCACTGCTGTCTTTTTTTTCAGCACGTAAAACTTTCTTTTCCAACTTCTTTCTTGTTTCATAAACTGCCTTCTCAACTTACCTTTACAGTGCACCTTTTGCAAAGATTCCGCGTTCCCTTAACTCCAATCCAAATTATACCTCCATCCGTCCTCTCCTTGGCACACCTTTACTGTGGCTAGGGAGGCTGAAACTAACTTATCAATAATATAATCGCTATTATGCGTTTAACTAGCTTCTAGAGGGTAGAGATCTGGAGCGTGTGGGGCACTTTGGAGAGCTAATTAAGAGGAAAGCCTTTTGAGAAAACAGGAATTTCATTTCTGGGGAGGGGAGAGGAAAAATTACAATATTCAGGAAAAAATCTGCGTAAAATGTAAAAATTTCGTAGGAAGAAAGGGTATAAAAATAGAAGAACATTTACGAAAACAGAAAAATATCTATGAAATGTAGAATTACTGGAGGAAGAAAGAGTATATACTCGTGAAATTGTAATATTTTATGAAAAACAACAAAAATTCTATGATACGTAAATATTTCCAGATACAGAAGAGCCCCTTTTCATTCTTTTCATTCCTATGCCATTGAAGAGTGGGAGTGAGAAGGATGAGCTGGGGGAGACGTGAAGGGGAGAGGGATGGGTGAGGGGGGGGGGGGGGGGTGAGGGGGAACATTTATCAAATATCTATTGATTGTTTTTGTGGCGCGAAGCCTCGGCAGTTCTGTATAAAAAGCCGCGCTCCGTCAAATTTGGGAGTGGTGTGGGAGTGGCTGGTGTGGGAGTGGTTGGTATGGGAGTGTGGCTGGTGTGGGAGTGTGGCTGGTGTGGGAGTGTGGCTGGTGAGGGAGTGTGGCTGGTGTGGGAGTGTGGCTGGTGTGGGAGTGTGGCTGGTGTGGGAGTGTGGCTGGTGTGGGAGTGTGGCTGGTGTGGGAGTGTGGCTGGTGTGGGAGTGTGGCTGGTGTGGGAGTGTGGCTGGTGTGGGAGTGTGGCTGGTGTGGGAGTGTGGCTGGTGTGGGAGTGTGGCTGTTGTGGAAGTGGCTGGTGTGGGAGTGGGGCTGTTGTGGAAGTGGCTGGTGTGGGAGTGGGGCTGTTGTGGAAGTGGCTGGAGTGGGAGTGTGGCTGGTGTGGGAATGGGGGTGGCGTAGAAGTAGCTGGTGTGGGAGTGGGGCTGGAGTGGGAGTGGGCTGGAGTGGGAGTGGGGCTGGTGTGGGAGTGGGGCTGGAGTGGGAGTGTGGCTGTTGTGGAAGTGGCTGGAGTGGGATTGGGGCTGGTGTGGGGGTGGGCTGTTGTGGAAGTGGCTGGAGTGGGAGTGGGGCTGGTGTGGGAGTGTCGCTGGTGTGGGAGTGGGGCTGGTGTGGGAGTGTGGCTGTTGTGGAAGTAGCTGGTGTGGATGTGTGGCTGGTGTGGGAGTGGCTGGTGTAGGAGTGGCTGGAGTGGGAGTGTGGCTGTTGTGGAAGTGGCTGGTGTGGGAGTGTGGCTGGTGTGGTAGTGGCTGGAGGGGGAGTGTGGCTGGTGTGGGAGTGGGGCTGTTGTGGAAGTGGCTGGAGTGGGAGTGGGGCTGGTGTGGGAGTGTGGCTGTTGTGGAAGTAGCTGGTGTGGGAGTGTGGCTGGTGTGGGAGTGGCTGGTGTGGGAGTGGCTGGAGTGGGAGTGTGGCTGTTGTGGAAGTGGCTGGTGTGGGAGTGTGGCTGGTGTGGTAGTGGCTGGAGGGGGAGTGTGGCTGGTGTGGGACTGGGGCTGTTGTGGAAGTAGCTGGAGTGGGAGTGTGGCTGGTGTGGGAGTGGCTGGAGTGGGAGTGTGGCTGGTGTGGGAGGGCGGCTGTTGTGGAATTGGCTGGAGTTGGAGTGTGGCTGGTGTGGGAGTGGGGCTGGTGTGGGAGTGTGGATGGTGTGGGAATGTGGCTGGTGTGGGAGTGGGGCTAGTGTGGGAGTGGGGCTGGTGTGGGAGTGGGGCTGGTGTGGTAGTGGCTGGTGGTGGAGTGGCTGGTGTGGGAGTGGCTGGTGGTGGAGTGGCTGGTGTGGGAGTGGGGCTGGTGTGAGAGTGGGGCTGGTGTGGTAGTGGGGCTGGTGTGGAAGTGGCTGGTGGGGGAGTGGCTGGAGTGGGAGTGTGGCTGTTGTGGAAGTGGCTGGTGTGGGAGTGTGGCTGGTGTGGGAGTGGCTGGAGTGGGAGTGGCTGGTGTGGGAGTGGCTTGTGTGGGAGTGGCTGGTGGGGGAGTGGCTGGTGTGGGAGTGTGGCTGAAGTGGGAGTGGAGCTGGTGTCGGAGTGGCTGGAGTGGGAGTAGGGCTGGTGTGGGAGTGGCTGGTGTGGGAGTGGCTCCCCACTTCCCCAAAGAGCTTAGCACCATACTTAACTAAACTTCCCCACACCATCAACAAATGTAGCTAATATTCCTTCAAGCTCATTCATCCTCCACGCTTATCGATCCTGGAAGCGAATCTTTCCTCCAAACCTATTTCCGCTTCACTGACCCGTCCACGCCCCCCCCTTCCCCCAGGTGGCGTGGGTGCAGGTGGACACCCAGACCATCCTGACGATCCACAAGCAGGTGATCACCCGCAACCCGCGCATCTCGCTGCTGCACGACGACCACAAGTCCTGGCACCTCAAGATCGAGAACGTGCAGGAGAAGGACCGCGGCTACTACATGTGCCAGGTCAACACCGACCCCATGCGCTTCCGACAGGGTTACCTCGATGTTGTCGGTCAGTTGCGGGCTTTGGGGGAGGTTAAGTTAACCTAGTGGGGGAGTTGCGGGGCTTGTGTAAGGTTTACTTGACGTAGGGGGTGAAATGTGCAATTTGTGTAAGGTTAACTTGACGTAGTGAGTGAGTTGTGTGGTTTGTGTAAGGCTTACTTGACGTAGTGAGAGAGTTGTGTGGCTTGTGTAAGGTTAACTTGACGTAGTGAGTGAGTTGTGTGGTTTGTGTAAGGTTAACTTGACGTCATTTGCGAGTTAGATGATTTGTATGAGGTTAACTTGATATTGTTCGTAAGTTGTGCAATTTGTCAAAGGTTTGACTTGGCGTCGTGGGTGAGTTGATTTGTATAGCGTTAACTTGACGTCTTTAGGGAGTTATGTGATTTGTATAAGGTTAACTTGACGTCTTGAGAAGGTTAACTTGACGTAGGTTGTGAGGTAATTGATTGTATGAGGTTAACTTGACGTGGTGGATTAGTTGCACGATTTGTGTATTTTTCATGTGATGTAAGTTGTGAGTTATGTAATTTGTATATAGTTTAGTGGACGTCATGGGGGAGTTATATAATTTGAGTAACGTTACTGTGACGTAGGTTATGAGTTATGGAATTTTTACAAGGTTAACTTGATGTGGCTGATTTATGTAAATTGTATAAGGTTATATCGACGTCGGTTGTGAAGCAACTGATTTGTATAACGTTACTCTGACTCCGGGGAAGAGTAATGCAATTTTTACAGAGCTAACTGGACGTTGTGGGTGAGTTGTACAATATGAATAAGATTAACTTGACGTTGTGGGTGAGTTATGATATTTGAATAAGCTTACTCTGACGCAGGTTGTGAGTTACCTGATTTGTGTGGGGTTACTTTGACTTTGGTTGAGAGTTACATGTTTTGTATGAGGTAACTCTGACGTAGGTTGTGAGCTATCTAATTTGTGAGTAATGTAATTAGTGTGAATTATGTTTAACGTATAAAAAGAGTTATTCATTTCGTATAAAGTTACCTTCAAGAAGCGTTTTTCACTTTTTGTACGGGTTCCGTGTCATAAGCAATGACTTATGCACTATGTGTGAAGGTACCTAAACGTTCAAAATTAGTGACAATCTATATGGCATATCTTCCAATTTGTAGAAAGTTGATCTCCGCTTCGCATGAGGTGACTGTATTTGTGCCTGCCTGCCTGGAGCACCAGGGTGTTAAGTATCTGATCAGCGTCCTGCTTGAATGTTGAAATAATCCTACTGGTGCTTCAATATTAAGATAACTAATATGTTTTGTGATTTGAAATATGTGTAAATAGAAAAATGTGTGTAGTTGGGTGGTTACATAAAATTGCATTCAAGTAGAGGGATGGGTGCTAGTAAGTATGCTCATTATGCATGTGTAAAAGCGTTTTTTTTAGATCTCAGGACTTTTAAATCTTGCGATGTCATAATTAAATTTGCATTTTTTTAAACATCATATTCATTAAATCCTCAAGCAATTAAATTTTGATGGATGACGTGAATTTTTCGGCGCGAGTGAAATTTCTAATCGAAAAATATTTGAGGCGAAGCAATGTTTTTTTTAGCTGTGTGTTAAATTTTTGTAGCGCTTATAAAATTTTGATGCAATGAAAAATTTATTTTAACTGAAATTTGTCTACACATGAAGAAAACTCGCTGCAAGGAAATTTTCAAGTTAATGAAATTATTAAGCGTATGAGCAATGAGAAAAAATTGATTGATGGGGAATATTCTGCAAATATTTTGGCACGTGCAAAATTTTTGGGGGGGAACTGTTGTGGAAATTGTCGAGGGAAAATTGTTGCGATAAAATTGAAGAGGGAAAATTATTCAGTGAACATTTTCGAGGGGAAATTTCTCAATGGAAAATTATCGAGAGAAAATTCTTTAGAAAAAATTGTCGAGGGGAAATAATCGAAGGAAAATTATCGAGGGAAATAATATAGGAAAAATTTCCGAGGGAAAATTGTCGAAGGAAATTATCGAGGGAAAATTATAGAGAAAAAATTTTCCGAGGCAAATTGTTGAGGGAAATTTTCGAGGGAAAATAATAGAGGAAACATTTTCGACGGCATATTGTCGAGGGAAATTATCGAGGGAAAATAAATAAGAGAAAATTATCTCAGTTCCCCCAGACATTCTGGACCGGGAGTCCTCGGGTGACCTGACGGTGCGGGAGGGTGAGGACGTCACCCTGCAGTGCAAGGCGCGGGGACACCCGCCACCCACCATCACCTGGCGGCGGGAGGACGGGCAGCCTCTTCACCCGCTGCCTGACACCATAGGTGGGGACCTCACATCTGCCGGGGGGATATCCACACATTGCATGACTGCCCAGTTTGTTCGTAAGATTTAAAATTTTTGACGACCTTCATTCCCACGCAATTCATTTCTCACGCCCTTCATTTCTCACGTCCTTCATTTCTCCCACTTCACACGCCCCTCACCCCTCCCCAGGGTCGGAGGCGCCGCAGGAGCTGCAGAAGGCGGTGGGGGAGACCCTGACCCTCCTGAAGGTGAAGCGGCTGCACATGGGCTCCTACCTCTGCATCGCCTCCAACAACGTGCCCCCCTCCATCAGCAAGCGCATCGAGCTCAGCATCCAGTGTGAGCGGGGGGGGGTGGGGGTGGGGGTGGGGTGGTTGGGCGGAGGTTGGGGGTAATATGAGGTGGGGGGAATATGAGGTGGGGGTAATGTGAGGACCAATGCAGTGGTGGGGTAAAGTAGTTTTGGGGAATGAGATGGGGGCAATGTGATGGTGTAATTTGATGGGGGTAAATGAGTGCCAACCCGCTGGGGAGGGGGGGAGGAGTGATGAGCTGTAGGAGTAATGTGAGGGCTAATGTGATGTGAGGGGCAATGTGGTGTGTGGGTTAATGTGGTGAGAGTCAACGTGGTGTCAACAGGCAGTGGGGGCAATAGGGCGTAGTGTAAATGGTGCGTGGGGGTAATGTGATGACCAGCGCAGTGGTGGAGTAATGTGGTTTGGGGGGATGCAGTGTGGAGGCTAATGTGGTATGAGTGACAATATAAAGTGGTGCTAATGTGAAGGCCATTGGGTTAAGAGGAGCAATGGGGTGGCAGAGGCAATGTGAGGGCAACTGGGGTACTTGCGGGTTGTTTCACTCCAGGGCTTGGCCTCCACACCCGCCAGATCTGACCCAAACCAACTGAAAATGTTGTGAATGAATAACAGAGGAACCTGAGGATTTCATCGTATAAATACTTTAACGCCTGTAACTCCTGTAACCCCTGAACCTCCGTAACCCCTGTAACCCCTGTAACCCCGGTAACTCCTGTAACCCCTGAACCTCCGTAACCCCTGTAACCCCGGTAACTCCTGAAACCCCTGAACCTCCGTAACCCCTGTAACTCCTGCAACTCCTGTAACCCCTGAACCCCTTAACCCCTGAACCTCCGTAACCCTTGTAATCCCTGTAACCCCTGAACCTCCGTAACCCCTGTAACTCCTGTAACCCCTGTAACCCCTGTAACCCCTGTTACCCCTAGCTGAACCTCCGTAACCCCTGTAACCCCTGTAACCCACGCACCTCACATTACCCCCACGCACCATTTACACTACGCCCTATTGCCCTCACTGCCTGTTGACACCACGTTGACTCTCCCATTAACCCACACACCACATTGCCCCTCACATCACATTAGCCCTCACATTACTCCTACAGCTCATCACTCCTCCCCCCCCTCCCCAGCGGGTTGGCACTCATATTACCCCCCATCACATTGCCCCCATCTCATTCCCCAAAACTACATTACCCCCGTACCTATAACCCCTATAACTCCCCAAGACCCCCCACAACCCCCCTAACCCCCCCTCCCCTTGCCGTAGTCCCCCCCATGACGTGGGTGCCGCACCAGCTGGAGGGGGCGTACGTGGGCCAGGAGCTGACCATCGAGTGCCACACGGAGGCCAGCCCCAAGTCTATCAACTACTGGACTAATGGAAATGGCGAGATGATCATTTCCGGTGAGTGCATGCCGGAAATGTGGAAAATGGCGAGATGATCATTTCCGGTGAGTGCATGCTGGAAATGGGGAAAATGGCGAGATGATCATTTCCGGTGAGTGCATGCTGGAAATGGGGAAAATGGCGAGATGTTCATTTCCGGTGAGTGCATGCTGGAAATGGGGAAAATGGCGAGATGATCATTTCCGGTGAGTGCAGAGCAGGAATTTGGGAAATGTAATGATCATTTTTAGAAAGTGAAAAAGTGGAAAGGAGAAATGATCATTTGTGTCATTGGACAGAGCGAACTGGAAAAAAAGTAAAAATATATTTATTTATGCCAAGCAAAGTTCAAAAATGCTATTAACGGTAAGGAGTAGGGAGAGAAATAAAGAAATGATCTTCGGAAAGCAAACGGCAATCAATCTCATGGTTGCTTTAGATAAGAAATATTCATTTCCGTAACATAAAGTTGAGAAAAATTCCTTTCTGACGAGTTTTTTTGGATGGGATTAGCTATTATGTCAGTAGTATTTGTATTCTTATGTATTTCTAAAGTATTCTCTATGTACTGGTTCTCTCTATGTACTGGTACTCTCTGTGTACTGGTACTCTCTATGTACTGGCACTCTCTATGTACTGGTACTCTCTATGTACTGGTACTCTCTATGCACTGGTACTCTCTATGTACTGGCACTCTCTATGTACTGGTACTCTCTATGCACTGGTACTCTCTATGTACTGGCACTCTCTATGTACTGGTACTCTCTATGTACTGGTACTCTCTATGTACTGGTACTCTCTATGTACTGGTACTCTCTATGTACTGGTACTCTCTATGTACTGGTACTCTCTATGTACTGGTACTCTCTGTGTACTGGTACTCTCTGTGTACTGGTACTCTCTGTGTACTTGTACTCTCTGTGTACTGCTACTCTCTATGTACTGGTACTCTCTATGTGCTGGTACTTCCTATGAACTGGTACTCCACGTATATTTCATGGCACAGTGCTTGTGCATTCCCAAGTTTCAGTATCATTCAGTAATTGTACGCACCATTTGACGAAATATATTTCGCTATACAAGCGTAATTTTGATTTACGAGCTCTCACTACTCGCAAATTACTCTCCACACAACGAGCACGAGAGTATCCTTTCATTGTTTTCATTCCCTTACTATCATCAGAGAATCACAATAGATTTTATTTGCTGTACATTTAAAAGGTAACAATATATCCCGCCTATTCTCGTCACAAACTACTCCCCATACTACAAGCCCGAGAGTATTTTTGTATATAACTTTCAATTGATATCCTCATTTGAAAACATTTCTTCAGTATCCAACTCGAATTAAAATAACAATTATTCTAACCCACTTAAGCTAGAAATATCTCCTTATGTATCTGTTCAAAAACCAAGATCACAAATCTCCTAATCTCCTGACCTACTCTCCAGAAAACATGTTAAAACAAGGATGAGGATACGACAATATCCTCAAACGAATATCAGTTTGATACGCTCATGGCAAAAATGATTTAGTCTATATCTCTGCACACAGAGCCCTATCATAATCCACCTACTCCCATGACCTACTCTCCAGATGACAGGTACGAAAGTATCCTCATCTAAATATCGTAATTAGATACACTCAACGCAAAACAAATTTTATACGCTAATAGTAAAGAAATAATTTCGTCTACACAAATTCCTGCACAAAAGCCCCGCAATAACCCACCTACTCTCATGCCCTGCCCTCCAGACGACAGGTACGAGAGTATCCTCATCGAGAGCTCGTACAAGACGTACATGAAGCTGCGCATCCACCGCGTCAGCGACGGCGACTTCGGCAACTACTCCTGCATCGCCAAGAACAGCCTCGGCCAGACGGATGGCTCCATCCGCGTCTACAGTGAGCGCGGGTCTTGGGGTACTGGAGGGTCTTATAGGGTCCTGGGGATCCTGGGGGCTTAAGAGAGTCCTGGAGAGTACAGGGGTCCTGGGGGTCCAGGAGGTCCTGGTGGTACAAGGGGCACAGGGGATCCTAGAGGGTCCTGAGGTTCCAGAGGGTTCTGGGGTCTAAGGGATTCACGGGCTCCAGGAGGTCCTGGATTCGAGAGGTCCAGGGAGTCCAGCGGGTCCCGAGGGTCATGAAAGTTTTGAGGCGCTGGAAGGTGTTAGGGTTCATGAGGGTTGTGAATGTCCAGGAGGTCCCAGGGGTCCAGGAAGAACTTTTTAAGGTTGTGAAGATTTTTGCGCAGTCGCACGGCAGCTTTGGCTAATATCTCAGAGGCTACAGCGACCTGCCCTCGCGCACCAAATACTGCGCTGCTCTGCCCTGATCTTGCTCTGACATGCACTAACCTGCTCTGACCTGCTCTGACTTGCGCTGCACTGCCTTGATCTGCCCTAACATGCACTAACCTGCACTGACCTGCTCTAACTTGTGCTGCATTGCCTTGATCTGCCCTGACATGCACTAACCTGCCCTAACCAGCGCTGAACCGCTCTGATTTGCTCTGACCTGCCCTGAAGTCATCTCATTTGTTCTAATATGCGCTAACCTTCCCGACTATGTTCTTAATTATGAAGATTTGCTCACTAAAATTGAGATTATATGCGTAGAAGTCTCGCCTTTTTTTCTGATTAATTGTAGTAGAATGCGTCAACTTATCGCCTAATCACTTTGACCACGACGTGACCCACCGGTGGTACACGTAGGTAATTTTCACAATACTGCTGACCGACCTGTAGTCACAAACTCAATTTTCATAAGTACTTAATCAAAGCTAAATGAAAGCACGATCTAGTTCATGTTTGCTGTTTTCAAAATGGCGCACCACAATTGACTTTGTGTTGGAGTTGAATATTAAACTTGTTTAACCCGTCGCGGTCAATGTGATCAATTCACCACTACTCAAAGCAATCGCACACCGAATAACAGTAATAAAGGACCCTTAATTTGAACTTATAAGACGAAGATACTTAGGTTGGTAAATGTTGGCGACAACACACTTTTCGATTTTCGAATTTTTCTTTCCTCTCAAGTGTTAATTACATCGAAATTAACAACTTTTCTGCTGTCGCAAATGAGTATTTAACGAGTTATAGCGGTAAATTACTTAAGGCAACTCTAGTGTTTGAAGCGGAAAGAAAGTGTTCGGAGAGAAAGACTACAATGGGCTTTCCCTTCCGACGCTCTGGTATGATCGAGCGCATTCCAGCCATCAAAGACGAAAATTAACTAACCGCTATAACTCGTTATTTTTAGGTGATAACCTTTATTTTGTTATTAACTAAAAGATCCTAGAAGTGAGTTCAGGCTCCGCAGGCTCCGCGGGGTCGGCTAATAATGAATTACGAAGTGCCCAAACGTACTCATACAGCTCAAGCGCGCAACGGTTTCTGCTGTTTGAATGACTTAAACTGCTATGGAACACGAAACTAAACCTACCGCTATAACTCGTATAATTCTAATTTGCGACGGAAAGTGCATAGCAGAAAAGTTGTTCATTTTGATATAATTAACACTATACTGGCAACAAAAATTTGAAAATCGAAAAGTGTGTTGTCCTCAACAAATACCCTTAAGTTTGGTAATTTAATTCGTTCGATTCCTTTATATTTGTGTCAACAACCCAAAAAATATTTGAAAAGAAATGAGTCGATCAGTAAGGTTGAGATGTCCATTTCACTCCCCTCATACACCAAGCAAGAAAAGAAAAACAGTTTATTTTCATGCAAATTCCCTCAGAAGGATACAGATATTGTATTTATGGGAATCGGACATCCCAGGGGGAAATGTGAGGTCCCGAGCTAAAATTTGAGAAGCCCGTCCTTTTGGTGGAGAAGAATAGGTTTTTTCTGTTACGGATCATCTTTTTTTTTCGGTTCACTGGTGTCCTGATCTTCAACACCTATTATTTTATTCTTAGACTTTTGTCTTGTTTCACGAACTTCACCCTAATTTGTTGTATCAAAGCACAAAGATTCAGGTGTGGTAGAGCGCCTCGTTAATAGATTTCCCGTTCTCTTAACTCCATTTCAACCTTTGCTCTTATCCTTCCTCGCTTTGGAACACCTTGGTTGTGGTTAGGTGATCCCCTTTCACGCCCACTCCCCTCACACATCCCCACACTTACTCTCCTCTCACACCCTCCCCTCACATACTCTCACACACCCTCACCCCCACTCCCCCCACACACTCTCACACGCACACCCCTCAAATACACCCATGCACTACCGTCACACTCTCTCACACATCCTTCCCTCGCACACCCACTCCCCTCACAACCCCACACACCCACTCCCGTCACACACCCACTCTCCTCACCCCCTCACATCCTCCACACCCCTCACACTCTCCTCACACCCCTCACACCCCTCACTCCCCTCACACCCCTCACACCCCTCACAACAAAGGCCTTCACTCGGCCAGGCGCTGATAGAGCTTTTGTTTCGATGCTCTCTGCGCCGATAAAAAGTTTGGAATCAGATTCTCCTAATGAGTTTCTACGTTAAATTGCCCTCGAATCCCTTGACGGCGGCCATTTTTGTGTTGCCCTCGTTGAACACCTCTCGCAAAATGCAAATTTTCGCGAGTTTTCGTTGCGGCGACGGCGGCGCTGCCCAAAAATTCCTGAATTAACGAAGTCAAAGAACTGTGAACTGAAGGGCTCGGTGGGTCTATTGTTTGGTGGTGAGTGTGTGGTGTTGTGGGGTGTGTAGTGGTGTTGTGGGGTGTGTGTGGTGTGGTGTGGGGTTGTGGGGTGTGTAGTGTGTGGTGGTGGTGTGTGGTGTGTAGTGTGGTGTGTGTGATGTGTTGTGTGGTGTGGTGTTGTGTGTAGTGGTGTTGTGGGGTGTGTGGTGTGTGGTGTGGGGTTGTGGGGTGTGTAGTGTGTGGTGTTGTGTTGTGTGTAGTGTGGTGTGTGTGATGTGTTGTGTGGTGTGGTGTTGTGTGTAGTGGTGTTGTGGGGTGTGTGTGGTGTGGTGTGGGGTTGTGGGGTGTGTAGTGTGTGGTGTGTGGTGTGTAGTGTGGTGTGTGTGATGTGTTGTGTGGTGTGGTGTTGTGTGTAGTGGTGTTGTGGGGTGTGTGTGGTGTGTGGTGTGGGGTTGTGGGGTGTGTAGTGAGTGGTGTTGTGTTGTGTGTAGTGGTGTTGTGGGGTGTGTGTGGTGTGGTGTGGGGTTGTGGGGTGTGTGGTGTGTGGTGTTGTGTTGTGTGTAGTGGTGTTGTGGGGTGTGTGTGGTGTGGTGTGTGGTTGTGGGGTGTGTGTGGTGTGGTGTGGGGTGTGTGGTGTGGTGTGGGGTTGTGGGGTGTGTAGTGTGTGGTGTGTGGTGTGTGGTGTTGTGGGGTGTGTAGTGTGTGGTGTGTGGTGTGTGGTGTGTAGTGTGGTGTGTGTGATGTGTTGTGTGGTGTGGTGTGGTGTTGTGTGTAGTGGTGTTGTGGGGTGTGTGTGGTGTGGTGTGTGGTGTGTGGTGTGTGGTGTTGTGTGGTGTGTAGTGGTGTTGTGGGGTGTGTGTGGTGTGGTGTGGGGTGTGTGGTGTGGTGTGGGGTTGTGGGGTGTGTAGTGTGTGGTGTGTGGTGTGTGGTGTTGTGGGGTGTGTAGTGTGTGGTGTGTGTGGTGTGGTGTGTGGTGTGTGGTGTGTGGTGTTGTGGGGTGTGTAGTGGTGTTGTGGGGTGTGTGTGGTGTGGTGTGGGGTGTGTGGTGTGGTGTGGGGTGTGTGGTGTGGTGTGGGGTTGTGGGGTGTGTAGTGTGTGGTGTGTGGTGTGTGGTGTGTAGTGTGGTGTGTGTGATGTGTTGTGTGGTGTGGTGTGGTGTTGTGTGTAGTGGTGTTGTGGGGTGTGTGTGGTGTGGTGTGTGGTGTGTGGTGTGTAGTGGTGTTGTGTGGTGTTGTGTGTGGTGTGTGGTGTGTAGTGGTGTTGTGTGGTGTTGTGGGGTGTGTAGTGGTGTTGTGGGGTGTGTGTGGTGTGGTGTGTGGTGTGTGGTGTGTAGTGGTGTTGTGTGGTGTTGTGGGGTGTGTAGTGGTGTTGTGGGGTGTGTGTGGTGTGGTGTGTGGTGTGTGGTGTGGTGTGGGGTTGTGGGGTGTGTAGTGTGTGGTGTGTGGTGTGTGGTGTGTAGTGTGGTGTGTGTGGTGTGGTGTGGGGTTGTGGGGTGTGTGGTGTGTGGTGTGTGGTGTGTAGTGTGGTGTGTGTGATGTGTTGTGTGGTGTTGTGTTGTGTGTAGTGGTGTTGTGGGGTGTGTGTGGTGTGGTGTGGGGTTGTGGGGTGTGTAGTGTGTGGTGTGTGGTGTGTAGTGTGGTGTGTGTGATGTGTTGTGTGTGTGATGTGTTGTGTGGTGTGGTGTTGTGTGTAGTGGTGTTGTGGGGTGTGTGATGTGTTGTGTTGTGTGTAGTGGTGTTGTGGGGTGTGTGTGGTGTGGTGTGGGGTTGTGGGGTGTGTGGTGTGTAGTGTGGTGTGTGAGATGTGTTGTGTGGTGTGGTGTTGTGTGGTGTTGTGTGTGGGTAGTGTGTGAGGTGTGTGTGAGGTGTGTGGTGTGTGTGTGTGGTGTGTGGTGTGTGGTGTGTGGTGTGGTGTTGTGTGGTGTGGTGTTGTGTGTGGGTAGTGTGTGAGGTGTGTGGTGTGAATAGTGTTGTGTGTGGGTGGTGTGTGAGGTGTGTGTGAGGTGTGTGGTGTGTGTGTGTGTGGTGTGTGGTGTGTGGTGTGTGGTGTGGTGTTGTGTGGTGTGGTGTTGTGTGTGGGTAGTGTGTGAGGTGTGTGGTGTGAATAGTGTTGTGTGTGGGTAGTGTGTGAGGTGTGTGTGAGGTGTGTGGTGTGTGTGTGTGGTGTGTGGTGTGTGGTGTGTGGTGTGTGGTGTGGTGTTGTGTGGTGTGGTTTTGTGTGTGGGTAGTGTGTGAGGTGTGTGGTGTGAATAGTGTTGTGTGTGGGTGGCGTGTGAGGTATGTGGTGTGTAGTGGTGCGTAGTGTGTGGTGTTGTGGTGTTGTAGGTGTGTGTGTGTGTGGTGTGTGTGATGTTGTGTGTAGTGTGTGTGTGTGTGGTGTGTGTGGTGTTGTGTGTAGTGTGTGTGTGGTGTGTGTGGTGCGGTGTGTGTGGTGTTGTGTGTAGTGTGTGTGTAGTGTGTGTGGTGTGTGGTGCGTGGCGTGTGTGGTGTGTAGTGCTTGGTTGGTGCGTGTGTCTGTGACGCTCACCAGGATGCTCAATGACCGTATCTGTGATACGAGTTTCACCAGTGCACAAGTACAAGAATATTTCAATGGCGGGTACTGTTGGGATGGATATATTTGCTTGGCATCCACATCTGCAAGATTTGTTCCAGCAAAATGTGCAATGCCCTCATTTTGGACGGACCGTGTACACTAATATATTAATAATGCCGTTGAAACTCTGTTATTGGATTTATTTGTATTAGGTAAATTAGTATTGACCAGCTACCATCTATCATGTACACATAAGAACACGAGTAATTGAAATGTTGAACCTAATCCCCGCAGACTTTTCCAAATTTATTATTCTCTAGTAAGACACAACAAACCGATACATTTCGCACAATAAGATGCACAATGGTTGCTGTAATTATTCCTATGAGCGCACATTTCTCCAGAAATGTTACTTTAGATATTTCTTTTTCTGGAGATAAATGTTTATGTTGTGGCGCATTCGTGGCCACACAATCTAGCAAAGAACAAATTAAAGAAGCAACAAGGAAAATCAGTTTATTAAAGACTCGTGATCTTTCCAAGGATCTTTCCAAGGTTAGGCGAACAATTAAAAGGGAACAGCCTGCTCGTCTTAAGTGACAGGCAACAAAGCTAGAGTTAAAAACTATTAGGAAGTGAAGTTCTTCCAATAGTATCGCATCAAAGCAATTGGCCGATTGCTATATAAGTAATATTTTCTTAAAAGGTTGAAGTAAAAGCTGCGAAGGCCAGTAGTGTCTTGATTGATTGAGGTCGAACGAGACGTCCACCCAAAGCGGCTGTAGAAGTTGTTAGGCGGTAACACGGGTCTAGCAACGGCTACCCGCAGAAGAAAGGTCATGAGCCACCAATGCCGTTAGCACAACGAAGACGTAGAAGGCCGGATGTCATGCGGCACGGCGGAGGTGCGGCACGGCGGAGGTGCGGCACGGCGGAGGTGCGGCACGGCGGAGGTGCGGCACGGCGGAGGTGCGGCACGACCAGGATAGAGCCCTGGTGACCCGGCGCTGCACCACGTCTTCCGTGCGGACGGGGAAGCAGCCCCCCCTCGCAGCAGAGAAAAGCGCGTGCTGGCGGCGGAGCGTTCCAGGAGCGCGGCAACAGTCAAGAAAACTCCCAGGGCACCAACTCGTCTGCTAACAAAATAAAATTTGAAGACAAAGCAATTGGATAAACATCATTATTACAAATAAACAGATCCGTTACCAGAGATAAGAAGACATAGTGGCATATATAAATCAACAGAGCTGTTATCAGAGTCGTGAAAACCAAATTACCTAATCAAGGCAGCTGCAATTGGTTATGAGGTACCAACGCAAGGAGCACCGGACCATTCTCCACGCAGCCACTCTTGAATATACTGCGAGAAGACGAAAAGGTTACACGTACGAAGGTTGGCAACAGGAAAAATGATTATCAACAAATAGTCAGGTATAACAAATTTAGACAAGACAATTTATAATTTATAGGAAACTCGAGAATAACCACACCTGAACTTTATGGTTCGTCCAGTGTAGAAACTTTATGGCAGGAAGAGCTGGCAAGGTTAAGGGCAAGAGTACCGGACTTTCAAGAAGATAGTAAGAGGAAAAGACGGAGCTCAAATAGGGGAGTTATAGACTCCCCTGTAACAGGTAGAGCTCTCATCAGAGTTAAATAAGCAAGTTTAAGTAAGTTTAAGTAGGTTAAGGTAAGTTAATTTGGTCACCAAGGCAACCTTTAAGTAAGTAAGAATTTAAACGAAAGCCGGTAATCGAAATAATCAAGCACTCACACAAACACACAATGATAAAGAATAAGAGGAAAGATGCCAAGATAACAGACGAGACGCCGGTGACCCGTAGAGCTGGGGCCCAAATACGCGCAGTTGACGGCGAAGACACGATAACTAATGACGGGGTAGTAGAGGTCACTCCATTCAGTAGTAAATTAGCTAGACACACCGTGAAGACACTAACACTGGCCTTCGTAGCAGCAACGTTAATAAAATTCGAAATCCATGTAATTAGGGGTCAAACATTTCATAGCAGAGTTTAAGTTGTAAATTATCAAAACGAATCAAACTCAAAAAGAACCGAGTTTCAAAACGCATCTAACTGTCTCAGCCCTGCGTCCTCCGACCTTAGTGCCGGGCTGCCTAGCTGGATCTATTAAGGTACTAAAGTTGAAGCGCATCCCGCGCAACTTTAGAGAGTTTGTGAGGGAAATCCTCACAATGTATTTATTGAACTTTAACCTTGTTTCATGAACTTATTTCCTAAAGTTTCATTTCCGATACCATGATATTGTTATTGTTTTCATGTGCGGGATCCTCCTTGCGCAATAATTCTGTATTATTTTAACTCCTTGCTAAATGGTGCCATCCTCCTTCCTCTTTTTGGAGAGCCTTCGTCGTTGACAAGGAGACTTAAATCAATGTCTAATCTTCTCTTATTTTAATTTTTCTGTGATTAAAAATTTGTGTACTTCAAGTATTCTTATTTTTATTAAGTGTTCAACGGTCTAAATATTTTTATTTATTATTTAACCATTAAAATTAAAATAGATAAAAATTGAATACGGTTTTTATGAATTTAACTTGTTTCCCTACTCACACTGCCTATCCCACACCGTGGACTTTCCCAAGACAATCTTGATAATTAGTAATTGTGACTTCTCAGCAAAACAACCTGTGAACTGCTGAAAGTTGTAATTTATTCCAACTTTTTCACACAATCTCTGAATTGATATATATATATATATATTTGTTCACAATTATTTTTATAATGTTTTACTACTCCGAATAAAGTTATGTTTCATGAAAATTTAACAATTAGATATGTAGGTCCCCTCCTTTGCTTGTGAGACACATTCATAAAATGTCTCATTTGCTAAACTATTTTGATCACAAAATGAATTCGAAAAACCTGTCGTTGGTGGTTATTATCATTTTTTCATACTTTTTTTGTGTCATAAATTAAATCCCACATCTGCTCGCTCAAATGGAAACGATTTTTCATTTTATTCGACCCAGTGCGACAATTTCTTCAACATCATTCATGACGGCACCGCAAAAACTGGCTTCGACTGTGTAAAATATAAAAAACTGGTCATTAATTAGTAGAGTATAAAAAACAGGCCTCTATTTCATAAAATGTATAAATCGGCTTCCATTTTATAGGCTATAAAAAACCGGCCTCTATTTCATAACATGTGAAAAACTGGCCTCCATTTCATAACATATGAAAAACTGGCCTCCATTTCATTACATATGAAAAACTGGCCTCTATTTCATTACATATGAAAAACTGGCCTCCATTTCATAACATATGAAAAACTGGCCTCCATTTCATAACATATGAAAAACTGGCCTCCATTTCATAACATATGAAAAACTGGCCTCCATTTCATAACATATGAAAAACTGGCCTCCATTTCATAACATATGAAAAACTGGCCTCCATTTAAAAAATAAACTGGTTTTTATTTGATAGAATCTTTTCTGTTCATCCTAGCTCCTCCTATGACAGGGTACCACATCTGGGGGCCCAGGAAAGGCAAAAAGTTTAGGCTGGTTAGGTTTGTCTCTCGTGTGCTATCGGGACTGGCGTCCCCAAGGGAGAGACTGTTAGGTCCCCTCAGCGACAGATAGCCCTTCGGGACTTTTGTTTTTCGTGCCCACTTTGCTTCTTTCAGTTTTCATGTCTTCTTCGCTATCTCTTCTCTGTTTTTCTTCCTTCTCAGCTTGTTGCTTTTATGCGTGGGGTATCCTGCGTGGGAACTCACCTTGTGCACAGATTCCCCGTTTTCTGCAGTCCATACAAAATGGTGCCTGCTTTTACCCTATTGAGATTGTCTTCATTGTTGCTATTGAATCAAATAATAAGTAATATAGCGTCACAGGTTGCGATCCCGCGATCCTTATTTCAGTCTGTGGTGTTATTCTTCACCTTGCCTTAGAATTAGCCCCATTGGGAAAGGATTTTAGACGTGAAACTCGGCTCTCGGGTAATATTCTCCGTCTCTTCACAACATGGATCGTTACTAAGGATTAATTGTCTCTATATTTTCTCACGCAGTACATGAAACCTGTCGACGGCCCTGCCCGATGGCTGCAGTTCGTAGAATGAGCTTAATTTCGGCTGCTGCTTAACTGGTGATCCCATGGCTATTGGCTGTGAGGGACCTGATGAGAGGGCGCCTTTAATGCAAGAACAGGACCTTTTGAAAAAGACCTAAATGATAAAAAAATAGCATCGTATCTCGTCATACGAACTCTAACTCGTCCCCTATGTTTTAGGCCATTTGTGTACCACTGGCTAAATGGCTCATTCGAGTACCGGTATAGGTGAATGACATTTCATGTTTCGCCGCCTTTTTAGAAAATGGCCGTTTGTGTACGAGGTGAAATGTTACCGTGCTATTGCTTTTGCATGTTTCTTAGGACGGATAAAAGTACACAAACTAAGCAAGCCAAGCGTTAACGACCGCGGATATGTAGCGAACGTGTTAAAGTTCTCGACGTTTTACGTGTATGTTATCTACGTAATTTTAACCCTTCCAGACTACTGTACCTGTTTCTCGTAATTTTCAAATCTGCCCTTGTACAATTGTACGTATCTAATATTTTGTAACCCGCCTATAACTTATGGTGGTGATGCGAGGCGTGAAGAGTGGTGGTAACTTATTTAAAAATGTGATTATAGAAGTTATGACGAAAATCGTGATTTGTACAATTCTCTTAAACTGCGAAAATCATACAGCAGTCACCACTTCTCACCACTCTCCACCACTCACCACCACTTACTACCTCTCACCCCCACTTACCACCACTCAACCCCACTCACCACCACTCACCACCACTCATCACTACCACTCACCAGCACTCCCCACTCACCCCCACCAATCACCACCACTCACCACCACTCATCATTACCACTCACCACCACTCCCCACTCACCACCACCACTCACCACCACCACTCAGACATGCATAGAAACAGAGACCACCAAATATTCGAACGCTCGGTGCGTTATTTATGCGACAACTTGTGTCCTGGCGGCCGTGTTGTGCATGTGTGATGTGTGGGGTCTGTGTGGTGCGGTCTGTGTGGTGGGGTCTGTGTTGTGTTTGGTCTGTGTTGTGTGGGGTCTGTGTTGTGTGGGGTCTGTGTTGTGAGGTCTGTGTTATGTGACATTTGTGTTGTGTTTGGTCTGTGTTGTGTGGGGTCTGTGTTGTGTGGGGTCTGTGTTGTGGGGTCTGTGTTATGTGGGGTCTGTGTTGTGTGGGGTCTGTGTTGTGTGGGGTCTGTGTTGTGTGGGGTCTGTGTTGTGGGGTCTGTGTTATGTGGGGTCTGTGTTGTGTGGGGTCTGTGTTGCGTGGGGTCTGTGTTGTGTGGGGTCTGTGTTGTGTGGGGTCTGTGTTGTGTGGGGTCTGTGTTGTGGGGTCTGTGTTGTGTTTGGTCTGTGTTGTGTGGGGTCTGTGTTGTGGGGTCTGTGTTGTTTGGGGTCTGTGTTGTGTGGGGTCTGTGTTGTGGGGTCTGTGTTATGTGGGGTCTGTGTTGTGCGGGGTCTGTGTTGTGTGGGGTCTGTGTTGTGTGGGGTCTGTGTTGTGTGGGGTCTGTGTTGTGTGGGGTCTGTGTTGTGTGGGGTCTGTGTTGTGTGGGGTCTGTGTTGTGTAAGGTCTGTGTTGTGTGAGGTCTGTGTTGTGTGGGGTCTGTGTTGTGTGAGGCCTGTGTTGTGTGGGGTCTGTGTTGTGTGGGGTCTGTGTTGTGTGGGGTCTGTGTTGTGTGGGGTCTGTGTTGTGTGGGGTCTGTGTTGTTTGGGGTCTGTGTTGTGTGGGGTCTGTGTTGTGTGGGGTCTGTGTTGTGTGGGGTCTGTGTTGTGTGGGGTCTGTGTTGTGTGGGGTCTGTGTTGTGTGGGGTCTGTGTTGTGTGGGGTCTGTGTTGTGTGGGGTCTGTGTTGTGTGGGGTCTGAGTGGTGGGGTCTGTGTTGTGTGGGGTCTGTGTTGTGTGGGGTCTGTGTTGTGTGGGGTCTGTGTTGTGTGGGGTCTGTGTTGTGTGGGGTCTGTGTGGTGGGGTCTGTGTTGTGTGGGGTCTGTGTGGGGGGGGTCTGTGTTGTGTGGGGTCTGTGTGGTGGGGTCTGTGGTGTGTGGGGTCTGTGTTGTGTGGGGTTTGTGTGGTGGGGTCTGTGGGGTGGGATCTGTGTTGTGTGGGGTCGGTAGCGTGGTGGGGTCTGTGTTGTGTGGTCTGTGGTGTGGGGTCTGTGTTATGGGGTCTGTGTTGTGGGCTCTGCATGGCGGTGGAGTCTGTGTTGTGGGGTCTGTGTTGTGGGGTCTGCATGGTGGTGGAGTCTGTGTTGTGGGGTTTGTGTTTTGTGGTCTGTGTAGTGGGGTCTGTGTTGTGGAGTCTGCGTTGTGGGGTCTGTGTTGTGGGGTCTGTGTTGTGGGGTCTGTGTTGTGGAGTCTGTGTTGTGGGGTCTGCATGGTGGTGGAGTCTGTGTTGTGGGGTCTGTGTTTTGTGGTCTGTGTAGTGGGGTCTGTGTTGTGGGGCTGCATGGTGGTGGAGTCTGTGTTGTGGGGTCTGTGTTGTGGGGTCTGTGTAGTGGGGTCTGTGTTGTGGGGCTGCATGGTGGTGGAGTCTGTGTTGTGGGGTCTGTGTTGTGGGGTCTGTGTTGTGGAGTCTGTGTTGTGGGGTCTGTGTTGTGGGGTCTGTGTTGTGGGGTCTGTTTTGTGGGGTCTGTGTTTTGGGGTCTGTGTTGTGGGGTCTGTGTTGTGGGGTCTGCATGGTGGTGGAGTCTGTGTTGTGGGGTCTGTGTTGTGGGGTCTGCATGGTGGTGGAGTCTGTGTTGTGAGATCTGTGTTGTGGGGTCTGTGTTGTGGGGTCTGCATTGTGGGGTCTGTGTTGTGAAGTCTGTGTTGTTGGGTCTGTGTTGTTGGGTCTGCTTGGTAGTAGAGTCTGTGTTGTGGGGTCTGTGTTGTGGGGTCTGTGTTTGGGGGTCTGTGTTGTGGAGTCTGTTTTGTGGGGTCTGTGTTGTGGAGTCTGTGTTGTGGGGTCTGTGTTGTGGTGTCTGTGTTGTGGAGTCTGTGTTGTGGGGTCTGTGTTGTGGAGTTTGTGTTGTGGGGTCTGTGTTGTGGGGTCTGTGTTGTAGGTTCTGTGTTGTGGGGTCTGTGCTGTGGGGTCTGTGTTGTGGAGTCTGTGTTGTGGGGTCTGTGTTGTGGAGTCTGTGTTGTGGGGTCTGTGTTGTGGGGTCTGTGTTGTGGAGTCTGTATTGTGTGGTCTGCATGGGGGTGGAGTCTGTGCTATGGGGTCTGTGTTGTGAGGTCTGTGTTGTGGAGTCTGTGTTGTGGGGTCTGTTTTGTGGGGTCTGTGTTGTGGGGTCTGTGTTGTGGGGTCTGCATGGTGGTGGAGTCTGTGTTGTGAGGTCTGTGTTGTGGGGTCTGTGTTGTGGGGTCTGCATGGTGGTGGAGTCTGTGTTGTGGGGTCTGTGTTGTGGGGTCTGTGTTGTGGAGTCTGTGTTGTGGGGTCTGTGTTGTGGGGTCTGCATGGTGGTGGAGTCTGTGTTGTGGGGTCTGTGTTGTGGGGTCTGCATGGGGGTGGAGTCTGTGTTGTGGGGTCTGTGTTGTGGGGTCTGCATGTGGCTGGAGTCTGTGTTGTGGGGTCTGTGTTGTGGGGTCTGCATGGGGGTGGAGCCTGTGTTGTGGGGTCTGTGTTGTGGGTCTGTGTTGTGGGGTCTGCATGGTGGTGGAGTCTGTGTTGTGAGGTCTGTGTTGTGGGGTCTGTGTTGTGGGGTCTGCATGGTGGTGGAGTCTGTGTTGTGGGGTCTGTGCTGTGGGGTCTGTGTTGTGGGGTCTGTGTTGTGGAGTCTGTGTTGTGGGGTCTGTGTTGTGGGGTCTGCATGGTGGTGGAGTCTGTGTTGTGGGGTCTGTGTTGTGGGGTCTGCATGGGGGTGGAGTCTGTGTTGTGGGGTCTGTGTTGTGGGGTCTGCATGGGGCTGGAGTCTGTGTTGTGGGGTCTGCCTGGTGGTGGAGTCTGTGTTGTGGGGTCTGCAAAATCAAGCCCCCTTCTGCAATTCAAAATCAAACCACTTATCAATATAAAACCAAGCCACCGAGCAGTGCAAAATCAAGCTACTTTGTAATGTAAAATAAAATTCCTTTGTATTTTAAAACTAGCCACTTTAGAATGTAAATCAAGCCACACCATGAGACGGTAGGCACACAGAAAAAATCTCTGGAAGAGCCCCAGAAGTTGCTGCCACTGTTTCCATTTGGGCCTTGAAATCCTGCCGCCAACTTGCGCTGGGATTAGGGATTTTTTGCCCGCTTATCTGAACTTGGCGGCGGTGGATTAACGGGGAAAACTTTACGGGGGAGGGGGAGTGAGGGAAATAGTGTGGGCAAAATTGTGGCTGTTCCCACTTTTTCTCCCGAAATTAACATCGTGCGGGAAGTCGTGCGAAAGACTTGCGTAGCGATGGATTTAAGATGTTGCTTTGATTTTGTATATATGATATTTTTAATGGGCTCTTTTTCAATGCAATTCTATTCTGTGACGCTGACACAATGTTTTATATAATGTATGTCATAATATATATTAAATAACGTATGATAAATAATTAATTATTTATCATACGTTATTTTACAGGGTAACAGCCAAAAATCGTCAGGGGTTACTCAGCAGATTTAGACTAATTATGGTGTTCTGAGTCCGAATATCGCATTGATTTTGCTCTGTCAGGTCAACTTTTTGAGATATAGCCATAGACCTCCTGACGAGCTATACATATGACCACCTGACGAGCTCCATCAAATTTGATGGTGTAAATAAAAACTGAATTAATTTGGATGCGTTGACTTCTATTTTTTAAGGAAAACGGAAAAGATCGTCACGGATTCATCAGCTGATGATCCGCAGAAATTTGTTTTTTTACGAAAAAGTGATTTCTTTAAATTTCTGCAGCAAAAAATCCTGACCTGATTGAGCAAAACCAAGGTCATTTTCGGACTCAGAGCATCAAAATTAGTCTAATTCAGTTGGAAAACCCTGGACGATTTTCAAAACATATTTTTTTGTTACCCATTGATAATATATTAATATCACCCATTAATCCAATTAACATGTTGAATATTTTTTATTCGAGCTTATACATATACA
Source organism: Morinoia aosen (assembly GCA_030386875.1). NCBI lineage: Eukaryota > Metazoa > Arthropoda > Malacostraca > Amphipoda > Talitridae > Morinoia > Morinoia aosen. The sequence continues at coordinate 2,592,809 of CM059578.1, read as the reverse complement.
CACACAGTTTATACACTCATTGAATGTTTCTCGTTGAACACATCAATCCTTCAATTCATCGCATTCACTTACATATCTCCAAGTGAAAGCTTTACTCACGTCACAGCTTTAATACCCGAAATTGTCTGTGTAGGCAGTATAAGTATTACGCAAGTAATCCAAGACTTTGAACTATTGCTTATTGAATTGAAAGTTTTTAACATACATAAAATATTAACATATTAAGATATACAAAAATATTAACATATATGAATGTAGGTTATGTTATGTTAACATAAATAATTTTTAAATGTTAAGATGTTCGCAATAGTGCAGCACACATGTTGAGTATTGCTCGATTCATTGCTCATATATTCCTCTCAAATACTCAAAATTCAGTGTATATGTTCATACTTAAAAGTAATGTAGGCCTATTAATGTATGTTTATTAGTGTAGGAACTTCATAATGTATAATATTGTATAATATTTATGTGTAATTAGCGTATAATACTGTAAAATATATTTATAAATAACATTGTACATGCTTTTAAACATACATTGCATGATATTCAAAGTGTGAAATATTGGTTTTATTTTCAAAAAACTACGAACAATATTGTGTCTTTGGCGCATACCTACATTCGAACAACGCCCTACACTTGAATCTAAAATAAAAAATGCTTCGTAGTTTACTTCATCTAGACAACGATTATAAGTTTTTCTAACAATTTATTTAGGATACTAGAATAAAAATCCGAAATTTAAAATTAAATTCGGTAGTTGTTATCGAAATGGGATGTTGAAACTAGATTTTAGCAATGAAAATAAAATTAGGAATTGAAACTAAAGTTATGTATTAAAATTGAACGAAATATTTGAACTAAATTTAGAAATCAGAAACACAATAATTTTTTTATTCGTCGTAAATTTCTAATAGGAAATGCTTCTCTTTACCCGCACTCGTGCACTTTTATTCACTTCACCCTCTGCCCCACATTTTAAATACCTTCTTCAAACTCGCCACACACTCTTCCTTACTCTCTCATTTCTTTCTGCATACTCCCATTTCCCCCACCCTCAAATCCTCTTCCCTCACCCCCAAAACCCCATTCTACATTCCCCCTCACCCCACACCCTCACGTCAGTCCGACACACACACAACACCACAAAGATCATTGACTCCCCATCCTTGCTTTGCGACACTCGCCTCATTCTCGCCTCCACACTCCCGAACACCCCTACAATTTCAACTTTTTTCCCATTCCCCAATCCCCATACATCCCCAAGAATGCTAAAACACCTTACAATCCACACTCCCCCTTTTCCCTAACACCCCTTTCCCCCGCATTTCCATTCTAACACCCCACGCCTCCCTCCCCCTCTTTCTCCCCTTTATTCCCACACACTCTTCTACCCCCCACACCACCCCTACACCTCGCACACCCCCCTAGAACCCCACATCACCCCTACACCCCCATACCCCCACCCCCCCAAACACCTCACAGCCCCACACCTCCCATTGCCATGAGTGCGACGTGCGCAATCTAAGTTGGACTGGGCTGGTCAGCGCCGTGTCCCCTGACGCTCATTTCCCGCGATGGAATCCTGGGACAACGAGCGTGTGACTGGCCCTCACCCTGACCCCACCCTGCCCTCACCCTGCCCTCACCCTGCCCTCACCCTGCCCTCACCCTGCCCTCACCCTGCCCTCACCCTGCCCTCACCCTGCCCTCACCCTGCCCTCACCCTGCCCTCACCCTGCCCTCACCCTGCCCTCACCCTGCCCTCACTCTGCCCTCACCCTGCATTCACCCTGCCCTCACCCTGCCCTCACTTCACAATCACCTTGCCTCAGCCATTGGGGATTACTCTCACTCTAAAAGTTTAAATATATTTAATATAATATTAATCATACCTTATATATACGTAAATAATTAAGTATAGTAATGAAATATCAGTATTATGAAACTTGCCATCGTGTTTACTTAATATTCCGTCGAAGTGAGATCATATATCCATCAATCCATAAATCCAATTTTCTATTAATTTATAAATCCACAAATCTATAAATACATATATACATAAATCCACAAATCCACCTAACCTGAAAGTCACAAAACCGGTCATCCATAACTCCATAAATCCATTACTGCATGAATCTGTTCTCCTTATCTTCATATCTCCATACATCCGTATCTCCATATCCCTCTATAAACCATCTCGCCATATCTCCATACATCCGTATCTCCATATCCCTCTATAATCCATCTCGCCATATCTCCATACATCCGTATCTCCATATCCCTCTATAATCCATCTCGCCATATCTCCATACATCCGTATCTCCATATCCCTCTATAATCCATCTCGCCATATCTCCATACATCCGTATCTCCATATCCCTCTATAATCCATCTCGCCATATCTCCATACTTCCATATCTCCATATCCCTCTATAATCCATCTCGCCATATCTCCATACATCCGTATCTCCATATCCCTCTATAATCCATCTCGCCATATCTCCATACTTCCGTATCTCCATATCCCTCTATAATCCATCTCGCCATATCTCCATACTTCCATATCTCCATATCCCTCTATAATCCATCTCGCCATATCTCCATACTTCCGTATCTCCATATCCCTCTATAATCCATCTCGCCATATCTCCATACATCCGTATCTCCATATCCCTCTATAATCCATCTCGCCATATCTCCATACATCCGTATCTCCATATCCCTCTATAATCCATCTCGCCATATCTCCATACATCCGTATCTCCATATCCCTCTATAATCCATCTCGCCATATCTCCATACTTCCGTATCTCCATATCCCTCTATAATCCATCTCGCCATATCTCCATACATCCGTATCTCCATATCCCTCTATAATCCATCTCGCCATATCTCCATACATCCGTATCTCCATATCCCTCTATAATCCATCTCGCCATATCTCCATACTTCCGTATCTCCATATCCCTCTATAATCCATCTCGCCATATCTCCATACATCCGTATCTCCATATCCCTCTATAATCCATCTCGCCATATCTCCATACTTCCGTATCTCCTTATCCCTCTATAATCCATCTCGCCATATCTCCATACATCCGTATCTCCATATCCCTCTATAATCCATCTCGCCATATCTCCACAAATACATAAAATCAAGCCACTTTTCCATCAGGTCATTCCGCCATCAAGCCACTTTCCATCAAGCCACCCCTATACAAGCCACCCCTCCATCAAGCCACCCCCCCATCAAGCCACCCCTCCATCAAGCCACCCCTCCATCAAGCCATCCCTCCATCAAGCCACCCCTCCATCAAACCACTTTTCCATCAAGTCACCCCGCCATCAAGCCACTTTTCCATCAAGTCACCCCGCCATCAAGCCACTTTTCCATCAAGTCACCCCGCCATCAAGCCACCCCTCCATCAAGCCATCCCTCCATCAAGCCACCCCTCCATCAAGCCACTTTTCCACCAAGTCACCCCGCCATCAAGCCACTTTTCCATCAAGTCATCCCGCCATCAAGCCACTTTTCCATCAAGTCACCCCGCCATCAAGCCACTTTCCATCAAGCCACCCCTCCATCAAGCCACCCCTATACAAGCCACCCCTCCATCAAGCCACCCCTCCATCAAGCCATCCCTCCATCAAGCCACCCCCCATCAAGCCACTCCTCTATCAAGCCACTCCTCCTTCAAGCCATCCCTCCATCAAGCCCCCCCCATCAAGCCACCCTCCATCAAGCCACCCCTATACAAGCCACCCCTCCATCAAGCCACCCTTCCATCAAGCCATCCCTCCATCAAGCCACCCCTATACAAGCCACCCCTCCATTAAGCCACCCCTCCATCAAGCCATCCCTCCATCAAGCCACCCCTCCATCAAGCCACCCCTCCATCAAGCCACTTTTCCATCAAGTCACCCCGCCATCAAGCCACTTTTGCATCAAGTCACCCCGCCATCAAGCCCCTTTTCCATCAAGTCACCCCGCCATCAAGCCACCCCTCCATCAAGCCATCCCTCCATCAAGCCACCCCTCCATCAAGCGACTTTTTCACCAAGTCACCCCGCCATCAAGCCACTTTTCCATCAAGTAACCCCGCCATCAAGCCACTTTTCCATCAAGTCAGCCCGCCATCAAGCCACTTTTCCATCAAGTCACCCCTCCATCAAGCCACCCCTATACAAGCCACCCCTCCATCAAGCCACCCCTCCATCAAGCCATCCCTCCATCAAGCCACCCCCCATCAAGCCACTCCTCCATCAAGCCACTCCTCCATCAAGCCATCCCTCCATCAAGCCATCCCTCCATCAAGCCACCCCTATACAAGCCTCCCCTCCATCAAGCCACTCCTCCATCAAGCCACTCCTCCATCAAGCCACTTTTTCATCAAGTCACCCCGCCATCAAGCTACCCCTCCATCAAGCCACTCTCCATCAAGCCACTCTGCCATCAAGCTACCCCTCCATCAAGCCACCCCTTCATCAAGCCACCCCTCCATCAAGCCACCCCGCCATCAAGCCGCCACCCCTCCACCAAGCCAACCCTCCATCAAGCCACCCTACCATCAAGCCACTCCTCCATCAAGCCACCTTTCCATCAAGCCACCCCTCCATCAAGCCACCCCGCCATCAAGCCACTCCTCCATCAAGCCACCCCTCCATCAAGCCATCCCTCCATCAAGCCACCCATCTATCAAGCCGCCATCAAGACGGACCAGTACATGAGGCCCGATCAAACGCGCGCCATCAAAGCAAGGGCCGCGTTTTTGCTACAAGTTTAGGCCTAAAAATAGGCCTCCTTCTGGCGCCGTTATTTAATTCAATGAAGCCGAGCATCATTGATGAATCTCGCGCTCATTTTTGTGAGCGTAAATTGCCTCTTGATGCAAATTTGCATCAACAGCGATGCCCCCTCGTGCATCCCCTCTTTGGCAAGCGCGATGCAGCATTTGCATCGCTTGCGATCGCAGGCAAATTTGGCATCAGTGGCGGCATCGTTTGTCTCCTGGCGATGCGGGGTGTTGTGTTTGTGTTGTTTTTTTGCGTGTTTGTTGTTGTTTTATTCTGAAGGTGTGGGCTTCACGTCTATTGTTCATATAATGAAACGCCATGTGTTTCCTTAAATCAATGAAAAAATAAATTTATATATATAATTTTCTACGCAATTTCTGCCATGTTATTACACTGGGCACCTCACTGAACACATTCCGTTGGTCAGTGCGTGTGTCTGTGACGCTCACCAGGACGCCCAATGACCGTATCTGGGATACGAGTTTCACCAGTGCACAAGTACAAGAATATTTTAATGGCGGGTACTGTTGGGATGGATATATTTGTTGGGCATCCACGTCTGCAAGATTTGTTCCAGCAAAATATCCAATGCCCTCATTTTTGACGGGCCGTTTACACTATTTGTAGTACGTACATTACGTGTATCCTCGTGTTATAGTTAAACTCTGCCTCTATGCTCAATGTATGCATAATGTAAGTTTGTCGTACATGAGTATTTAAAGGCTTTGCGGTACGTGTATTGCAGCATGACGGTGCTGCAGAAAATGAGACTGTTATTTAGGGCATAATTTTTCAATAATTAATGTAATATAAATTAATGTAAAAAATATGTTCGGCCGCTTTGCTTCCATTTTTAGTATGGTTATTAAAAAATGCATTTCAATATTTCCCTTGAACATGAAAAAATCATCCGACAAAAAAGAAGAATTTAAACGATCAGAAAAATATAGGGGTTTATAGTAAAAATGCCTACTGATGTCACAGGTGACGTCACAATGACTTCATACGTTGACTTCACCCTGTCAAAAATACGCGTTGAATCATTTCAATCAATTTGATAAGATTATGTCTGACTAGGTTGGGCTAGCTTAGGTACCCGTTGTCTCATGTTTGGTAAAATAAATAAAAACATTAAAAATAGTAAAAAACCAAGAATTTTAGACCCTTATTACTAAAATCAGTACCCTCATTTCCCAATTTTTTTAAATGCAAAATTTTTTCTGGAAATTTCTCGCAGAAATTGAGCCCCCCGCCACAGACCCCGCCCCACGCCTCACCGCCGTGGACGTGGGGTACTCCGAGTACCACGACCTGCTGCCTCAGTACGACCTCACCGACCAGGGCACCACCGCACCCAAGTACTACAACAAAGGTACGCGTCTCGTGGTGGTACTGGCACACCTGGTGCTCGACGGGGAGAGGGTGGGGGTCTGGGTGTGTGTCGTGGTACTGGTGTGTGTTGTGGTACTCATTGTAGTATTTGTGCATGTTGTGGTACTCATTGGGGTACTTGTGCATGTTGTGGTACTCATTATGGTACCTGAGAATGTTGTGGTGCTGTTGCATGTTGTGATTCCAACTGTAGTACTGGATGCTTAGTGTGGTATCAATTGTGTTGGGACTGTATGCGTGGTGCAGGTGAATGTTGGGGTATCCATGGTGGGACTGATGCTACTTGAGGTTCTAATTGTGTTATGGTTTGTGGTACTGTGATGCTTGGTGAGTTACTAGAAGAGGTTAAAACACTAAATTTATTATTTGTGATAATATGTTGCATGCCTGTTACAGGTAGTAGTGTAGGTTATCCATATGTGTGGCATTGGTGGACATACTAACCACGGTACTGGTAATGTTAGTGAAAGATGTGATGTGAGGCAAACTGATAGTGTTAGAGGAGATATACTGGAACGCATACTGTTACTCAGTACTTGTATGTATACAGATAGAGGGTACTTATTTAGGGGTACTTCTCTCCCCTCCGTAATAGGCGGGCTCCCAACACTTAAGGGAGTCATCCGAGCGATTTTTAAATTTTGAACCGATTGATCTAAAATTTGGCCAGTATATGTATTTGTTGAAAATAAACATATTTTACTCGAGTAACTTTTTCGATTTAGGAATTATTTTGTTTGAAAAATACGAAATATTAGTTTTTTTGGTACATTTTTATGGATATTTCAAAAGAATATAACTCATTGAGTTTTTATGCTGGACCAAAAGCAAAGACAGTTTTAGAATCTTTAAAGCATTGTAAACAAAGTTACGCTTTTAAATTTTAAATTTCCCGTTTTATTTGCTTTCCATATGGGGTCGAAAATTCACGATTTTTGGTCCCCTAACACCCACCTAGAGGGGGGGTATCTAGTGTCCTTATCGCCATAAAATTTTAGGACTGAATAGTCCACCACCTATGGGTCCTTTTTCAACAACAACAAAATAAATGCTCATCGGACCGACAGGGGCCTGGCAAGGGCCTGGATGACCCCCTTAAGTTAACAAATTTGAATTTAAACAGCCTCACATGTCCCTGAAAAACAACTGAATATTTTGCGGTTCGAACCTGCGTTCGTGTTCACACGACCTGAGTCAAGCACGCTACCGCCTCTGCCACGACGGAGACCGGGAGAATGTGCAATGCTGCCGATATATTTACCCAATTTCTCAAAATTTTCACGCTTCCGATAGCATAAACATAAAATACCCTCACTACCATGCCCCCTTCACCACCGTACCCCCCTCATTACCGTGCCTCCCTCACCACCGTGCCCCCCTCATTACCGTGCCCCCCTCACTACCGTGCCCCCACAGAGCGGCAGCACATCGCCAAGTACGAGAGTTCAGGCATCAACGACATCACCACCGACCGCCACTCCAAGATGCCACCTAGAGGTAGGGGGCACCTAGGTGAGGCACCTAAATAGGTGTATCTGAGGGGGGATGTATGTTCATATACCGAGGGTAGAGGTGGTGTGTCACCTAGAAGTGTGGGGTGTCACTTAGAGGTGTGGGGTGTGTCACCAAGAAGTTTGAAGAGCTTTAATGGTTTGAATGTTTTATATACCTAAAACCTGTACATATTTACAAATAAATATGAAAAATGAATATCCCACAATAAAAATTGAAATATATAACATTTAACACATAATTTGAACATTGAAGCAAATTATCTGCGAGACCATCAAGAAATGAAATAATTTAAGAGCAAAGTTTAATTTATTCTACGGTGTGCTACGATAATTTTAGAGCTGTACATGTGCTTCTAATTCAGTGTACATGTGTTTCTAAGTCAGAAATACGTAAAACATGCACAGGAAGCGAAGATGTCTAACAGATAAATCCGTACAAGTTTGTTAAGTCGTTGGTAACCCTTATCCAGTGCTGATTGGCAACACTGACCCAACCTAGTTATAGCTCGTTAACTAACAAGTTCATTATGTAACCAACTTATCACCTGAATAACCGTCTACTTGACCATTTGACCTTGAGGTATCACCAACACAATTCATTGCACATTATTACAACCAATCAAACGTTCAACCATATGTGAATTTGTCGTGCTGGCCACAGCCCTGCCTACGTTACACAATCCCTAAAGTATCCCAAAAAACGTTTATGGTTTTTGCACGCGTCTCGATGAGTCTGGCCAAAACCAAAGAGCCCCAGAAGACTAGAAGTCACTACATTTTAACGCCTCGTTTTCTGGCTGGCCTCAAAATGAGTGCCAATGCAAATCCAAATGCGCCACTCTCGACATCAGCCAAGATGATGTCTGGCAGCGTCATGACGACCCACAGAGGCCTGAAGCAGCTGGACCTAACCTCCTATGCACCAGGTAAAGTCATTTCTATAGGAAGAATACACCTCCTCTTGTTCAGCTGGCCAATATAAAGACTGCATTTCAAACAAACTGAATGACGTCACCATTGTCGCATGTCGTTAGGCCAATGGCGGTTCCAGATTTGAGGCTAGCAGTGTTGCCAGATGCAATCTGAGCGCTGCTATTGGCTCGATGCCGTGACGTCAGAATTGTAACACGGTGGGGGGAAATGATGACTGGTTTCACGCTACCTTGTTGCTCTACCATGGGCCTAACCTCGCATGAACAAGGTAAGAGGCATCTTTTGACCGAAAGAATGAAAAATAATTGCTTGAACAGGCAAGAAATGTTTGAACTAGATTACACCAAACTTCTCGGTCATCAAGCTCTTATCTGAAGAGAAGAATTTCACGGATGAAAGGGTCCTCCATACACGGAATGACCGCTGGAGCGCCTTCCCATGCAGTGAGGTCCAATACACAATGACAACGAAGAAGCAAGCCAGATAGAGTTATGAACATTCAAGTGAGGGCGACGTGTAAACTCATTTCTTTGCGAGAAAATTAATACGGTGGTCTATTTAAAGGTCGTAAAGGACAAACTTACCTCTTAGATGAAGGATAAAGCTGTTGGTAAGGAGCATATGTTTCAACAGGACTCAGCCCCGGCAACACGGCAAAAAAAAACAGTGAATATGATCAAGGGGTCCAGCATGAGATCTGTGGCCCTCCAACTCACCTGACCTTAACCTCTTAGACAACCATATCTGGGTGCAAATCAAATCCAAGGCATGTGGGAAGCATTCCAACCGCATCACGGCCCTCAAAGAAAGAAAGAAATGATGTTTTTATTTCAATCAAACCTGATACATACCATCTTGTACATTGGTTTTCAAATGCCTTATAACTAATAGTTGAACGCAATGACGGTTACTCCGGTCAAGCCAATACCCATTCCCGATACCTGGGTAGGGTGGGGAATTGTGGCTGAGTTCTTGCTTCTCCCAAAGGGGAGAATCACCGGGAGACAATGCCGGGATTCGAACTGCCGACCCTTCTCATGGCCGGAGGTGGCCACATTGACTTGAAAATTTATCCCATAGACCTGTTCAATAAACTAACAAAATTCTATAATATTCTTTTTATTATTCCCTGAGCTATCCCTGAGCTATTAAATAATAGAAAATTGTACGGATTTGTCTGTGAGACCCATGGCTTTAATGCTAACTTCGAAGTGTGAGATATTCGAATTTGTCATCATATTATCTAAGTTTACATGTACATGCCATGCACATATCATTTGTATCTCCGAAGTAGACCCCAAACTCAAATAATAAGATCAAATTTTATTTTTAGACACCAATTTTTGAATCCAGGCAAATATCTTTTCTTTTCCAGAAGACAATTTCTATTTCAAATAGAAAATTTATTTTTAGCACATCAAATTTCAAATTCCGACCTCCAATTTTAATGTATTAAACCCCAAAATTTATTTTTTAGTATTTTAATTAATATTCTACGATCCAATTTTATCTTCAACCCGAAAATATCCTTTCTATGCTTCAAACTTCATGTTCATTCACCACACTTCATTAACCAAGTATTTGATTTATTTTCAGATTTAAATTTCATCTTTAGATTGAAAATTAATTTTAGAACCCTAAATTTCCTATTCAGAACCCAGATTTTACAATCAGTCTAAACATTTCACATTCAAACCTCCCAAATTTCACATTCAAACCTCTCAAATTTCACATTCACACCTCTCAAATTTCACATTCAAACCTCTCAAATTTCACATTCAGACCTCCCATATTTCACATTCAAACCTCTCAAATTTCACATTCAGACCCCATATTTCACATTCAGACCTCCCATATTTCACATTCAGACCTCCCATATTTCACATTCAGACCTCCCATATTTCACATTCAAACCTCTCAAATTTCACATTCAGACCCCATATTTCACATTCAGACCTCCCATATTGCACATTCAGACCTCCCATATTTCACATTCAAACCTCTCAAATTTCACATTCAGACCCCATATTTCACATTCAGACCTCCCATATTTCACATTCAAACCTCTCAAATTTCACATTCAGACCCCATATTTCACATTCAGACCTCCCCAATCCCACAGTCAGACCCCAAATTTCATATTCAAACCTCCCATATTTCACATTCAGACCTCCCAAATTGAACATTCAGACCCCAAATTCCACATTCAGACTCTTAAATTCACATTCAGACCCCAAATTTCACATTCAGACATCCCATATTTCACATTTAAACCTCTCAAATTTCACATTCAGACCCCAAATTTCACATTCAGACATCCCATATTTCACATTCAAACCTCTCAACTTTCACATTCAGACCCAAAATTTCACATTCAGACCCCAAATTTCACATTCAGACCCCAAATTTCACATTCAGACCTCCCATATTTCACATTCAAACCTCTCAAATTTCACATTCAGACCCCAAATTTCACATTCAGACCTCCCATATTTCACATTCAAACCTCTCAAATTTCACATTCAGACATCGCATATTTCACATTCAAACCTCTCAAATTTCACATTCAGACCCCAAATTTCACATTCAGACCTCCCAAATTTCACATTCAGACCTCAAATATCCCATTCAGACCCTCACATTCACATTCAGACCTCAAATTTCATATTCAGACCCCAAAACTTCCCATTCAGACCCTCATATTTCACATTCAGAACTCAAATTTCCCATTCAGACCTTCACATTCACATTCAGACTCCAAATTTCACATTCAGACCCCAAATTTCACGTTTAGACCCCCAAAATTTACATTCAGACCCCAAACTTCATATTCAGACCCCAAATTTCACATTTAGACCCCAACTTTAATTTTCTCTTTACAGACCCCAAAAGCCACTATCAAGACCGCCACCGCAGGCCCCCAGACTTCATGTTCCCCCTTCCTGGCAGCTCTGGGACCCCCATCCGTGGGGTCTATTTCCCTCTCCTGCTAGTGGCTGCTTGTTACGTGCTAATGACGTGCTAGTGACGTACTAGTGACGTGCTAGTGACGTGCTAGTGACGTGCTAGTGACGTGCTAGTGGCGTGCTAGTGACGTGCTAGTGACGTACTAGTGACGTGCTAGTGACGTGCTAGTGACGTGCTAGTGACGTGCTAGTGACGTGCTAGTGACGTGCTAGTGACGTGCTAGTGACGTGCTAGTGACGTGCTAGTGACGTGCTAGTGACGTGCTAGTGACGTGCTGGTGACGTGCTAGTGACGTGCTAGTTACAGCCAACTACTGGCTGCAGCAAGCTTGATCTGAAGGTCACTAGTTCTACTAGTGGAAAATTAGTTACTGATTAATTAATATTTTAACGTTAAGTTACATTTAATTTGGTAATTATTATTTTTTCGGTGCTCCAATGAGCGACATCGATATTATGATTATTAAATGTGGTTAATAATTAGTGTAAAATTGCGGCTCTAAATATGATTGTTAGGTAATTAACAATTATTGTAAACTTTTGTTTACAATTATTAGTTATTTAGGTGTTTAATTGCAGCTCCAATTATGAGTTATTTAATTCTTTCAATGCTGCTCCAATTATTAGTTATCAAGAATGGCTCTCAATTGACGGCTTTTATAGTTAGATTATTAGTGATTATTATCAATTAGATAGATGCATCAAATGAATAATTATTTGAAAACTATGTGACTATTAAAACTATTATTTGAAAACTTGCGTTGTACACATTTTGATTTCAACATTTTTGTTATTAATTAAAAACTTTAATGAAGAAAATGACTGCAATTATTGGAGAAAAAATGTAAACATGTTTATGCTATAATAATACTTCGAAATTTTTCTGCTTTTTTTTCGGCGAAAAATTTGGGCAAGTTATATTTTCGTTTTGAAAAGTCAGCATATAATTTTTACGTTATATTTTCATATTTGAAGATATCTCTCAGAAAATAATTTCCCGTGAAAAAGGGAAAAAACCTTTTGAAATATTTTTTCGAATCACTTAGCGGTAAAAATTAATTTTATTACATAATAAAATGATAAAATAGCGTGAAACATAACCTATGTATTGCTTAAATACTTCATGAAAGAAGCTGCTTCACTGATGCGCTAGTGAAAATTTACAAACGAGAACTCCAACATCAAAAATTCTAATAAAACTTCTACATAAAATTTTCAAATTCACTGCTCAGTGATGCAAGTATACATTTTTTTTTAATATTTTATTAGATAAGTTAAGAGTGTTTGGTTCGTTGAAAGAAGGTTCTAAAATATCAAATATTAAATTATATTATTGAGTATTATGGGAAAAATGTAACGGGAGACATAAGTAATATTATCGAATATAACCCTATAAATACTACATAAAATTCGTGTATTATCATTCAATATTACTGCATAAATAACACTGGAGATTTAGTAATATTATTAAATATTCACCGATAAATAGTACTGGAGGTACAAGCAATAACATTAAATATTACAGGATATATTGCATTACGCGGATAAATGTAAGTTTGCAGAAATTCAGACGAAAATAAAACGACCTCCCAGAAGCTAATTTGTTAATCAATATAAAAATGAAATTAACTTTTGTGTAGGCGGCCGTCACCTAATCTTTCAGTCCCATTCTAACTATAAAATAAAGAGACATTTCCTAAGAAAAGTTAATCATTGAGTAAAATAAATCATTTTATTCTGATAAATAAATCGAGGCACGTGAAACTTGTCGAAACTCGAAGCAATGACGGCTTTTTATCATACATTACGTGTATATAAATACTCCTACACAATACTATTGTGTAGGAATACTATTGTATAATATTCCTACTATTGTGTAGTGATGAGGCTAAACACAATATCATTGTCATAATGATAGCAGCTAGCTACTAATAATGCTAATCTGGTGTTGCTGTTAGATTTAATTAATTCAATCACCCATTTGATTAATGGGTGATTATCCACACTGCATGCGATGATCATCATCATCATCCTGGTGTTAACATAATTCTTAAATATTATCATTGAAGTTGATCATCACTGAGCTTCGGTTGTATTATTCACTCGATTACTTCAATTATAATCAACGATGATTGTTAATTATCATCATTAATGGCTCATTAACTCCATTTATCAGCTGCTGGCGCTAATCACAGCCCTTAAAGGTCGCTAATCAATCATTATCATTTAAAGTTGTCAATTAATCATCACCCACTAATCTCCATCACAATTATAATCACTAGTTAATAATCATCTATCGATCCTAATCAATGCCCGGCACTTACGGCCGATAATTGATCATCAGAGCAATTCGCTAACTTGATAATTGAACTTTCGTTCACTAATCAATAGAATTAGCACCACATACAGTAAGTATATAAGGGGTCTGTAAATGCAGTTTATGTATATAAAGCTCCATGTAACTTATGCTTGTTATATGTGCGTCTTCTGTGATCGCCGCCGTGTGTACGTGCGAATTTGTGTGTGTGGATGTACTCAAATTAAGATAACATCTGTTATTTTATTGAATTAATGAATACTTTTGTCTATTATTTCAGTTGTAGCTCAAATTTTAATTGATGAGTTGATACGATTATCCAAGGATTATTTAATTGAATCCTAGGATAATTAAATTGAATCCTAGGATTGTTTAATTGAATCCTAGGATTATTCAATTGAATCCTAAAATTATTTAATTCAACGCCAAGATTATGTAGTTGAGACCCACAACTATTTAAGTGTATTCTACAATTTTTTGATCGAGTTCTGCGATTGTTTAATTGTACCATATATTAAATGATGTGCAGTAGCTGATAATTATATCACTGATAGATGCGCTCTCCAACACAATATCTTGAAAATATGCTTTTCGTGGAAATTACTACAAGACTTCCGCTGCGCTGTTCACATATCTTATGCACGTAAGAGAAATTGCTGAGAAATTGTGAGAATATTCTGTTGTGAAACTGTGCGTTTTGTGAATTACTTTGATTCTTTTAAGAAGAAAATTCTAGGGAATAGAAAACCATTTCATAAGTATAGAAAACCATTTCATAAGTATAGAAAACCATTTCATAAGTATAGAAAACAATTTCTTAAGCAAAGGAATCAAATTTTTGAGTAAAAAAAAACAATTTATTAAGTATAAAAAACAGTTAAAAGAAAAATAATAAATGTTGCATTTTCATCATTATCATAATTGTTGAAGTTGTTTTCAAAATAACATCGGCTTTCATTTTTATTTTATGTGTGGCTTTAAATAACTTTCTTATCAGAATTAAAATTAAAACTGAGGATAATTACACAACATGTCATTATGACACGAGTACTTATTTACTCTATTGTTATTTCTGTGACAAGTATTTCAGTAAATTTCAATATAAATAAAAATTAATCCATGAGGAAAAAAAATTATCATCATCCCAATATATGTATGACAAATTTATTCAAAACAGTCGAGTGTTACCGATAAAGTTCTTATTATTTGCCATTGAATTTATTCTTTAAATACATTTTCAATGAAATTTAAGAAAACGATTTTTCTCCTCATAATATCCGTATTTAAAATTTGCCGACTTTTAAGGGGCGTTTATGTACATTGAAAAGGAATAAAACACATTACAGTATACAGGGTGTTTCAAAAATACACGGCATAATTTCAGGTATGTATTTCCCACATGTAGACAATCAAAATAGTTCATTACAACATATGTCCGGAAATGCTTCATTTCCGAGTTATGGCCTTCACAACATTGAAATTCACCGGAACGTTTTTCTTTCCGCAGGTCGTTGCCATTACAGAAGATGTTCAAAATGACCACCTCCTGCTTGAATACAGACCTCACATCGATGTCTCATTGACCTGCGAACACGATCCCACACTCCAGGAATGTTGCGTATGTCCTCAGAGCGTGCCACAATTCGATTCCGAAGGGATTCCAAATCAGGCACCGGAGACGAATAAACCAATGATTTTAAATGGCCCCACAAGTAGAAATCGAGAGGGTTCAGATCAGGTGAGCGTGGAGGCCAAGCAATTGGGCCACCTCTACCTATCCATCGATCAGGAAATCTTCGATCCAAGTACCGGCGAGCCGTACGACTGAAGTGTGCAGGAGCGCCGTCATGCAAGAAGTGAGCGTGCTGACGATCGATCAGTGGAGTGTCGTCATAAACATCAGGTATGATGTTTTCCAGGAAGTTTGTGTACGCCTGCCCCGTAAGTCTGTTTACAAGTACATGGGGTCCAACTAACCGATCACCAATGATACCGGCCCACATGTTGAGGGAGAACCGCACCTGGTGATGAGATACAACAGTTGCATTTGGGTTTTCATACGCCCATACATGCTGATTGTGGAGATTTGTTATGCCATCTCGTGTGAACTGTGCTTCATCTGTAAATAATACTAAGGCAGGAAAGTTCGGATTTGCAGCACATTGCTGCAAGAACCACTGACAGTACCTAACTCGTGCAGGGTAATCTGCTGGTGACAGCGCCTGTACACGTTGCAAATGGTAAGGATACAATTGATACTCTTTCAGCAGTCTCCAGACAGTCGTATGGGGAACATTCACTTGCAACGCTAACCTTCGTGTGCTGATAGAAGGAGTTCTGTTCACAATCTCCAGAATCTCCTCCTGTTCTTCTGGAGTTGTAGATCTTGGTCGTCCCCTTCCCAATCCAGGAGAGTCAAATTTTCCATACTCGCACAGACGCTGATGGAGACTTACAAATGTCTTCCGATCTGGACATTGTCGCTGTGGGTACCTCTCCTGGTACAAACGACGAGCCAGCGCAGCATTGCCGTCTGCCTTACCGTAGATCAAGTGCATCTCTGCCAGCTCCTGATTTGTGTACATGACACACAGTCGAACGCCAAACACAACACTGAATTTAACCTTCGCCTAGGAATGATCTGTCAGAGTGCCCTCTTAATGTGTCCTTTGACGGCAACGACCTGCGGAAAGAAAAACGTTCCGGTGAATTTCAATGTTGTGAGACCATAACTCGGAAATGAAGCATTTCCGGACATATGTTGTAATGAACTATTTTGATTGTCTACATGTGGGAAATACATACCTGATATTATGCCGTGTATTTTTGAAACACCCTGTATAAATATGTATATATGAACCATATATGTAATATACATGCATGTATATACCTATATAATAATATGTGTACATATATGTTTATGTATGTATATATATGTATGTATTTACATATATGTGTACCGTGTATATATATACACATCTGTGTACATAGGTAAGGTTCAATAGATGTACTACCGATCACCATCACTACAGTAGGAGTTAGCCTAAAGAGCCTATATATGTGACCCGTGCCAGCGGCCAGGCCTCGAGTGTAACATAGTAATAATCTGATGCTAAAGATGAACTCTAGTGACTACCTAGCGTGTAGGCTGCGTGTACGTGTGCTGCGTGTACGCGTGCTGCGTGTACTTGTGCTGCGTGTACTTGTGCTGCGTGTACTTGTGCTGCGTGTACTTGTGCTGCGTGTACTTGTGCTGCGTGTACTTGTGCTGCGTGTACTTGTGCTGCGTGTACTTGTGCTGCGTGTACTTGTGCTGCGTGTACTTGTGCTGCGTGTACTTGTGCTGCGTGTACTTGTGCTGCGTGTACTTGTGCTGCGTGTACTTGTGCTGCGTGTACGTGTGCTGCGTGTACTTGAGCTGCGTGTACTTGTGCTGCGTGTACTTGTGCTGCGTGTACTTGTGCTGCGTGTACTTGTGCTGCGTGTACTTGTGCTGCGTGTACTTGTGCTGCGTGTACGTGTGCTGCGTGTACTTGTGCTGCGTGTACTTGTGCTGCGTGTACTTGTGCTGCGTGTACTTGTGCTGCGTGTACTTGTGCTGCGTGTACTTGTGCTGCGTGTACTTGTGCTGCGTGTACGTGTGCTGCGTGTACTTGTGCTGCGTGTACTTGTGCTGCGTGTACTTGTGCTGCGTGTACTTGTGCTGCGTGTACTTGTGCTGCGTGTACTTGTGCTGCGTGTACTTGTGCTGCGTGTACGTGTGCTGCGTGTACTTGTGCTGCGTGTACTTGTGCTGCGTGTACTTGTGCTGCGTGTACTTGTGCTGCGTGTACTTGTGCTGCGTGTACTTGTGCTGCGTGTACTTGTGCTGCGTGTACTTGTGCTGCGTGTACTTGTGCTGCGTGTACTTGTGCTGCGTGCAACACAAAGTGTAAATATTAATTAGGTCCTAGTTAGTCGGGTGATTATCAGATGAGTAATTTGTACATTTGAGGTGGTGCTCAGTGAGAAGCTTATGCCATCTCCCTAACTATCTGCGAGTCACATGGAAGATTGCACTCTTGAATCATGTACTTATTTGCGTGTTGCGCGTGATCTTTTTCCATAATATGTATGTGTTCTTTACTGATGCATTTAACTTTACTGTAGGCAGCCCGATGCAGCTTCTGCAAAAAAAAAATTCCTAAAAGTTTCAAAACCCACAAATAACTTAAATAGGCGTTTAGAAGGCATTCTAAAGTTGTTGCCAGATGAAATAAAGTTATTGCCAGATGAAAGATGTTGTTGTTGCCAGGTGCAATAAAGTTATCGCCAGATGCAATAAAGTTATTGCCAGATGCAATAAAGTTATTGCCAGATGCAATAAAGTTATTGCCAGATGCAATAAAGTTATTGCCTGATGCAAGATGTTGTTGTTGCCAGATGCAATAAAGTTATCGCCAGATGCAAGATGTTGTTGTTGCCAGATACAATAAAGTTGTCGCCAGATGCCAGGTGGTGAGCTTCGTTTTCGTGCGCTGTTCCATCCATGTATTTATGCGGTTCAGAAACTACATAAATATTCAGTTATGAAGTTGTGCGTTTTAGGAATTCGTTTTATTTATCTTAAATAGGTGGATTTCAATGGGCACCAAATTAATGTATTTTATCGTGCATTACACTACGTATTTAATTTCGTATTAAGTTTTTAACTTATTTTCATTATTCTTTAATAACTTTTATTAGTACAATCACTATTTGATCTCCCCATTAATGTGTATGTAATTAGGTACTCAGTTATTGTTTTTAATTGTGCATTAAACGGCGTGTATAATTTTGTGTTAAAATGGAAATTTTTTTTATTAATTCAATTCATTACAAGCTATACATACACATAACTGCTAAATGAGAACATTGCATTATAACATGATTTAGGTACCGAATTTTCCCTTATATTATTTTTTCTCCAAATTTCATCCCGTATTCATCCCGTTTTCATCCAATATTCATCTAATATTCATATTCATTAAATTAAATATTCATATTCATTAAATTCATATTCATTAAATATTCATTAAATCTTTATCCAATACTCATGCAACATTCATCTATTATCCCCCCATATTCATCCAATATTCATTCAATAGTCCAATTTCTTGGCGTGTAAGCTGGTTCAGGAATGCACCTAGCATTTTTGTACCAAAACACAGCAATTCATTAAAATCTATATTTCTGTCTACTTATAAAATGCAGCGTTTCGACGTATCTCACATCATCCTCAGGCTGGAAAAAATACCGAATAATTTTCAGTCACATTGGAAAAACGCAAAAACTAAAACCTAAGTAATATAGACTAGATATGTGGATCACAAAAAACGAATGCGACTAGACAAAGGATCAATTTTTATCACAGAAATAGCAAGCATGACGAGATATGTTGTACAAAAACCTCGATGTTCATCACACGAGAGACAAGAGCGAAATGGTCGAGCAGCTTCGTCGCACCCAGCAAGCTGAAGTTCTGCTAAACAGTTTTAGAATGAAAAAATCATTAGTGTATGTTTAAGTTCATGCATGTGTAATGCTTCAATTATATGAATATGATCTTTTTTAATAACATTATAAAGAATTTTGGTGTTAGGGAACAGATCTCCATTGGATGGTTTGCAACTATGGTCAACACGGAAATGATTGAAGATGGAACCTTGATATTTATGAGCGGTTAATCTTTGCTTCAGGGTCATTCTGGTCAGGCCAACGTAACGTTTATCAAGAGACTTACATTCTCTTCGGTTACATTTGAATTGATAAATCACACTGGCCTTGTCCAGATCGTTGACCCCAGATGCAGACAGATTATTTTTTACTAACTGATCACGGATTTTACGATTCTTATAATACACGCAGTCTTTAATTGAAGTTTCTGGATTTATTGGCTTAACAAAGGTGTTAACAATGTTTTTAAAGACCCGTTCGTCAATTTTGTAATTATTATGCATTTGGTTTTCTTAAAAAATGTTGATACGGTTTGCAGTCGCTGAATTATTGTCACTGCTCATGATTCGGTTCAAAAATTTATCAATGGTTTTATCAATCAAGGTATTAGGGAGGTTGTTATTTACAAGTAAACGTTTAATTCGAAGCATTTCGGAATGAAAGTTTTCTCAGTTACTGCAAACTTTATGAGCTCTATTTATCAAGGTATGAATCAGGTCTTTTTTATAGATTTGCGGAGCTTCACAATCGTAATTAATAGTTTCACCAGAATGGGAAGGTTTGACATCAACGGATCTATGGAATGTACCGTTAGAAGCTTCAACCAGAACATCCAAAAATGGAAGTTTACCGTGTAGACCTAACTCATGCGTGAAATTCAAAACAAACTTTTCAACAAACAAACCCCTCAACGATTCCTGATGCTCAAGGTACCTCAACAAAATCGACATATTTACAGTAAATGCTCGGTTTTACATCCACCCTACTTAACACCAAGTTCTCTACATATGACATATAAAAGTTAGCAAAAGTAGGTCCTAAAGGGGAACCCATGGCAACGCCATCCACCTGTCGGAACAAACTACCATCAATATGTTTAAATGGAGCTTCGGTTGTACATATTGTGAGAAGGTCCTTCAAAATATGGCGAGGAAACAGATCAGGTGGAGCAGCTTCATCTCTATTGTATACTTAGTCCAAATAATATTTATAGTATTTAGCACGGTTACATTAGTAAACAATGATTCTGCGTCTAGAGAAACAATTATACCGGTGGGAGTTTTGCTGCGCTACAGTGTCACGAATTCATCTGATGAGCGGAGCGTATATTTCTGCGGCAGATATGGCAATATAATTTATTTAATGTCTTAGCCAGTGAATAGGTTACTGCAGGAACCTGTGAAATTATTGGCCTTAAGGGAGGATTATTTTGATTCTTATGGATTTTTGCGTTGCCATAAATGTATCCAGGCTGGTAATGCCCTTCCAGTTTTTTCAGATTGTAAGGGTTCGAAACAGCATTAACAATGGAAATTAGCTGTGAATAGAAATTAGCAATTCTTGAGATACGTCGAAACGTTGCATTTTACAAGAAGACAGAAATATAGATTTTAATGAATTGCTTTGTTTTAGTACAAAAATGCTAGGTGCATTCCTGAACCAGCTTACACGTCAAGAAATAGGACTATTTCGTAAGGCTGAAAAATTAGAAAATAAATCATTCAATATTCATTAAATATTTATCCAATGCTCGTACAAAAATCACCTATTGTAAAACCAAAATTCAGCAATATTCATCCAATATTAATCAAATACTCATCCAATATTCACCCAATATTCATAAAATATTTATCTAAAACGCCTTCAGTATTCATGCAGATTACTTCATCCCTGAATGCAATTTAATACATCCCTGGTAGTCCCACAAAATAATAATGATCACACGACAACAACATCGGTTATCATTACACCAACTGTTGACGATGTTTTATTAGAATTCATATCCTGTCTTACCTCACCGCTGATGCATAGGATTCCTGAGCTACACCCTGGGCAGCACGCTGGTAGTGTCTGTCCTCGTCAATGTACCTTGGGGGAATTGGCTCTCCTCGGAGGTGCCCCCTCCCTCTCTCTCTCGCTGAGTCAGCACCGCTAGTAGCAGGAGTCTGTTGTGGGTTTAAGAAAGTCATTATTATTTATTTTTTATCAATGTTATCATTTATTTACTCGCTATTTTTTCCTTTTATTTTTCATTATTATTATTCATTCATTTTGATTATATAAAATTGTCACTTATTTAGGCTACTTATTTTATTATTTGTTACCGTATGTGTGCTACCTTACCGTATGTAAGGCCGGTGTAACGTGCAACAGACAAATTTGGTCAGTCAAGCAGATAATTAAAAATGCGTGCCACGTTAAATGACAAGCGGGCTAAATCAACTCAATGCAATCGATGTGCATTACGCACTATAAATTCCAAAAAATAATCATTTTAGAAATGCGTTTCCTAAAATGTAATATTACCTCTATTAAAAATTCGTTTTATTCATAGTTTTGAAATAGCTCTAGGAATATTTAAGCATATTTTTCCACCCTCTTCCCCTTACTATTCCTTCTTCTTACCCTCACTATTCTACCTTCTTCCCTTCACTCTTCCTTCCTCTCAGAGGTGGGCACGATGACGAAAAAACGTTATCGCGATAACCGATAAATCGATAACGAAAACCTTATCGGCGATAACCGATAATCGATAATTGGCGAAAAATTTATCGCCGATAATCGATCACCGATAAATCGATAAATCCAAAATTCCGATAATTTCGATGACGATATTGGTATTTTGAATAAAAAAACAAACCGAAATGTTTTTTTAATCTTTATCTTAGAAAACAGAAAAAACTTAGAAAAAATAGAAGTCTTTCAAAACTTTTAGAAAAAAATAATAAATGTTTATCCTGTCTACTAATAAAAACTGCGGTTTGAAGTAAAATAACTAAATTTAGACGAGGTTCTGCAGCATGTTCCCCTTCATAAACATAAGAATGTTGAAGTTTTCATCAGAGAGGCAGCTCCTCTTGGCCCAGAGGATGTCCTTTCCAAGGGAGAACAAACGCTCCACCGCGGCGCTGCTCGGCATCGCCGTGTTGTACCTGTAAAAGAGGTCGATGAGGACCTTCTCGCTGTTGAAGGGAGGGTCTGCCAGACTGTCAGCCCCTTTGGCCTGCAGCCACACATGCACGATATGAGCGGCCTTGGACTTAGTAAACCTGTTATGACCCCCAGTGTCATCCTCCTCATCACAAATGCTGCCGTAGTAGTCATACGTCTCCACGTCATCGCTGCTGCTGGCGGTCTTCAGGTCAGCACGCCGCAAGAACTCCTCCACCTTCCTCTCCATCAGGGACTTGACCTCTGACACCATAACACGTACACCATAACACGTACACCTTATTACACCTTAACACGTACATCCTACACGTATAGTTCCTGTCCCGAACTCGTCCCGCCCCGTCAGGTCGAATCCCAGCGGAAAAAACTGAAATTATCGATTATCGATAGTTTGGAACCAAAAGTATCGGCGATACCGATAAATCGATAACTCGGGAAAAAAAATTTTCGGATAACCGATAACCCGAAATCGTTATCGCGATAAACTATCGCGATAATTTATCGCGATAACGCCCAGCTTTGCTTCCTCTTACCCTCACTCTTTCCCCCTCATACCCTCACTATTACACTTTCTTACCCTCACTCTTATTCAAGTTCATTTGTCAAACTGTCCATTCTGACTTCATCATTTCAAAACAGTGTCACGAACTTTAAAAACCTTAAAGTTTTCTAAAACGCAACTTTTGAACATGGTTTTCAATAGACATCTTCAAGGCATCAAATTAACCAGCGTTCTTTTGAATCTTTCTCAAAGTACAATGGTTTTCTTCTGAATTACGCGGCCAGTCTATTTGCCGGACGCTCGTACAGCTCTCGAGAACTTTTGCTGCCTCGAAACTTGGGATTTGGCTCCCGTGGATTTTATTTATCCTGCTCCGAGACTTCCTTCAATCCGCAACAAAAGCCCGAAATAAAATTTCGAAATTAATCCGATGCTCACAAAGGCATTTTTCCCTTCAACCCTCTCTCGCTGACCCTCAGCTGCCCTACCCTCACTCCCCCCCTACACCCTCGATCTCCTCGCAACCCTCTCTCTCTATTCTTCAATTCACTGACCCTCACTTTCTCCCTCTCTTACCCTCACTTTCCCACTCTCTTATCCTCATTCTCTCATAACCTTACCCTCACTCTCCCACCTCATTAACCTCACTCAACCATCGCCACACCCTCGATCTCTTGCTCCTTTACTCCCACTTCCTTTTCCCAACTCTCCCTCCCTCTGACCCTCACCCTCTAACTCACTCACCCATCTGCACACTCTCACCCTCCCTCCTCACCTTCACCTCCCCCCACCCCCACGCTCTCACCCTCATAACACCCAGAATAGAAGTAACTTTCCAGAAAAAGTCTTTTTAAAAATGTCCTCTAAGAACTCTGTACGCCGCAATTCCCTGCACTCGAGCAGGTCTTATATCATTGACCGCTAACATTTTGTGACACATTAACGCTAGCAAAAAATTAGCATTTTTGTGGAGGAGTGTGTGTAGCGGTGTAGAGCAGGCGAGTACACACGTGTGTGAGTTATGTACGCGTGTGTGAATTTTGTGTACGCATGTGTGAGTTATGAGCATAAATGTGTGAATTATGAGTACACATGTGTGTTATGAGCACACATGTGTGAGTTATGAGTACACATGTGTGAAGTATGAGTACACATGTGTGTGTTATGAGTACACATGTGTGAGTTATGAGTACACATGTGTGAGTTATGAGCATAAATGTGTGAATTATGAGTACACATGTGTGTTATGAGCACCCATGTGTGAGTTATGAGTACACATGTGTGAGGTATGAGTACACATGTGTGTGTTATGAGTACACATGTGTGAGTTATGAGTACACATGTGTGAGCTATGAGTACACATGTGTGAGCTATGAGTACACATGTGTGAGCTATGAGTACACATGCGTGAGGTATGAGTACACATGTGTGAGTTATGAGTACACATGTGTGAGCTATGAGTACACATGTGTGAGTTATGAGTACACATCTGTGAGCTATGAGTACACATGTGTGAGCTATGAGTACACATGTGTGAGCTATGAGTACACATGTGTGAGGTATGAGTACACATGTGTGAGTTATGAGTACACATGTGTGAGCCATGAGTACACATGTGTGAGCTATGAGTACACATGTGTGAGGTATGAGTACACATGTGTGAGTTATGAGTACACATGTGTGAGCTATGAGTACACATGTGTGAGTTATGAGTACACATGTGTGAGGTATGAGTACACATGTGTGAGCTATGAGTACACATGTGTGAGCTATGAGTACACATGTGTGAGCTATGAGTACACATGTGTGAGGTATGAGTACACATGTGTGAGTTATGAGTACACATGTGTGAGCTATGAGTACACATGTGTGAGGTATGAGTACACATGTGTGAGTTATGAGTACACATGTGTGAGCTATGAGTACACATGTGTGAGCTATGAGTACACATGTGTGAGGTATGAGTACACATGTGTGAGTTATGAGTACACATGTGTGAGCTATGAGTACACATGTGTGAGTTATGAGTACACATGTGTGAGGTATGTGCACACAAGTGTTCTTGGCGTGAATGTTGGTCACATATGTTGAAAATATATCAATATTAAATGTACATGCAAAAATTAGAATTTATTATTACAAATTTTTCTTTTCGTATTTGTTTCGTACGGTTTAGCTTATTATAAAATTTCTGTTTTCGTATTTTTTATAAGGTTTAGTTAATTGAACGAATTATTTTTCTTTCGCTTTATTTTGCAATGTTTAGTTTATTTCATAATTGATTTCATCACAAATAAGATCCCCAAAAATTGATGGACCACTCATTTACGTGCGCGGTTGCAACGCAAGAAAAATATATCTGTAAAAAAGAATAGTTTGTAAAAAACAATGGGTGTAAAACTAGGACATTATTTATTAGGAACACCAACATAAAGAGTAAAATTTAGTGTGAATACTGTGAGAATTTTATTGTGAATTTTTAATTAGGATCTTACTCAAGAAAATGTTAATTACGTTTCGAAATAACGAACAATTTATTGAATTGTAATTTAGTTATTGAATTTTTTGCCACAAAATTTTCATTTAAGCAACTTTTAGTTGCCTGTTGCATGTAAAATTAAGTGCAAGTTGAAATTTGTAAACAAATAAATTGCAAGGTAAAATTTGTGGGGTCAAATTAATTTCAAGGTGAAATATTTAAGGTAAAACTATTTGTAAGGTGCAATTCGTAAGGTAAAATTATTTTCAAGGCGACATTGTTGAGGTAGAACAAATTTCAAGGTGCAATTTGTGAGGTCAAATTAATCGCAATTTAGCGTTAGATGGTCAGGTAAATTTACAATTTTGTGAAACAACACAAAGTTTATTGCGACTTTACGCCACAAGATAAGGTTATTAATTTTGCCTCTCAACTTAACCTCACCTGTTGTCTTAGCATTATACGCAAAAATTGAATCCGATGTTCAAGTTTATAATAATTAAACCATACTTTTGCATCATAAGATTTAACTAGCCGCGATATTACATTAACAGAAGCAAGATTAAAATTTTGTATTTAAATTTTACATTAATTAGAGTTTTGCATTATAAGCAAAGCGTAATATAACTTTGTAACAGAATAAATTAAGAGTTATCATTAGAAAATAAAATATAATTTAATTCTGTGCAATATTAAATGTTATCATCAACTTGCAAGATCAAATTTAACTTTGCGCTAAAATTAAACTCCCTCATAATTGTGCAAATTTAAATTTGATTTTGTGCAATAAGGAATTTTCTCACATTAGTGCAAGAAAAAAATTGAACCATGTGCAAAATTTTAATTTTCTCATAACAAAGCACATTTAAAAATAATTTTGTGCATAGAAAATAAAATTAATGTGTCAGTTTTAGTTGAAATTTGGTTTTAGTTCGCAGTTTGAGGCCTAAGTTAGGTTATAATTCTAATGCTACCCAAATAAGACTATTGAAATATTCCTAGGCCTAAATATTGCTAGGCCTGAATATTCCTAGGCCTTAATATTCCTAGGTCTAAACATTCCTAGGCCTAATTATTCCTAGGCCTAAATATTCCTTTGCCTAAATATTCCTAAGCCTAAATATTCCTAGGCCTAATGCAACGCTGAGAAGGCCGTTGGTATATTCCTAGGCCTAAAACCATGCCACAAAATTATGCTGTTTTCAGCCAAACCAAAAATTAACACCAAAATTGCCGCATCCCAACCCTGCGTCTGTTATTCTTAATAAATTTGTACTTTTAATTCAAAATAAAGATGAGAGTTTGGCTCAGACCTTCAATGTCAAACTTTGGCACACAACGCTTAAGTTTACGTGTTGTATTTAGGTTGTGTATATATAGCGTACGTAGTGAGAACGTGAGGTGATGTTAGATCTGCCGTACTGAAACGTATGTTGCGTGCACCAAACGTACTGTAGAACGTACATACGTTGCGCACACTTGACGTACGGAACAACGCATGTTGCGTACACAGGACATAGAAAAGAATGTACGCTGTTTTAAATTTACCCGACGAAATCGCAATATTAAATCACAGCCAGCTGTAAATATTCTTTCTAGGCGACTTTTAGTCTAATGTTGTAAACCTACGAAATATTTACCTTTTTGTAAATTGAACGTATATTTACAAAGTGTTAACTTTAGATATTAACTCTCAATTTTACATACAAGCCGCCAAGTCCATTTACACACTGCCAAGTCCATTTACACACTGCCAAGTCCATTTACACACTGCCAAGTCCATTTACACACTGCCAAGTCCATTTACACACTGCCAAGTCCATTTACACACTGCCAAGTCCATTTACAAAGTGCCACATTCATTTACAAACTGTCAGGTCTATTTACAAACTGCCAAGTCCATTTACAACCTGTCAAGTCCATTTACAAACTGCCAAGTCCATTTACAACCTGTCAAGTCCATTTACAAACTGTCAAGTAAATTTACATACTGCCAAGTCCATTTACATACTGCCAAGTCCATTTACAACCTATCAAGTCTATTTACAAACTGTCAAGTCCATTTACAACCTGCCAAGTCCATTTACAAAGTGCCACGTTCATTTACAAACTGTCAGGTCTATTTACAAACTGCCAAGTCCATTTACAAACTGCCAAGTCCATTTACATACTGCCAAGTCCATTTACATACTGCCAAGTCCATTTACATACTGCCAAGTCCATTTACAACCTGTCAAGTCCATTTACAAAGTGCCACGTTCATTTACAAACTGTCAGGTCTATTTACAAACTGCCAAGTCCATTTACAAACTGCCAAGTCCATTTACAAAGTGCCACGTTCATTTACAAACTGCCAAGTCCATTTACATACTGCCAAGTCCATATTCATACTGCCAAGTCCATTTACATACTGTCAAGTCCATTTACAAACTGTCAAGTAAATTTACATACTGCCAAGTCCATTTACAACCTGCCAAGTCCATTTACAAACTGTCAAGTAAATTTACATACTGTCAAGTCCATTTACATACTACCAAGTCCATTTACAACCTATCAAGTCTATTTACAAACTGTCAAGTCCATTTACAACCTGCCAAGTCCATTTACAACCTGGCAAGTCCATTTACAAACTGTCAAGTAAATTTTCATACTGCCAAGTCCATTTACATACTGCCAAGTCCATTTACAACCTATCAAGTCTATTTACAAACTGTCAAGTCCATTTACAACCTGCCAAGTCCATTTACAAAGTGCCACGTTCATTTACAAACTGTCAGGTCTATTTAAAAACTGCCAAGTCCATTTACAAACCACCAAGTCCATTTAAAAACTATCAAGTCCGTTTACAAGTTATCTATTCCAGTCCATTCACAAATTATCAAATTTACCCACAACTATATACTTATATCTGTCTACATTTACTTGGCTGTCGAAGACACACACACAGAGGAAGACAAACGAACCTACTACACATGTTTTCACCCCGGTAAATATTAAATACTCAACTTGTAAATATTCGTTATAAAATAAATAATGAATACATAAATAATAAACATTAAATACATAAATATTCAAACGTTTATTTATACTTCCTGGTGATTGGGTGTACTCAAGTTTGTTTCGTGATCACTTTTTGTTCTATTTTTGTGATTTATTTAAACTTTATTAATTTTTTGATAATTTCTAGTAAACCTATTCATTGGAGACATGAATTTTTCATGAATTTCAAGTAAATAAATTACAGTTTCTACTCGACAATGCAACGTCGCGATTCAAGGTTAAAAGTTAAGTTAAGTTAAGTTAAACGTAGTTAAAACTTGTGTCCATGTGCAAACTCAGACACACGACGTACGTCTTTCATAATGTTTTATTACATTATTGACCAAATTTGACACGTTGTATGTTTATTAACGGCATCTCATAAGATCATATGAACAAACACTCCTAAGCCAAAAATCAAAGAAATTAAAGAAAAACCCTTCATCTTAACATGCATATCTCTTTTTTAACTTTTCTTGTACCATGACGTCCATTTTTCAAAAAAAAACTCTGAAGAGATTCATGATTTTTTGTGACTACAGATTTCTAACTTTCCATGAAATTTCATGTTTTTCATTCCGATGATGATTTTCCTCATATCACTTAATGTACGTTCTATTTAGCCTGTTCTCCGGCATACTGTAAGTTGAACTGAAGTTCAACATTCAACTCCAACATAAAGTCAACTGTAGTACTCCAATTTGAAAATAGCAAACATGAACTGGATCGCGTCTTCATTCAGCTTCTATTAAGTATTAATGAAAATTGAGTTTTAACTACTAATCATCAGGAGCATTATGAAACTCCCCTCCGTGTACCACCGGTGGCTCACATAGTGATTAATGTGTTAAGACACTAATCACGTTTACGCGGTTGGTCTAGGATGTGAGTAGCAGAACTAAAAAACCGACTTTACCGCTTGAATACATTTCTATCTTTTTTTAGAAGAGGGAAAATTTAATTCTACGATATCACTTCACCTTGTATGCTGAAATATATTTAAAGAAGTTAGTATAATAATTGAAATTATATTTATTTATACTGGTACGTACATGAGCAGTTTACCTATTGTTCCCTAGACCTAGTCAGCTTGCTAAGTCAATGATTATGAATAGTTCATTAATGTCCTTAAACTAAACCATAATCTAATTTTACGTTCATTTTTCCTTTACACAAAAGACAGAAAAAAAATTTTAAAAGGTAATTTTTAAGTACGTTACCATCCTTTTCTGGTAACGTTGACTGGCCCCCACAACCGCCTGACATTTAACATCACCAGACCTTTCCCTATGAGGATGCCTTAAAATAACTGTTTATTTCATTTCATTTTTATTTCATTTGATAAGAGATTTTGGCTTTTATTCTCAATTTATTGAATTTTTTATTTCATCGGATTTTTTGCATTATTTGTTCATTAATGTTTTATTTATGAAGAAATTAGTAATCATTTCTTTCAAATTAATGAGAAAATTCCCAGTTTATTTTTTTCAAATTACTGAGAAAAAGAATGTAAATTTAATCCTCATGTTCAGATGAATTTTTACGATTTCAAATCGAGCGAAACGAAATGCAAAAATTGAACATAAAATTATAAAATTAACTAAAATTTTCACTTTTTGGGATGCAATTTCCATACCCGTAAATGTTTTCACTGCCTTCATCAGAGCAAATAAATGAAAGCTGAACATGCATCAATTTTTGATGTAAATTCCACTCGTGTACAAGATTATAAAATTTGAAAAAGTCATCACTCAAATTTTAATCATATTTTGTGCTTGGATTATCGACATCAGATCAAAAAAGTGATGTCAAGAAATTAAGTTATATATTAACAAAATGATAATCACACAAAAAGACAATCGCATATCACACAAAATAATAATCACTTAATCACACAAAACAATAATCACACAAAACAATAATCTCAAAGAACAATAATCACTTAATCACACTAAACAATAATCACACAAAACAATAATCATATAATCACACAAAAAAATAATCACACAAAACAAAAATCACACAACCAAAGAAGAAAGCATTCGCCAAATTTTCAAGTGTATTCCACCTCTTAAACCAATGGTCAGTAAACATTGCCCGTAGTTATACAGTATTTGTACAAACCGCAGGCCACGTAGAGGCCCAGTAGAAGCCCGTATACTGCATCACGGTACGTGTTATTGTAGAGCTGTATTGTGTAACTTGTCGAAATACATATTTGTCTGTTCGTCCATGTAAGTTCTATGTGTTGTGTAAAACTATACAAAATACAAGCTATTGTATTAATGTGTACGGGTGTTTGTGTACCTATACGTAGATACAGGTTGCAAGCCGATAAGAATATACATGTGTGCGTGCGTACATGCATACACACGTGTGTACATGTGTACACGTGTACGAACGTGTGTACGTGCCCCGATAAGTAAGTAAATATACAAATAATACATGTGCGTGTTCCCTTGACTCAGTAAATGTGTGCGATCTCTTACGTGTCTTTATTTCCCTACATTCATTTAATAATAATTTTATTTATTAACTGTTCAAAGAATT
The DNA here is from genome assembly GCA_030386875.1 of Morinoia aosen. NCBI lineage: Eukaryota > Metazoa > Arthropoda > Malacostraca > Amphipoda > Talitridae > Morinoia > Morinoia aosen. The sequence continues at coordinate 2,561,674 of CM059578.1, read as the reverse complement.
TCAGTGTTTTTATTAACTTATAGTGCTGTTAAATGTCTAATTATTTAAATGAAAAGTTTATTCTCCAATTACAGAAAACTTCGACATTCGTTTTCCATCGAAAAATTGACTCAAGAGTTAAGACAGCACGGTCTAAATTTTACGTAATAAAAATACCATGAGCAATAATAACAAAGTTAGAATTAACCTCCTTATTTCTAAAAAAAAAATAAAAACGATAAAACACTATAATAGAATAAAGACTATAAACCATTTCTTTCCCTCTAAATCATCAAATTTTCAACGCAAATCACTAAAAACTATTACTTCTTATCATTATTTCCGCACTTCCCACTACCTCAAGGAAGCAAAAATACAGAAAAAGTAAACTGCATAAACTGCAGGTAAAAGCACAAAGAAGGAAGTAAGGAAGAAGAGGCAAAAGGGGGGGTAGCAGGGGTATCTATCCCCCGGGGGGGAGGGGAAGTTCAAAACAGGGAGGGGCACACCTGTCCAAAACACCTGCAGCCTCGAGCGGTTTGTCTAATTGGCCTCTTGCAGCTGTGTAGGTATACAGCTGCTGTGTGTAGGTGTACAGCTGCTGTTTGTAGGTATACAGCTGCTGTTTGTAGGTATACAGCTGCTGTGTGTAGGTGTACAGCTGCTGTGTGTAGGTGTACAGCTGCTGTGTGTAGGTGTACAACTGATGTGTGTAGGTGTACAGCTGCTGTGTGTAGGTGTACAGCTGCTGTGTGTAGGTGTACAGCTGCTGTTTGTAGGAGTACAGGTGCTGTGTGTAGGTGTACAGCTGCTGTGTGTAGGTGTACAGCTGCTGTGTGTAGGTGTACAGCTGCTGTGTGTAGGTGTACAGCTGCTGTGTGTAGGTGTACAGCTGCTGTGTGTAGGTGCAAAACTGCTGTGTGTAGGTGTACAGCTGCTGTGTGTAGGTGTACAGCTGCTGTGTGTAGGTGTACAGCTGCTGTGTGTAGGTGTACAGCTGCTGTGTGTAGGTGTACAGCTACTGTGTGTAGGTGTACAGCTGCTGTGTGTAGGTGCAAAACTGCTGTGTGTAGGTGTACAGCTGCTGTGTGTAGGTGTACAGCTGCTGTGTGTAGGTGCAAAGCTGCTGTGTGTAGGTGTATAGCTGCTGTGTGTAGGTGTACAGCTGCTGTGTGTAGGTGTACAGCTGCTGTGTGTAGGTGTACAGCTACTGTGTGTAGGTGTACAGCTACTGTGTGTAGGTGTACAGCTACTGTGTGTAGGTGTACAGCTACTGTGTGTAGGTGTACAGCTGCTGTGTGTAGGTGTACAGCTGCTGTGTGTAGGTGTACAGCTACTGTGTGTAGGTGTACAGCTGCTGTGTGTAGGTGTACAGCTGCTGTGTGTAGGTGTACAGCTGCTGTGTGTATGTGTGTAGGTGTACAGCTGCTGTGTGTAGGTGTACAGCTGCTGTGTGTAGGTGTACAGCTGCTGTGTGTAGGTGTACAGCTGCTGTGTGTAGGTGTACAGCTGCTGTGTGTAGGTGCAAAACTGCTGTGTGTAGGTGTACAGCTGCTGTGTGTAGGTGTACAGCTGCTGTGTGTAGGTGTACAGCTGCTGTGTGTAGGTGTACAGCTGCTGTGTGTAGGTGTACAGCTACTGTGTGTAGGTGTACAGCTGCTGTGTGTAGGTGCAAAACTGCTGTGTGTAGGTGTACAGCTGCTGTGTGTAGGTGTACAGCTGCTGTGTGTAGGTGCAAAGCTGCTGTGTGTAGGTGTATAGCTGCTGTGTGTAGGTGTACAGCTGCTGTGTGTAGGTGTACAGCTGCTGTGTGTAGGTGTACAGCTACTGTGTGTAGGTGTACAGCTACTGTGTGTAGGTGTACAGCTACTGTGTGTAGGTGTACAGCTACTGTGTGTAGGTGTACAGCTGCTGTGTGTAGGTGTACAGCTGCTGTGTGTAGGTGTACAGCTACTGTGTGTAGGTGTACAGCTGCTGTGTGTAGGTGTACAGCTGCTGTGTGTAGGTGTACAGCTGCTGTGTGTATGTGTGTAGGTGTACAGCTGCTGTGTGTAGGTGTACAGCTGCTGTGTGTAGGTGTACAGCTGCTGTGTGTAGGTGTACAGCTGCTGTGGGTAGGTGTACAGCTGCTGTGTGTAGGTGTACAGCTGCTGTGTGTAGGTGTACAGCTGCTGTGTGTAGGTGTACAGCTGCTGTGGGTAGGTGTACAGCTGCTGTGTGTAGGTGTACAGCTGCTGTGTGTAGGTGTACAGCTGCTGTGGGTAGGTGTACAGCTGCTGTGTGTAGGTGTACAGCTGCTGTGTGTAGGTGTACAGCTGCTGTGGGTAGGTGTACAGCTGCTGTGTGTAGGTGTACAGCTGCTGTGTGTAGGTGTACAGCTGCTGTGTGTAGGTGTACAGCTGCTGTGTGTAGGTGTACAGCTGCTGTGTGTAGGTGTACAGCTGCTGTGTGTAGGTGTACAGCTGCTGTGGGTAGGTGTACAGCTGCTGTGGGTAGGTGTACAGCTGCTGTGTGTAGGTGTACAGCTGCTGTGTGTAGGTGTACAGCTGCTGTGTGTAGGTGTACAGCTGCTGTGTGTAGGTGTACAGCTACTGTGTGTAGGTGTACAGCTGCTGTGTGTAGGTGTACAGCTGCTGTGTGTAGGTGTACAGCTGCTGTGTGTAGGTGTACAGCTGCTGTGTGTAGGTGTACAGCTGCTGTGTGTAGGTGTACAGCTGCTGTGGGTAGGTGTACAGCTGCTGTGTGTAGGTGTACAGCTGCTGTGTGTAGGTGTACAGCTGCTGTGGGTAGGTGTACAGCTGCTGTGTGTAGGTGTACAGCTGCTCTGTGTAGGTGTACAGCTGCTGTGTGTAGGTGTACAGCTGCTGTGTGTAGGTGTACAGCTGCTGTGTGTAGGTGTACAGCTGCTGTGGGTAGGTGTACAGCTACTGTGTGTAGGTGTACAGCTGCTGTGTGTAGGTGTACAGCTACTGTGTGTAGGTGTACAGCTGCTGTGTGTAGGTGTACAGCTGCTGTGTGTAGGTGTACAGCTGCTGTGTGTAGGTGTACAGCTGCTGTGTGTAGGTGTACAGCTGCTGTGTGTAGGTGTACAGCTGCTGTGTGTAGGTGTACAGCTGCTGTGCGTAGGTGTGCAGCTGCTGTGTGTAGGTGTACAGCTGCTGTATGTAGGTGTACAGCTGCTGTGTGTAGGTGTACAGCTACTGTGTGTAGGTGTACAGCTGCTGTGTGTAGGTGTACAGCTGCTGTGTGTAGGTGTACAGCTGCTGTGGGTAGGTGTACAGCTGCTGTGTGTAGGTGTACAGCTGCTGTGTGTAGGTGTACAGCTGCTGTGTGTAGGTATAAAGCAGCTACCTACGTATACAATGCATAAAATTTGACATATATGATCACAGCGAGGACATAACCAACACAAACACGCTTATATTCACAAAATATTCCCGAAAATTCAGTTATTGAATTACCTATTGAGTAAATAAACTGAATGACCCACAAACAATAACCAGCATATCTCGTAAATAATAAAATAAATTTCCAAATAAGTTCAAAATGAATTATTTTCGTGAAATATTTTACAATAGCTACTGTCTGAAACAATGCAAAGAAAACTGTGATTCCAAAGAAAATATTTTCAACTTCTTCGGCCAGTAACATTTATTTCTCGAGGTGGTCCTCTATAAACAAATTACATAATTTTACAACGCGCAATTATCCTTCTATATATTTATGAATAAATTGTGTACCCGTGCCCTGTACCCGTGCCCTGTACCCGTGCCCTGTACCCGTGCCCTGTACCCGTGCCCTGTACCCGTGCCCTGTACCCGTGCCCTGTACCCGTGCCCTGTACCCGTGCCCTGTACCTGTGCCCTGTACCCGTGCCCTGTACCCGTGCCCTGTACCAGTACCCTGCACCCGTGCCCTGTACCCGGGCCCTGTACCCGTGCCCTGTACCCGGGCCCTGTACCCGTGCCCTGCACCCGTGCCCTGTACCCGTGCCCTGTACCCGTGCCCTGTACCCGTGCCCTGTACCTGTGCCCTGTACCCGTGCCCTGTACCCGTGCCCTGTACCAGTACCCTGCACCCGTGCCCTGTACCCGTGCCCTGTACCAGTACCCTGTACCAGTACCCTGTTCCAGTGCTTTGTACCAGTACCCTGTGCCAGTGCCCTGTACCCGTGCCCTGTACCAGTACCCTGTACCAATGCCCTGTACCCATGCCCTGTACCCATGCCCTGTACCCATGCCCTGTACCCGTGCCCTGTACCCGTGCCCTGTACCCGTGCCCTGTACCCGTGCCCTGTACCCGTGCCCTGTACCCGTGCCCTGTACCCGTGCCCTGTACCCGTGCCCTGTACCCGTGCCCTGTACCCGTGCCCTGTACCCGTGCCCTGTACCCGTGCCCTGTACCCGTGCCCTGTACCTGTGCCCTGTACCCGTGCCCTGTACCCGTGCCCTGTACCAGTACCCTGCACCCGTGCCCTGTACCCGGGCCCTGTACCCGTGCCCTGTACCCGTGCCCTGTACCCGTGCCCTGTACCCGTGCCCTGTACCCGTGCCCTGTACCCGTGCCCTGTACCCGTGCCCTGTACCCGTGCCCTGTACCCGTGCCCTGTACCCGTGCCCTGTACCCGTGCCCTGTACCCGTGCCCTGTACCCGTGCCCTGTACCCGTGCCCTGTACCTGTGCCCTGTACCCGTGCCCTGTACCCGTGCCCTGTACCAGTACCCTGCACCCGTGCCCTGTACCCGGGCCCTGTACCCGTGCCCTGTACCCGGGCCCTGTACCCGTGCCCTGCACCCGTGCCCTGTACCCGTGCCCTGTACCCGTGCCCTGTACCCGTGCCCTGTACCTGTGCCCTGTACCCGTGCCCTGTACCCGTGCCCTGTACCAGTACCCTGCACCCGTGCCCTGTACCCGTGCCCTGTACCAGTACCCTGTACCAGTACCCTGTTCCAGTGCTTTGTACCAGTACCCTGTGCCAGTGCCCTGTACCCGTGCCCTGTACCAGTACCCTGTACCAATGCCCTGTACCCATGCCCTGTACCCATGCCCTGTACCCATGCCCTGTACCCGTGCCCTGTACCCGTGCCCTGTACCCGTGCCCTGTACCCGTGCCCTGTACCCGTGCCCTGTACCCGTGCCCTGTACCCGTGCCCTGTACCCGTGCCCTGTACCCGGGCCCTGTACCCGTGCCCTGTACCCGTGCCCTGCACCCGTGCCCTGTACCCGTGCCCTGTACCCGTGCCCTGTACCCGTGCCCTGTACCCGGGCCCTGTACCCGTGCTCTGTACCCGTGCCCTGCACCCGTGCCCTGTACCCGTGCCCTGTACCTGTGCCCTGTACCCGTGCCCTGTACCCGTGCCCTGTACCAGTACCCTGCACCCGTGCCCTGTACCCGTGCCCTGTACCAGTACCCTGTACCAGTACCCTGTTCCAGTGCTTTGTACCAGTACCCTGTGCCAGTGCCCTGTACCCGTGCCCTGTACCAGTACCCTGTACCAATGCCCTGTACCCATGCCCTGTACCCATGCCCTGTACCCATGCCCTGTACCCGTGCCCTGTACCCGTGCCCTGTACCCGTGCCCTGTACCCGAGCCCTGTACCCGTGCCCTGTACCCGTGCGTTGTACCCGTTCCTTGTACCCGTGCCCTGTACCAGTACCCTGTACCAGTACCCTGTACGAGTACCCTGTGCCCGTGCCCAGTACCCGTGCCCTGTACCAGTACCCCGTACCAGTACCCCGTACCAGTACCCCGTACCAGTACCCCGTACCAGTACCCCGTACCAGTACCCCGTACCAGTACCCCGTACCAGTACCCCGTACCAGTACCCCGTACCAGTACCCCGTACCAGCACCCCGTACCATTACCCCGTACCAGTACCCCGTACCAGTACCCCGTACCAGTACCCCGTACCAGTTCCCCGTACCAGTACCCCGTACCAGCACCCTGTACCAGCACCCTGTACCAGCACCCTGTACCAGCACCCTGTAAAAGCACCCTGTACCAGTTCCCTGTACCAGCACCCTGTACCAGCACCCTGTACCAGTACCCTACACCAGTACCCTGTACCAGTACCCTGTACCAGTTCCCTGTACCGGTACCCTGTACCAGCACCATGTACCAGCACCCTGTACCAGCACCCTGTACCAGTTCCCTGTACCAGCACCCTGTACCAGCACCCTGTACCAACACCCTGTACCAGTTCCCTGTACCAGCACCCTGTACCAGCACCCTGTACCAGTTCCCTGTACCGGCACCCTGTACCAGTACCCTGTACCAGCACCCTGTACCAGTACCCTGTACCAGTTCCCTGTACCAGTTCCCTGTACCGGCACCCTGTACCAGCACCCTGTACCAGTTCCTTGTACCAGCACCCTGTACCAGTACCCTGTACCAGCACCCTGTACCAGTACCCTGTACCAGTACCCTGTACCAGTACCCTGTACCAGTACCCTGTACCAGTACCCTGTACCAGTACCCTGTACCAGTTCCCTGTGCCGGCACCCTGTACCAGCACCCTGTACCAGTTCCTTGTACCAGCACCCTGTACCAGCACCCTGTACCAGTTCCCTGTACCGGCACCCTGTACCAGCACCCTGTACCAGTACCCTACACCAGTACCCTGTACCAGTACCCTGTACCAGTTCCCTGTATCGGTACCCTGTACCAGCACCCTGTACCAGCACCCTGTACCAGCACCCTGTACCAGCACCCTGTACCAGTTCCCTGTACCAGCACCCTGTACCAGCACCCTGTACCAACACCCTGTACCAGTTCCCTGTACCAGCACCCTGTACCAGCACCCTGTACCAGTTCCCTGTACCGGCACCCTGTACCAGTACCCTGTACCAGCACCCTGTACCAGTACCCTGTACCAGTTCTCTGTACCAGTTCCCTGTACCGGCACCCTGTACCAGCACCCTGTACCAGTTCCTTGTACCAGCACCCTGTACCAGTACCCTGTACCAGTACCCTGTACCAGCACCCTGTACCAGTACCCTGTACCAGTACCCTGTACCAGTACCCTGTACCAGTACCCTGTACCAGTTCCCTGTGCCGGCACCCTGTACCAGCACCCTGTACCAGTTCCTTGTACCAGCACCCTGTACCAGCACGCTGTACCAGTTCCCTGTACCGGCACCCTGTACCAGCACCCTGTACCAGTACCCTACACCAGTACCCTGTACCAGCACCCTGTACCAGCACCCTGTACCAGTTCCCTGTACCGGCACACTGTACCAGCACCCTGTACCAGCACCCTGTACCAGTTCCCTGTACCGGCACCCTGTACCAGCACCCTGTACCAGTTCCCTGTACCAGCACCCTGTACCAGCACCCTGTACCAGTTCCCTGTACCGGCACCCTGTACCAGCACCCTGTACCAGTACCCTACACCAGTACCCTGTACCAGCACCCTGTACCAGCACCCTGTACCAGTTCCCTGTACCGGCACTCTGTACCAGCACCCTGTACCAGTTCCCTGTACCGGCACCCTGTACCAGCACCCTGTACCAGTACCCTACACCAGTACCCTGTACCAGCACCCTGTACCAGCACCCTGTACCAGTTCCCTGTACCGGCACCCTGTACCAGCACCCTGTACCAGTACCCTACACCAGTACCCTGTACCAGCACCCTGTACCAGCTCCCTGTACCAGTTCCCTGTTCCGGCACTCTGTACCAGCACCCTGTACCAGCACCCTGTACCAGTTCCCTGTACCGGCACCCTGTGCCAGCACCCTGCACCAGTACCCTACACCAGTACCCTGTACCGGCACCCTGTACCAGCACCCTGTACCAGTTCCCTGTACCGGCACTCTATACCAGCACCCTGTACCAGCACCCTGTACCAGTTCCCTGTACCGGCACCCTGTACCAGCGCCCTGTACCAGTTCCCTGTACCAGCACCCTGTACCAGCACCCTGTACCAGTACCCTACACAAGTACCCTGTACCAGTACCCTGTACCAGTACCCTGTACCAGTGCCAAGGCAACAGCGCCACAAAAACAAACAAATAAACAGCGGAGGCGCGTAGCTATGATACCGACCTGGTCTGCTGTTCTAAGTTTAATTAGAATCAAATTAGTCATGAAATATTTGTTCTTGTACAGGGTGTCCGCCACTGTGGAGGAAACCGAGTTTCTGCTCCCGTGGTGTCCCGTAAAAAATAGTCAATATAAAAATGCTGTAGTTTGGAAAATATTAGGGCTAGAAGACCGAAATAGCTTGTGTTGAAAAGAGTAGGTTTTATGTGTTATTTCATCCGAATAATTTTGTCCATTTGACATACCTTTCATATAAATGTGACATTCATCACTAGAAATTATGCTATCTAGCAATATTTGGTCAGAGCTGCTCATGTTTTTAGTCTTCCAGCAAAATAATATCCTCCGATCTTTATCCTGAGGTAGATTTCTTGATGACATTGCATTTTATGTGGTTTTAAATGAACTTCTTTTATGAGGCTAAAATGAACAATAGTAGTCTTTATCTGCATCTCAGCAGACAATTTTCTCGCTGATTTCGCTTTGTCTTCGTTAATTTAAATTCTTACCATGTTAGCTTTACTTAAAATAAAAATAGACAAAAGTAAATTGGAAAAAATTAAAAAGACAAAAAGTACCAAAATAAAATGAAACTATAAATCCTGCTCTTTTCAATGAAATAAATTGCAATCTTCTAGCAATAATTTTTAGCAACATTTTTTACAAATCAGCTACATTTTTAGCCGACACCTGTGTGAGCCGATGATGCTCGCAATTTTGATGCGGAATTTGTTGTTTATTCCAAATTAAATATAAATGAAATACATTGCTGATATATCATTTGAGTCTGGCAGATTGTGCGTGTACTGGGCCCCAGTAGATCACAAATACAGGCTGGAAAGAAAACTTTTACCTGTACTCTTTTCTTTACGATAAGAAATAGAAAATCGTTACCAATGTTGCTAAGTAAAAAGTAAATAAAAAGGACCGTGATACGATCCTTACATTATAAAAAGCTTTGAAGTGCAACATACACAAAGTTTTTAAACAGATGTTCACTCTGCTCAAATCGCCGATTAACTAAAAATTCAGAAGGAAAAAAAATTAGAATAAAATTCGTCATTTCATTAAAAAATACTGATGACGAAGCTGGTCTTTGAAATGTTTTCGATTTTTTATTAATAAAATGACTAATGTTATGAGCATTTTTTCGCTTTTAAATTTTTTGTAAATAAAATCCAAAACTGAATACTTAATTCGAGCTCAGCAGACTGCGTGCAGCTGTGATGCGGACACATTCATATACATCCGCGCTGCCGGACACCGACCTGCCGGTGTCGGCGTCTGTGCCTAGTTCGTTCACATGTCATGTGTGTGTGTGTCGTTCTTATATGTTTCACAAGGAAGGCTCCTCGAGGGCTAATAATAAAAAATAGATTGTTTAATATGGGTTGAGGTGAGTTTTTGATTAATGCTGCGATGATTTTTTATGATTATTCATTATCTTTTTGTAAAATTTTGCGGGATTATCCATTATTATCTTATTGTATTGTTTTGCAGGATTATTGGTAAATCTGAAGGAGATGACAGTTGTCGATTTTCCCCTTTTTGGTGCCTGAACCTAATTAATTGAATCAAAATAAACAAGTTTTCTTCTATTCTTTTTTCGTCTCAAATGAGTATTTTACGATTTATAGCGGTAAGTTTAGTTTCGTCATTGATGACGAATGCGCTCGAATAAACAGCTACTCATCGATTTTCGAATTTTTGTTGCTTGAAACATGGTAATAACATCGAAATAAACAACTTTTATTCTATACACTTTTTTCGTCAAATGAGTAGGGTAATTCATCAAATATCGAACTGAACTGATTATCGAACAACTTTGGAAATATGCGCGTAATAAATTTAGTAAGCATCCAAACTTGCTCAGTGCCAGTGATCTTACATCTAAAACTCCTATTTTAGTGATAAAAACTCATTTCTGTGAGCTGCAAACTGCTACCAGCTGTTGCGAACGCATTTTCTGTACGACCCTTGCAAATTGGTCGTATTTTTTCACTTGAAAAATCTTACGCACCTCGGGAAAATTGCGACGGTTTAACTGTTGTTGTGCCAACGTCAACCTCCCGTCATAACTAGAGAGTAGTGTTGTCATATGATGTTCTGTTGCTGTATTTTTTTCTTTTCCGTTAAAAACTTGATAATTATTCCATGTTCGACATTCAGTTCCTATTTCATGTCAGTATTAAATACTGAACAAAGGTGTTCGAATCAAAATTCCTTAAAAATCATGAATTTATGCCTCGAACAAGGCTTTTCGATTCTTAATTCTTTTATATAACTGAATCGATCTATTGAACGCCTGTTTCATTTCCTCAAAATATTGGATTAACGCTTGATAATACCATTGAATAGTTGAAGATGGCGACCAATCAGCTGCTGGTGTTCCAAGGCCCTCAAGATCATCAATGATTCGTCTGGCTACATTTACTGATGATCAATCCCTTGCCAAGAAAATTGATGCAAGCATCAATAATAATTCATTGACGAGTGCTCTACACTCTACTCCAAAAAAGGTCACACAGGTTGATGATCACAATGATGGTTCAACAAGCACTGCAAATGAAACATCGACATCATATTCAAATTTTGATAACTCTCCATTCAAATGCTTCCTGAAAATAAGTAATGAGACAGTTATTTTAAACAAACAAACAAACAAAACAAACATCGGCAACTTTGGGATGCTTTATTTCCAATCTAGCCTGATACAAATGATCTTAAGCATTGGTTTTTCAAATGTCTTATAACTAACACTATGTGACGGAAAACATTAATGTTGGGGAAATTTTACGTGTTCCCTTTACCACGTTTACTGTCTGGTACCAGGCGCTGAACTCTTTGTGTGAAAATTGTGGAGGGAATTGTAGGCCGTTACAAAGGCCCCGACACTGTCGGCCCTCAAGTTCAAGTTCAAGTTCAAGTTCTTGTTTTCTTGGAGATGGAGTCCATCTTACAGAAGAAGGTACCTAAACATCCACCATGGAGCACACAGTGATTATGGTGAACGAGTTGACGGATGTTGAAGTTGAGAGGCTGTGTTGCAGGCATGACTTCATCAAGCAGGAAGTTCCACAGGAGGACATGGCGCAAGGCGGGACGGTAATTCAGTCACACATCTGAGGATTGATCAGCTCGAATGAAGGGAATCGACGTGTGAACATGCTGAAACGAAATGAGCAAGATAGCGTCCTCACTAGACATTTTCTGAACAGTGCATAAGATAGGCCTTTGAACTGAAGCGAGTCGCGGACGAATTTTGTGGTTGAAGTGACCTTCGCCTACTGGGCTGCTGGGGGCGCTGAGATATTGTAGGCATTATTTGTGTTATGTTTGGGTGCATAAGCAATCTGCGGTTAAAGGCTGGCCAGCCAAATTTCTGTGTAATTATGTGCAGTAGGTCATTTGACGTATGCTATCTGCTTTCATTACTTAATTAGCATTGTTCCTAACACCAATCATTGTGTGTGCGCTCATTGATGTTTGTATCACGTCTAGCTGGGAATTATAAATGTTAAGCATAGTTCACCCTGTGTATCATGCCCCACAATATTAGAAGCAATCCATCGTAATGCAACGGAGGGCGCCCAGAAAATGCGCTGCGTAAGTGGGTCAGCGATCCCCCGGTGAGTACCTTTATTTTTAGTATATGCACTGTAATTGCCGATTATAATTCATTTAATTTGTGTTGTGTATATAGCCTGGAGGTGTGCCATTCCTCTATTCCGAGAACCTGATCTTCTTGTTAATGAATTGTTAACAAGGAGGTGAAGGGTAACACTTCTCGTGACAACTATATATAGGACACCATGACGGTTCGCCCGTAAGCCGGTACCCATTTCCGACACCTGGGTCGAGTGGGGTATTGTGCTTGAGCTTTCCCTTATACCCAACGGGGAAAATCGCAGCGCCAGCGCCGGGATACGAACCCGCGACTCCAAGATACAAGTCCGATCCCTTAACCGCTGTGCCACCGCGAGCACTTCCAAGAAAATCCAGTGCACCAAAGAAAAAAATGAATGAAAGAAAAACGTTTATTTTCTAAGTGGCCACATGAGATACATGTCAACATATTGGGTTTTAAAAAGTTTCGTAATATAGGACGTCCTAAAACAAAAGTTCCATACGAGGAGTACTAATTGACAAACCATCAGAGGTGTACAAATAGAAAAGCCATACGAGGCATAATAATTGACAAACTATACGAGGTGTACTAATAGACAAACTATCAGAGGTGTACAAATAGATAGACCATACGAGGCATATTAATGGACAAAATATACGAGGCGTACTAATAGACAAACCATACGTGGCGTGCTAATAGTCTTACAAAAGTTCCATACGAGGAGAACTAATTGACAAGCCATCCTGTTCGGATCAAAATTCTTGTTCGATTCATGTTCGATATTGATGAAATTATGTTATTAAAGAATTCGATTTTTAGAACAATAAATAAATTCCAATAATCTACGTTGTCTTTAAAGCGACATCACAGAGCAAGAAAGCAACTGTTCAAGAATAATCTTGAGGCCCGCAACAGTTATTCAGAGCAAAAGTTACCGATTTATGAAGGTTATTTCTAGACACACGTGGTTTCTGTTCGATATTTGATGAATTACCCTATTTAACGAGGTATAGCGGTAGGTTTGGTTTCGTCTTTTAAGACAGAGCGCTGGAAGCGAGACGCCATTGCAGTATTGCCATACAACTCGATCAAAGAATTTCTTTCCGCTTCAAAGACTGGAGTTGCGGTAAGTCATTTACCGCTATAACTAATAAAATACTCATTTGAGACGGAAAGTGCATAGAAGAAAACTTGTTTATTTCGATCTAATTAACTATGCTAAGGCATCGAAATTGACAAAATCGACAACTGTCATCTCCTTCAGATTTACCGGATTATTCCCGGTTCACATGGTCAGGAAATTTGTTGACAGATCAATATTTTATCTCTCAATCGGTTTTTTGATTTGATATGTGTGATTTATTCAATCTTGCTATCGTTACTGATAACCTTTTTTGTTAATAATTTTCGCTTCATTTTCAAATAGCTCTAATTTAAACCACAATATGTATCGACCGTCAATTAAACCTTAAGTTAAATTTTATTTAACTTCGGACGCCAAAAACTTTTCATTTCATACAAGATTTTTCCAATAGGCGCGTTAATTTAATTAACTAATTTGTTAACTAATGCAATACGTAAATCTGTAGCTATTAATCAACTTGGCATTGCTCGACTTAGGCACCAGGAGCTAGGCAGGCGCGTACACGGGCTGGCGTTGCACCTAAATTTCATCTCTATTTCTACTTCCGCGTGAACGCACGTAAGGAAGTACAACTAAAGATGCAAAAAAATAAAATTTCTTCAAATAACCCTTGCGAGAGCGGATAATAATGATAAATATAATAATTGTTGTTAATGTTTTGCGTTTTCTATGCTTCAACCTAATTCCTGCGACCTGAGCTCAGGACTAGCTGGTCCGTACCTCAAATGTTGGTACCGGTAAAGTTTACCGCCAACTTTACCTAACTTGAAATGGCTGTGGTTGACTTAACGTAGACCGCGTTTCCGCGGTTGTTAACGCTTGGTTTGCTTAGGTGGTAAATTACACAACTGAGAAACCGACTTGGTAGCTTGCATACATTTTTATCCTTCCAAAGAAATATGATCAAAGTCATTTCACACTAACATTACTCATCGAATAACAGTAATTGTCTGAAAAGGCGGCGAAACATGAAATGTCATACATTTATACCGGTACGTGACTGGACAATTTACCGAGGGGTTTGTGTGTGGCCCGGTACGCGGAGAACGCGGTAAGCCTTTCCAGTTGGACATCCTCAGGTTTATTTATACTGACACTGGTATACTGACACTGGTATACCGACACTGGTATACCGACACTGGTATACTGACACTGGTATACCGACACTGGTATACCGACACTGGTATACCGACACTGGTATGCCGACACTGGTATACCGACACTGGTATACCGACACTGGTATGCCGACACTGGTATGCCGACACTGGTATACCAACACTGGTATACCGACACTGGTATACCGACACTGGTATACCGACACTGGTATACCGACACTGGTATACCGACACTGGTATACCGACACTGGTATACCGACACTGGTATGCCGACACTGGTATGCCGACACTGGTATGCCGACACTGGTATGCCGACACTGGTATGCCGACACTGGTATACCGACACTGGTATACCGACACTGGTATACCGACACTGGTATACCGACACTGGTATACCGACACTGGTATGCCGACACTGGTATGCCGACACTGGTATGCCGACGATGGTATGCCGACGATGGTATGCCGACATACTGGTATGCCGACATACTGGTATGCCGACATACTGGTATGCCGACATACTGGTATGCCGACATACTGGTATGCCGACATACTGGTATGCCGACATACTGGTATGCCGACATACTGGTATGCCGACATACTGGTATGCCGACATACTGGTATGCCGACATACTGGTATGCCGACATACTGGTGTGCCGACATACTGGTGTGCCGACATACTGGTGTGCCGACATACTGGTGTGCCGACATACTGGTGTGCCGACATACTGGTATGCCGACATACTGGTATGCCGACATACTGGTATGCCGACATACTGGTATGCCGACATATTGGTATGCCGACATACTGGTATGCCGACATACTGGTATGCCGACATACTGGTATGCCGACATACTGGTATGCCGACATACTGGTATGCCGACATACTGGTATGCCGACATACTGGTATGCCGACATACTGGTATGCCGACATACTGGTATGCCGACATACTGGTATGCCGACATACTGGTATGCCGACATACTGGTATGCCGACATACTGGTATGCTGACATACTGGTATGCTGACATACTGGTATGCTGACATACTGGTATGCTGACATACTGGTGTGCTGACATACTGGTGTGCTGACATACTGGTGTGCTGACATACTGGTGTGCTGACATACTGGTGTGCTGACATACTGGTGTGCTGACATACTGGTGTGCTGACATACTGGTGTGCTGACATACTGGTGTGCTGACATACTGGTGTGCTGACATACTGGTGTGCTGACATACTGGTGTGCTGACATACTGGTGTGCTGACATACTGGTGTGCTGACATACTGGTGTGCTGACATACTGGTGTGCTGACATACTGGTGTGCTGACATACTGGTGTGCTGACATACTGGTGTGCTGACATACTGGTGTGCTGACATACTGGTGTGCTGACATACTGGTGTGCTGACATACTGGTGTGCTGACATACTGGTGTGCTGACATACTGGTGTGCTGACATACTGGTGTGCTGACATACTGGTGTGCTGACATACTGGTGTGCTGACACACTGGTGTGCTGACACACTGGTGTGCTGACACACTGGTGTGCTGACACACTGGTGTGCTGACACACTGGTGTGCTGACACACTGGTGTGCTGACACACTGGTGTGCTGAAATACTGGTGTGCTGACATACTGGTGTGCTGACATACTGGTGTGCTGACATACTGGTGTGCTGACATACTGGTGTGCTGACATACTGGTGTGCTGACATACTGGTGTGCTGACAAACTGGTGTGCTGACAAACTGGTGTGCTGACAAACTGGTGTGCTGACAAACTGGTGTGCTGACAAACTGGTGTGCTGACAAACTGGTGTGCTGACAAACTGGTGTGCTGACAAACTGGTGTGCTGACAAACTGGTGTGCTGACAAACTGGTGTGCTGACAAACTGGTGTGCTGACAAACTGGTGTGCTGACAAACTGGTGTGCTGACAAACTGGTGTGCTGACAAACTGGTGTGCTGACAAACTGGTGTGCTGACAAACTGGTGTGCTGACAAACTGGTGTGCTGACAAACTGGTGTGCTGACAAACTGGTGTGCTGACAAACTGGTGTGCTGACAAACTGGTGTGCTGACAAACTGGTGTGCTGACAAACTGGTGTGCTGATAAACTGGTGTGCTGATAAACTGGTGTGCTGACATACTGGTGTGCTGACATACTGGTGTGCTGACATACTGGTGTGCTGACATACTGGTGTGCTGACATACTGGTGTGCTGACATACTGGTGTGCTGACATACTGGTGTGCTGACATACTGGTGTGCTGACATACTGGTGTGCTGACATACTGGTGTGCTGACATACTGGTGTGCTGACATACTGGTGTGCTGACATACTGGTGTGCTGACATACTGGTGTGCTGACATACTGGTGTGCTGACAAACTGGTGTGCTGACAAACTGGTGTGCTGACAAACTGGTGTGCTGACATACTGGTGTGCTGACATACTGGTGTGCTGACATACTGGTGTGCTGACATACTGGTGTGCTGACATACTGGTGTGCTGACATACTGGTGTGCTGACATACTGGTGTGCTGACATACTGGTGTGCTGACATACTGGTGTGCTGACATACTGGTGTGCTGACATACTGGTGTGCTGACATACTGGTGTGCTGACATACTGGTGTGCTGACATACTGGTGTGCTGACATACTGGTGTGCTGACATACTGGTGTGCTGACATACTGGTGTGCTGACATACTGGTGTGCTGACATACTGGTGTGCTGACATACTGGTGTGCTGACATACTGGTGTGCTGACATACTGGTGTGCTGACATACTGGTGTGCTGACATACTGGTGTGCTGACATACTGGTGTGCTGACATACTGGTGTGCTGACATACTGGTGTGCTGACATACTGGTGTGCTGACATACTGGTGTGCTGACATACTGGTGTGCTGACATACTGGTGTGCTGACATACTGGTGTGCTGACATACTGGTGTGCTGACATACTGGTGTGCTGACATACTGGTGTGCTGACATACTGGTGTGCTGACATACTGGTGTGCTGACATACTGGTGTGCTGACATACTGGTGTGCTGACATACTGGTGTGCTGACATACTGGTGTGCTGACATACTGGTGTGCTGACATACTGGTGTGCTGACATACTGGTGTGCTGACATACTGGTGTGCTGACATACTGGTGTGCTGACATACTGGTGTGCTGACATACTGGTGTGCTGACATACTGGTGTGCTGACATACTGGTGTGCTGACATACTGGTGTGCTGACATACTGGTGTGCTGACATACTGGTGTGCTGACATACTGGTGTGCTGACATACTGGTGTGCTGACATACTGGTGTGCTGACATACTGGTGTGCTGACATACTGGTGTGCTGACATACTGGTGTGCTGACATACTGGTGTGCTGACATACTGGTGTGCTGACATACTGGTGTGCTGACATACTGGTGTGCTGACATACTGGTGTGCTGACATACTGGTGTGCTGACATACTGGTGTGCTGACATACTGGTGTGCTGACATACTGGTGTGCTGACATACTGGTGTGCTGACATACTGGTGTGCTGACATACTGGTGTGCTGACATACTGGTGTGCTGACATACTGGTGTGCTGACATACTGGTGTGCTGACATACTGGTGTGCTGACATACTGGTGTGCTGACATACTGGTGTGCTGACATACTGGTGTGCTGACATACTGGTGTGCTGACATACTGGTGTGCTGACATACTGGTGTGCTGACATACTGGTGTGCTGACATACTGGTGTGCTGACATACTGGTGTGCTGACATACTGGTGTGCTGACATACTGGTGTGCTGACATACGTGTGCTGACATAATGGTGTGCTGACATACTGGTGTGCTGACATACTGGTGTGCTGACATACTGGTGCTGACTGACATACTGGTGTGCTGACATACTGGTGTGCTGACATACTGGTGTGCTGACATACTGGTGTGCTGACATACTGGTGTGCTGACATACTGGTGTGCTGACATACTGGTGTGCTGACATACTGGTGTGCTGACATAATGGTGTGCTGACATAATGGTGTGCTGACATAATGGTGTGCTGACATAATGGTGTGCTGACATAATGGTGTGCTGACATAATGGTGTGCTGACATAATGGTGTGCTGACATAATGGTGTGCTGACATAATGGTGTGCTGACATAATGGTGTGCTGACATAATGGTGTGCTGACATAATGGTGTGCTGACATAATGGTGTGCTGACATAATGGTGTGCTGACATAATGGTGTGACATAATGGTGTGCTGACATAATGGTGTGCTGACATAATGGTGTGCTGACATAATGGTGTGCTGACATAATGGTGTGCTGACATAATGGTGTGCTGACATAATGGTGTGCTGACATAATGGTGTGCTGACATAATGGTGTGCTGACATAATGGTGTGCTGACATAATGGTGTGCTGACATAATGGTGTGCTGACATAATGGTGTGCTGACATAATGGTGTGCTGACATAATGGTGTGCTGACATACTGGTGTGCTGACATACTGGTGTGCTGACATACTGGTGTGCTGACATACTGGTGTGCTGACATACTGGTGTGCTGACATACTGGTGTGCTGACATACTGGTGTGCTGACATACTGGTGTGCTGACATAGTGGTGTGCTGACATAGTGGTGTGCTGACATAGTGGTGTGCTGACATAGTGGTGTGCTGACATAGTGGTGTGCTGACATAGTGGTGTGCTGACATAGTGGTGTGCTGACATAGTGGTGTGCTGACATAGTGGTGTGCTGACATAGTGGTGTGCTGACATAGTGGTGTGCTGACATAGTGGTGTGCTGACATAGTGGTGTGCTGACATAGTGGTGTGCTGACATAGTGGTGTGCTGACATAGTGGTGTGCTGACATAGTGGTGTGCTGACATAGTGGTGTGCTGACATAGTGGTGTGCTGACATAGTGGTGTGCTGACATAGTGGTGTGCTGACATAGTGGTGTGCTGACATAGTGGTGTGCTGACATAGTGGTGTGCTGACATAGTGGTGTGCTGACATAGTGGTGTGCTGACATAGTGGTGTGCTGACATAGTGGTGTGCTGACATAGTGGTGTGCTGCTGACATAGTGGTGTGCTGACATAGTGGTGTGCTGACATAGTGGTGTGCTGACATAGTGGTGTGCTGACATAGTGGTGTGCTGACATAGTGGTGTGCTGACATAGTGGTGTGCTGACATAGTGGTGTGCTGACATAGTGGTGTGCTGACATAGTGGTGTGCTGACATAGTGGTGTGCTGACATAGTGGTGTGCTGACATAGTGGTGTGCTGACATAGTGGTGTGCTGACATAGTGGTGTGCTGACATAGTGGTGTGCTGACATAGTGGTGTGCTGACATAGTGGTGTGCTGACATAGTGGTGTGCTGACATAGTGGTGTGCTGACATAGTGGTGTGCTGACATAGTGGTGTGCTGACATAGTGGTGTGCTGACAAAATGGTGTGCTGACAAAATGGTGTGCTGACAAAATGGTGTGCTGACAAAATGGTGTGCTGACAAAATGGTGTGCTGACAAAAATGGTGTGCTGACAAAATGGTGTGCTGACAAAATGGTGTGCTGACAAAATGGTGTGCTGACAAAATGGTGTGCTGACAAAATGGTGTGCTGACAAAATGGTGTGCTGACAAAATGGTGTGCTGACATAATGGTGTGCTGACATAATGGTGTGCTGACAAAATGGTGTGCTGACATAATGGTGTGCTGACATAATGGTGTGCTGACATAATGGTGTGCTGACATAATGGTGTGCTGACATAATGGTTTGCTGACATAATGGTTTGCTGACATACCGGTTTGCTGACATACCGGTTTGCTGACATACCGGTTTGCTGACATACCGGTTTGCTGACATACCGGTATGCTGACATACTGGTATGCTGACATACCGGTATGCTGACATACTGGTATGCTGACATACCGACATACCGGTAAACTGGCATACTGACGTGCTGGCATACTGACGTGCTGGCATACTGACGTGCTGGCATACTGACGTGCTGGCATACTGACGTGCTGGCATACTGACGTGCTGGCATACTGACGTGCTGGCATACTGACGTGCTGGCATACTGACGTGCTGGCATACTGACGTGCTGGGTTACTGGCGTGCTGGTTTACTGGCGTGCTGGTTTACTGGCGTGCTGGTTTACTGGCGTACTGGTTTACTGGCGTGCTGGTTTACTGGCGTGCTGGTACGTGCTGGTATACTGGCGTGCTGGTATACTGGCGTGCTGGTATACTGGCGGGCTGGTATACTGGCGTGTTGGTATACTGGCGTGTTGGTATACTGGCGTGTTGGTATAGTGGCGTGCTGGTATGCTGGCGTGCTGGTATGCTGGCGTGCTGGTATGCTGACGTGCTGGTATACTGACGTGCTGGTTTACTTGTATACTGGTTTACTTGTATGCTGGTTTACTTGTATGCTGGTTTACTTGTATGCTGGTTTACTTGTATGCTGGTTTACTTGTATGCTGGTTTACTTGTATACTTGTATGCTGGTTTACTTGTATACTTGTATACTGGTTTACTTGTATACTTGTATACTGGTTTACTTGTATACTTGTATACTGGTTTACTTGTATACTTGTATACTTGTATACTGGTTTACTTGTATACTTGTATACTGGTTTACTTGTATACTTGTATACTGGTTTACTTGTATACTTGTATACTGGTTTACTTGTATACTTGTATACTGGTTTACTTGTATACTTGTATACTGGTTTACTTGTATGCTTGTATACTGGTTTACTTGTATGCTTGTATACTGGTTTACTTGTATACTGGTTTACTTGTATACTTGTATACTGGTTTACTTGTATACTTGTATACTGGTTTACTTGTATACTGGTTTACTTGTATACTTGTATACTGGTTTACTTGTATGCTTGTATACTGGTTTACTTGTATACATGTATACTGGTTTACTTGTATACTTGTATACTTGTATACTGGTTTACTTGTATACTTGTATACTTGTATACTGGTTTACTTGTATACTTGTATACTTGTATACTGGTTTACTTGTATACTTGTATACTTGTATACTGGTTTACTTGTATACTTGTATACTGGTTTACTTGTATACTTGTATACTCTATACTGGTTTACTTGTATACTTGTATACTGGTTTACGTGTATACTTGTATACTGGTTTACTTGTATACTTGTATACTGGTTTACTTGTATACTTGTATACTGGTTTACTTGTATGCTTGTATACTGGTTTACTTGTATGCTTGTATACTGGTTTACTTGTATACTGGTTTACTTGTATACTTGTATACTGGTTTACTTGTATACTTGTATACTGGTTTACTTGTATACTGGTTTACTTGTATACTTGTATACTGGTTTACTTGTATACTTGTATACTGGTTTACTTGTATGCTTGTATACTGGTTTACTTGTATACATGTATACTGGTTTACTTGTATACTTGTATACTTGTATACTGGTTTACTTGTATACTTGTATACTTGTATACTGGTTTACTTGTATACTTGTATACTTGTATACTGGTTTACTTGTATACTTGTATACTGGTTTACTTGTATACTTGTATACTCTATACTGGTTTACTTGTATACTTGTATACTCTATACTGGTTTACTTGTATACTTGTATACTGGTTTACGTGTATACTTGTATACTGGTTTACTTGTATACTTGTATACTGGTTTACTTGTATACTTGTATACTGGTTTACTTGTATACTTGTATACTGGTTTACTTGTATACTTGTATACTGGTTTACTTGTATGCTTGTATACTGGTTTACTTGTATGCTTGTATACTGGTTTACTTGTATGCTTGTATACTGGTTTACTTGTATACTGGTTTACTTGTATACTGGTTTACTTGTATACTTGTATACTGGTTTACTTGTATACTTGTATACTGGTTTACTTGTATACTGGTTTACTTGTATACTTGTATACTGGTTTACTTGTATACTTGTATACTGGTTTACTTGTATACTTGTATACTGGTTTACTTGTATACTTGTATACTGGTTTACTTGTATACTTGTATACTTGTATACTGGTTTACTTGTATACTTGTATACTTGTATACTGGTTTACTTGTATACTTGTATACTTGTATACTGGTTTACTTGTATACTTGTATACTGGTTTACTTGTATACTTGTATACTGGTTTACTTGTATACTTGTATACTCTATACTGGTTTACTTGTATACTGTATACTGGTTTACATGTATACTTGTATACTGGTTTACGTGTATACTTGTATACTGGTTTACTTGTATACTGGTTTACTGGTTTACTTGTATACTGGTTTACTGGTTTACTGGTTTATTTGTATGTATGCTGCTATACATTTATACTGGCATACTGCTATACCAATATGGTATATTGGCATACCGGCATCCGGGCATGCTGGTATACTGGTATACTGCCGTACCAGTATTTATAAACTAGCCTACCTTTGCTCGTACATCCCAGTAGACTCAGTATACAGAGCTGGAAAGGAAATTTTCCTGTGTGCTATTTTCTTGAAGATAACAAACTGAAAATCGTGAGTAGTTTTGCTAAGAAAGAAATATTTTCGAGGTTTGCAATACGTTAATTATAGTGAAGATAATTTATTAGCAATTTTATACACAATTCACCATGTTAGACCGGAAGTAGAAAATTTAAATAGACCACGCAATAATCGTGTTTTTTTATCTTCAATTCAGGTAGATGGCTGTAGGACAATACGTATGTCCCAGAAATCCCATTACTTTTTCTCGCTGTTTCTATGTATGCACAGGGGATCTGGTGTGGGAACACACCTCGTGCATAGATTACTTTGTTTTTTAAACTCCTAACTCTAACTGAATGGGGACTCTGCCTTGCCGCTCTTCGGAACACCTTTGTTGTGGTTAAGGAGGGTTACACTTCTACAAGCTCCCCGCGTACTAGGCCACATGCGTACCACTCGCTACATTGCTCATTCACGTACCGGTATTTTCGAACGACATTTCATCGGTTTGGCGACCTTTTAAAAAAATAACTGCCATCAAACGAAGGAAATATTATGGTGGAGCTGCATTCGTTGTACTCGTATTTCTTAGGAATGATAAAAATGTGTTCATGCATTCAAAACAATTTTCAAATTCTGCTACTTACGACGTGACCCAACCTACCGTAACGACCGCGGCAACAGCGAACCTCTTCATACACGAAGTTGTGAGATACGTGGCGTGTTGGATAAGTTGACCGCTACGTGTGCCGCCGGTGGTACACGGAGGCCATATTCATAATGCTGCTGACCGACCAGTAGTCACAAACTCAATTTTCATAAATACTTAATCAAAGCTAAATGAAGGCACGATCCAGTTCATGTTTGCTTTTTTCTAAATGGCGGCACAACAACTAACTTTATGTTCGAGTTGAATGTTGAACTTCAGCTTAACCCGTTGCAGTCTAAATGTCAACCCTTACTTGACCTTAAACTTGAACCTAACTCTTGACACGTTGACTGCGTTGACTAACTCTTGACATATTGACTGCGTTGACTAACTCTTGACACTTTGACTGCGTTGACTAACTCTTGACACTTTGACTGCGTTGACTAACTCTTGACACTTTGACTGCGTTGACTAACTCTTGACACTTTGACTGCGTTGACTAACTGTTGATATGTTGACTGGAAAGAATATAAGTATTGAATGCTCTCGGTAGTAAATAGTTGTGGTTGATATTTTTTATCCACCAGTGAATAAAAAAGAATAATAGTGGTGGAGATTCTCCCCACTCAGCAACGGGTACCAAAAAACTCCGCTTCCCTTGCCGTGGATAGCAGAAAGAATGTCCACCCCATCCCGTGGTGGATATTCAAACTAACCTGGCAGTTCACGGTAGGTATTGGTGGAGCGATATCCAACAATAACTGGAATGGATAGCAGGGTTATTATCCACAACTTCCTTTGCAAAAAAAGTCAAACAGCAAGAAAAAAACATAGCACAATGGCCAATTTAAAACCTGCTTCAATGTATGCCACAATTACTATATCATTTGAGCATATCAAAGTTTTCAACGCGATCATGCAGTGTCATGCGACAGATCATGCATGATGTACCATGTATGAACGTACGATCATGCATAATATATCACGTATGAAGATACGATCATGCATATGTTCTCACCGCAACATAAACATACGGAACAATCATCCGCGTTTCAGTTCGCGTTCAATAATTCAAGAAGGCTTGTCACGGTGAAGTTCTTTACAAAGTAATTACGAGTATTTAATCTTTCAAGTTCATTTGACACTTCTACGAACAGAAGATAAAGTATTATCATGGTGAGAGCGGACATATCTATTTATCAATCGGTGAAAAAAGCCAATATTTATGAGCGTACAATCATTTACACTCACACACACGACCCTCTTAACTCTCCTGGAAACCCCAATTGATTTACCATGTAAAGATCACTCACGGACCACTTTTGTGCAGTGCAACCTCTCACGTCTCTGGCTGTGCGACTTGTACAAAACTTCTTACGTTTATTTCATAAGCGTCTCAGGTCTCTCATGAGTCCCTCAATTACCTCACAACCCCTCAAGTACCTCACAACCCCTCACGTACCTCACAACCCCTCACGTACCTCACAACCCCTCACGTACCTCACAACCCCTCACGTACCTCACAACCCCTCACGTACCTCACAACCCCTCACGTACCTCACAACCCCTCACGTACCTCACAACCCCTCACGTACCTCACAACCCCTCACGTACCTCACAACCCCTCACGTACCTCACAACGCCTCACGTACCTCACAACCCCTTACGTACCTCACAACCCCTCACGTACCTCACAACCCCTCACGTACCTCACAACCCCTCACGTACCTCACAACCCCTCACGATTCCCTCACAACCCCTCACGATTCCCTCACAACCCCTCACGATTCCCTCACGATTCCCTCACGATTCCCTCACGATTCCCTCACGATTCCCTCACGATTCCCTCACGATTCCCTCACGATTCCCTCACGATTCCCTCACGATTCCCTCACGATTCCCTCACGATTCCCTCACGATTCCCTCACGATTCCCTCACGATTCCCTCACGATTCCCTCACGATTCCCTCACGATTCCCTCACGATTCCCTCACGATTCCCTCACGATTCCCTCACGATTCCCTCACGATTCCCTCACGATTCCCTCACGATTCCCTCACGATTCCCTCACGATTCCCTCACGATTCCCTCACGATTCCCTCACGATTCCCTCACGATTCCCTCACGATTCCCTCACGATTCCCTCACGATTCCCTCACGATTCCCTCACGATTCCCTCACGATTCCCTCACGATTCCCTCACGATTCCCTCACGATTCCCTCACGATTCCCTCACGATTCCCTCACGATTCCCTCACGATTCCCTCACGATTCCCTCACGATTCCCTCACGATTCCCTCACGATTCCCTCACGATTCCCTCACGATTCCCTCACGATTCCCTCACGATTCCCTCACGATTCCCTCACGATTCCCTCACGATTCCCTCACGATTCCCTCACGATTCCCTCACGATTCCCTCACGATTCCCTCACGATTCCCTCACGATTCCCTCACGATTCCCTCACGATTCCCTCACGATTCCCTCACGATTCCCTCACGATTCCCTCACGATTCCCTCACGATTCCCTCACGATTCCCTCACGATTCCCTCACGATTCCCTCACGATTCCCTCACGATTCCCTCACGATTCCCTCACGATTCCCTCACGATTCCCTCACGATTCCCTCACGATTCCCTCACGATTCCCTCACGATTCCCTCACGATTCCCTCACGATTCCCTCACGATTCCCTCACGATTCCCTCACGATTCCCTCACGATTCCCTCACGATTCCCTCACGATTCCCTCACGATTCCCTCACGATTCCCTCACGATTCCCTCACGATTCCCTCACGATTCCCTCACGATTCCCTCACGATTCCCTCACGATTCCCTCACGATTCCCTCACGATTCCCTCACGATTCCCTCACGATTCCCTCACGATTCCCTCACGATTCCCTCACGATTCCCTCACGATTCCCTCACGATTCCCTCACGATTCCCTCACGATTCCCTCACGATTCCCTCACGATTCCCTCACGATTCCCTCACGATTCCCTCACGATTCCCTCACGATTCCCTCACGATTCCCTCACGATTCCCTCACGATTCCCTCACGATTCCCTCACGATTCCCTCACGATTCCCTCACGATTCCCTCACGATTCCCTCACGATTCCCTCACGATTCCCTCACGATTCCCTCACGATTCCCTCACGATTCCCTCACGATTCCCTCGCGTACCTCACGATTCCCTCGCGTACCTCACAAACACCTCATCGCACAATTACCCCACGTACCTCACAAACCCCTCACAAACCCCTCCCTTCACAAACCCAACACAGCTGCCGTCTGAAATTAGAAAACTTTACACTTGCAGCTTGTGGGGCAGTTTTTGATAGCGGTTTTTCATGACGATTATACTTGTGCGGGGCGCTAATAATTCAGGCCGTGATGAATGAGTCATGAAGTAATGAAGGACTGATGAATGCAAGTCTAAGATTGCGAGGATCAGTACGTTCAGTTCACTTATGCGCGTCCGTGTGTGCTGTGGAGATGTGTGTGTGGTGTGCAGATGTGTGTGTGTGGTGTGCAGATGTGTGTGTGTGGTGTGCAGATGTGTGTATGGTGTGCAGATGTGTGTGTGTGGTGTGCAGATGTGTGTGTGTGGTGTGTAGATGTGTGTGTGTGGTGTGCAGATGTGTGTGAGTGGTGTGCAGATGTGTGTGTGTGGTGTGCAGATGTGTGTGTGTGATGTGCAGATGTGTGTGTGTGGTGTGCAGATGTGTGTGTGGGGTGTGCAGATGTGTTTGTGGGGTGTGCAGATGTGTGTGTGGTGTGCAGATGTGTGTGTGGTGTGCAGATGTGTGTGTGGTGTGCAGATGTGTGTGTGGTGTGCAGATGTGTGTGTGGTGTGCAGATGTGTGTGTGGTGTGCAGATGTGTGTGTGTGTGTGTGTGTGTGTGTACAGTGTATACTGGTTATATTGAGTGTATGTGTGCAGTGTATACTGGTTATATTGAGTGTATGTGTGCAGTGTATACTGGTTATATTGAGTGTATGTGTGCAGTGTATACTGGTTATATTGAGTGTATGTGTGCAGTGTATACTGGTTATATTGAGTGTATGTGTGCAGTGTACACTGGTTATATTGAGTGTATGTGTGCAGTGTACACTGGTTATATTGAGTGTATGTGTGCAGTGTATACTGGTTATATTGAGTGTATGTGTGCAGTGTATACTGGTTATATTGAGTGTATGTGTGCAGTGTATACTGGTTATATTGAGTGTATGTGTGCAGTGTATACTGGTTATATTGAGTGTATGTGTGCAGTGTATACTGGTTATATTGAGTGTATGTGTGCAGTGCATACTGGTTATATTGAGTGTATGTGTGCAGTGTATACTGGTTATATTGAGTGTATGTGTGCAGTGTATACTGGTTATATTGAGTATGTGTGCAGTGTATACTGGTTATATTGAGTGTATGTGTGCAGTGTATACTGGTTATATTGAGTGTATGTTTGCAGTGTATACTGGTTATATTGAGTGTATGTTTGCAGTGTATACTGGTTATATTGAGTGTATGTTTGCAGTGTATACTGAGTATATTGTGTGTATGTGTGCAGTGTATAGTGAATATACTGTGTTTGTGTACAGCGTATACGTGTGAACGTGAGTGTGCAATTTATACAGTGTGTGTGTAGGTGTGAACAGTGTACTCTGACTGTATATTTGTTCCTAAGTAGTTTTATACGAACATAATTTTATATGTATATACATGTATCAACAGATGGGGCAAAATAATACAACACGTTGATTAAATCGCCAGATTCCACATTTCTACACCACGTACAATACCGAAAATTGGACTATATATGTAAACGATATAGAACGTTTCATGATATATCTAAAAACCCACAAATGTTCAATAAAAAAATATATAGAAACGTGTATAATAAATAAATACGTGAATAAAAGTTTACAATACCTGACTTTTTTCTCGATATTATACTTTAAATTTATTATAGAATTGTTTCTGAATGTTTTAATACATTCCACTAATTGGCAACTGAACTTTTATCAGCAATCATTTCCAATAACGTGTCATTGGTACAGCAGCTCTCGTTCTGGAGGTCGTAGGTATGGGTAAGAACAAGGACGTCAGCCAAGACCTTCGCGAACGTATTGTGGAGCTCTATAATGGTTTGGGATATTGGGAGATATGTGTACGACTGTGTGTTCCTATAACCTCGGTTGGAACCATAATACGTGAGTGGAAATGCTGTCACATGACTCTCAGCAAGCCTCGAACTGGCCGTTCACGGAAGATTAACGACCGTGCTGTTCGAAAATTAATTCTAACAGTAAAGCAAAGACCTTAAATTAATCCTGAAGAATTGAAGGATGATTTCAAGGCATCTGGGATCAAAGCCAGCAAACACACGTTCAGCAGGGCACATGAAAGTCTTCGCTCCTACACCCATCTTAGGACACCTCTTCTCCAGAAGCATCACGTCAAGGCCAGGCTGAAGTATGCCAACGAGCATTTGAACAAGCCAGCAGCGTTTTGGAACTCAGTACTGTGGTCAGATGAAACCAAAATCGAACTATTTTGGAGAAAACAGCACAAACCATGTTTGGAGGCAACAAAACGAAGAGTATAAACCAAAGTGCACCATACACACTGTTAAGTTCGGAGTTGGCTCAATCATGGTGTGGGGATGTTTCAGCTCATCAGGGCTAGGTAAACTTCACATCATTGAAGGGACCATGAATGACAGGAAATATCGTGAAATATTGGAAAAGCCACTCGTTTCCTCAGCTCGTTTGTTAAAATTAAAACGGGGATGGACCTTCCAACAAGACAACGATCCAAAGCATGCTGTAAACGAAACCAAGAAATGGTTGGGGATGAAGAAGTAAACATTTTAGATTGGCCAAGTCAATCCCCGGACATGAATCCTATCGAAAACTTGTGGAGGAAATTGAAGATTCGGAAGACAGGTCCCAATAACATCATCAAACTCAAAGAAATGTGCATTGAAGAATGGAATAAGATTACATCCGTAGCTTGTAATAGGCTGGGAACAACTCTAAACGCCTCAAAACCTTAGTTAAAATAACGGCTGTACAACGAAGTGATAATGTATGCATAATTTTGAAATGTGCGGTTAACTTTTACTCACGTATTTACTACACAGGATCCTATATATTTTTTCGATTAAATATTTGTGGGTTTTAGATATTTTAATACCCTTATATTATTGACCATATATAGTCCAATTTTCGTAATTCCACGTGGTCCAGAAATGTGACTTCTGGAGATTTAATCAACGCGTATTCTTTTGCTCCCGCTGTTTATATACTAGTAGCGATTTTTGGAAAATTTGAGGCAACATCCGGCAACTCGTGATGTGTCGCCAGAAGTTTCATGGGAACGCAATATTTTTTAATGAAACCTCAGAATATATCTGAGCGAATCTGTCCGTTTTTATATGCATGCAGATTGCAGACACATACACAAATATACATGCATTTACACGCGCATTCACACGCGAATTCACACGTGCATTCACACGTGCATTCACACGTGCATTCACATGCGCATTCACACGTGCATTCACACGTGCATTTGCACGCGTGTTCTAGTTAATCAAGCCATTTCACCGGCCCAACAATTCTTGACTGCAAGCTCAATATCAAACATTGACACGTGCTACGAAATGAAATAATATAGAATAAAACATTTCTGCAGTCGCTTTCAGAGGGCGGCTGCTGCCCGCTGATGTTTGATTTTTATTTTATCTGAATTTTTGCGGGGCCTAATTATAGGCCTACGTTTGTGTTATGTTTGTGTTGTGTTTGTGTGGTGGTGTTTGTGGGGTGTTGTGTTTGTGGGGTGTTGTGTTTGTGGGGTGTTGTGTTTGTGTGGTGGTGTTTGTGGGGTGTTGTGTTTGTGGGGTGTTGTGTTTGTGGGGTGTTGTGTTTGTGGGGTGTTGTGTTTGTGGGGTGTTGTGTTTGTGGGGTGTTGTGTTTGTGGGGTGTTGTGTTTGTGGGGTGTTGTGTTTGTGGGGTGTGGTGTTTTGTGGGTGTTGTATTTGTGGGGTGTTGTGTTTGTGGGGTGGTGTGTTTGTGTGGTGTTGTGTTTGTGGGGGTGTTGTGTTTGTGGGGTGTTGTGTTTGTGGGGTGTTGTGTTTGTGGGGGGTGTTGTGTTTGTGGGGTGTTGTGTTTGTGGGGTGTTGTGTTTGTGGGGTGTTGTGTTTGTGGGGTGTTGTGTTTGTGGGGTGTTGTGTTTGTGGGGGTGTTGTGTTTGTGGGGTGTTGTGTTTGCTGGGGTGTGGTGTTTGTGGGGTGTTGTATTTGTGGGGTGTTGTGTTTGTGGGGTGGTGTGTTTGTGTGGTGTTGTGTTTGGTGGGGTGTTGTGTTTGTGGGGTGTTGTGTTTGTGGGGTGTTGTGTTTGTGGGTGTTGTGTTGTGGGGTGTTGTGTTTGTGGGTGTTGTGTTTGTGGGGTGTTGTGTTTGTGGGGTGTTGTGTTTGTGGGTGTTGTGTTCGTGTGGTGTTGTGTTTGTGGGGTGTTGTGTTTGTGGGGTGTTGTGTTTTGTGGGGGTGTTGTGTTTGTGGGGTGTTGTGTTTTGTGGGGTGTTGTGTTTGTGGGGTGTTGGTGTTTGTGGGTGTTGTGTTTGTGGGGTGTTGTGTTTGTGGGGTGTTGTGTTTGTGGGGTGTTGTGTTTGTGGGGTGTTGTGTTTGTGGGGTGTTGTGTTTGTGGGGTGTTGTGTTTGTGGGGGGTGGTGTTTGTTGGGGGGTGGTGTTTGTGGGGGGGTGGTGTTTGTGGGGGGTGGTGTTTGTGGGGGGTGGTGTTTGTGGGGGTGGTGTTTGTGGGGGGTGGTGTTTGTGGGGGGTGGTGTGGTGGGGGGTGGTGTTGTGGGGGGGTGGTGTGTGGGGGGTGGTGTTGTTTTGTGGGGGGTGGTGTTTGTTTGTGGGGTGGTGTTTGTTTTGTGGGTGGTGTTGTTTTGTGGGTGGTGTTTGTTTTGTGGGGTGGTGTTTGTTTTGTGGGGGTGGGTGTTTGTTTTGTGGGGTGGGTGTTGTTTTGTGGGGTGGTGTTTGTTTTGTGGGGTGGTGTTTGTTTTGTGGGGTGGTGTTTGTGTGGCGATATTTGTGTTGCCGTAATGTTGGTGTAGCAACTTTCACAATAACAGCTGTTTTCCTCCACTGCATAAAATTATGCATCATAGACGATTATTTCTTCCAGGATAAAGACTTAACCCTTTAACGCCCACGAGGACACCAGTGTCCTCTTTCCAAAATACCCTCAATATATTGTATTCTTGTTCAATAGTTCCCTAATGTGTTCTTTGAAGTTCTCTGCCGGGTGGCAGTTCCTATCCCATCCTGATATTGGTGACTGCCTGATGCCAGCGCCAGTTTAGTGACAGTGGTTGTGTTAATGGTAATATGAGTACAAAAAATTCGGACGTTAAAGGGTTAATTCCGAGATTCTATTGTCGTTCATCCTCTATGAATTTCTTCGTCTATGAATTTCGTTCTATCGTCTGTGAATTACGTTGCATCGTCTTTGAATTTCGCTGTATCGTCTTTAATTTCGCTGTATCGTCTTTGAATTTCGCTGTATCGTCTTTGAATTTCGCTGTATCGTCTTTGAAATTCGCTGTATCGTCTTTGAATTTCGCTGTATCGACTTTGAATTTCGCTGTACCGTCTTTGAATTTCGCTGTATCGTCTTTGAAATTCGCTGTATCGTCTTTGAATTTCGCTGTATCGTCTTTGAATTTCGCTGTATCGTCTTTGAATTTCGCTGTATCGTCTTTGAATTTCGCTGTATCGACTTTGAATTTCGCTGTACCGTCTTTGAATTCGCTGTATCGTCTTTGAAATTCGCTGTATCGACTTTGAATTTCGCTGTATCGACTTTGAAATTCGCTGTACCGTCTTTGAATTTCGCTGTATCGTCTTTGAAATTCGCTGTATCGTCTTTGAATTTCGCTGTATCGTCTTTGAATTTCGCTGTATCGTCTTTGAATTTCGCTGTATCGTCTTTGAATTTCGCTGTATCGTCTTTGAATTTCGCTGTATCGTCTTTGAAATTCGCTGTACCGTCTTTGAATTTCGCTGTATCGTCTTTGAAATTCGCTGTATCGTCTTTGAAATTCGCTGTATCGTCTTTGAATTTCGCTGTATCGTCTTTGAATTTCGCTGTGTCGTCTTTGAAATTCGCTGTATCGTCCTTTGAAATTCGCTGTATCGACTTTGAATTTCGCTGTATCGTCTTTGAAATTCGCTGTATCGTCTTTGAATTTCGCTGTATCGTCTTTGAAATTCGCTGTATCGTCTTTGAATTTCGCTGTATCGACTTTGAATTTCGCTGTATCGTCTTTGAAATTCGCTGTATCGTCTTTGAATTTCGCTGTGTCGTCTTTGAATTCGCTGTATCGTCTTTGAAATTCGCTGTATCGTCTTTGAAATTCGCTGTATCGTCTTTGAAATTCGCTGTATCGTCTTTGAAATTCGCTGTATCGTCTATGAATTTCGCTGTATCGTCTTTGAATTTCGCTGTATCGTCTTTGAATTTCGCTGTATCGTCTTTGAATTTCGCTGTATCGTCTTTGAAATTCGCTGTATCGTCTTTGAATTTCGCTGTATCGTCTTTGAATTTCGCTGTATCGTCTTTGAAATTCGCTGTATCGTCTTTGAATTTCGCTGTATCGACTTTGAATCTCGCTGTATCGTCTTTGAATCTCGCTGTATCGTCTTTGAATTTCGCTGTATCGTCTTTGAAATTCGCTGTATCGTCTGTGAATTTCGCTGTATCGACTTTGAATTTCGCTGTATCGACTTTGAATCTCGCTGTAATCGTCTTTGAAGCTCGCTGTATCGTCTTTGAAGCTCGCTGTATCGTCTTTGAATTTCGCTGTATCGTCTTTGAATTTCGCTGTATCGTCTTTGAATTTCGCTGTATCGTCTTTGAATTTCGCTGTATCGCCTGTGAATTTCGCTGTATCGTCTGTGAATTTCGCTGTATCGTCTGTGAATTTCGCTGTATCGACTTCGAATCTCGCTGTATCGTCTTTGATTTCGCCGTATCGTCTTTGAAATTCGCTGTATCGTCTTTGAAATTCGCTGTATCGTCTTTGAATTTCGCTGTATCGTCTTTGAAATTCGCTGTATCGTCTTTGAATTTCGCTGTATCGTCTTTGAAATTCGCTGTATCGTCTTTGAAATTCGCTGTATCGTCTTTGAAATTCGCTGTATCGTCTTTGAAATTCGCTGTATCGTCTTTTGAAATTCGCTGTATCGTCTTTGAAATTCGCTGTATCGTCTTTGAAATTCGCTGTATCGTCTTTGAAATTCGCTGTATCGTCTTTGAAATTCGCTGTATCGTCTTTGAAATTCGCTGTATCGTCTTTGAAATTCGCTGTATCGTCTTTGAAATTCGCTGTATCGTCTTGAAATTCGCTGTATCGTCTTTGAAATTCGCTGTATCGTCTTTGAATTTCGCTGTATCGTCTTTGAATTTCGCTGTATCGTCTTTGAAATTCGCTGTATCGTCTTTGAAATTCGCTGTATCGTCTTTGAAATTCGCTGAATCGTCTTTGAAATTCGCTGTATCGTCCTTTGAAATTCGCTGTATCGTCTTTGAAGTTCGCTGTATCGTCTTTGAAGTTCGCTGTATCGTCTTTGAAGTTCGCTGTATCGTCTTTGAAGTTCGCTGTATCGTCTTTGAAGTTCGCTGTATCGTCTTTGAAGTTCGCTGTATCGTTTTTGAATTTCGCTGTATCGTCTTTGAATTTCGCTGTATCGTCTTTGATTTCGCTGTATCGTCTTTGAAATTCGCTGTATCGTCTTTGAAATTCGCTGTATCGTCTTTGAAATTCGCTGTATCGTCTTTGAAATTCGCTGTATCGTCTTGAAATTCGCTGTATCGTCTTTGAAATTCGCTGTATCGTCTTTGAAATTCGCTGTATCGTCTTTGAAATTCGCTGTATCGTCTTTGAAATTCGCTGTATCGTCTTTGAAATTCGCTGTATCGTCTTTGAAATTCGCTTGTATCGTCTTTGAAATTCGCTGTATCGTCTTTGAAATTCGCTGTATCGTCTTTGAAATTCGCTGTATCGTCTTTGAATTTCGCTGTATCGTCTTTGAAATTCGCTGTATCGTCTTTGATATTCGCTGTATCGTCTTTGAATTTCGCTGTATCGTCTTTGAATTTCGCTGTATCGTCTTTGAAATTCGCTGTACCGTCTTTGAAATTCGCTGTACCGTCTTTGAATTTCGCTGTATCGTCTTTGAATTTCGCTGTATCGTCTTTGAAATTCGCTGTACCGTCTTTGAATTTCGCAGTATCGTCTTTGAAATTCGCTGTACCGTCTTTGAAATTCGCTGTATCGTCTTTGAAATTCGCTGTATCGTCTTTGAAATTCGCTGTATCGTCTTTGAAATTCGCTGTATCGTCTTTGAAATTCGCTGTATCGTCTTTGAAATTCGCTGTATCGTCTTTGAAATTCGCTGTATCGTCTTTGAAATTCGCTGTATCGTTTTTGAATTTCGCTGTATCGTCTTTGAATTTCGCTGTATCGTCTTTGAATTTCGCTGTACCGTCTTTGAATTTCGCTGTACCGTCTTTGAATTTCGCTGTACCGTCTTTGAAATTCGCTGTATCGTCTTTGAAATTCGCTGTATCGTCTTTGAAATTCGCTGTACCGTCTTTGAATTTCGCTGTACCGTCTTTGAATTTCGCTGTACCGTCTTTGAATTTCGCTGTACCGTCTTTGAAATTCGCTGTATCGTCTTTGGATTTCGCTGTACCGTCTTTGAATTTCGCTGTACCGTCTTTGAATTTCGCTGTACCGTCTTTGAATTTCGCTGTACCGTCTTTGAATTTCGCTGTATCGTCTTTGAATTTCGCTGTATCGTCTCTGAATTTCGCTGTACCGTCTTTGAAATTCGCTGTACCGTCTTTGAATTTCGCTGTACCGTCTTTGAAATTCGCTGTATCGTCTTTGAAATTCGCTGTATCGTCTTTGAAATTCGCTGTATCGTCTTTGAAATTCGCTGTATCGTCTTTGAAATTCGCTGTATCGTCTTTGAAATTCGCTGTATCGTCTTTGAATTTCGCTGTACCGTCTTTGAAATTCGCTGTATCGTCTTTGAATTTCGCTGTATCGTCTTTGAATTTCGCTGTACCGTCTTTGAATTTCGCTGTATCGTCTTTGAATTTCGCTGTATCGTCTTTGAATTTCGCTGTATCGTCTTTGAATTTCGCTGTATCGTCTTTGAAATTCGCTGTATCGTCTTTTGAAATTCGCTGTATCGTCTTTGATTTCGCTGTATCGTCTTTGAAATTCGCTGTACCGTCTTTGAATTTCGCTGTATCGTCTTTGAATTTCGCTGTACCGTCTTTGAATTTCGCTGTATCGTCTTTGAATTTCGCTGTATCGTTTTTGAATTTCGCTGTATCGTCTTTGAATTTCGCTGTATCGTCTTTGAATTTCGCTGTATCGTCTTTGAAATTCGCTGTATCGTCTTTGATATTCGCTGTATCGTCTTTGAATTTCGCTGTATCGTCTTTGAATTTCGCTGTATCGTCTTTGAAATTCGCTGTACCGTCTTTGAAATTCG
Source organism: Morinoia aosen (assembly GCA_030386875.1). NCBI lineage: Eukaryota > Metazoa > Arthropoda > Malacostraca > Amphipoda > Talitridae > Morinoia > Morinoia aosen. Next base: position 2,526,017 of record CM059578.1, on the reverse strand, counting down.
CTGTATCGTCTTTGAATTTCGCTGTATCGTCTTTGAAATTCGCTGTACCGTCTTTGAATTTCGCTGTATCGTCTTTGAAATTCGCTGTACCGTCTTTGAATTTCACTGTATCGTGTTTGAATTTCGTGCTTTCCGTATCCCTTTAATTAATTAATTAATTAATTAATTTCAAACTAAATGATGCCTTCCTCTTTCCTCTCTTTGGAACTCTTTTGTTGCGGTAAGGTAGATTCACTCTCACATCTAATCTCACAGTCGCGACGGAATCATGCATCCTAAGTGGCTTCATTTTTAAATCTGCGTTTCTTTTGAATTCAGTGACTTCGACTCTCTCAGTTTGTTGTCTATCGTTTTTTTTGGTGTTTGTTGTATGTTAACGTGGCTCCAGCGAAACATACAACTTTCTACGCATAAAGTTAGGTTCATTATTTATCAGCTTATAAATATTTTCCATTTTCGTTATTATTATGCTTTTCCGGATGTCTAAACCTAGTTTTATCGAAACCTATGCAACTTTCTACATTTAAATAGTCTCTATAATATATCAGGTTAAACATTTGACCAATATATTTTATTACAATTTTTATTACAATATTCTTTCAGACATCTGACTTAATCGGCGCTGAGATCCTGAACGTTTTGATGCATAATTTGATGCATAGAAAGAAGATAGTGCTGCGAGTTTTGGGCACTGCGTAGATTTTTTTCATTTAAATATTTTTTGCGAGTACATTTCTCGTGTGTGAAAACGAATCACAATCACGAGCACCATAAGTTCTACTTTTACTATCAAAGTCGTTAGATGGAGGTCTACCCATAAGATTTCTTTACCCTAAAAGCCATAATCAGGAGCGACATTAGGGTTCTCGGCCATAAAATCCATAATTACGAGTAATAAGACTTCTCACCCATAAAACCCCTTATAAAAAAAGCCATAAAAATATTTCACGTAAAAAGCCATAATCACGAGTTTCCGTTGACCCTTTCTAAAATAATAGCCATAATTACGAGTAAAATATAAGATCTCTGTACCATAACATCCACAATCACGTGTAGCCATAAGATATCGGTACCATAACAACCATAATCACAGCTCCCCACGAACAGATACCCCCCTTGTAAATAGCGGATTTCATGACCATGATCCCGTTATACTGGGCTGTACTGGTATGCTGTACCGGTGTATCGGTAGCAGCCGTACCGGAGGTGCGGTACCACGCCCTGCAGCAGTACCGTAATCCCGGATGAGAACGTTACCAGTATTTACCGGGACTTTGCATCTACCTGTGAGTATACCGGTTGTTTTCTGGGGTATTTTGGTGGTATGGTGAGTCTCTGCCTTGTTAAATAACGGGTTTTTTGGTTATTTTAGTGGTGTGGTTGTTGTGTGGTGGGTCCTTGCCGTGGTAAATAACGGGAGATTTTGGGTTATTTTGGTGGAGTGGTTGTTGTGTGGTGTGTCCTGCCGGGTTAAATAACGGGAGATTTTGGGTTATTTTGGTGGAGTGGTTATTGTGTGGTGTGTCCCTGCCGGGTTAAATAACGGGAGATTTTGGGTATTTTGGTGGAGTGGTTATTGTGTGGTGGGTCCCTGCCCGGTTAAATAACGGGAGATTTTGGGTTATTTGGTGGGTGTGGTTATTGTGTGGTGGGTCCCTGCCGTGGTAAATAACGGGAGATTTTGGGTTATTTTGGTGGTGTGGTTATTGTGTGGTGGGTCCCTGCCGTGGTAAATAACGGGAGATTTTGGGTTATTTTGGTGGTGTGGTTATTGTGTGGTGGGTCCCTGCCGTGGTAAATAACGGGAGATTTTGGGCGAGTTTGATGTTTGATTTGGACTGTAAAAATTGTTATAGAATTTTTTTTAATTTGGTTTGACCTACAGAAACTGTTTTTATTTTTTTTTCAAGTTCTGTTTTTAAAAATTGTTTTGAATTGTTTGCAGAAAACTGTTTTTTAGTTTCATTGAAATAGTTGTACAGAAACGTTTTTTTAAATTTTAAAAACTATTATTTAAAAATAGGCCTACTTTTGGAAAACGGTTTTTCAAAATTTAATTTAAAAAACTGCTGTTAAAAGCAGCCTTCAAAGAACTGTTTGAGCGCGTGTAGGTACCAGGCATTGGATTATTATAAATGTTTGTGTTTTGTTTATTTACTCACGATACTTATTTGCTTTTGTAACTTGTTTACTTACTTAAGTAACTTGCTTACATATTTACTTATGTAACTTGTTTACATATTTACTTATGTAACTTGTTTATATATTTACTTATGTAACTTGTTTACATATTTACTTATCTAACCTATTTAATTACTTATGTAACATGTTCACGTATTTACTTATATCACTTATTTACCTACGTGACCTATTTCCTTATGTAACTTGTTTACAAATTTACTTTTCTAACTAATTTTCTCTTGTGACTTATTTACTCATGTAACTTGTTTACATATTTACTTATCTTACTTATTTACTTGTATGACTTATTTATTTATGTAACTTTACTTGTAACAGACACCGAGTCATTATATGCACTGCGACCTGCGGTAATAGCTTGGTCATAAAAATAACAATTTCTCAAGTTACTGTGAATCTATTTCTGAAATTTTTTTACAGAACATCTGGCACGTTATGGCAACTTTATTAGCAAAATTCAAAGTGGAAGCAATGTTAGTATTCGAAAAAAAGAAAAACATCGAAATCACTTAATTTCGCCTGGCCTGGCGGTAATAGCATTGTAATGAGAACAGTCAAATATTTACCCTTTTTGGTATACATAAGGAGTAATCACACAAAATATGTATAAATTCAGAGTATATTTAGCAAATATTGGCAAAACTAAGATGATACTTATTGAAAAATTTCATTATTTACCCACATGAGCGCCCACGCAGTTTATACACTAAAAAGAGTCGTGGTCATGGAATCAGTCAATTTCTTAATAGTGGCAGGTGGGCCTGCTCTTGCTGCAGTATTGCTAGCTTCCCGTAAGGCTATTTTCGACGTGTGCTGACGTCCATCGAAAAATAAACGTCGCGTTTGATGATAGACCTAAAGTGTTCGATGGGGTTTAAATCAGGGGAAAATGGCGGCCAAATCAACTTTTCACCTTGGATGTCCAAAGAGGTTAAGAATGTTTGGGTGGCACGAGCAGAGTGGGAGGGAGGGTTGTCATGTATGAACACGAAGGTCCGTAGTAGTGAAAGAGGTATGTAGTCTAACCAGGGCACGAGAGATTCTTCCAGGAGGTCGCAATACGCAGCAGATGTCACTTTTACTCCTTCGGGTACTCTGATAGGACCAACAAGTCTATCCGCGATGATACCTGCCCATACCATGACTCCTCCACCCTGTTGTTGACGCCTCAACGCTGGTGACGCTCATCCCGGAATGCATCCAACCATTTACCTAGCCGTCAGGTCCATCAATGGTCGCCCGGGTCTCATCCGCGAACAGAGCGATGCTTAATTATGTCCATCTTCAAATATTTTCTTGCGCATTCCTTCCCAGGCGTGCCGCCATAGCCATGTGCTAGAGGGTTCAGCCGCCGTTCGGGAGACCCGGGATCGAATCTCGGCGCTGGCAGTGGCGATTTTCTCTGTTGGGTATAGGAGAAAAATTCCAAGCACAATACCCCACTCCACCCAGGTGTCTGAAATGGGTACCAGTCTTGACCGGGGGAAAGCGTCCTGGCGTTAGTTATAAGGCATTTGAAAATCCAATGTACAAGGTGATATGTATCAGGCTTGATTGGAAATAAAGCATCCGTAGATGCCTTCATTATTATTATTATTATTATTATTATTATTATTATTATTATTATTATTAAATCCTTCTATCTTTGAGTAAGAGAGGTCATTTTCAGCGGGGCTAACACGGAACCTATGGTCCCAAGAAAGGCATTCCGAGTGCATTTCGGTACATCGGGATGTTATAGAAAACTGTCCGGGGAAATGTGCCAAGAATACGGCTTCATTGTTCTAGCATTTGAAACACTCACAACCAGCTGCGTTGAAGATAGGCTTACTTGTTTATCCGGGTCTTCTGCGGAGCTGACGACCAATGTTCCTCAAGACCCTCTCACTTACAGTCTTGAAAATCCCAGCATTTGAACGCTCCTTCCTTGATGGGTCCTTCTGAAATCTCTTCACAGTGTCGACATGGCGACTGATTTTTTCAGAGCAGGCATCAGGAGAGGTACCTTTAGCGGATTCCTTTACGATAAGTGCTTTTTCATCCTCAGTTAAGGTTTTACCATGTCCCGTTGCTGTTGCAGTTTTGGAAAGCTATTATCGATGGTCAACTGGAAAACAGCAAAATCGCAAATGACAGCGAACAACGATGCACTGCACAATGTAAACAAACACAACGATGTTGCAATACCGTGCCAGATGTTTTGTAAAAAAATTCAGAAATAGATACACAGAAACTTGAGAATTCGTTCTTTCATGACCATGCTATTATCGCTGGTCGTCGTGTAGGTATGCATGTATAGGTTTTTTATATACTTATGTAACATGCTTATTGATTATCGGTTTGCATGTGTTTCAGATGTATGTTATATATTGAATCATATTATTTATATGCATATATTGTTTGTTGATGAACAATGATTATTGTGTAATGGAGTTCAAATTTTTTTGATATTCATTTTTTATAGATGGAAATTACTTATTGAAGCAGTATAGTTATTAATTTAAATTTATTATCAGTGAATGCGGCCATCCCAATTCATCTTAATTATTAGCAATTCGTTTGGCAATTAATATATCAGTTATTTATTATATCTTTCCAATACAAATTTATTTATTTCATCATGGATTTACAATATTTATCCCTTCTTAATTAATTAATTTGTTACCTAATTTATTTATTAATTTATTTTTCATCTAGGTAACTCGTCAATTTATTTTTATCAAAGTAATTCATTAGGGTATTTTTTATAAGTTATTTAGTATTTGACTTACCGATCTGAGTTATTTGTTAATTCATTATTTCCAGAGTAATTAATTTTTTGATTATTTGTGTTTAAGTTATGTATTAATTTCTTTTTCTTAATGGATACTCACATGTTTAGTCTAAAGTTATAGGAATTTTATTTTTTCTCTTCGACGCGCTAATGTCTTGATATTGCGGACTATCTTATTTATCTCCTAGTTCTGGTTTATGTCGTAGTATTTACAGTGGGAGCAAAATAATAAAAGACGTTGAATAAATAGCACAATTTCACTTTTAAACCACGTACAGTTACGAAAATTGGACTTCATATGAACAATAATACAAAAAGGTGCATGTCTAACATCCACAAATATGTGATAGAAAAAATATATAGGAACATTTATAATTAATACGTGAACAAAAGTTTACAACACATTCCAAGATATACACACATTAATACTTCGTTTCAGAGCCGTAATTATTAATTATGGCTTCGAGACGTTTAGACTAGTTCACTACGAGCCTTTTACGAATTTTAGGTGTAATTTTATTCCATTCTTCAGTGCAAAGTTCTTTGAGTTCAGGGGCGTTATTAGGACCTCTCTTCCGAATCTTCAACTCCAATTCCCTCCACAAGTTTCCGATCGGATGCATGTCCGAGGATTGACTTGCCCAATCTAAAATATTTATCTTCTTCATGATCAACCATGCCTTTGTTTCGTTTGCAGTATATTTTGGATCGTTGTCTGTTTGGAAGGTCCATCCGCGTTTCAATTTTAACAAACGAGTTGAAAGTAGAAGCTGCTCTTCCAATATTTCACAATTTTTATCGTCATGCATGGTTCCCTCAATGATGTGAGAGGTTTAACTACCCCTGATGAACTGAAATATCCCCACACCATGATTGAACCCCCTCCAAACTCAACAGTAGGTATGGTGGACTTTGGTTTATTCTCTTCGTTTTGTTGCCTCCAAACATGCTTCGTGCTGTTTCTCCCAAATAGTTCAATTTTGGTTTCACCAGAACGCAGTACTTAGTTCCAAAACGCTGCTGGCTTGTTCAAATGGTCGTTGGCATACTTCAGCCTGGCCTTGACGTGACGTTTCTGGAGAAGAGGTGTCCTATGAGGGGTGCGGGAGTGAAGACCTTCACGGCGTAGCACCCTGCTGATCATGTGTTTGCTGGCTTCGATTCCAGTTGCCTTGAGATCATTACTCAATTCTTCACGAGTAGTTTGAGGCCTCTGCACTACTGTCCGAACCATGCAATTTTCGCGCAGCACGTTCGTTGACCTTCCGTGGACGGCCAGTTCGAGGCTTGCTGAGAATCGTATTCGGACATTTCCACTTACGTATTATGGTTCCAACCGAGGCTATAGGAACACACAGTAGTGCACATATCTCCCGATATCCCAAAACTTCATTGTAGAGCTCCACAATACGTTTGTGAAGGTATTGGCTGACGTCCTTGTTCTTACCCTTACTTACGACTTTTCAGAACGAGAGCTGCTGTACCAATAACGCGTTATTGGAGATGAATGCTCACGAAAGTTCGGTTGCTCAATAGTAGAATGTATTAAAACATTCTGGAATTTAATGTATACGTATTATCAAGAAAAATTCGGATAGTGTAAACTTTTGTTTTCGTATTTATTACACATATTCCTATATGTTTTTCTATTGAATATTTGTGGATTTTAGGTATATCATTGACTTTTTTAATGCTATTGTTTACATATAATTCAATTTTCGTTATTGTAAGGGATTTAGAAATGTGGAATCTGGCGATTTAATCAATGTGTTGTGTTATTTTGCCCCCCCCCCCCCCTGTAGATTGTGTTCAATCAAATTTGCCAATCCATTTTATTTTCTATAATGAAAAAACAGACGAGTACTAGAACACATATCCCACGTTTAACCCAGATACGTGTACCCCAAGTTCCCTAGATATGTGTACCCTCGAAACACGTGCCCACATAACCGCTGTACACACGCGACAGGCACGTGCATGTACGTGTGCCAGGTGCTGGAGTGCCACGCGTACACGACGCTGCCCACGTCACGTGGACGCGTGGACTGCCACGTGAGGGTCCCGCCCCTGCAGCGCTACCTGCTGGGGGAGGACTCAACTGCCGCCACCGTCATGCGCTCTGGTGGGTCCTGTTGGGTGGGAGGTCCTTTTGGGTGTGGGGAGGTCCTTTTGGGTGTGGGGAAGTCCTTTTGGGTGTGGGGAAGTCCTTTTGGGTGTGGGGAAGTCCTTTTGGGTGTGGGGGAGTCATGTGGGGTGAGGGGGGGGGGGTCGTGTGGAGTGTGGGGGTCGTGTAGGGTGTATGTTAGTATTTTCGCTGTGAACTGCTTTCAAGCAGAAAATTAATTTTAATGAAAAGAGAGTCGCTGCCACCAGAGACTTTCGTCTCAATATTTAAGGATATGATATTTGATGTATTTATAACCGTATTACATTCGCTTCTACGATAGTCTACGTCCGGCGTCACTTTCGTAATACTTATCGACGATTCGGTAGCGCTGACCGAGCTTCTAGGCGCGGGTTTCTTGCGCGGTTCGTGCGAGTGAGGGGTAATTATATGGCACAACATCTATTCATTAATTTACTGGTGGGGAGGCAAGTAAGGAATGGAGGTAGAGCAAGCGCGGAACCGAGTACAAACGAACCGACCACTCTCGACAAGGACTGCGACTCTAGTAACGCGTTACGATGTTAACACCACTGTCCAACCCGCGCATGACCACTACAATGTTAAGTCCGATCTTTGAAAATTATCCCTCAAAAATGCAACCGAAAATAAGCCCTCAAACAACTGAACAGGACACGAAGCCCTCAAACAAAATTACGAAGCCCTTGGCTTAGAGTTTCGCTCTCACCGCTAACCGTGTGAAACGAGTATTTTTTAGAGGCCGAACTGGTGACCATAGCCTAAGTGACTTTCCGCCCACGTGTTCATGACCGCTTCCTCTCGCCACTCAACCCTGAGTGACTCCCCAATGTTCTCGTAATAGACTCAGAACCTGAACAGGGTCACTACCAAGACGGGGATTGGACGGGTAAGGAGTGGGGCATCTCTGAGCTGTCCCTCTGGCCCTTTTCGGTGTACCATAGCTAATCCAAAAAGGCAAACAGGTCGAAAGGGGACATGGGATGGTGTTCTCTCCCATAACTTTATGATCGACGCAGAATTCGTCGTAGTTTTAGGCGGCCTATCAGAAGCAGATGAGGCCAGCCGGTGGTTCCGCTTTTTGACACCCTCATAAAGTTCGATCTATCTTCTGGCTCTTGCGCGTAAGTGCACGCCCAGCCCGTATCTAATTGTTTTCACGGCCATTAGACACACGTAATTCTTATTAGATACCCCCAAGTTAAACCTCCTGCTAGCGCAAACAGACACAGAATCAATACGTTTTATTCAGGGGTCCTGTTTGATGTGAGTGTTCTGTTGGATGGGGTCCAGTTGGGTTTGGGGGTCCAATTCCAGTTGAATGGAAGTCTAAAGTTGAGTGGAAGGAATAATAATAACAATAATAATAATATTAGTAATGATAAGGTTAAAAAATATTTATTTTCACTGTAGAGCAATTATGATAATAGTAAAAATCCATAATAATGGTAATATTGAATAATAATATACCCTTCCCTTGGCCTCGCCGTACCCGCAGATTACAGGCTGTACGGGGCGCAGTTCTACTCGCTGCGGAGCGGCCTGGAGCGGGACGCCGCCAGGGACGCGTGCCATGAGGAGGGCGGGCAGCTGGCGGTGCTCAACGGCGGGGACAGGCGGCGGGAGCTCACCGACGCCATGCTGGTCGCAGGTGTGGCGAGGGACCGTCTGTCTATCTGAGGACTTGTTGTTGGTTTGCTGTCTATCTGGGGACTTGTTTTTGGTTTGCTGTCTATCTGGGGACTGGTTTTTGGTGTGTTGTCTATCTGGGGACTTGTTTTGGTGTGTTGTCTATCTGGGGACTTGTTTTTGGTGTGTTGTCTATCTGGGGACTTGTTTTTGGTGTGTTGTCTATCTGGGGACTTGTTTTTGGTGTGTTGTCTATCTGGGGACTTGTTTTTGGTTTGCTGTCTATCTGGGGACTGGTTTTTGGTGTGTTGTCTATCTGGGGACTTGTTTTGGTGTGTTGTCTATCTGGGGACTTGTTTTTGGTTTGCTGTCTATCTGGGGACTTGTTTTTGGTGTGTTGTCTATCTGGGGACTTGTTTTTGGTGTGTTGTCTATCTGGGGACTTGTTTTTGGTGTGTTGTCTATCTGGGGACTTGTTTTTGGTGTGTTGTCTATCTGGGGACTTGTTTTTGGTGTGTTGTCTATCTGGGGGACTTGTTTTTGGTGTGTTGTCTGTCTGGGGACTTGTTTTTGGTGTGTTGTCTATCTGGGGACTTGTTTTTGGTGTGTTGTCTATCTGGGGACTTGTTTTTGGTGTGTTGTCTATCTGGGGACTTGTTTTTGGTTTGCTGTCTATCGGGGGACTTGTTTTTGGTTTGCTGTCTATCTGGGGACTTGTTTTTGGTGTGTTGTCTATCTGGGGACTTGTTTTTGGTGTGTTGTCTATCTGGGGACTTGTTTTTGGTGTGTTGTCTATCTGGGGACTTGTTTTTGGTGTGTTGTCTATCGGGGGACTTGTTTTTGGTTTGCTGTCTATCTGGGGACTTGTTGTTGGTTTGCTGTCAATCTGGGGACTTGTTTTTGGTTTGCTGTCTATCTGGGGACTGGTTTTTGGTGTGTTGTCTATCTGGGGACTTGTTTTTGGTGTGTTGTCTATCTGGGGACTTGTTTTTGGTGTGTTGTCTATCGGGGGACTTGTTTTTGGTTTGCTGTCTATCTGGGGACTTGTTGTTGGTTTGCTGTCAATCTGGGGACTTGTTTTTGGTTTGCTGTCTATCTGGGGACTGGTTTTTGGTGTGTTGTCTATCTGGGGACTTGTTTTGGTTTGCTGTCTATCTGGGGACTTGTTGTTGGTTTGCTGTCTATCTGGGGACTTTTTGTTGGTTTGCTGTCTATCTGGGGACTTGTTTTTGGTGTGTTGTCTATCTGGGGACTTGTTTTTGGTGTGTTGTCTATCTGGGGACTTGTTTTTGGTGTGTTGTCTATCTGGGGACTTGTTTTTGGTGTGTTGTCTATCTGGGGACTTGTTTTTGGTTTGCTGTCTATCTGGGGACTTGTTTTTGGTGTGTTGTCTATCTGGGGACTTGTTTTTGGTGTGTTGTCTATCTGGGGACTTGTTTTTGGTGTGTTGTCTATCTGGGGACTTGTTTTTGGTGTGTTGTCTATCTGGGGACTTGTTTTTGGTGTGTTGTCTATCTGGGGACTTGTTTTTGGTGTGTTGTCTATCTGGGGACTTGTTTTTGGTGTGTTATCTATCTGGGGACTTGTTTTTGGTGTGTTGTCTATTTGGGGACTTGTTTTTGGTGTGTTGTCTATCTGGGGACTTGTTTTTTGTTTGCTGTCTATCTGGGGACTTGTTTTTGGTTTGCTGTCTATTTTGGGACTTGTTTTTGGTTTGCTGTCTATCTGGGGACTTGTTTTGGGTTGCTGTCTATTTTGGGACTTGTTTTTGGTTTGTTGTCTATATGTGGACTCGTTTTTGGGTTTCTGTCTAACTGAGGACTTGTTTTTTGTTTGCTGTCTATCTGGGGACTTGTTTTTGGTTTGCTGTCTATCTGGTGACCATCTTTTTGTTTACTGTTTATCTGGAGACCGTCCCCTCAGGGGGATACAACTATTGTATCTATGGGAATTAGCGCTCCCAGGGGAAAAATGTGAGGGCCCGAGCTGAGAGTTAGGTAGGCCTTCTTTTTGTTGAAATAAAATGTTTTTTGTTATGTTAACCCGCGCACTGTAACTGGTCGCCTCATTTACCAGGCTCACTGGTTGCCAGACGTAAGGCATAACCCCAAGTTGTTATACACCAAAATGATCGTCTCAGCGAGTGCTACACAGCTGGAGCCAGAAACCCCCACATTGTGGGGGTTAAGGCAGAGCTCCAACCACTTGGAAGTTGGGAGGGGTAAGCACAGTCAGTGTGGTAAATGAGGCGACCGTGAGAGGGTGTGCGTGCGAACAGTCAGTGGCAGCCTCAGTTACCAGCGAAACTACTCAGGGCCTTATTTTGCCTTATTTCGTAAAAATGGCAAATAAGACAAATCTGAAGTCAGTAGCGTGTAGAGCAGTATTTTATTCATATTGTGTGAAAATTAAAAGTTTCGAAACACTATACTTACAGTAATATAACCAGACATGCAAACATGCATTTATGTAGGAACTAAAACGAAGAATGGATAACACCTAGTAGACATAAATGGTCATAACTTTTTTTCTAATTGTTGTAGAGGAAAAATAAAAACATCAGCAGGTTTGGAAGGATTTTCTGCATAAAATAGCAGTGAAAAACATTACATTGTTCCCAAAACACAAAAATGGCCATTGATCTCTTTGAAGCAATGTTGTGCAAAAATCTACGGAGTTTGACTCCATATTACAAAGAAACGGTTCAAGTTATCAAAAATCTGACAACATCAAAGTGTAAAGCAACATTTTTTACTCATTACTTCATATTTTTACATCTCTGCCTATTACGGTAAGTGAACAGGGAACGGCAGAGTAACGCGGGTAAATTGACTACTTTTCTGAGGGATGCGCGACCGTGCGCGGGTTAAGGACCACCTTTTTTCGGTTCACTACTGTCCTGTTTCTCAGCACCTCTGACTTTCTTCTTCAACTTTTATCTTATTTCATGAACTTCTTTCCCATCTTACTGTTTCTATGCCCTTTCTGCATAGATTCCTCATTTTCTTATCTCCATACTAAATGGTGCCTTCCTCCTTCCTCTCTTCGATACGCTCTATTTTTGTAGCGGTTAGGGAGGCTTAAACTAACTTAAAATCTTAATCTTAATCTGGAGACCGTCTTTTTGTTTACTCTTTATCTGGAGACCGTCTTTTTGTCTACTGTCTTGATTGTGATTGTTTTCTGTTTACTGTTTATCTGGTGACTGTTTTTTGTTTACTATCTTTCTGGTGACTGCCTTTTTTGTCTACTTTTTTGCTGGTCACTGCCTTTTTTGTCTACTGTTTTGCTGGTGACTGCTTTTTTTGTCTACTGTTTTGCTGGTGACTGCTTTTTTTGTCTACTGTTTTGCTGGTGACTGCTTTTTTTGTCTACTGTTTTGCTGGTGACTGCTTTTTTTGTCTACTGTTTTGCTGGTGACTGCTTTTTTTGTCTACTGTTTTGCTGGTGACTGCTTTTTTTGTCTACTGTTTTGCTGGTGACTGCTTTTTTTGTCTACTGTTTTGCTGGTGACTGCTTTTTTTGTCTACTGTTTTGCTGGTGACTGCTTTTTTTGTCTACTGTTTTGCCGGTGACTGCCTTTTTTTTGTCTACTGTTTTGCTGGTGACTGCTTTTTTTGTCTACTGTTTTGCCGGTGACTGCCTTTTTTTTGTCTACTGTTTTGCTGGTGACTGCTTTTTTTGTCTACTGTTTTGCTGGTGACTGCTTTTTTTGTCTACTGTTTTGCTGGTGACTGCTTTTTTTGTCTACTGTTTTGCTGGTGACTGCTTTTTTGTCTACTGTTTTGCTGGTGACTGCTTTTTTTTGTCTACTGTTTTGCTGGTGACTGCTTTTTTTGTCTACTGTTTTGCTGGTGACTGCTTTTTTTGTCTACTGTTTTGCTGGTGACTGCTTTTTTTGTCCACTGTTTTGCTGGTGACTGCTTTTTTTGTCTACTGTTTTGCTGGTGACTGCTTTTTTTGTCCACTGTTTTGCTGGTGACTGCTTTTTTTGTCTACTGTTTTGCTGGTGACTGCTTTTTTTGTCTACTGTTTTGCTGGTGACTGCTTTTTTTGTCTACTGTTTTGCTGGTGACTGCTTTTTTGTCTACTGTTTTGCTGGTGACTGCTTTTTTTTGTCTACTGTTTTGCTGGTGACTGCTTTTTTTGTCTACTGTTTTGCTGGTGACTGCTTTTTTTGTCTACTGTTTTGCTGGTGACTGCTTTTTTTGTCTACTGTTTTGCTGGTGACTGCTTTTTTGTCTACTGTTTTGCTGGTGACTGCTTCTTTTGTCTACTATTTTGCTGGTGACTGCTTTTTTTGTCTACTATTTTGCTGGTGACTGCTTTTTTTGTCTACTGTTTTGCTGGTGACTGCTTTTTTTGTCTACTGTTTTGCTGGTGACTGCTTTTTTGTCTATTATTTTGCTGGTGACTGCTTTTTTGTCTACTGTTTTGCTGGTGACTGCTTTTTTTGTCTACTGTTTTGCTGGTGACTGCTTTTTTTTCTATTATTTTGCTGGTGACTGCTTTTTTTGTCTACTGTTTTGCTGGTGACTGCTTTTTTGTCTACTGTTTTGCTGGTGACTGCTTTTTTGTCTACTGTTTTGCTGGTGACTGCTTCTTTTGTCTACTATTTTGCTGGTGACTGCTTTTTTTGTCTACTATTTTGCTGGTGACTGCTTTTTTTTGTCTACTGTTTTGCTGGTGACTGCTTTTTTTGTCTACTGTTTTGCTGGTGACTGCTTTTTTGTCTATTATTTTGCTGGTGACTGCTTTTTTGTCTACTGTTTTGCTGGTGACTGCTTTTTTTGTCTACTGTTTTGCTGGTGACTGCTTTTTTTTCTATTATTTTGCTGGTGACTGCTTTTTTTGTCTACTGTTTTGCTGGTGACTGCTTTTTTGTCTACTGTTTTGCTGGTGACTGCTTTTTTTGTCTACTGTTTTGCTGGTGACTGCTTTTTTTTCTATTATTTTGCTGGTGACTGCTTTTTTTGTCTACTGTTTTGCTGGTGACTGCTTTTTTGTCTACTGTTTTGCTGGTGACTGCTTTTTTTGTCTACTGTTTTGCTGGTGACTGCTTTTTTGTCTACTGTTTTGCTGGTGACTGCTTTTTTTTCTATTATTTTGCTGGTGACTGCTTTTTTTGTCTACTGTTTTGCTGGTGACTGCTTTTTTTTCTATTATTTTGCTGGTGACTGCTTTTTTTGTCTACTGTTTTGCTGGTGACTGCTTTTTTGTCTACTGTTTTGCTGGTGACTGCTTTTTTGTCTACTATTTTGCTGGTGACTGCTTTTTTGTCTACTGTTCTGCTGGTGACCGTTTTTTTTGTCAACTGTTTTGCTGGTGACCGTTTTTTTGTCTACTCTGTATCTGGTGACTGTCTTTATGAGCACTGTCTTCTTGCTGATAACTCTTTTGTTTACTGTCTGGTGACCGTCATCTGACTTGGGGCTCGGCAGCCCTGACGTATATATGACGTGACGTCATTCGCACCCACGTGCAGATATTTTTTCAAATTACGCGAAGTACTGTTGATTATGATGGTATTTAATTTATGTTCGTGAATTCGACGAGATCGTCTTTGTTTAATAAGGAGCGTATCAGAGAGAGGGTCTCAGCTTCAGTATTCTCGCCCTTCCAACTTTGATGCATGCTGACGAAACTCGTGGATTCTGACCCACAAATTATTCAAGATTGCAGGTGGTATCGAACCCGTGAGTGAGACGTATGTGTCTTGAGAGACATTTAGCGGCGCCTTGACCCACTCGGTCACAGCAACTAATAATTATATGAACGAGTGCACACGGCCCGTCAAAAAAATGACAGGATTAGATATAGGACCAACTGAGCTTCAACATGGCTTTCCCATGATTTGCCATGCTATTCTATGGCTTTCCAATACTTTCTTAAGTCTCAACCGCTGATATTCTATACAACCTAATCTAACCTACCAATACACGTGATATTCTATACAACCTAATCCAACCTACCAATACACGTGATATTCTATACAACCTAATCCAACCTACCCATACACGTGATATTCTTTGCAACCTAATCCAACCTACCAATACACGTGATATTCTTTGCAACCTAATCCAACCTACCAATACACGTGATATTCTATACAACCTAATCCAACCTACCAATACACGTGATATTCTTTGCAACCTAATCCAATCTACCAATACACGTGATATTCTATACAACCTAATCCAACCTACCAATACACGTGATATTCTATACAACCTAATCTAACCTACCAATACACGTGATATTCTTTGCAACCTAATCCAACCTACCAATACACGTGATATTCTTTGCAACCTAATCCAACCTACCAATACACGTGATATTCTTTGCAACCTAATCCAACCTACCAATACACGTGATATTCTATACAACCTAATCCAACCTACCAATACACGTGATATTCTTTGCAACCTAATCCAACCTACCAATACACGTGATATTCTTTGCAACCTAATCCAACCTACCAATACACGTGATATTCTATATAACCTAATCCAACCTACCAATACACGTGATATTCTTTGCAACCTAATCCAATCTACCAATACACGTGATATTCTATACAACCTAATCCAACCTACCAATACACGTGATATTCTATACAACCTAATCCAACCTACCAATACACGTGATATTCTTTGCAACCTAATCCAATCTACCAATACACGTGATATTCTATACAACCTAATCCAACCTACCAATACCCGTGATATTCTATACAACCTAATCTAACCTACCAATACACGTGATATTCTATACAACCTAATCCAACCTACCAATACACGTGATATTCTACACAACCTAATCCAACCTACCAATACACGTGATATTCTACACAACCTAACCTAACCTACCAATACACGTGATATTGCGGCTCCCAATCTGCTGGGTTAAGGCACCGAAAATTGTGGAGTTGATGAAGCTTGTATCACAGATAAGCTCATCTCACACTGCAGGCTGGGGGGTGTGACGCACGGACGGACGGACGGGCTCGTCTCCTTTTAAAATATAGAATAGATAGATGATTTAACTTATATTTTCCACCATGTAAAAAAGTCAAAACCCATGAATGATTACGTAATTAATACCTAGAATCTTTAATGGCATTAGTTAACCTATAATAAATTGCCTAAATTTATTTCCATAATTACTTGAACTTGCGGTGTTGGTTTTTCAGGTTAATTATAAAAGTTACTAGTTCACACGTGCTGGTCGGCATTAATATGAAAAATTTTATCCCTTCTTTCTTGAGTTAAATTCGTTTGTGCAACTCGATGCAGTTCGGCATTAGTCTGAAGAGTTTCACCCTTTCTTTCTTGAGTAGAATTCTCTCGTGCCACTCGATGTTGTCCAGCGTTATGCCGAAGAATTTCCTCACTTCTTTCATGTGTTCAGCTCTCTCTATACTCGGTGCTGCTCTGCATTATTCCGTAGAATTTCCAAACGCCGTTCAAGGGTCAATTTAGCTCTAGCTTCTCGTTGGCGAGCAGCATTGCTTCGTCTTGCCATTTCGCGTTGTTCATCCGATCGTCTTTGGCGTTTTTCTTGCTGTCGAAGTCTTGCTACTTCTCTCTTGCGGTTGGACACATTTCTATCCTTGGTGGCCTCTTTTGCCGGAATTTTATGCTGAAATGTCGTCTATTACCTCTTCTAAACTTTCCAAGAAAATCACAATTTCGAAAACAACTATGTTCCAAAATCTTGGGCTTTGTACTAAGTGGTAGCCAGGTTACTGGTCAAACGAATTTAAAACATTTTCTTTTCGCATTATCAATTAAAAATATCAAAGCGACTTGATGAACTTCAACAGAGAAAGCTCCGTAGAAAATTTCTATTTGTAAAAATAAGCCGATGCGTATTGTGGATACCATAATCAGGAGGGGGTCACACGGACGGACGGAGGAACGGACGGACGCGTCTCCTTCTATAATAGTGATTAGATAATTATCTGGATTTTCTAATGAGTTTTTCGGTCTCATTACTCCAGTAATTAAAATATCTAATTGATTTGGTAGCCCAATTTTAAAACAATTGAGCCATTGGAAAATAATTTCAGTAAGATTCTTCAAAGAATGAGGTGTCATGAGTTGATTCGAACAAGTTATTGTCATGGATAACTCTTTCCAGTATTGACATCTTTCATTATCGTTACTGATACCCAAGGTTATTGATAAACACGTCCCACTTGCATCCATAACATCCACTTACATTTACTTGCCCCCCAGGGATGACCTCCGTGCTGGTGGGCCTCACTCCTCCTCCCCTGGGGGGTGTGGCAAAGGTGGAAAACCTGGTGTGGACCTTCCATAATGGTGAGGGGACTGGAGTGTGGGGGTACTGGAGTGTGGGGGAATACTGGAGTGTGGGGGAATACTGGAGTGTGGGGGAATACTGGAGTGTGGGGGAATACTGGAGTGTGGGGGAATACTGGAGTGTGGGGGAATACTGGAGTGTGGGGGAATGCTGGAGTGTGGAGGAATGCTGGAGTGTGGGGGAATGCTGGAGTGTGGGGGAATATTGGAGTGTGGGGGAATACTGGAGTGTGGGGGAATACTGGAGTGTGGGGGAATACTGGAGTGTGGGGGAATACTGGAGTGTGGGGGAATACTGGAGTGTGGGGGAATACTGGAGTGTGGGGGAATACTGGAGTGTGGGGGAATACTGGAGTGTGGGGGAATACTGGAGTGTGGGGGAATACTGGAGTGTGGGGGAATACTGGAGTGTGGGGGAATACTGGAGTGTGGGGGAATACTGGAGTGTGGGGGAATACTGGAGTGTGGGGGAATACTGGAGTGTGGGGGAATACTGGAGTGTGGGGGAATACTGGAGTGTGGGGGAATACTGGAGTGTGGGGGAATACTGGAGTGTGGGGGAATACTGGAGTGTGGGGGAATACTGGAGTGTGGGGGAATACTGGAGTGTGGGGGAATACTGGAGTGTGGGGGAATACTGGAGTGTGGGGGAATACTGGAGTGTGGGGGAATACTGGAGTGTGGGGGAATACTGGAGTGTGGGGGAATACTGGAGTGTGGGGGAATACTGGAGTGTGGGGGAATACTGGAGTGTGGGGGAATACTGGAGTGTGGGGGAATACTGGAGTGTGGGGGAATACTGGAGTGTGGGGGAATACTGGAGTGTGGGGGAATACTGGAGTGTGGGGGAATACTGGAGTGTGGGGGAATACTGGAGTGTGGGGGAATATGGAGTGTGGGGGAATACTGGAGTGTGGGGGAATACTGGAGTGTGGGGGAATACTGGAGTGTGGGGGAATACTGGAGTGTGGGGGAATACTGGAGTGTGGGGGAATACTGGAGTGTGGGGGAATACTGGAGTGTGGGGGAATACTGGAGTGTGGGGGAATACTGGAGTGTGGGGGAATACTGGAGTGTGGGGGAATACTGGAGTGTGGGGGAATACTGGAGTGTGGGGGAATACTGGAGTGTGTGGGGGGGGGGGGGGAATACTGGAGTGTGTGTGTGGGGGGGGGGAATACTGGAGTGAGTGGGGGTACATTTGAAGGTACTAATAACTACTGCAAGTGAGCCTCTAAGATGGTAATAGATTTATAAACGTGCCACACTACCAGGTAGTTCTATAGTTACATACTTGTACAGCTTTGACAGTTTTAAATTTACCTTACACAAATTTACCCATTTACAACCAGCGCAATAGATATTATTCCCCGGCACAAACCCCACTAACCTCCAGACCAATCATTATCTATTCTTAACAAAAATTACCACTAATCCCGAACACAAAACTACCAAGAATCCCAACACAATCATCTCCCTACACAAAATTTCTGTTAATCCCGAGCATTATTATCACTAATTCCCAGCATAACCTCACCAATACGCAATATAACGCAACCTTTCACATCACCAACAACCCCTAATACCCCCACCTAATCCCCCACCATTACTTCATATCACCCCCACCAATACCTCACATGATCCCCACCAATACCTCACATGACCCCCACCAATACCTCACATGATCCCCACCAATACCTCACATCGACCCCCACCAATACCTCACATCGACCCCCACCAATGCCTCACATCGACCCCCACCAATGCCTCACATCGACCCCCACCAATGCCTCACATCGACCCCCACCAATGCCTCACATCGACCCCCACCAATGCCTCACATCGACCCCCACCAATGCCTCACATCGACCCCCACCAATGCCTCACATCGACCCCCACCAATACCTCACATGACCCCCACCAATACATCGTCTATAATACAATAACTCCCCCCAGGCACGACGGAGGAGGAGACCTCAGACCTCTCGCTGCTGGACGGCCCCGAGTGCTTCGCCTTCGAGTTCACGAAGGACGGACCTGCGCTGCGCAGCGTCGACTGCGGTGATGCCCGCGGGTATGCCTGCCAGCGTGACTACTGAAGTACTGTGTGTTGTGTTCTTGGCGTAGTGTTGTGTTCCCTTGTGTTGTAATTGTGTTCTCTTGTGTTGTAATTGTTGGTATTCTCAAGTGTATTTTGTTGGTTCTTTTTTGTTGTGTTACACGACCTAACAGTTTTTGTGTAGTTGTTCCACTTAATCACTATTATAAAAGGAGCCCCGTTCGTCCGTGTGCCACACCCACCAGCCTGCAGTGTGAGATGAGCGTATCTGTGATACAAGCTCATCAACTTCAAAATTTCGGTGCCTTAAGGAGGTCATCCGCTAAAATCTGAATTTTGATCCGATTGGTCTGAAATTTGGCCACTATATGTATTTTTGCAAGAAAAACACATTTTATTCGTGTAGCTTTTTTTATTTAGGCCTTTTTTTCCGAAAAATTTTGAATATTAGTTTTTCGGTCATTTTTTATACATATTTCAAAAATGTTGGGAAAGATTTAATTTTGGAAATTTAACTAATTTATGTCCTTTTTTTTTGTGCTAATTGATTGGTGCTCTTGTGTTTTGGGGTCATGTCGAGAATAATCAATTTAGCGAATGATTTAACGAATTAAAACATGAGAATTTAGGGAAATGGTAATTGTGATTTCATTCTGCGTTTTTTTAGAATTTAGGGAAATTGTAATTGTGTGTATAAATTTTGGTGCTCACTCAATGCTTACCTAAAAAATCCCAGCGGCACAGAAGGGGTCTCTTCACCAAATGTTTGGTTAAATAAATGTTAGGGGTAGGCGGCCATTAGATGTGTGTTGTTTCAGGCGAGGTGGGTAGATTACGCTATCAAGAATTTGACGGTGTAAGCAGTCCTCTACGCCTCGGCAGAACCGCCTGTTGTGAGGGTTAATTGCACAAGCCTCGAAACTACAAACACAGTGGTCGACAGATTTAAGGGTCCTAACACTTGAGCAAAAAAAAAAAAATACAGGGAAAAGATGTAGAAGGGCCAACGGCGCTCAGCGAGAATCCCGTGAAACCTCATAAGGGCGGAGTCAGAAGTTCACGCCAAAAGGCTCTAAGCCAATACAAACGACCCTGAATACCCTTTCAAAAGTCGATTGGTCGATACGGAAAAGGAGAGAACCGCGCTCTTGAGCACAGCGTCATTACTGAGGGAGTGAATTCAGTCTGCGTCGACGGGCGTCGTGAGAAGTGCGTTTCTTTTATCAAGTGCAATACTGGAAATATATTTTTAAAAAATGAGCAATACGTAGTTAATTTGGTAAAATCGTTTTTTTGGGGAATTTGCTAATCCAAAATTTTCTCTTTCCATTTTGCAGAGAAGAAATCTCACACAAGACCACTGTGGATGAGATGTAGAAAGTTATAAGAAAGTTTAAACGTCGATGGGCCGGGTAAGACTCATGTTACTCATTCGCGATAGATGCTGTTAAAAGGATGGATACATATGATGATAAATCTGCGCCGTTCAATTAAATATGGCAAGAAAATATTGTGAATATGAGTGAGGTAGATGTAATACAAAATTTAATGCCCCTTTATTGAATGAAAGATGAATATATTTGAGGAAACGTGATTGACGCTATAATGAGTAACAAGTTATAATTCAAATTTCAGGTGGGAAGGTAAAACTGGATTAACTGGATTAACTGGATTAAACGTACTACAAGGCAAGAAGATTCTCGGGAGTGCCGGGATCAGCATTTCGCAACAGACTTTCTGTGTACTGTGCACAAGACAGAAATTTGAACTGAAGCTGTTTGTAAAAGAACAATTCTGTGGTTTGAAGTGAGACCACCTTCTGTGCTGCGGGAATGCAAATGTTGGCAGGCCTCATTTGTGGCATTTTATGTAGGAGCAATATATGGGGAAGCTGGCCAGCGGTAGCATTTATTGTCGTTCTGTTATGCAAGCTGTTTAACACATGAAATTTCTAGAATACCATTACTCAATTTACACCAGTTCTAATGCCATACATTGCGTGCGCTTATCGATGTTCTGTATGATGTATTGCCGGAAATTATAAATTAAGTGAATTTTCACGTGTATAAAATCCCCCAAATTTAGTAGCAAGCAGCCCCTCATCATAACTGATGCGCTCTGAAAAACGCGCAGTGAGTAAGTCGAGTTCAACGTACATCGGTGAGTACTGCCCAATTTTAGTATACACATTTTGTAGTAGTGTTGATTTGTTTGGGCTTGCCCATAAATTTTCCTTGTGTTCCCTGTGCATTTTATTGAGGTATGCCAACCCCTCAAGCGAGCATTCGGTCTTCTCATTAGTGTAAATTAATGAGAGACGAGGCAGACAGCCATTTCTCGTGACAAAAAGGTTGGAGTCAAAAAGTTTTTATGCTGGAACAAATTCAAAGACAGTTTTGAAATCCTTGGGACATTTCTAACAAATGTATGTCAAGTTATTTTGTATTTGAATTTTTTTATATATGCAATATTTCACCACAATATGAAGTAGAACGAATTTTTGGTTTTGAACTATGATAAAAATAATTGTATGCACAAATTGAAAAAATACAAACAAAAATTTGTTAGAAATTTTCCACGGATTCTAAAACTGTCTTTGTTTTCTTCCTAGCATAAAAACTCAATGACTTCTATTCTTTTGAATTTTGAAAATAAGTGACTTCACAGTGCAGGCCAAAAACAATTTTTTGTTAAAGTGTAATATAATGGAAAACTTATGTAATTGAATGCTGTTTTCATTTTTATTTCGATAATATCCATGCATAAATTCATATTCACACTGTGAATTATTTCCATGGAAATTTTTTTTATAAAAATTATGAAATTGTTCATTTTCAGTCCCCCTCAGGGGGATACAACTATTGTATCTATGGGAACTAGCACTCCCAGGGGAAAATGTGAGGGCCCGAGCTGTGAGTTAGGTAGGCCTTCTTTTTGTTGAAATAAAATGTTTTTTGTTATGTTAAGGACCAACATTTTCGGTTCACTACTGTCCTGTTTTTCAGCACTTCTGACTTTCTTCTTCAACTTTTATCTTATTTCATGAACTTCTTTCCCATCTTACTGTTACTATGCCCTTTCTGCATAGATTCCTCATTTTCTTATCTCCATACTAAATGGTGCCTCCCTCCTTCCTCTCTTCGATACGCTCTATTTTTACAGCGGTTAGGGAGGCTTAAACTA
Source organism: Morinoia aosen (assembly GCA_030386875.1). NCBI lineage: Eukaryota > Metazoa > Arthropoda > Malacostraca > Amphipoda > Talitridae > Morinoia > Morinoia aosen. Next base: position 2,503,704 of record CM059578.1, on the reverse strand, counting down.
ACTTATAATCTAATCTGATCTTCATTTTCAGTCTGATTATTATGAAATTTGTCTATATTATGTAATTTTTGAAAAGAAACACAATTTCTTCATCACATTTTTTCGATTCAGGCCTTAGTTTTTAAAAAAAATTAACATTGGTTTTTAGTCCATTGGTATTGCTATTTCAAAAGAATAGAACTCATTGAGTTTTTATGCTAGAACCAAAAAAAAGACAGTTTTAGATTCCTTAAAACAATGCTAAAAAAAGTATAATTGCAAACTTTCCATTTCCCATTTTGTTTTCTTTTTATATGGGGCTCAAAAATTGAAGATTTTGGTTCCCTAAACCCCCGTGCCCCCCTCTCCTGGGGGGGGGGGGGATCTATTGTCCGTAGCGCCATAAAATTTTAGGACCGAATAGTCCACCACCTAAGGGTCCTTTTCCAACAAAAATGTGAAAAATGACCATCGGAGCGACAGGGGTCTGGCAGGGCCCCTCGGATGACCTCCTTAACCCAGCAGATTGGGAGTCGGAATGAATATCACGTGTATTGGTTGGCTAGATTAGGTTGTATTGAATATCAGCGGTTGAGACTTGGGGAAAGTATTGGAAAGCCATAAAATAGCATGGGAAACTATGGGAAAGCTATGTTGAACTTTAGTTGGTCCCATCTAATCCTGTCATTTTTTTGACGGGGGCCGTGTGCACTCGTTATTGATAGAAATGGCCTAGGTTGTCTTTTCTTCTAGGGCCATTCGTATTAGTGCTGTACCTGCTAGCAATGGGTGAGTGTATTCTTTACATTAGAGAATGTTCCCGGCGTATTGAACGCTGAATTAACAACCTTTGATGTCTTTGATGCCTCCGATTTAACCTTTAATCTTAGTATTACTTCTGAACTAACCTTTGATATTTGTACGCTGATTTCTCACGAGGAAAGATTTGTGAATTGTAAAACAAGGGGTCAGTTATTTTCAGCTAGATTCGCCTTAAAAAAATCCCAAAATTTAAATTGCAAATTTAGACCCTTTCCTAACAGAAGTTAACAAGACTTTGAGGTCTGCTAAAAATTTTGGTCAAATAAATATTTTTGCTTGATGTACATACGAGTATGGAATTTGTTGGAAAGTTTAATTGATTTTCGAGACACTGAATGAAAACGTGCAAAAATACCGTATTAGTATAGGGATGCGAATTTCTATTTTAAAAATCATCGATTTCTCACAAGAAATCCTTTAGGAATTAGATAACGCTGGTAGCTATAGGAATTAGCACCCCCAGGGGGGAGGGACAATGTGGGGCCCGAGATGAGTCAGGTAGGCCTTCTTTTTGTCGAAATAAAGGATTTTGTTATGTTAACAGGCATCTTTTTTTGTTCACTGCTGTCCTGTTTTTTCAATACCTACCATTTTCTCCTTCAACTTTGATCTTGTTTCGTGAACTTCTTATATTATGGTTTCTATGCCCTTTCTGCATATATTCCGCGTTCCTTTAACTATACTAAATGGTGCCTTCTTACTTCCTCTCTTGGAAACGCCTTTATTGCGTATAAGGAGGTTTGAAATTAAGTAATGATCCAATTACCTTGGATAACGAGGTTTGAAGACATTCTCAGCTTAATTCTACCTAGAGAAATCCCGACCTTTAACTTGCGAATGGTAGACTTTTCTTAACGGAATTTCATGAGATCTCTACAAGAATTTCTCGTCTCGTATGTACGTGTTTTATATAACTGTATGTATACATATTTGTTTACGTATATATTCGATGCGGGCGTATATTACAATAACGTGTACGAAAAGAAAACTTGTTTTACTGTAGAATGTAATCTGAACACTCATAAAGTACATTCAAAATAAGTGCGACAAAGGCGATAGAATAGATTCTATGATTTCACATCGTCAGTCAAGTCTCAACTAGTCACAGTCAAGTCTCAACTAGTCACAGTCAAGTCTCAACTAGTCACAGTCAAGTCTCAACTAGTCACAGTCAAGTCTCAACTAGTCACAGTCAAGTCTCAACTAGTCACAGTCAAGTCTCAACTAGTCACAGTCAAGTCTCAACTAGTCACAGTCAAGTCTCAACTAGTCACAGTCAAGTCTCAACTAGTCACAGTCAAGTCTCAACTAGTCACAGTCAAGTCTCAACTAGTCACAGTCAAGTCGCAACTAGTCACAGTCAAGTCTCAACTAGTCACAGTCAAGTCGCAACTAGTCACAGTCAAGTCGCAACTAGTCACAGTCAAGTCGCAACTAGTCACAGTCAAGTCGCAACTAGTCACAGTCAAGTCTCAACTAGTCACAGTCAAGTCTCAACTAGTCACAGTCAAGTCTCAACTAGTCACAGTCAAGTCGCAACTAGTCACAGTCAAGTCGCAACTAGTCACAGTCAAGTCGCAACTAGTCACAGTCAAGTCTCAACTAGTCACAGTCAAGTCTCAACTAGTCACAGTCAAGTCTCAACTAGTCACAGTCAAGTCTCAACTAGTCACAGTCAAGTCTCAACTAGTCACAGTCAAGTCTCAACTAGTCACAGTCAAGTCTCAACTAGTCACAGTCAAGTCTCAACTAGTCACAGTCAAGTCTCAACTAGTCACAGTCAAGTCGCAACTAGTCACAGTCAAGTCGCAACTAGTCACAGTCAAGTCGCAACTAGTCACAGTCAAGTCGCAACTAGTCACAGTCAAGTCGCAACTAGTCACAGTCAAGTCGCAACTAGTCACAGTCAAGTCTGTTGCAAGTCGGAGTTGGGACGACGTGGGCTCAGTAAAATAACAACGCTCATCGTGAATGAAGAGTGTTTACTATCAAAATATTGAAACAAGTTTGAATCTCACAAGAAATAGATAAATATTAGGGGGATATCCTGGAACGATACACAAATTTGCGCTAGGTGCTCAGCCCGAGTTCGTATAAAAGAGCACAGCAAAAATTACCACTCATGATACGAGTGATATTGATAATATAAATTTTCATTCATATATGTGGATACATATAAGTGTGATACCATAAACATAAACATGAATGGCACACGAGACTTATCTTCCAACTTTGCCTCATTTTCTAATGACATAATTGACCATTTCATTATGCACAGGACATTTTGAGCAAAGCACTAAACTGGCATTCCAAGTCTATAATATTCTCAAATGTCGCCCGATTTGCTAGATCTGAAAAAAACCTATCTGGTAACACTGGTCCTTGGGATCGCATTACCCCCTACCCTCTCAAAGGAAGGGGTAAGGGTGAAGTGGGCAGTAAATATCCCCTTCAAAAAGAGAGAACTTTCAGGTATGAAAGTTAAAAGAAAATCTAAATAAAGACCTTGAGATTCATTCCGTACATGTGTAGAAAAGACTAATGAAATAGACATGGTAATAGAAATGAGAAAAGAAATAGAAATTATACAAATGCATAAAAAATGACATGGAATACGACAAGCATGAATATAGAAATAAAAATAGACATGAAAATAAAAATGAAAAAACGTTAAGAATGAAAAAAAGCGGACATGGGTCATAAAATAGGGTCACCTTAAGAGGTAACACTGAAATAGGCCCTATGAAATACAAATCGAATAGGCAGGAAAAGTTACAAACATAACCAAAACAAACACTATTTTTTGTACCTCAAAATCTTACCTTTATGTCTAAATTTCCTTACACTCCTCATATCGCAACTTAATATTCAAACAAATAATAAAATATAAATTTTAAATTCATACACACAATGAAAAATATCAATGCCTATTTCTCATATCGCAGCCCAATATTTAACCCTTTAACGCCCACATTTTTATACTCATATTACCGTTAATACAACCACTATCACTAAACCGGCACTGGCATTAAGTAGTCACTGTTATCAAGGTGGGGAAGGAACTGCCACTCGGCAGTGAAGTTCAAAGGACACATTAGTGAACAAATTGAATAAGAAATACAATACATCATTGTTATTTTTGAAAGATGACCGTACAGTCCACTTGGGCGTTAAAGGGTTAACTAAAGAATAAAAAATGAGCAAAAAAAATTAAATTAAAAATCGAAGAAACATTTCTAATATTTAAACAAATAATAAAAAATTCATAATGAAGGCACAAACAATATTGTCAGGGAGCAGTTGGTCTCACATTGGGACTACCATCATCACCATTGTAATTGTTCACCCACCGTTACCACTAACAAGCAATCTGCAGTGAGGCGCCAGTAGCAAATTACTTTTCAAGTACAATTCAAAATAAATTTTTAAATGGTATCCTCTATAAATGTCCATCGCTTTTATAATTTACAACTCGTGTGAGATTGGACTACATAGAGTATATCCGCTTCTCGGAGAGACCTAAATGTAACATTGACAACGAGCTTTTATTTTTCTAAATTCTTACGAATGTATCTCACTTTATTTCCTTAAAAGTAACTACAGAAAATGTTTAAAAGGCATTCTCATCACGGAAGACAATCAAATGTCTTTAATTATACTCAGGTTGATCGGATATTATCTAGTATTTAATTTGCACGTATTAATAGATATGCATTCATAAATATGTATTAATTTTGATTTTAAAGTAATACTTATCAATTTAAGGTTTTTAAATTAAATCGCAGTATAATTTTCTACCAGTACACACAAACCTGCACAAATGTAAGTACAACGTGCACTAACGCACATGTACTGACAAACACACGCGTGCACTTATCAAGAAGTGACACTTCCATAAAAAGTTTTAAAAGTCCGCGAATACATCGAAGAGTTCGAATCTCTCCCCATTAGAAAAGTACAAATCTTTCCCCATTAGAAAAGTACAAATCTCTCCCCATTAGAAAAGTACAAATCTCTCCCCATTAGAAAAGTACAAATCTACTCCCCATTAGAAAAGTACAAATCTACTCCCCATTAGAAAAGTACAAATCTCTCCCCATTAGAAAAGTACAAATCTCTCCCCATTAGAAAAGTACAAATCTCTCCCCATTAGAAAAGTACAAATCTCTCCCCATTAGAAAAGTACGAATCTCTCCCCATTAGAAAAGTACGAATCTCTTATTAAAAATAAAGGGCAATATCTTTGTATTCGAAAATTGGCATGCCCCATATGAAAGAAGTCTATAACAATAACAAATCCAAACACATGAAGAAAAAATTATTTAAGAAATTCCGAATCCTAATACATGACGTAGAAATAGGTCCGCAACAAATTACAAATCTCATATATAAAAACAGCTTCATGAGAGCCACAGCAGAGACAACAATAACATCAATGAATGGAATGATGATGAAAGAGAAAGTATGAGAGAGAAGCCAAAAATAAAAGCATGAATAATAAGAAAGATGTTGGAAAAGAAATGAAGCAAGAACACAACAGAAAAAATAAAAATAAGTAGAAGCTGAAGACTGGCTAATGCAACACCACTAGTGACAGTGCCCAGTAGAAGTACGGGGGACTACTAGTGGCAGTACCAACTAGGGATTTCACTAGCGCCGATGACTACTAGTGTCTAGTCGCCACCAGTACCAATGACCACTTGTGTCGAGGGTTACCACCACCAATGTCGAGGGTTACCACTTGCAGTGTCGAGGGTTACCACCACCAGTACCACAGACCACTTGTGTCGAGGGTTACCACCACCAGTACCACAGACCACTTGTGTCGAGGGTTACCACCACCAGTACCACAGACCACTTGTGTCGAGGGCTACCACCACCAGTGTCGAGGGCTACCACCACCAGTGTCGAGGGCTACCACCACCAGTGTCGAGGGCTACCACCACCAGTGTCGAGGGCTACCACCACCAGTGTCGAGGGCTACCACCACCAGTGTCGAGGGCTACCACCACCAGTGTCGAGGGCTACCACCACCAGTGTCGAGGGCTACCACCACCAGTGTCGAGGGCTACCACCACCAGTGTCGAGGGCTACCACCACCAGTGTCGAGGGCTACCACCACCAGTGTCGAGGGCTACCACCACCAGTGTCGAGGGCTACCACCACCAGTGTCGAGGGCTACCACCACCAGTGTCAAGGGCTACCACCACCAGTGTCAAGGGCTACCACCACCAGTGTCAAGGGCTACCACCACCAGTGTCAAGGGCTACCACCACCAGTGTCAAGGGCTACCACCACCAGTGTCAAGGGCTACCACCACCAGTGTCAAGGGCTACCACCACCAGTGTCAAGGGCTACCACCACCAGTGTCAAGGGCTACCACCACCAGTGTCAAGGGTCACCAGGACCAGTATCAAGGTTCACCATCACCAGTACCACAGACCACTAGTGTCAAGGGTCACGGTCACCACCACCACCAGTGCTGCAAACCACCACCAGCGCCAGAGTGAGCCACTACTCCATCTTGTAAGCAACAGCGGCCTGGACGCGGTGCAGGGAGGTGGAGAAGCTCTTGAGCTTCACCTCCTGGCTGTTGCTGATGAAGCACGGCGCAGAGTCGTCCCAGCTCGCCGGCACCGGGCACTCCTTATCCGTGTGCACCAGCAGGTCAAACGCACCTGCACCAGGCACCGCATCATTTAGTTACACATCGCACCGCTAGTTACGCAATGCTTAGTTTTACTTTACGCTCACCTGTGCCACTAGTTACACATACACACCTGCACCGCTGGTTACGCAACGCTTAGTTTTACTTTACGCACACCTGCCACACTAGTTACACATACACACCTGCACCGCTAGTTACGCAACGCTTAGTTTTACTTTACGCACACCTGCCCCACTTGTTACACATACACACCTGCACCGCTAGTTACGCAACGCCTAGTTTTACTCTACGGACACCTGCCCCACTAGTTACACATACATACCTGCACCGCTAGTTATGCAACGCTTAGTTTTACTTTACGCACACCTGCCCCACTAGTTACACATACACACCTGCACCGCTGGTTACGCGACGCTTAGTTTTACTTTACGCACACCTGCCCCACTAGTTACACATACACACCTGCACCGCTAGTTACGCAACGCTTAGTTTTACTTTACGCACACCTGCCCCACTAGTTACACATACACACCTGCCCCACTAGTTACACATACACACCTGCCCCACTAGTTACACATACACACCTGCCCTACTAGTTACGCAACGCTTAGTTTTACTTTACGCACACCTGCCCCACTAGTTACACATACACACCTGCCCCACTAGTTACGCAATGCTTAGTTTTTCTTTCCGCACACCTGCCCCACTAGTTACACATACACACCTGCACCGCTAGTTACACACACCTGCACTACCAGTTACACACACGCAATCGCTTTATTAACTACACTGCACTTACTCACACTGTTACAGTTGTATCAGTTAAATAATTCAAGCGTTAAATACAAAACATCATACACACACACATATACTAATATTATTTGCTTTTTATCATTACGGCAGCCATCATTATAACGGATTATAATGGAAGTTTTGAGATGGAATCAGTGGATTGAGGGAAGAAATGGCCTCAAAATTATGACTGAGGTCTTTATGATCAAATCTGCCACGCAAGTTAAAATCTCTAACTGAGGTCCGATATATTTCTGATTCAGATACATCTCTTTCAAAAATTCAATAAATCATTAGAAGCTCAATCAATTGATAACGGAAGAAGTTTTAACATGTATATCAAAACTTCAAGGTAAGAATTTAATATTACAAAAGCAATCTAAACTTAGCAAGGTGAAGAGTTTAGTGATTAATACAAAACCTAAGTATTCTAGGCAGAAAGTTAAGATAATCAATTATAAATAATGTCATTTCTAAAGGTAAATTTCACTCAATTCTTCAAAATTTAAGTTCAAGTCAAAATCCCTATTATTCACATCAAAAATTAAATTTTTTAACAAAATTCAAATTTCCCAAGCCAAAACTTAACACGTCCTCCACGTACTGGGCATATGTGTACCAGTCGGTCAATTGCTTATTCACGTACCGGCATAAATAAATGACATTTCTTCCGTTTTGCGGCATCTTTAGGAAATAATTTTTTATCATTCCAGGTAAAATGTATCGTGGAAGTGTAGCTTTCATATTTCTTAGGATGGATGGAAATCTATGAGAATTAAAGTCGATTTCCATAATCTGCTACTTACAACCTAACCACACCAACCGTTTACAACCGCGGAAACGCGATGAATGCGTTAATTTGTGAACAAATCTTCATTCCTCAAAAAAAAAAATCTTTAACTTTTCTACAACAGAAAAGTTATAGATTTTCTGCTCATTTCAGTTCATTTAACAAAAAATGTTATTCATTAATAAATCCAAAATTCTTTAAACCAGAAATATAATTTTTGAATTTAATGTCAACTTTTCAACCTAAAAATTTTACTTCTGAATTAAACCCAAATTATACAAACGAAGAATTTAATTTTTAAATATAACCTAAATTACTGTAACCCAAATTCATTAAACAAAAAATTAATTCGAGAACAAAACCTAGTTCTTCAAACCAAAAACCTAATTTTTTAACAAAAATTCAATTCGTCAGGAGAATATCCCAAAAAAACGAGTGCAGAGGACCCGCTGTAGGGCGCGCCCTCGGGACCTACCAAAAAGGCAAGTTCAGATGAAAGACCACAGCAAAAATAACCGCTCATAATAGGAGTAAAATTGGAAATAAAAATATTCATTCCTACACGTGGAAACATTCAAGTGTAACACCAAAAACACAAACAAGACGTAAATGAAAGGCACACAAGACTTAAGCGGCCCATAGACGATCAATTCAATTGTCAATATCATTGACTCCATATTATTGATGACATTTCTTTTGCCCACTAAGTCAATTATTTGACGGTCGTCAATCAAGCCCACAGACGATCAATTATATTGACAATAAAATTGATAGTCTATAGGTCGCTTTACCGTTCAACTTTGCGACACAGCTGGGGGAGGAGGAGCGCAACACTCACACTCCTGGTCGAGGAGCGGCAGGAAGGTGACGCAGGCGGTGATCTGCCTGATGACGGCCCGCATCTCCTTCTGGATGAGCTGCAGGTCCTTCTCGCCCATCACCTCCCTATCGTGCATGAAAAAATTACTTATCTCTATACAGGATAGGTCCCTAAAAGAATTACAAATTTCAATACATTATGTAGAAATAGGTCCCTAAAAGAATTACAAATCTCAATACATCACTATTATAAAAGGAGCCCCGTCCATCCGTCCGTCCGTGTGACCCCCTCTTGATTATGGTATCCACAATACGCAATCGGCTTATTTTTAGAAATAAATAGAAAAAATTTCTATGGAGCTTTCTCTGTTGAAATTAATCATGTCGCTTTGATATTTTTAATTGATAATGCGAAATGAAATGTTTTAAATTCGTATGACCAGTAACCTGGCAACCACTTAGTATAAAGCCCAAGATTTTGGAACTTGAGTTATTGTTTTCGAAATTGTGATTTTCTTAAAAAGCTTCCAAGAGAAAATAGACGACATTTCAGAATAAAATTACGGCAAAAGAGGCCACCAAGAATGGAAACGTGCCCAATCGCAAGAGAGAAGTAGCAAGACTTCGACAGCAATAAAAACGCCAAAGACGATCGGATGAACAACGCAAAATGGCAAGACAAAGCAATGCTGCTCGCCACCGAGAAAGCTGAACACATGAAAGAAGCGAGGAAATTCTTCGTCATAACGCTGGACAACATCGAGTGGCACGAGAGAATTGAACTTGCAGTGCCTTACCTTAGTTACCCCTCAAATCCGAATTCTAGTCTTTCAAGAAAGAAGGGATCAAATTCTTCACATTAATGCCGACCAGCACGTGTGCACTAGTTACATATAAAAACAGCCTAGGCTCATGAAAGCAATAGCAGAGCCAATGAAAAAATCAGTACCTCACAACTCCCCAGTTGTGTATCACACAACTGTATGTATTTCAAGTTTGTAAACAACACAGTGTGGAGCTATGGAATAAGCAGGCCAATTGAGAGGGTGAGGGGGGGTCGAAAGGCCCTTCAAACCCTAATACTTGGATCTATGATTGTAAGGGGGTGTGGAAGTAGAACGACTGAGAGTAAGAAAGAGAGTGGAAGAATGATGATGAGTCGGAAGATGGATCTGTTGGCCTGAGTGAGACAAAGTTGAAAGGATGTGGTGAAGTGATGTTTGAGAGTGTGTGTGTGTGTGTGTGTGTGTGTAAGAATATCTGGTGGGCGTGGGGGACATGCAAGAGAGGGAGTGGCTATATTATGGAGGGAAAGAATCCGAGAGAAAGTATTTGAATGGTGTGAGGTGTGAGCAAGAATAATGTGGGTACGAGTAAAATGGGGGGGGTAGAGTCATGGGTGTTTGTGAGCATATATGGACCGGGATCCGAGAAGAGTGGCGAGGAGAGAGAAGAGTTTTGGGAGAAATTGTCCGAGTTTATTTATTGCAAGAGGGGGGAATGGTTGTAGAGTTACGGTGACGGGGGACCTGAATGCGAGAGTGGGTGATGAGGTGGTGGAGGGTGTCATTGGCAGGTGTGAAGTAGCTGGGGTGAATGAGAGTGGTGAATGTTTTGTAGATTTGAAGGTCGAGTGTGAGTTAGTGAGTGGGAATCGTACCTTTGAGAAAAGGAGTATAAACAAGTACACACATGTAAGGGTGAATGGAGGTGTGATAGTAGAGAGAGCATCGATGGATTATATTTTGATTAGCAGAGGAGTAATTGGTCGTTTGTTTGACGTGCATGTATGCCGTGGTGAGATGAATAAGATATCGAATCATTACTTGGTAGAAGGAAAGTTGAGAGGAAGTGGAGTGTGGGGAGGTGCAAAAAGGAGGAGTGGAAGAGAGGTGTTAAATGTAAACAAGTTGCATGAATCTGAGCGTGAATATGAGTATCAGGAGAAGATGAAAGTAAAATATGGGAGGGTGAAGGTAAGAGAGGTTAGTGGAGAGGAAGGGGAATGGAAGTTATTCAAAGATGTAGCGATAAAAATGTGCAAGGGAAGTGTGTGGGGAAGGAAGGTTGGAAGGAGGGATTAGAAAGGGGAGTGAATGGTGGAACGGAGATGTAGAAGCGGCTGTGAGAAGAAAGCCGGGGGCGTTCAAAAGATGGCCGCAAAGGGGCAACCAGCATAATTTTGAAGAGTATAGGGAAAGGAAGTAAGATGAATGGTAAGGGGAGCGAAGGGGGCGGCGGATGAGGAGGGGATAAAGTTTGGAGAGGACTTCATGGAGAGAAGGAAGGTTTTTTTGGGAGGAAGTAAAGAGAATTAAGAAAGGACCCGTGGAGAGTTTGGCAAGAGTGAAGGATGCAAATGGTAGGCTGCTAGTGGAGGGATGTGATGTGAGGAAAAGATGGGCGGAGTATTTTGAGGAACTGCCGAACGTGAAGGATGATAGGGTTGCGAGAGTGGTAGCTGTTGGAAGTGATGTTAGAATGTCTGTGTTTGGTGAAGTGAATAGTAATCGAATAAGAAGTGAAAGGTGCATTGAATATGATGAAAAATGGGAAAGCTCCAGGTATGGGTGGCTACACGGTTGAATCTCTAAAGAAAGGAAGAAATGCAGTTGTAGAATGGTTGGTACGTTTGTTTAATGTGTTTTGAGGCTAGGAAAGTGCCGGTAGATTGGAGCAGCGCGCGTGAAGTTCCGTTGTACACAGGGAAAGGTGACGGGTATGAATGCAGTAATTCTAGAGGTGTAAGTCTACGGAGTGCCGTTGGGAAGCTGTATGGAAGAGTTTTAGTTGAAAGAGTGAGAGTGATGACGGATCGTGTGCTTGCTGAAGAACAATATGGTTTTAGAAGTGGTAGAGGTTGTGTGGATCAAATGTTTGCTGAGACAGGTAAATGAGAAATACTTGGCAAAAGGAAAGGATGTATATTGGGCATTAATGGATCTAGAGAAGGGGAATGACAGAGTGGACCGTAAGGCCTTATGGCGAGTTGTAAGCTTGTATGAAGTGGGTGGGAGACTGTTGAATGCAATCAAGAGTTTCTACATTGATAGCAGAGCATGTGTGAGAGTAGGGAATGAGATGAGTGATAGGTTCCCAGTTGTGACAGGCGTGAGACAGGGATGTGTGATGTCGCCGTGGTTGTTCAATTTATTAATGGATGGTGTAGTGAGAGAAGTGAATGCGAGAGTGTAAGGAAAAGGTGCGTAGTTGGTGGGACAAAATGGTAAGAATTGGGAAGTGTGTCAGCTGTTGTTTGCAGATGATACAGCGCTTGTGCCAGATTCAGAGGAAAAACTGCAGAGACTGGTTGCAGAGTTTGGTAGAGTGTGCGAATGGCAGAAGTTGAGAGTGAATGTAAATAAACGCAAGGTGATGACATGTAAAAGAGGTGGACTGTTAGGAACTTTGGATGCGAGGATGAATGGTGAAGTGTTAGAGGAGGTAGACCATTCTAGATACTTTGCGTCGGACGTGGCTGTGAAGGATAGTATGGAAGTAGAAGTGAGACATCGAGTGAGTGAAGGCTGCAAGACATTGGATGCAATGAGAAAAGTTTTTGAATGCAGGAGTATGAGTATGAGTGCTAAAAGGGGACTGTTTGAAAGCTTAATTGTGCCAGTTTTGCTGTCTAGAGCAGAGTTTTTTTTTTTTGAAGTTTGAGAGCAGGTGAGAGGAAGAAGATAGGATGAAGTGTTTGAGGAGCATGTTTGGAGTAACATGAAGAGATAGGATTAAGAATGGGTTGGCTAGGAAGCATACGGGTGTTGTCAAAAAGATGAGTAGGCAGGTGGATGAAAGAGTGCTTGGATGGTTTGGGCATGTTGAAAGAATGAGTGTTGAGCGGCTGGTAAAAAAAGATATATACTTCGGTGGTGAGTGGTATTAGAGTGCAAGGAAGGCCACAGATGAGTTGGATAGATAGGGTGGAACGTGCATTGTATGAGAAGGGTCTGACTGTGGACGGGGCGAGAGGGATGACTGCGGACGGCAATGAGTGGAAGCAGTGTATGAGGATGTAATTATTTGACGCCGTCACTGGAAGCCTGCCCGCATGTGATGGGAGTATATGGTGTGTCCTGTAATGTGCGGGGGGAGGCTGCACAAAAATGAAGCGGTCAGGGTAAACCAGCTATGGCTAACGGGCCTGACTGTGGAAAAGGGTTGTGCTGGGCTGCTATTGATCCGAACAGTTCTGGTGCGGCTTGTGCTGCCTCTCTCGCTTCCTAGTGACTAAGGATGAATGATTGTGGGTTGCTGTTGGCTACCCTCCTGTAAGGAGGAAAAGCCTGGTATATGTATGTAATTAATCATTCTATTAGTAGCCAAACAAAAGTGATTTCAAGAGGAAAAAGAGTGGTAAATTTAGCATGAATGTGTAGAAAACAGGGATCTTTGCACAAGAACAGAGGGCACTGGCGTAGTTGATTTTTGCACAGAGAATGTAAAATTGATGCGAGTGATTTCTTAATGTAGTCCAAAAAAGATATTGGATGAGATAAAGATAAACCCCTCTCATCTAGATAAAGCAAGTCTTCTTGCAATGAAAATTCCATTCTTCCCTTAAAGAAACCCACCATCACTTACTCTCATCTCCATACAACACAACACTAACCCACTTACCCTAATTTTCAAAGCTCCCATACCTCACCATTTTATCCAACCCAGGTTTGGCAGCACCCCATGCCTTCCCAAAAGGTACACATCTTCACCCAGTGCAAAATTCACCCACACACTAACACTTCAAAGCCCCAAAGCGCACCCTGCATTATTGGTGCCAGGCTTGGCAGAAGAGTTCTCTTTGTTCTCGCTGGAAGTAGCGGGAGCTTCGCAGTCGATCTGGAAGTCCCAGCGCTCGAGCACCTCCTTTGTGGCCACTGAGTTGATCACTAGCACCAGGCGCTTGATGTGGCCCTTCTCCAGCCAATCTGAGTGCAAGAGTTTATTTAATATTCATTCTACTTAATTTAATATACATTCTATATGATATTCTTTCTCTTATTTAATATACACTTTATTTCATATTCACCCTTAAACCTACATATAATTGAAATAAATTCATTATTATACTATAAATAATTTATTCTATATTATTTTATATACCAAGCCTGTACCCATTTTCTCAGTGAATATCTGCTGTGTATGCATTTTAAATTTATAGAAATATATCTGCATTACACCAATTGATGTCTCTAATTATAAAATACATTAAATATAATATTCCCCACCCTACATTTTAACTTCATAAGCGCTTTTTGATCATAATAAATTTTGCTCATATGAAATGCTCCCTAATTTAACACTGATTAGACATCAAAGGTTTGTGCAAAATTTCAACGAATCAAGTTGAATTTCAGATTTAAACATATAAAGTAGTTGTGCAGAATTTGTCCCACTAAATCGAATTAAATATGTTAGTTCAGTCTTTTTCAATCGCAAGAAAGCATTTTAAAGAGAAGGCATCATTTAGTATAGAGTCAAGAGAATGGGAGATCAGAGCACAAGGCGAGTTCACACAAGATCCCCAGCACATAGAAACAGAAAGTAAAAAAATAAGTTTATCAGATTAGATAAGATTAGTTGTTAGTTTTAGCCTCCCTACCCAGCAACAAATGCGATCCAAAGAGAGGAAGGATGAAGGCACCATCTAGTATGGAGTTAAGGAAACGCGGAATCTACGAAGAAAGGGCATAGAAACAGAAAGTTGGGAAGGAAGATTATGAAACAAGATCAAAGTTGAAGACAACAGTAGTAGGTGCTGAAAAACAGGACAGCAGTGAACCAAAAAAAGGTGGTTCTTAACATAACAAAAACAATATTTCAACAAAAAGAAGGCCCACCTAACTCTCAGCTCGGGCCCTCACACTGTCCCCCTGGGAGGGCTAGTTCCTATAGATACAATAATTGTATCCCCCTGAGGGGAATAAGTTTATCAAAGAAGATTAGAATTAAAGAAGAAAAGTGTTGAAAAAAAGGAAAAAATGTCTGGACAGGAAAGCAGTAAACAAAAAAAAAGGTCAAAAACAAAACAAAAGAAAACTCTGTTCAATTTAAACCTAAGAAAAGCCTGCCTAACGTCCAGCTCAGGACCTAACATTTTCTTCCCCAGGTGAGCTAATTGCCATGGATTCATTATTCATAACCTCCTGAGGGAAGCGGCTCACAGCAATTTGAGGAAAGTATCTACAATAACCCTACACAATAATGGTCTGTGAGAGCATGGTTTGCTCTACAACAAAAACAGACCATAAACTATGTATTTTTTTGTAAATTGACCCAACATGAAAATGGTCTCTGAAGAGCGAGATCCTTTTAACAATCCAAACAACAGTCATGAAGTGTCATTTTTGTGCATTGAATAAACCAATCACACTACTCAGACAAAGGGTAATGCAAAAAGAACACATCTATATGACCATTCAATTTGCACCACCCTACTATTACTCACGCAGTATACCAAATTCCCTGCAGCCAGTCTATTAATGCAATTATTGAGTTCAGGTAAGCAACAGAATAGCCTGAAGCACAGAGTTTTTTAAAGCATAAAGATTAGGTACAAGTTAGTTTTAGCCTCCCAGAATAAGATGGTCAGGGTGATCAAATCCATGCGTTCTATAAAATGCATCCTCTACTTTTAGAGCAGCTGCACTCTAATCTTGCACATAAAATTAGCTTTTATATTTTAATAGATATTATACTTGAGTTAATGTAATAATATTGAGGGAAAATATTTTAGTATCAGTGAGAATGTTATTCAAGTTGGTCATAGTGCAATCATATTTTTAAAAATTTCATGCCAAAATGATATAATAAAATTTGTAAAAAATTTAATTTTTCATGTCATGTAAGTCTACATGATTTCAAACAGCCTTTGATTAAGCACCCTCAATAAAATACAAAGAACATATCTTGCACAACAATGGCCTGAAATGAACTTGTGAACACAGCTTCTGAAGAGAAACTTTTTGAATTTCAAGCAGAATGTTCCTTTAACATTGAAGAAAAGCATTTGTTGCTCAGTTATTTTTTCCCAAAAATCAGTTAATATTCTTTACCCACAAATGCCCAGTGAAAGAAAAAGTCTTAGAAAGTAGCAAAATACAGGTAATATAGGAGCTCACAAGTACATCTACATATGTAAACTTGTGAGCCTGTACCTGCTGCCCTACTCTGCTGCACATGTGAGCAAGTAAGTGGCATAAATAGGTTGCACTTTTTCAAATTAATAACAAGTATTAATTATTATTATCCTAAAACACAACTAGATTGTGGCAAATGAGACACTTTCAGTAGATAAGTTATAGGGTTTCCCTATCAACATTTTAATAAATACTGTTCGAGGTGATTGAAAAAAATTCAAGACAGAAGTGCAATGTTATGATCTCACTGCTGGAGAATGGCAAATAATAAAAGAATTACAAATTTCAGTTATTCTTTCCTACAAACCAGCTAATGTTACTCAGCACAAATGCCCAGTGAAAGAAAGAGCCTTAGAAAGTAGCAAAATACAAGTAATATAAGGGCTCACGAGCACATATAAATATACTCGTGAACCCGTACTTGCTACCAAACTCTGCTGCACATGTGAGCAAGTAAGTGGCTTACTAATCATACTCATCTAGGTTGCACTTTTCTTAATTCATGATAAAAAGTATCAACTATTATTTTGAAACACAAATTGATTGTGGCAAATGAGACACTTTCAGTAGATAAGCTACAGGGTTTCTGCACCAACATTATTATTAGTTCTGTTCCAGGTGCTAAAATAAATTCAGGATTCAGAAGTGTAATGTTATGATCTCAGTGCTGGAGAATGGCAAATAATAAAAGAATTACAAATCAACAGAGAAAATCAATGATCTTATCAAGCTTTGGCCCTATTTAAACTTTAGATATTTGGTACTATAAAGACTTAAGAGATTTGGCTCCACTGATCTCATTTGCCCCTAAATTTCAATGACAGCTCATCCCTGATAGAACGTAACCTACACCACTGATAACTCTAAATTATTATTATATAAAAAAGTTTTAGCCTCCCTTAATTGCACGACAAAGATGTTCTACGAGAGGAAGGAGAAAGGCACCATTTAGTATGGAGTTGAGGGAACGCAGAATCTATACACAAGGTGCACAGAAACAGGAAGCTAAGAAAGAAGTTCATGACACAAGAAAAAGTTGAAGAAGAAAGTAGTAGGTGCTGAAAAACAGGACAGCAGTGAACCAAAAAAAGATGGTCCGTAACAAAACAAAAACCTATTCTATTTCAACAAAAGGAAGCCTACCTAACCTTTAGCTCAGGCCCTCACATAGTCCTCCTGGGAGCGCTAATTCCCATAGATACAATAGTTGTATCCCCCTGAGGGGTGATAACTCTAAAACTCATATCTAATGATAAACACTTTCGAAGGTTAGATTAGACCTTAGTTTAAGCCTTCCTTACCACAATAATGACCTTCCAAAGAGATGGAGGAGGGAGGCACCATTTAGTATGAACATAAGGAAACCTGGAATTTATACACAAAGTGCATAGAAACAGTAATTTGCAAATTAAATTCATGAAAAAAGATATAAGATTAGATTAGATAATGAGTTAAAGCCTCCCTATCTACCACAAAGGCAATCCAAAGAGGAAAAGAAGAAAGGCACCATATGGTATGGGATTAAGGGAATACAGGATCTATGCAGAAAGAGCATAGAAGCAGTAAGTTGAGAAAGACGATTTAGAAACAACATCAAAGTTAAAGAAGAAAGTATTAGATGCTAAAAAACAGGACAGCAGTGAACCAAAAAATAGATTTGTATGTGTTGCTTAACATAACAAAAGCATTTTATTTCAACAAAAAGAAGGCCTACTTAACTCTCAGCTTGAGACCTCGCATTTTCCTCCTGGGAGAGCCAGTTCCCAAAGATACCAAACACACTTGAAGAAATCACAGGATACAATGCAATAAATAAAAATTCTAGATGCAAATAAACCTCCACAATACATATGAATAAACCAAATGCATGTAAATTCATTACTACTTGCAGCATTCAATCAAATGCATGTAAATACATAAGTATTTCAACCAGAAGTACCATTAACTACACATTCTATTTTCACCTTTGATTTGGCTAAGGACATTCTTCAGGTATTCATTGACGCCCTTGTCCTCGGTGACAAAGAGGGTGAGCCCGTACTGCTGCTTGTATATGAAGCTGTCTGGTGAGTAGATGCCACGCTGGTACAGGATGCTGTTAATCCCATAGTCTGTTGGAAATGATTCAGTTTTAGAAAAAAGGATGAAACTTCCCAGTTTATTTGTAGAGTGACTTTTATTTGTGAAATTAACGATATTAGTTGAATTTGTGCACAAACCTGAAGGGGTCTAAACTTAGACAGAAAACTGATGGTTTTTAGTTTAAGAGGATCTACTAACCTGGGGTTTACCTGAATCACCCAATTTCACAAATGTCTTTTTCCCCATTCCTATTGCATCTAGGGGAACAAAAATGCATACAGATATGTAAAATTGAATTCCAAACACGTTTACTTCCATAAAATTTTTTGATTTTTGCGAAAAAAAAGTTAATTTTTGAAAACATGAAAAAAACATTGCAACAAACCTATCTTACTCTACAACTTTCAACGTAGAGCGTGATTTTGGTCTCATTCAAAGCGGAAGGACTGTATGAAGGCCGCCAAGTAGGATCTTATTGATTTTAGAATTAGAAAAAGTTATGGTTACATATGTCCGATATGTAAAAAAAGGTCCAAAATATGAGTTACTTACCAATAAAAATTAACTTGGAATTCAAATGTAGAGTTTTGCTTTGTTACGCTGTTCCCACCGTCGAACCGCATCAAATGAGACAAAAATCACGCTTCTACGTTCAAAATTGTAGTGAGAAATTTTTTACATTTTTTTCACAATTTTTTTCTTTCTATGGCAAAAATCAAAATTGTTTATTGAATCAAATGTGTTCAGAATTCAATTTTACAAGTATGTATTTGTTTTCGTTCACTTAGTTGCAATAGAATGCTGCAATCTGGGATTAGAAAAAGTATGCTAGGAGGATTTTTTTTTTCAAATAAATTTTTTTTACATATGTAACCATAACTTTTTTTCTAATTCAAAAATCAAAAAGATCTTATGTGATGGCCTTTGTAGTCCTTCCGCTTCGAATGAGACCAAAACCACGCTTTTACGTTGAAAATTGTAGAGTGAGATAGGTTTGGCGCAATGTAACGATATATTCAACAAAAGTTATACATATATATACACGTAGAGAGGATAGGCACGGCAACCGGTGGCATAGGAAGGTGTGACGTACATACGTACATCAGGAGCTGGGAGGAGTAGGTATAGGGGGTAGAGGCTGGATTGAAAAGCTAGTGCGTTAAACTGCATACATAATAAGACGAGGGCAACTTGAATACATAGCACAGAAAATAGTGGGTTAAAAGTTTAATTTCTTACGAGTTAGGGAATGAGAGGTTTCTGGGTTTATTTTGAGAAAAATGTGTAGCAATATTGTGTGAAGAAAGAGGCACGTCAGTTTAGAGAAGAGACGCACGAGGGTTCGCCAATCGCGAAATGCCACGTCACTTTCAACTTTCCGCGGGTAAACCACTGCCGCACGGGACGCATCTTTTGTGGGGTGAGGTATAAAAGCTAGGCTTGAACAAGCAGCCGGTCTATTTCTGTGTGTTCCTGACTAAGTGAAGATGTAGGGTTCCAAGATCTTCGAGGGGAGGTGAGATGTTGTTCTTTGTTATTTGCTAGAAAAGTGAAGGGAGTCTTAATATCGAGTAACGTCAGCAGTTTAATGTAAAATTAGTTCTTTGGGTTTTCACTTTTAGAATGTTCTCAAACAGGGAGTGTGTAGTTTCACTTTGATATTTGGGTAGAAGTTCAAGGGTGTGATTAGTTATCATAGGGAAATCAAATATATTAGTGTTTTTATTATTGAAGTGAAGGCTTTATGGTTTTCATGTAACTTATTCCGAAACAGAACGCTTTGTGATTGTTTTGTAAAGCAGGGTAAAATATTAACTCAAATTATTTCTCAGAGGGAATTAATGTGTATGGGATGCTTTGAAGAGAGTTAGTTAAAATTCATTGTGTGGGGAAAGACTAGATTGTCTCTCAAGTAAAAGATGTGCAGAATTAATGAACTTCATTTTTTAGTAAACATTCAGAGGGAAGATAATGTCTTATGATCGTTTTTGCGAATCAAAGGGGAGTGAAGTTAACAGGGAATAAAGACTTAAATGGAACTAGTCACTTAAGATGCTCCTTGTTCCCAGTAGGGATTGGGTGAATTCGGCGGCTTGGAATTCTCGACGATGTGGGCTAAGCAACTCCGGGCTGCAGCGCAGCCTTACAAAAATGGCGTTCACCAAGCTGAGGCGTCATGGCCTATACCGCAAATTCTTCACACTGTAAGGGAAGTGTCACACAAGGAACTAAATGTAGCAGGTTGGCAGGCTACAAGAAATTTAAGAAGAGCTCGGGTTATTCCATTGAAATGCTTCGTTCGGAATGGTTAAGAGGAATCATGGATAATAGGCCAGAGGTGACTGCTTTTCCGCGCGCGCTGCGATCGCCTAGGATTGTGTAGGATATGTTTCTTGCTAGTGTGTTGTGTTGGCGTTACAAGGTACGCGCGCCAGTAACTTTCGCTAATATTTTGTGTCAAAAATTTCTTTGCTTGCCGAGAATGCCTCATGCCAATCACGTGTTCGTTCATTAGTTAACTTGAAATAAAGTAATCAATAATGTACCATTAACTGAGTGTTTCATTTTCCCATGTTGAACTGAGGTATTGGTGTGGGTGAGCAGATCAGTAATTACTCTTTATTTTTCCAACTGTTCTACCATTTCCTCTTTCTGTGTTTTCCGCTTTGTATTTTCATCTTTTCCCTCTTACTAAGGAGGTTTCGAGTCCTCCATTCGAACTAACACAGTGGAGGCGCCTGATCAGCGCCGTGCGCAACACTGTGCCTTAGTTTCGTGACAGCAATGTTTTTTCTTGCTTTCAAAAATTGACTTTTTTTTTGCAAAAATTAAAAACTTTTATAGAAGCAAATGTGTCTGGAATTCAATTTTACATATCTGTATGCATTTTTGTTCCTCTAAGTGCAATAGAAATGTGTACAGTGACTTTTGAACCATTAGGTCCATTGCAGGGTAGTAGATCCCCTTAATTTCTACATGAACAAAAAGGGTCTACTGTATTTCTACACAGGACAATATGCTTGTAATTATATTTAAATACCATAGCAGAAAGGTCTTAACCAAAATTACCTTGTAGAATATCATGTATGAAACAAAAATATTGCAACTCATGCTTGCACATCAACCTGAAATCCAAATCTTTCAAATTAACACATATCAATTGTATGCTATATCAAAGGTTTCTGATCAATCATAAAATAACATGCACTTTAATTAATTCTTGCTCATTTCTGGCACAGTGAACCTGAATAAATTTAGGCACAAATAAATTGTGTATTACACTGAATGCTTATAGAACATCAAGCAAAAATCCTGATATAAAAGTGAAAGTATACACTGTACAGTATGTCCCACATAAACCCCAACCAAGTATTTATTTTCTTGTATCAGCAATACTATTATAAGAATAACATAAGCATTAAATTTCAAGCAAAATTATGCGGTATCTGACTACTACTGATACGGGAAATGATTACAGGTATTACTGATACGGAAAAATAGTACTTGGTTCGGATTTTTGTGGGATATGGGTCATAGACCTCCTTTGGTATTTTGAGTGTATACAACAAAATTTAGGAAAACCTTGTATGATGGGTATTTATAACAAATTGTACTTACAATATCAAGTGGGATTCAAAATTTTGCCATATGCTAATACTGAAGGCAGAATGTTTAATTTGCCCTATGCTATAACTGAAGGCAGGGTGTAGAATTTTGCCCTATGACATTACTGAAGGCAGGTTGTTCAATTTGCCTTGTTATAACTGAAGGCAGGTTGTTCAATTTGCCTTGTTATTACTGAAGGCAGGTTGTTTAATTTGCGCTATGTTACTACTGAAGGCAGGTTGTTAAATTTGCCCTATGTTACTACTGAAGGCAGGTTGTTTAATTTGCCCTATGTTACTACTGAAGGCAGGTTGTTTAATTTGCCCTATGTTACTACTGAAGGCAGGTTGTTTAATTTGCCCTATGTTACTACTGAAGGCAGGTTGTTTAATTTGCCCTATGTTACTACTGAAGGCAGGTTGTTTAATTTGCCCTATGTTACTACTGAAGGCAGGTTGTTTAATTTGCCCTATGTTATTACTGAAGGCAGTTTGTTTAATTTTACTTAATTATACCAATGAAATTCTCAGAGCATGAGATGTAACCGCTAAGCAACCAAAAATAATACTATTATTCAAGAAAAATAAAAGATAGTAAAATAATATATTTAACACAAGATTTGAGTTAAAAAACAGAGTTAAGAAATATGAATAATAATTGGTTAATGTTAAGGAGATGCAACTAATTGATTTTTGAAATTTTGTTGCTTATATCATGGTAATTATATCACAATAAGCAACTTTTCTTCTATGCACTTTTTAGGGCAAATGAACATTCAACGAGTTATAGAGGTAGGTTTAGTTTTGTCTTTGATGATGAATGAGCTCGGATAAACAGCTACTCACTGATTTTTTAATTTTTGTTGCTTGAATCATGGTGATAACATCAAAATAAACTACTTTTCATCTATACACTTTTTTCGTCAATAGAATATTTTATGAGTTAGCACGGTAGGTTTAGTTTTGTCTTTGATAATGAGAAAGCCAGAAGCTAGACACCATTGCAGCATTGCCATTCGCCAGGTCAAATGAATTACTTCCTGCTTCAAACACTTGAGTTGCGGTAACTAATTCACCGCTATAACTTGTAAAATACTTATTTACAACGGAAAGTGCATAGAAGAAAACTTGTTTATTTTGATCTAATTAACTATGTTTAGGCACCGAAAAATCAAATATCAATTCCCGGTGAATCCTCAACATTTACAGTTTTGTATTCCGTAGCAGTTCCAGTTGAGCTGTTATAGTGCATTTGGGTACTTTGTAATTTATTATAAGCTGACCCCGTGGAGCCTGCATCCACTTCTAGGATCTTCTAGTTAAAAACACAAAGGTTATCACCAAAAAATAATGAGTTATAGCGGTATGTTAACTTTTGGTCTTTGATGACTGGAATGCAATCAATCATTCGAGAGCATCAGAAGGGAGAGTCCATTGTAGTCAGGGTGTAATTTCAGAATTGCAGGGCATAAATTAGAAAAAAGTTCAAAAAATTTTTGATCTAACGTTAAAATAGTTCACATTTTTCAAGTATCTATTTGGTTTTGAAAAATTTCAAAATCTGTTCATGAAGAATAGTTCATTTCATTAAAAACCTTGGAAGTTATTCAAATATCAATATCATTGGATAATTTATAAGGCTACCAGGTACCTAGAAGTAAATGATTGGCAATTCCTGAAAGCTTTCAAGTATTGAATTCAGTTGAGTTTTGAAGTAATATAAGTGTAGTGAAACTAGCCTGCTAACTAATTGTCTCACCACTAGGACGTCATTCTGTCAGGATGCCAACCAGGCAAGGGTTAGCTATTCAGGCTAATTAGCTAGGCCCAGACACTAGGGTAAGGTGCGGGATGGACAATTAACAATGTATTAAAACATGACAAGTATAATAGACATAACACGTATAATCTCAGAATGTGTCTTGCAAGAGCCGTCTCTCTATTACACGAGATCGTAGCTCTTCCGCTGACTAAACACCCTGCAAAAACACCTAAAGTACAATGGGAAAAGAGGGCGCAGGATTACCCAAGCACGGTATAGAAACCATGGTACCATGATAGAGACTAACACAAGCATCAGGCTGAATTCAGGCAAGAAGCTTAATTTAGCCTACTCGTAGTCAAGTGCACTGCATGAAGGTCCTAACGCAACAGCCGTGCAAACGTTAACTTTGGCTTCCGAATGGCTTAAGCCAGGCGGTCGCAGTATAGAGCGCTACGTACCGTACAGCACTACCCGCAAGGTACAAAACACGCAGTGAAATAGTTTCACTACATAAGCTAGCTGCCGAAACAATAAATAGCTATTTTGAATCCATGTTGTTGATATTCTTTCTCGTTATTACGATGTTTGGTAATACCATATTGTAAACCTCTGTAGAAGACATATTTTTTTAAATAATGTTTTTAACCTCCGTGCACTTGATTAAATTATTGTGCTTGTCTAAATTAGTCTCAAAATTAATTTATGTAATACTCAAAATTTCGAATCTTTCTCCAGCAATATCAATCATTTGAGTTCTATGAGCTTCACGACGATGTTCTGGAAAATAAAAACATCTTAGAACGAAGAGACCTGCAAAGCACTGATAATGATAGAATCTCAACTCTTCAATTACTCAGGCTTTTTGTGCACTGTACAACTTTGTCTTTCTCACGAATCCGGACGAATCCTTCAAAAGTTCTCAGCTTTCTCTCGTCGTTGTGTGAAGCACAACAAAATTTGAAAATATTTGCATTTATTTCAAAAAATTGATATTGTGTTATTGACATTTAACCCTTTAACGTCCGAATTTTTGTACTCATATTACCGTTAACACAACCACCGTCACTAAACTGGCGCTGACATCTGGCAGTCACCGATATCAGGATGGGATAAGAACTGCCACTCGGCAGAGAACTTCAAAGAACACATTAGGGAACTAATTGAATAAGAAATAAAATATATTGAAGGGGAATTTTGAAAGAGGACACTGGTGTCCTCTGGGGCGTTAAAGGGTTAAGCTGTTACTTACAAGAGCTTCTTGAGTATTAGACGTCAAAAATTACCTTTTTTAAAATTAAACTCTTATGCACAGTTAATATTCTCGTAGCAAAATAAAAATATAGAGAAAGCATAGAAAATATGATATCTCTAAAATTCATGTTTTTCCGATGAAGCGCTGTTTCGATGTAACTCAAACTACTACGACTGACAATAATGAGTTAGTTGCGTGTTTTTCTAACAGGCCCTTTACGCAATAATATTTCATTCAAATCTTGTTAAATATTTCACAGGAATTTAAATAACTAGCAAGCAAAACCTCATTTGTATTGCGTGAGTAACCGATAAAATAATAATAACAATTTTGTGGTCCTCAGAATGTTAGGCAATACACCGGCAAGTGTATTTACTTATATCAAGACTACAAATCTTTAAACTAATTACACAACTGCTGCACATTCTGCCAAACATCTCTTTAAAACATTGGTTACTTACGAATAAAAGAGGTAAAAAACTACAATTGGCGAAATCACCGAATCAGAATAAAAGTGAGTAGAAACGCTTCAACGCACCCACACTTTTCAACCTTCAAAATTTTACTGACACAATTTATAAATAATTAGTGTCAGCGCAATGACTGCCAATGGGTTGGTCACTTAAATATCAAAGCACTGGTTGCAATTGTAAATGGAACACTCAATGTCTCCACAAATTGCGAAACATGTTTAGAGTAATTAATTGTATTTTTTTCAAACAATTTTGCTCCTCTGGCATTGATCAAGAACAAAAAACTGTAATGTAGGAAATTTTTGCACAACATTCAAAATTGAAATATGTTATCGTAACTTACATGTATCAACTGGTCTTACTGAACACAAGAGTGTCATGTTAAATATTTTGTTTTTACGATGATTGTGATTCATAATTTTATTATATATGAAATTGTTATGATTTCAATCGAGGACATTTTACATTAGGAAATTTTTAAACCCCAATATGTTGTAAGGCATCCCATGTATCACAATTTTTGGAAATGAATGGGTTTTCTTTCTTTCTTATGCCATCTAACTTCATCGAGAAATATCCAGTAAAAACTTTGGTAGAGTAATTTTATCGGATAACAAATAACTACTAAATTTACAATGAATCACATTTATCAATGTTGAAATTATCTGTGCGATGGATTTTATTAATTTACATAGATGTTCTCTTTGTGTATTTTATACTTAAAAACCGTTAATTGCATTTTAAACGCGAACGTGAACAACGAGAGAAAATCATTCCAAAATACCTGTTCAAGACACCCACTGTCATTTCAAATGTCACGCTTCACTCACATTACATTTTTTAGCCCTAATGCTTAACATTTGATTTCAAGCCACCAAATTGATTGGCAGAAATTGGTTTTCTTTAACTTCATGACGTGATTAATTATAAACGAAATATAAAAAGTATCATACAACTTACTCTAAGACAAACCTAAATAATGTGTAAATATTTATGTACTCTAAAGAAAAAACGGAATACCCATATAATTTTTCAACAGCAAGTATACTCTACCATGCATACAACTGCTAGGTTGCTGCGGCGCGGAAGGAACAGCTTTCCGGAGCAAATGGAACTCTCGGAAGTTCATTTCTCGTGAACGAGCTCAATTTGTGTCTCGTACAAGGCCGAATAGCGAATCATTCTCGTAAGAATAGCATTAAGGGATTCTTCTCCGTCTCGTTCACAGGGAACAATAATGAATAATTATTACTCTGAAGGGGTTTTTGACTAAAAAATTTACCTTTTCCTAAAGCTGAAAGTTTCCTTTTTCCAATGAAATAACTTGAAGGCCATTTAAAGCAAGATATATGGTATAAAAATGTCTTTTAAAATGATGAATGACGTTTTCTTGGAAAGCATTCGTTCATCTGCGCGGTCTCGCTCATCAGTTCATTACAAAACATGGTCTGAGGAGGTGTGCAACGCTCCTATCACTCGATCCAGTCTACGTTGATTCTTTCACGTATAAAAAGAAAAATGCATATAATAACAATTATTTTATGATAAAAACCTTTTAAAAACTAATTTTAAGTTGTATTTGTTTCAATTTATGGTGCCAATTTTGATTATAAGGTACTTCAAAATAGTTCACAGAAATTTCCTGGATTGCTACATCAAGTTCCAATTTGCCATTGTGTCCAGGCATAAAAAAGTTCCCTGAAATTCTTTCCTGATTGTAGTCTTCCCTTCAAATAATTTTGGTCAATGTGAAGTTTAATGCTACCAGGGAAAATAATAATTCGGATCCAAAGAATCACTAAAGGAACGCATTTAAAAATGTTTCACATGAATGACATTGTGCTCGCTGATGCTTTCTTTTCGAATTATTGAACTTTGAAGTTGGCCTTCCCGCGCCAAAGGAAGCGAGCGTAATTTAATTAAAAACGGAAGCTAACCCCTTTTACAAACGTAAAGAGGTTGGGTTGTGAGGGAGAGGCACAGTTCTTCTAGTGAAAATTATAAATAAAGCTTCTAACCCACCCATTAGGGTGACGACCGCAATCTTGTTTACATCGGGTCTAACATGGCGACCACCATGGGCGCCGCCATCTTGGACTCGATGTCAACAAGATTGCAGTCGTCACCCTAATGGGTGGGTTAGAAGCTTTATTTATAATTTTCACTAGAAGAACTGTGCCTCCCCCTCACGACCCAACCTCTTTACGTTTGTAATAGCTTCCGTTATTAATTAAATTCCGTTTCACACGCTCGCTTACTTTGGCGCCAAGGTCAACTTCAAAGTTTAATTATTCAAAAATAATGCATCAGCAAGCAGAATGTCATTCATGTAAAACGTTCTTAAATGGGTTCCTATAGTGATTCCTAAGATCGGAATTCTTATTTTCCGTGGTTGCATTAAACTTCACATTGACCAAAATTTTTTCTGCTTCAAGCACTAACTAGAGTTGCAGCAAGTGATTAACCACTATAACTTGTTAAATACTCTGCCTCAAAAAGTGCATAGATGAAAAATTAACCATTTTGATGTAATTACCATGATACAAGCAACAAAATTTTAAAAATATATTAGTTGCATCTCCTTAACATTAACCTAAAAATTTAATGAAAACCAAGCAAAAGTATTAGCTACAGCCAAATTTTATACTTAATTTTTTACCAGAAATAAAGAAGTTTATACAAACAATAATATAACTAAGAACTAAAATCATGCTTCAAGTACTTACAAAAAAACTCTGAGACCAGTTTGGCAGAGCCTTTCAAGGTAATGACATTTTTAGTTTCTGTGTCAACTGCAGCCATTTTTAAATTTATAATATTTTTATCCAGGAAAATGACCTGTAATGGAAAAGAATGATAAAAAATTAAGAATTACACATGTTACAAAATTTATCATTTCTTTCAATGACTGTGACATGAAAAATTGATAGAGCATTTCTCGAGTAGCCTAAGTGGATTTTAACTATCCCACGCATTATTTTTAATTATAGCGCACTTTTTATGAAACTAGCATGGTATATGTAATATTGGCATTAAAATAATAAATAAAAGCAGTTTTTACACATTTTACTTAAAGCAACAATTAATATGTAGTCATAGCCATTCCAGAAAAAGAGTAAAAGGCCCAATCCAGCTTAAATGAAAATTTTAGGTAACCATTACTAGAGTATAAAACTAACAATAACACACTACAGTAGTAAATGCTCTACTATAATAAATTTGACATATGTCACATCACACATTAGGTTTTCAAACCCTCAATGATTAAAAAAATGTAAAAAAATACCAGGATGCAATGACTGTTGCTCCCCGCCAAACGGTGCTACAATTTCACACACATATCAAGCCAAAACTTAGGGGTTATTTCTACATTTTCCCAAAGAAAAGGAACACAAGGCTTGTAAGGTAAGTATTGATGCTTCCGGTTACTGCATATGAGAAGCAAATGCTTTTAATGAACCAGTAGTCCCCGGTAATCTAGGAATGGCAGCAGTCCTAATATTTACTATTTAAAATGTACACATATTTGAACGGTCACATAAAAAACAAAGTTAAATTTTTCGAAAATACTATAGATATTTATGCTACAAGAGCAATAACGTTCAGACACCAGCAACAAAACCAGAAATTGTGAGCGAACGTCTTCTTCTTCGGGGGGGATCCAGGAGGATCTTGAAAGTCGATGGATTTGAGCGAACGTCAAATCAAGCCGCTTCAATTTCAAATGCTACGGCTCATTACTTTAAGTATACGAAGTAAGAAGTCTGCATGAACTCTCAAAACAAATCAAGTCATTTACTCGGCAACTTTTATAGATTGATATTTCTGTTGCTTTACACAACACGTTAGTGTTAGTCACAGCTTGAAAGTTAAACAATTAGTAATAGGAAATTTATGGAGCACAGAACGAAGCTAAATTGTAAAATATAACGTGAAAATTGACACTTGGAAGTAACAAAACAACAACAAACATCGGCATCTTTGGGTTGCTTTATTTCCAATCAAACCTGACACAAATTATGTTAAGCGTTGGTTTTTCAAATATCTTATAACTAACACTATATATAGGACACCATGACGGTTCCCCCGTAAAGCCGGTACCCATTTCCGACACCTGGTTCAGAAGGGGTATTGTGCTTGAGCTTTCCCTTATACCAAACGGGGAAAATCGCAGCGCCAGCGCCGGGATACGAACCCGCGACTCCAACATACAAGTCCGATCCCTTAACCGCTGTGCCACCGCGAGCATTGGAATCAAGTAATGAATCATTTTACTGGAACTTCTTTCCATTGAAAAATAATTAGCTATGAAATTTTCTACGAGTGCAAACCAACAGGGCCTTCAAAGTTATGGCATTTAAATGATGCTGTGTGATATGGCAATTGTGCAACGTGGTATGGCAAAAATTATGCTCTTTCTTGATGTATGATTCAAGTTCAGCTAAGATTGACAAACGTCCAAAAAATGAAAAACAATTCTAGAACTCTCCAATTTTTCACAAAACGAAAAATTCAAAACTCGCTCATATTGGTGTGAATTCGTAAAATATGACATCTACCAAGCTAAAATTGAATTATCAATCGATACGATTAGAGTATATCCTCGCACTTTTAGCCCTGATGTCTCAAACACAAAATAATGTTTTAAGGTTTATTATACTCTAGTTGATACATACCTATTTCATTTTATTTTCCAATATCTTGCAGCTTATATCAAGACTCGAGGACACTTACCGCAGGTCGTGTCGGAAACCATACACTTGGGTTCGGAAAAGAATTGAGACTCTCTTCCTTTTGCCATCAAGAAGAAACACCGGTCTCCCACTGCGGTATTTTGATCCACTCTCCCCGAAGGGAAAGTGATCCTATTCATTAATAATAATTACAACATTAGTTTACGACTTTCAGGCCACAAGAGAGGCGAATTCAAAAGAGCAGAAAGTAGAACATTTTGCATGGACTGTAAAAACAGAAAATCTATATAAAATGTGTGTTCTACATGGTACCCAGCGCATAGAAACTGCAAGAAAGGAAGGAAGACGAAGAAAAAACAAAAATTACTAAGAAACACCGAAATCAGAAAATACACGGTGGATAGACAGAAGTCCCAAAGATCAATCTGCAGCCGCGGAGACCTAACAGTATTCCCCCTGGGAGCACCCTTCCTCTCACAGCATAGGATTGATAAACCTAACTTACACCTATTGCTCATCCAAGTGATGCCCAGAACTTAAACCTATTTCTTATTAAATTAACTTCAAAAAAGGATCTACATGAACGGGAAAAAAAGAAACCTTCACTCGCTCCACCAACAACCTACGCCAAAGTTTGCCAGGGGTTTACTTCTCGCAACCAATACTCTACACACTCACGAACCCTAAAACAAATCGACGAACGAAGATAATCATTTGTTCTCCGTCACATCTCGCCTTGTTTAATTACGCACACGTCTTACGCCTCGGATGGTTTGTCCATTAGTACGCCACGTATAGTTTACCCTTTAGTATACCTCGTATGGTTTGTTATTAGTACGCCTCGTAAGGTATGTTTTATATTAGGAAATTTTTAAAACCCAATTTGTTGTAATGCATCTCATGTTTAAACTTTTTTAGAAAATAGACGCTTTTTTCTTCCAGTCAAATACGCTAAAGCGGCGCCACAACACAGCTATCGAAGTTGTTAACTTCGTCGCCACTCTGTTTGATCTGATTTTCATTCGTTCTTTGTTCACATTTCATGTCCCCTGCCAGAAGAACGAAAGCAGAAGTGTATTTATTTTAAACTTCAAATCTACACGACTTTTGGAAGAATTACGATAGCAACATGTTTACAAAGGCGTTCAAAGAAAGGAAGGGCACCATTTAGTAAGCAGTCAATAGAACACAATCTATGCACAAGGAGCATAGAAACAGTTCATCAGAACTGTTCACGGGTCAGAAAGAAGTTCATGAAATAAGACATATGTTGAAGAAGGAAGTAGTAAGTACTGAAAAACCGGACAGCAGTGAACCAAAAAAGAAGATGGTCCTTAACATAACGTTAAACATTTTTTTCAACATAAAGCTGGTCCGCCTAACTTTGAGCTCGGGACCTCTCATTTTTCAATTCAGGGTGCTAGTTCCCAAACATACAATAATTTCACCCCTCTGGAGCGGTGGATGGAATAAGATGACTACGGAGATTAAATGCTTTACTGAACTCGCAACGTTAAAGCTATAACCGTACACAACGAACATACCGCACGGGACACAGGGGATATAATTATATGTACGACGGGCAACGAAGGATAAAATTATATGTATGGAAGCTAACAAGCAAAATAATATATGTTCAATGCCATCACATCTGCAGGCGAAATGTTTGAATATTTCAATGCTCAGATGATGAACATATTGACAAAATATTAAACACGACTCTCTTAAAAGAACGTTATTTTCTAGGAAGACAGAAAACCAAAATCCTTTTGGTCAGTGTAGAATACTTCTGGTGAAAATCTGCACATTAGGCATTTTATAGGGCTAAAATCTATATTTTTGGTCATTTTTAGGGTCAACCTGCATATAAAATAATTTTCATGGTTTAAATCTGCACATAAGGCGATTTTTACAATTAATATCTGCATGTACGTACATACGCGGACGAATCTGCATGTACTTGCACACAAACGCATACACATACATTCGTACACACGTGAAAGTACACACGCACAAGGGTTATGACAAGGTAGTCCTGAACACCAAGGGTGATGAAAAGATCACCAAAAACAAAGCGCGCAGGTGATGACGTTGATGTTTCTGGGCGTGTGGTGAAACTGAATCACAGCTGGAGGACACGAGGTGGTGTCCAGGTCTCGGCACAGCTGCCGGCACAAGGTTTTTGGTTGATTCGGCTGTGCAAGATCCTGGAAGTCAGGAGAGGAAGAGAGGTTTTTCTTCAAATAAAATCACAAGTTCTCACAATGTGATGAAGAGAAAAGTTACTCTAGTCCAGTAGGGCACAGCTGGGGACTTGAGTTTTTCGGTCGATTTGGCTGTGCAAAAAGATCCTTGCAGGCAGGGTTCCTTTTCAAATAAACTGCCGAATTCTCACGATATGACGAACAGAAACATCACTCAGCCCAGTGGAGGGTGGACTTACGCTGCGACGTGAACCGTTACGACATCGTAAGTGGCGCCAAAAGGCGGCCCCTTTTTTAACGTGAGCTGAGGTTTCCGTTTGACGCTTGAGTGGTCCGATGTTGACTCTTGGCAGACGTTAACGCAAAATTTTGGCAAAGGGTTTGCTTTGTACGTCTATAAACGCAGATAAATTGGCGATAAAGTGCCAATAAACCTAGATAAAGTAGCGATAAACGCAGATAAATTGGCGATAAACATTGCCAATCCGTAAAGTGGTGATAAAGTGGCAATAAACGTAGATAAAGTAGCGATAAAACGACGATAAAATGGCGATAAGGTTTCGAAAAATAGACAATCGTTTAGATTTCTACCTAGAAAACCAGAAAGAGAAAGTGACATCAATTAGTTGACGTGTGCACGTAATGGACTAGAACACACATGCGCGTGTGCGCTTTCAAGGACATACAAACACACGTGCGTCGACGCGTTATAAGAACACAGACTCACATGTGCGCGATACTGCTTTGCTGCGATACATGCGATGGAAATTTGCTGCGATACATAAAAAAGAATCCATATTTTTTCGGCTGAAGTTCCATGAACAAATCGACTTCAGAAACACTCAGGCGGTGCCACACCCAGGTCTGAATACACCAAAGGTTTTTTGTAATCCATAACGCATGGTCTAAAAAAGAGGCTTTAATTATTTCAAAGGCCTGAAAATATGCAATAACTGCAAGAATAGGCCTAAAGAGCAGATTCATTATAAGTTATTTCTAGCCTCCCTTGCCACAACTAAGATGTTCTAAGAGAAGAAGTTTGAAGGCACCATTTCGTATGGTCTGAAGGGGATGCGGAATCTATGGCCTAAAGAATAAGCGATGGCTGAGAAGACGATTGAAATACCCCGCGTGCAAAGTCAAAAAGCAAAAAAAAGTGTTCTTCTTGAAAACAAATATAAGGTTATTCTTTTCAATTGGAATGCCACTAATAAGAACGGCCTTCACTGTAAGGATTTAAACAAACGGGGTCACAGCATATTGTTGTATTGAACACGTGCTCACACAAACAGCTAAAATACGTTCACTAACGTGCAGGTATATATAGAGATGACTATAGTTCCTGTAGCTGTCACTAAAAAATAAAAATACACATGTCGCAACGCGGTCAGAAGTTGATACAGAAATAACTGAATTTCAAGGCAACGCAGACTTCGAAAAGAAGCAAACGAACTCAGCCTGTGTGCCGCTGACTTCATGCTCGTGTTAGGTAATGGAGATCTTAAGCCACCATACAGACGCAGAAATTTTGGCTTACGTAACGGCATAAAGTAAGCCCATGCAAGAACAAACAAATTGTAGGTAATAACAAAATAAGGGCTCTACATTAGGGCTGAAATAATGCACACATCACTTTCGTAAACGCATATATATATATAAGACCTACACAAGGGCATATATAAGGCCTAACTAAGTGCACATATAAGGGCTAAGTAAGTGCATAAACAGGGCTGGTGTGGAGGCAGACACCGAGGCCCACACAAGATCAGCAAGGAGGCAAAGTAAGGGCTGGCATGCAGGTCTACTGAAGGGTTCAACTGAGGCTCACTGACTGCAAGATTTCAACACTCGACTAAACATAGTTCGCGCACAACAAGAGAAGCAAGAACAGATTGAAACAAATACATTTTTCTCATACAGAAAAGAATTCCCAAGGATGCCCGGATATTCATGCCGTGTTGACAGATGACAGATATAGGGTTAACAGAGGACAGATTTTGTATTGACAGTCAGTGTTCACCTGACAACATTGTGTTGACATGAGACATTATGTAGACAGCCGGCAGACATTGCGACAGCAAATTTTGTGTTGACATATGACAGACACTGTGTAGACACGTGTAGGCATTGTGTCGACAGATGCCAGATATAGTGTTGACAGATGTGTCACAAGACCGCTGCGGCACCAGCGTAAAAAGAAATACAAAAATAGAACCTAAATTTGCTACTAACAAAGGAACTACCCAAGCTCGGCAAAGAAGGAGAATGAGATGCTGAAGTCGTTGTATGGTTACACGTATAATCGAAATACTACTATAATCAACTACTCCAAATGATAATACATGTTGTAATTAAATTATGAATGATGTAATGTTCAAAGTCTCAGGACTTTAGACACTCAACATCATGTTGTGAACCTCCAGGTGTAAGTTGGAAAATTATATCTCAAGTTTCAACATGTGTAATACTACATTATTTAGAATACTTCATGGAAATATCAAGTTACAGCTTTGAATATACCATATTGCAGCTTTAAATATACAAAAAATAAAGACACCAAATTCTAACTCAATATTTAAATGAACTTGAAACATTTAACTCAAAAAATAAAAGTTATTCGAGACAAAAGGCAACTCAAAAATAAACCAAACAGAAGCAACAGACATTCCATCTATCATTACAACAATCATCCAATCATTTCGGACAATCATCCAATCAATTCGGACAATCATCCAATGACTACAGAAAATCATCCAATCATTAAGTACGAACGCTACAACTCTTAGGAAGGGATGCTTTCGAATGAAGGTTAGATTATTAGAAGTATCAACAATCCGAGCACGAGCCAAGCACTGGCAACAATCAGGGCACAAAGCAATCACTGCGTATTTTAAATACAAATACGACACTCCGTTCTTATGAAAGTCTGAACCCCATCACAATCCACCATTTGTAGACCCATGAACAATTTATGGACAGCATGGGCATTTTCAATGTTGATCGTAGCCTTAAGTCTCGTATGGTTTGGAGTGCTAGTATACAGCCAACTAGTTTGCACTAGCGCGTGGTTCTTGTGAACAACTATTTTTAACTATTAAAAAACAAACAAATACCATAACTGTGCAGATAATCTTATCTGTTGACAACATAGGGATCATTTACCCCGATCTACGCTCTGCTTTCAAGTCATTCAAAGAAGAAAATACTCTTCAGTTTTTGTTTTTGTCAATAGGAAATTTTGTTGAGGGGACCCGCTTCGGGCGATGATAAATCCAGGTATTTTGTCCAATAAAATACGATATCGTCGGCGATAAAACATTTTGTGCAATATAACACAATATTTTCAGCCGCTAGATACGACATTAAATGAGATGGAATACGATAATCACGTGATAAAACACAATATTTTAAGCGATAAAACACGATATCCAAGAAAATAAGTATGATAATTTACGCTATAAAACAAGAGATTTATATGGGACTGGGCACGACATTCTATGCGATAAATACGATATTTGCCCCCAGTCACTAGCGTCAACATTTGACCATCATACGAAAACTTGCACAAATCTTGATAATTTAGTTATTTAATTTGATAGTAATGACTGACGAATAACAAAGACGATTGATCCCGATAGTGATAGCACCCAATGATAGGGCCTCAAAAAACTTTTCTGATAATGTTAGCAACAAAATATGATTGTAACAAATAGTAAATAATGACAGGGCCTCAAGAAATGGTGGACTGCGCAGGAGACTGAGACCAGGACGTTCAAATGCTGGCCGCAAAAAAAATCATCTCGACAATTAAAACACTCCAACTTGTTTTTTCTAAAAACGAGCAACCGGCCCGAATTTCTCCAACACTGCTTTGCCGTGACGGTTAGCTTGGCACTCGTGACTTAACAGGTCGCAATAGGTTGCAGGGAGAGGGAACCGGTTTAACGAAGCCGAAATATGCAACAGGTTTAGGAAAACCGAAATAACACTGGTACTCAATAGGCCTTGGTACTCAATAGACCCTAGTACTAAACTCGCATAAGTACAATGGCAAATAGGTACCAGTACTATACCAGCACCAAAGAGAGACAAAGGAAAGGTGACAAACATCTCATTAGCCTTACACTATCCTCTAACTACAAGCAAAATTCCCAACAATGTCTTAAGTCTCAGACGCTCGAGACCATCAAAAATACATAGGACGCACGCGGTAAATTTACACAGAAGTTGCGCGTTGCTTGGAGACATAAAAACGCCTTCAGAGTTCTATTATGTGCACATAATATGAAAGCATAGTGACTTTTGACACTCTACTCGAGTACCTACACCAAATGACGTGTGTGCACCACAAGTTAACCATGTATCCTATTGTTACAGCTTCACCACTATTTATTACATCACTAATACCATTAATGATTTCAGTTGATGACCATAATTTACTCTCACTGCTGCAACAAGTTGACCACTATTCACTGCATTACCAATCACAAAAACGCCACACAAGTTGACCACCATTAACTGCCGTCAGTGAATCTTCATTCGAGAGAAGAGGGAGCGACGGCGGAGAGGGCGCAGGTCAAGTTAGTTCCCGCCTTTCCTGCAAGCAAAGTGAGAGAGCGTCAGAGCAAGCAGCTTGTTCATTCTACACTAGAATAAGTCATTTCACTGATGTAGTGTGCAGTGAGGGGCAGATATAACTCTTATATTTTGGTTATCAGCAATTCTACACCAATGTGAAGTAGAAATAAATATCCAATGAGGGACTTCTCTCAGTCGTCTCGCTTCAAAGGCAACATACGTATCTAGCAAACGAAAGAAAACATGAAATTAGCACATAAGTGTCAACATGAGAGGATAACACACATAACAAACAGAACACATCAGACAAACAATAGAACATACAATACCAGAGGACCATACACGGCAGAAAAAAGACAACACACACGACACAACACAAGAGAACTACACACAACACGCCACACACCCGCAGTTGCCCTGGTCAGTGTCGCTCTCCTCGAAGTCGTTCTTGGTGCGGCGCTTCTCGTAGATGAAGATGATGAGGCACAGCACCACCACCTCGACTACGATGCCTAGGAACGGCCACAGCGCCGCGTAGATGTCTGGGGGGGGGGAGGCAGGGGGTATTCAAACTAATTCTTTCAAATGCTGTTTTAAAAAAGAGGATTTAAGAACTAATTCTTTCAAAAGCTGTTTTAAAAAGAGAGGGATCTAAAAACTAATTTATAACTTTGGAAACCCCCAATTCAAACCGGCTAATTTTGAATCTGTTACAATTTCTTCATTGCGAGGCTGATACCCTTGCTACGTTCAAAAATTATTACAAAGTATTGATAACAAAATTATTGTACAAATCTAGGAGGATTTTAGGTTGGGATGGAGACTAGGATGAAATGCTAGTTTTAGCCTCCCTCTCTGCAACAAAGGCGTTCCAACGAGAGGAAGGAAGAAGGCACGATTTAGTCTGGACTAAAGAAAACGCAGAATCTATGCACAATACGCACAGAAACAGCAAGTTGAGACAGAAGTTCATGAAAACAAAATGAAAGTTGAAGAAAAAAGTAGTACGTGCAAAAGAAAAAACAGAACAGCAGTGAGGAGAAAAGATAATCCATAACAAAACGAAAACCTACTCTATTTCAACAAAAGGAAAGCCTACCTAACTTTTAGCTCGAGACCTCACATATTCCCCTAGGGAGCACTCATTCTCATACATACGATAGTTGTATCCCCCTGAAGGGAGCAATGCGTCACAATAGAGGTCTGAATTAAGCGCCAGTTTTGAGTGGCATCCAATGGCGGTAAGTTTCTCAGTGCAATTTCTCTCTTGACTTATATTGTGATACGTGTTAGGGATTAAAAATTTTATTTGAAGTGTGTCAAAATATACTGATTCGTAACATATACTTTCCAGGCTCAAAGATTAAAAAAAATTCCCTGATTTACTTCCAATTGGGTGAGGGAATCGCAGTCGTTACGTGGAGCTGCGCCACTTTACATGAAAAAAACTGTTGCTATAACAGTTGCAAATGATTAATTTTTTAAGCTTTCCGTTTTTTTGATGAATAGAGCCAGACTTTTACTGTAACTGACAATTTCCCCCAACCTTCTACACCAGCGGTATTCATTGCCGGCTCGCGATGACTCAATATCCAGCTCTCAAAAGATGTATAAATTAATGAAATAATACATTTTTTATACAATGTACGCTAAGTTGCAGTTGCTGCGGCTACCTCAGTTAGTTTATTAGTTTATTAGTTAGTTTAAGCCTCCCTATCCTCAACAAATGAGATGTAAAGAGAAGAAGGAAGAAGGCACCATCTAGTATGGAGTTTAGGGAACGCGGAATCTATGCACAAGGTGCACAGAAACAGTAAGCTAGTAAAGAAGTTCATGAAACAAGAAAAAAGTTGAAGAAGAAAGTAGTAGGTGCTGAAAAACAGGACAGCAGTGAACCGAAAAAAGATGGTCCGTAACGAAACAAAAACCTATTTTATTACAACAAAAAAGAAGCCTACCAAACCTTTAGCTCGGGCCCTCACATGATTCCCCTGGGAGCGCTAATTCCCATAGATACAATAGATGTATCCCCCTGAGGGGTATCTCAATCAATGCGTTTAACCGAAGTGGCTCTCTTGCAAAAATTAGTGAATAGCACTGTTCTACAATATGAATGCCACAAATAAAACCGAGTAGGAATGAGCCTTCATAAGGCAAACTTTATATAGAATAACGATAGTATGGGAGGGTGTTGATTAAATGAACATCGAAGCACAGAGGCGAGCCTCTTGACCGCCTAACTTGCGTAACACAAGCCCTCTCTTACTGATTTCTAACGACCTCTTAAAATTTGAACACGAGAAGTAAAACCATGCAGCAAAATAGCCTATGTTAAGTATACACAATACGCATAAAACTAGCCAAACGCGTACCCTTAATGTGGATAAAAGTTGCGAAATAGCCTAAATTAAGCATTCGCAAAGTAACCAAACACACACGGAGAATGCGTCAAGTACGCGCAATACACACAGAATTAGCTCAACACGCACCCTTGACGCGGATGAAGGTCTGGGTCTCCTTGGTGAGGGCGTCAGTGTGGATGACGCACTTGTAGGTGCCGCGGTCCTCAGGCTTGATGTTGGAGATAACCACGGTGCCGTTGGCGGGCGCCCTCATGTTGTCCTCGTCTGTCTTGAACTCCACGCGCTCCGCTCCCATCTCTTCTACGAGGGAGTTGTTGTCTGGGGAGCCGTGGGGAGTGAATCACTTACGAAGGCCTCAGTTAGGATGGAACGTTATGGAACAAGATGAAAGTTGAAAAAGAAAGTCAAAGGCACTGAAAAACAGACCAGCTGTGAACCAAAAAAAGAAGGTTTCTAAAAAACAAATGGAAATCTAAATAAGAGAATTTCTACCTAAGCTTCACCTCGGGATCTCACACTTTCATACTAGGTTCACTGATTCCTACTCACGCAATAGTTGCAACTTTCTAAGAGGAGCAACAGTAGGAACAGTTGCAACAGTCTCTGGAATTGCTGCATAGAAACTAGAAATGAAGTCAAAACAGTAAATTAAACAGTGTTAGCACTACCAACAGCAAATACTGCCTACTGATTATATTTAACAGGAAATTGAGGAGCACAACAACAGTAAATTAACTAATGTTAGCATCACCAAATATGCTAGCAGTAAGTTCAAGCGTGCAACACTTGATTGGGATGTAATCACCAGGAATAATTTCCAATAGCAACAGAATAAATGAGTCATTTCAAACAGCTACAAATGATCACTGGCGCCAATTGTGTTTAACAATAAATCTTGAGGTACAACAAGAAGGGTATAAAAATCATGGTCAGTGGCTGTAAATATCAGCAAGGTACCAATGGCTTCCAAACAGTAAATCGAAGGATACAACAACAGGGCATAGATCAATCAACGCAAGGAACAGCAGTAAGCAGTACCCTCCTCCAGAAGAGAACAAGTGGAAAATGTGTTATGACTTGAAAATGCATAATAATCCATAGAGTAGTAGGGTATGTTAACAATGAGAACACAAGATCCACACACACAACAGTAACTGTCATCAATAACAAACAGCAACCATCTCTACTGATGTGCAAAAAAAAGAGGACCCCTAAAAGAAAAGGGGACTACCCCTCCCCAGAAGAGGACAGGACTACTCCTCCCCGGAAGAAGACAGGACCCCCCTCCCCCTTTCTCCCAGAAGGGAAGAGCCTCCCTAAGAAAAAGGACCCTCCCCTCCCCCTCTCCCCCTAGATTAGAGGAGGACCCCACCTTTGGTCCAGGTGACGGTGGGCCTGGGCACGCCCTCCACCTCGCAGGTGAGGGTATGCTTGTCTCCCTCGATGGCCGTCTGGCTCTTGGGCATCTTCTTGTATGTGAAGATGATGGCGGTGATCACGCGCAGCACCTCGTTGTTCCTAGGGATCAGGGCTCATTACCTCACTCGACTGTGGGACTCGTTACCTCACTCACTGACTTCAGAGCAGCACTCATTACTTCATTCACAGACTTCAGAGTGGCACTTGTTACAGGATCCCACCATTCCATAACCACACAGCCAACCACCACACCACACCCCTCACTATCACTACACAATCCCACCATTCCTAAACCATACAACCTAACCACTCACACCATACCACCCCTCACTACAACAGAATCCTCCATTCCCCAACCACACAACCTAACCCAACCACCACACTACACCACTTACATTTTATCACCCATCATAACCATTACTACCACCACAGGATCCCTCAATTCCCCAACCTAACCACCACACTCTTCCACCAACGTCATTTCACCACTCGTTACCACTGCAGGAACCCCCACCATCCCACAACCTAACCACCACACTACACCACTCACATATCACCCCTTGCTACTACCACAGGATCCCCCCCCCCCACACCTGGCCTTGCACTCGTAGGTGCCCACGTGCTCCTCGGTCACCGGGTCGATAATCATTGTCCCGTTCTCCATGATGGTGATCTCATCGTCCGACTCAAGCAGCTCAACTCCCAGGTACCTAGGGAGTTGGTAGAGCATTACACCCCCATACATCAATGTGACCTGCCCTAATTAGGCCATGTTACTAGTGTAATGCTACACGTTTTCAACATCACTAATGGAAATCAAGGAAAATTTTATATACTTGTTGTGTTAAGGTTAGATTTGATTATTTTCAGACTCATTACAAAGCTACCATTGTAACAAATCTTACACATTTCTTTCCCTACGGAAATAAGTAAAGTTAGCTACACTTGTTGAGTTCAGGTGATATTTGATTAGTTTTCAAGTTCATTACAATGTTCCCAATGTGATGTTACACATTTCCAACTTCCTAAAGGAAATCATGTAAAATTTGATATATATGTAGAGTTTAGGTGATATTTGTAATAAATGAATGAGTAAAATATGTAAGACTCCATCTCATGAGCTGGACAAAAGGAGTAACCCTCCAGATTAAGATGGCCATGACATAATGAATTTTGTATCACATCAGATTTAGGGCTAAATGAAAATTTCAGCATATAAGTTAAGATGGAACAAAATTTTCAACAACAGAAATTCAAATCAGAGAAATTTTCAAACTTTTTAGTGAAATTGAATTCAACTTTTACCTGACACTAGAGCAGTATAATTTGTAACTTCTTAAATAGTCAACTAATAGAATTTCCAGTACTAAATACATGAGATTAGATATTAGTTTAAACTTCCCTAACCACAACAAAGGAGTATCAAAGAGACAAATGAGGAAGGCACCATCTGGTATAGACTTCTTAACATATGCACAAGATGCACAGAAACAGTGAGTTGAAAGAGAAGATCATGAGACCAAATGAAAGAAGAAAGTAATAATTGCTAAAAAACAGGACAACAGTGAACCAAAAAATGATGGTCCTTAGCATAACAAAAACATTTTATTCCAAAAACAGAAGGAAGGCCAACCTAACAGTTACCTCAGAACCTCATGTTTCACCCCTGCAAATGGAAATTCCCATAGATACAATAGTGGTATAACACAAAGGAGACACCAAAAATATGATCCATATCAATTTGAACCTTTATTTCAACATTGAGCCACATCCTGCAGTGGTGAAATAGAAATTATATCTTTGTAATACAAAAGTTTCAAAAATCAGAAACATTTTCATCATGGAACTAAATAGTCTCACAGACACAACCAATTCTCCCAAATAAGGATATTTAGATTTATGATATATGTACTAGCATCTTTGAAGACATAAATAAAAAATTTCGGGAAATATAAGAAACTTGTTATGTTATCAGAAATTTTGCAAGCAAATTAGCACAGAGATATACTGAAATACAGATCACACTAGTTATAAATGCAAAAATATCTTTGAAATGTGTTCATCTTTTGATAGCTGGAAGATTAGATATAGTTCAAGCCTTCCTAACTCGATAGCTGAAGAGCCTGTAGCTCCTAATGCCCACAATGGTGATATTATTGACTGTTGAATGCCACGTACATATATTTTTGTAGCTTGCATCTATGTGTTGGCTCAAGATGAATAAATATTTGAAGCTTTTCATTATAAAATGCTAGGTGACATTGGTAAAACCCTGAGAATACCAAGAGAATACAAATTGGTGAACCTATAAAAATATTGAAAAAATATAAGAAAATCCAAAAGCATATATATCTAAAACAAACTATTGTAAAACCTTGGGAATACCAAGAAAATATAAGTTGATAAAACTCTAGAAACATTGAGAAAAAAACATGGAAATTCAAGATAATATACCTAGAAACATGAGAATGATATCAAATAATGGAAATAATCTTATTCTCAATTCCAAAAAAAAAAAAACAACTCAAAAATATTAAGAATAACATCGAAAAAATAAAAAGGAAGACATTCAGCATCACTGAGCAAATAACCAGAAAAGGAAAATACAGTGCTTGATAATCCCAAGAATTACATGCAAAAAAAGTAAGAAAAAAATAGCCAACAGTAAAAATTTCAGAAACTACCTCAAATCTACAGAGGAACGTGAGCAAAATTACCTCAAAACATTAGAAAAAGACAATTTCTTGAGGAGAACGGCAAAAATGCCCATTTAACATAAAAATCACAAATATATAGAGGAGTAACAACAGTATCACCCCAAAATATTTGATCCAACAGAGGAACAACAACAAAAATGCTCCAAAACATTAAAAAGACACCACGTAATCTACTAGTCACGCTGGCTCTAGGACCCACCAGTCAACCTGTCGCTGGGTGCCATCGCTCTTGGTGGTGTTGCAGTCAAACACGGCCTTTCCATTTGGTGGCAGGATCTTCAGGTCGTCAGCTGCAACCACAAAATTGGCTGGTATTAATACTCATTAAGCAAAGTTGATATCCATTATTCAATATTAACATGTTAAGCGCGATGAGTTATTAAACTGAAGTTCAATATTCAATTCAAATTACAGTTGATTTTAGAAATCAATTTTGAAAATAACAAACATTAAATAGATTGAGCCTTTACTGTTCAGTTTTCATTAACCATTTATTGCAATAGATTTAGTGACAGCTGGTTGGACAGCAGCATTATGAAAATCTCCTCCGTGACCACTGGTGGGTCCTTTATTGTTATTATTATATAAGAAAGTTTTAGCCTCCCTTAACCACGACAAAGATGTTCCAAGAGAGGAAAAAGGAAGGCACCATTTAGTATGGAGTTGAGGGAATGCAGAATCTATGCACAAGGTGCACAGAAACAGTAAGCTAGGAAAGAAGTTCATGAAACAAGAAAAAAGTTGAAGAAGAAAGTAGTAGGTGCTGAAAAACAGGACAGCAGTGGACCAAAAAAAGATGGTCCGTAACAAAACAAAAACCTATTTTATTACAACAAAAGGAAGCCTACCTAACCTTTAGCTCAGGCCCTCACATAGTCCCCCTGGGAGTGCTAATTCCCATAGATACAATAGCTGTATCCCCCTGAGGGGACTGGTGGGTCCTGACGCACTTCAAGTATTAATAACAAATTGGCAATACTGTATTAAAACCTAATGGCAATATTAATTTATATTAAACAGTGGTAATATTTATAGTTGAATGATTATACAATATTTTTTTAAATTGTAATTCTAATTAATGAATCTGAGACATGAATTACCTCTATATCACCAAACCAATTTTTAAATAAACTTCCTATTTTTAAGTCAATAAATTAAACGTGTGTATAAGTGCACAAGTTTTTACAGTCAATGAAACTGGATACAAATGGAAATTATAAGTATTGAAAAACAAAATACAACCTATGAAATATTAAAATTTATCTTTTAAATAAAATTATTATTTAAGCATAGAATTAAATTTTCTCATTTTATCGACCCTACCCAAAAAATTACTCTAACACCATGATGTTTGGGCCAACTAGATCTACATCTCTACTTTACACTGCGTTTCCTTGAGGCAGCAGCTACAAGTGACAACAGCCACTGTATTCAATTTTTAAGTTGTCTGTTTCCAAAATCAGTTGAACCAAGATTCAAATGTATTGGAATAAAGTTGTTCCTCAAATTATATGCCATCTTATGCTAAGTTGAACATATCTGATTACAAATTAAAACCAGTTATTTCATAGCATGTATCAAACTTAAAATTGACTGAACAGCAGACTGGTTGATGTGTGTACTTCCTTTTTACAGAAAATCTGCAGGTCAAAGATGAATATGTAAAGTACAAGTTTTCCATTTTAACTTGCTTTTCACTCATCAATGCATGTATTCTGTAAATAGTACATTAAACATTTGCATGGGATACACATTAAACAAACTAAGAACTGGCATACAATCCTCAGAAGAAAAATTACTTAGCAAGCCATCTGCAAAGGAGTCAGATGATAA
Organism: Morinoia aosen; assembly: GCA_030386875.1. Classification (NCBI taxonomy): domain Eukaryota; kingdom Metazoa; phylum Arthropoda; class Malacostraca; order Amphipoda; family Talitridae; genus Morinoia; species Morinoia aosen. The sequence goes on along the minus strand of CM059578.1, from coordinate 2,458,710 downwards.
TAGGTAATAAGGACGGGCAATTTCAGAGGCAAATTAGGACACATCAGCCTTTGGTGTTTCATTGCTACTTCATTGGAAATATTCCCTCAATTGGAGACCAAATCAGATGTAATTGCATAAGCCAAAAGTAAAATAAACAGAACATGTTAAAAAAAAGGAACAAGCTGGGTTCAACACAACAGAAGTACAAAGAACAGAAAATGATTAAAATAGATGTATCACTTGGATTCAATCTAAGGCTCAAGATACTGAGAGCACAGCTCACTACATGATGCACAGCCAACTGAGCACAGAGGCCACGGCATGCCTCACCAGCACGAGACCCCACCACACTGAGCTCGTGCCCCCCAGCACTGGAGGATGTACAGCGGTACACACCCCCATGCTCCTCCCTGGCCCCATACACTGTGAGGCCTCCAACTCGAAGGCCAGAGTTGGCCCTCCGAGCCATGCCTGAGCTTTTGTTTACACCCGACCAGATGTGGTAGCTGCGTGGAGGTGCCATGCAGCCGTGAAAAGCAACAGTGTTAATTACTTGCACACACAGTCAACATGAACATGGCATGGGGGCAGGTGTTGAAAATGGAGCTTGTGTTGAACATGCAATGGAATTCAAACAAACGGCAAGAGAACATGCACAGCAACGTGCAAAACCAAGAATTGGAGAAGAGCTCTTGAAAGTTAGAAAATCAGCACACAATGAAAAAAAATAAACAGGAGATGAGAATAAGCAAAATAAGTAATCCCTACCACGCATTACCCTCTGAGAGCTCCATACAAAAAGATTAACGGTGCTTAGCCAGCATTTATGTGATGGGCTTATGTATTTTGATTAAAGTGATGGCAACATACATCTGTACTCTGTAAACACTGTGTGGTACATTAGAAGCTAAACATTATATGGTATATTAGTGTACACGGTACTATTTACGTATATTTCACTTCCTAACTTATACCTAGCATTTTCAGTATAATATACTTCACAGTACTAAACAAGGATAGTATATGTGAGCACTTAACACAGTTGGTGCTGGACATGAGAATACAAACAAGAAGCACTAGAAAAATTACCAAAAAACAACCGATCACTTGATAACAATGTGCATAAAATCAGAGCAACAAAAATAGCTGTAGAAGAGCAGGTGCACAAAAGGCTTGTGTTTTAAGCATGAGAAAAAATTCCTTCAAAATGAAAAGAGAATTTCTCTCACGCAAGCTTGACTACTCAAAATTGGAAGCACAATAAATATTGATGTACCCACTTGAGCTCTACATAGAAGTGATATTTCTTTTAATATAAAGATAAATGAACTACAAGTGAATCAGAATTGATAATGGTGATAATGAGAATTTCAAGCCCTAAGAAAAAAATGTTCAAGAATAACAACCAATATCACAACCAGAAAACGCTTGAGAGAGGGAATGAAAGAAACAATCCCTGAATGAAGCCATCCAACATGTACTATTTGCAAAAAAAAATATATATGCAATTTCATCAAGACCTGCCTGCATTGCATCAAATATGGGAGTATATGATTCACATCAATTCTACGAGTGTTGCAAACAATTAAAAATTTTGTAAACATAAAGAAAAATGGACTAATTATTTTATTCAAGCAACAGCAGTCTGTGCAATTTACACTACAAGAGTTTCCCCTCCAGGTTTACACACAAAATAATAACTGGAAACAGAGCCAATAACAAAAATCAGACATGAAAAATACAGCATACAATTCTAACAACTTTAAAGTATTCCCCTATAAGCAGTAGCATGTGGTTCAGTGGAGAAGCCACATCATGATAAATGTACATCAGTGTTCACAAGAATAAGATCTCCGGCGCATTAGGGTAAAATTATGCTGCAATGATTAGGATTATAAGTTAGTTTAAGCCTCCCTAACCGCTACAAAAAAAAAGAGTACCGAAGAGAGGAAGGAGGAAGGCACCATTTAGTATGAAGGTGAAAGAATGAGGAATCTGTGCAGAAGGGACATAGAAACAGTAAGATGAGAAAGAAGTTCATGAAATAAGATGAAAGTTGAAGAAGAAATTCAGAGGTGCTGAAAAAGAGGACAGTAGTGAACCGAAAACAGTTGGTCCTTAATATAACAAAAAACATTTTATTTCAACAAAAAGAAGGCCTACCTAACTCTCAGCACAGGCCCTTACATTTTACCCCTGGGAGCACCAATTCCGATTGATACAATAGTTGTAACCCCCTGAGGGGAAATTATGCTGCAAATGTTTTACTGACTGTGACCCAGCTGCATTCAAAGCTTCAAACAGCAAGTTAGGAAGGAAGTTTACAAAACTCAATAAAAGTTGATAAAAGTAATAGGAGCAGAAAAATGATTACAACAGTCAACCTAAAAAAGATGGTCTGTAATGAAACAAAACACCCATTTTATTTCAAACAAAGGAAGCCCTACCCAATCTCCAACTCAGGACCTTGCAGGCGTGGCATAAAATGGCTCAAGTGTCTGTAACATCTAGCTTGAATCAGTCTAAATATGTTCTGTTTTCTCCTGTCATTTTTTGAGATTTTTAATGTAGAGTTTAAATATCTGTTTCTCAAGTGTTCATTGGTTGTATTGTGTTCTTGATTTTGCTGCATTTCTCTGTTAGAATTTTTTATGCAGTCTTTCTTTCACTTTCAGTAACTTAGATTCACAGTAAATCTAGAATAGTATTTCCTAGGGAAAGCTTTTTTTCTTTCACCAGTTAAAACCATAAAACTAGGGTAGCATTTCCTAGCAGAGCTTTTCTTATACCTGTTAAAATCAAATGTTGATCTGGTAAGTGTTGCTTCATTGTTCAGTTTGCTTTGCTTGCATATATTTTTTGTTGCTCTGAGCTAAGATGTCCTTTATGTTGACAATGCTTTCTTATGGCATATTGGTGCTTTTATTTCTTTTTTGTTACACGAGTAAGTTTTTCAATTTTGCCAGATTTCAAGACCATTTTTATAAAAAAAAATTTCCTGAGTTACTCCTATGAATTTTTTGTTGAACAATTTCATTTGATTTTTATTTCAACCATATTCATTCCATAGTTACGTTTTTCAGAGTCTTTGATTAATTTTATGTGAGTTAACTTATCTCGTTCAGCTAACATTTATTCTCTGATTTATTTAGTATTGCATCTTACTTTACTTTGAAGTTTAATTTTGAGGAAATCAAATGGACTGGTATGGTTTATTCTTTTTTTTCCTTCATTTTTATTGTTGTTATCTGTTTTCAAGGCTTTATTTATGGTGCCTTCTGATTTGTCTTCACTGTTTCCATGCTCTATCGCTTGTTTCGGCATGTCCAATCACCGTTTCTACAGTAAACCATTTTTCAAAACAAGTTTCTTCAATCCCTCGCTGTATGGCCCAAAATCAGCTACGTGTAACAATGGCAAATACTAATGCCCCATCCTCTAACAACCTCACAGCTTTCTCCTGGGAGAGCTAATTCCCATAGGTACAATAGTTGTATCCTACAACGGGAGCTATAAGATTATAAGATTATAAGTTAGTTTAAGCCTCCCTAACCGCTGGAAAAATAGAGCGTATCGAAGAGAGGAAGGAGGAAGGCACCATTCAGTATGGAGATAAGAAAATGAGGAATCTATGCAGAAAGGGCATAGAAACAGTAAGATGGGAAAGAAGTTCATGAAATAAGATAAAAGTTGAAGAAGAAAGTCAGAGGGGCTGAAAAACAGGACAGTAGTGAACCGAAAAAAGGTGGTCCTCAACATAACAAAAAACATTTTATTTCAACAAAAAGAAGGCCTACCTAACTCTCAGCTCGGGCCCTCACATTTTTCCCCTGGGAGCGCTAATTCCCATAGATACAATAGTTGTATCCCCCTGAGGGGTACAACGGGAGCTTCTAGTAAAACAACACCTCTGCTCATCATCACGCTCACACTTGGTATTCACTAAAACAGACTTCAATCCTACTGTGTACAGGAGCTATTGTGTAAAGGCATTTGGTCTTGCACAACACTACTCATATGATGAATACAAAGCCCTGTAACTATAATGTAATACAGGACGCTCCAAAACACAGTGTGCACCGCTCTTTGAACTGTCACATTTTCATGCCTTTAAAGTTAAATTTTAAGAATAAGTGATCTTAATGATTAGTTTGATAAATAAGAACAATATACTTTTGGGTCAATTTGAAAGTTTCAGAGGCTAGATTAATAGCTCAAACCTGTTGCCTTCAGGATAAACCCTTTGTTGGGTGCAAGTCTCTATTAACTGGATTTCCTACTTCACACTAAGGTGCCCATCTTATAGGCTTTTCATGTGCTTCATGAAAATGTATGCACACTTAGCACTGGCACAGAAAGCTGATGTTCTCATCCACAGTTAATTTTTTTATATTATTTAATGTAATGCTTCAACATGATGAGCAAATTGATAGATGCACATTTGAGCTTAGAAAAGAGGAAACAAAAGTTTTCTAGTGAAAATTGAAAAAGTTTTCAGGAGAAATTGAAGATGTGAGTGTGGGTTAACTAGCTACATAGAAATCTCACTGGATAGCTTCATGGAAAGTTCAGAATCATTGAAGACTTACACTCATAAATATAACAATGCTGAAATCCATCAGTTTGAGCATTCAATCAAATCTTCTGTAGAACATTATGTCTCAACATAATAATTAGGGCATTTAACAAATTGGACTTCAACTTTACTTAATCAAAAATTTAATTTTGCAAACTGGAAAATAAACACTTCTGACCAACTAGTTCCATTCTTCCATTCAAAACAGAATGTTCTTTTTTTTTAAACCCCTTGTACAAGCAGGTCTATACATTCATATCACATATGAACAGCCCTACTGATTTGTATAATAGATAAAACTAACATAACATTATATACGCACAACAAATACATTACGCATACAGTGCTAGATCCACAGCAGCCAACACTGTACAGCATCATGTAACACTACAGAATCACCAACAGCCAACCCTGTACAGCAGCACACAACACTACAAGTACAGCACAAGCATCACAGAACACTACATAACCACACCAGCACACAACACAACAAATACTGTGTTGGCACAAGTACACAAGTACAAGCAGCACAGAACCCTACACAACCACAGTAGCTAACCCTGTACAGCAACACACAACACTACAAGTACGGCATAAGCAGCACACCACAGCACAGCATTACCCAGCCTCGGTAGTGACAGGGGTGCCGTTGACAGTCCACTTGAGAGGCAGGGCTGCACGCAGCACGCAGGACACGCTGAAATTTGCCCCCACTTCCACGCGCTCATCTCCACCATACTGCACCACTCCACCATGCATAGCTATGCCCACACCATTCACTCCATGAAAATATGTTCATTTTCCAAGCTATTTCCAAAACACCTGAAAATTTCATGGCCAATAACATTTTAAAGAAAGCTAGACCATCAGAAGAATTCAGATTTTTTTTCTGGAATAACCAAGTAGTAGTTGACTTTATCTGATTAACAAAATTTTAGCTCATCCTAACATCTAATCCTACCATAACCTAACTTATTTTACCATTACTAAGCCTACCATAACCTAACTTATTACACTGTTACCAAGCTTACGTATCTCATTCTACCATAGGCTCTCCTCTAAGTTAACCATTAATTTAATATCTACCAAACATTTGACCAAAGAAAGTCAGTCGTAACTATGATACCACTTCATGCTCAGAGGAACACAGACTGACTTAGATGGACAAAACACAAGCAGAATTATTTTACAGACGACCATGGCTGGTATATATCAGGGGAGCATTAATTCATTCATTGTTGAATAGTAAAGATTAGTTTGTTATGCGGTTCTAAGAAATTTAAGTTTTCAAGATAAATAACTTGCTTATTAACACAAATCTAGATCAAATCTAGTTACAGGTAACACTCAAAAGGAAAAATTGATTGTTAAATTCTGTATCTGTAAGATAACGCAAGCATTGTTCAATGTATGAGCCCCTAGACATTGAAGGACTCATTTCCCAAGCAAAGATGTTTTCATACACAAAAGAGGGACCATTTTGTATGGAGTAAGAAAAATGGAAAAACTATGCACAAAGTGTGATCCTACACATGAAACCCTGCACATAGCAACAGTAAGTTAAGAAGAAAGAGGAAAAAAAGGTCAAAGAAGAGATAGCAAAGAAGGCACATAAACAAAGAAGGAAAAAAAGGCCAAAGAAAAGAGATCAAAGAAGGCACACAAACAAAGAAGGAAAAAAGGCCAAAGAAGAGATAGCAGAGAAGGCACAAAAACTGAGAGAAGCAAAAAGGATACAAAAGACAGAAGCCCCATAAACCTACCTACAACTGAGAAAATCCTAAGTATTACCTCTGGGAGTGCCAGTCTCCATAGCATAGGACAGACAAGCCTAACTAACCTAACAATATCATACCTAGGGGCATTACTTCCCACAGCATAGAGCAGCAAAGCCCCTGCTCACCTAAACCTACAGCCTATTCCATGCCTTCAGAAGAGGTAATAATCTGAGGTAAATATAAAAGATGTAGCAGTAAAATTTGGTTTCTTATGCAACAGATGTGAAAGCAATAATAATATCTTGAAGTTTTTAAATTTCAATTACAAAATTAAATTCTTTGACTGCATTGAGTAAAGCAAACATTACCCAGAGATAATAATAATCCCAGAAGTACCCTGCAACCCAACACTACAACACTGTGATCTAGTGCTAAATAACTAAATAATCCATTCCCTATGCTTATGTTATTATTTTGAAACACTCTTCAAGACATTTACACAAAAAGAACAGCAAACAAACATAAGAAAAAATGGGATCCATCCACTCCCCAGAAGCACAAATCATAGAAATGCATTAGTGTCATTGGAAACCATAGACATGTATATACACACAAACACTAAAAAACAAAGTAGGAATTAAAAAACAGCACAAAAAATGCATTAAATCCAAGAATAATCAAAGAGACAAAAATGTAACAACACAATTGATAAACCTGCAATACCTCTTATTTTCTTAGTATAACATTTAATTTTGCAATATTTACATCACTCACAGCATCCCTACAAACTTTAGCAAACTGAACTAAACTTTATTTTGAGGGAAAACAATTTTTGATTGAAGAAACACGACATCAGGGTTTTCCCCTGGTGACCTAGACAAGCATGAGACATGATAACCATGAGGAGAAAAATAGTAGTGTATAATTATTATCATTTATATCATTCTTGTTCAATAACAGGAGGTTGTCATCACAATTACTGTTATTGATTGTTGTCATCATAATTACTGATATTGATTGTTGTCATCATAATTACTGTTACTGATTCAGTTATGATCCTCATTGAGTAAGAAGGATTGAGAAGGATTAATTACGATTGTGAAGCTCCTCAAATCTATAAAGAAGGTGTCATACATACTTTGATAAATAGAGCTCGTAAAGTTTGCAGTAATTGGGAAAACTTTCATTCCGAAATGCTTCGAATCAAACGTTTACTTGTTAATAACAACTTTCCTAATACATTGATTGATAAAACCATTGATAAATTTTTGAACCGAATCATGAGCAGTGACAATAATTCAGCAAATGCAAACCGTATCAATATTTATTACGAAAATCAAATGCATAATAATTACAAAATCGACGAACAGGTCTTTAAAAACGTTGTTAAAACTTTTGTTAAACCAATAAATCCAGAAACTTCTATTAAAGTTTGCGTGTATTATAAGAACCGTAAAATCAGTGATCAGTTAGTAAAAAATAATCTGTCTGCATCTGGGGTCAACGATCTGGACAAGGCCGGTGTGATTTATCAATTTAAATGTAACCGAAGAGAATGTAAGTCTCTTGATAAACGTTACATTGGCCTGACCAGAATGACCCTGAAGCAAAGATTAACCGCTCATAAATATCAAGGTTCCATTTTCAATCATTTTCGTGTTGACCATAGTTGCAAACCATCCAATGAAGATCTGTTCCCCAACACCAAAATTCTTTATAATGTTATTAAAAAGATCATATTCATATAATTGAAGCATTACACATTCATGAGCTTAAACCTCCCCTTAATGAAAACACGAATGATTTTTTCGCTCTCAAACTGTTTCGTAGAACTTCAGCTTACTAGGTGCGACGAGGCTGCTCGACCATTTTGCTCTTGTCTCTCGTGTGATGAACATCGGTTTTGTACAATGTATCTAGTCATACTACTATTTCTGTGATAAAAAGGTTGTTATTTTGTCTAGTCGCTTTCGTCTTTTGTGATCTACTTATCTAGTCTATATTACTTAAGTGTTAGTTTATGCATTTTTTCCAATGTGACTGAAAATCATTCTGTTTTTTTTTCCAGCCTGAGGATGACGTTTGATACGTCGAAACGTTGCATTTTATAATTAGACGGAAATATAGATTTAAACGAATTGCTGTGTTTTAGTACGAAAATGCTAGGTGCATTTCTTAATCAACTTACACGTGAAGAAATTGAACTAAGAAGGATACTATTATCATCATCTTTACTACTATTTGTTTAAATTTATTCTTTCCTTGATAAGAGAAAAGGCTCATTTTCAATTTGCAGTTACAGAGGTTTGGATACAAACATAAAGTGTCACATAACAAAAAGGAAAGGAACCCAATCCCAAACTAATATACTTTGAAATTCTTTCAGAATACTGGTTTTTCTCTTTACCTCAATGCCACAATTTACAGCTCAATTAGGATGGCAATTGAACATCAAACCCTCATAACTCCAACAACAGGAACTGGAATGCATCAATTTGCAATAAGGTTTCTGCAACACCGTGTTATTAGAAGAATATCAGCACACATGTGACCTCTGCAGCTATGCGTCCAGAATTCATGGTTGTCTTCAAAGATCTCAGATTTTAATGAATGAATATTCAATGAAATGAAGTATTGTTTGTCTTATTTAGAGAGCATGACTCCTTGAAACATTTAGGATGTTTTTTCCCATGGTAAATTGAGTTTAAATTTGATTTCATCATTCAACAAAAGAAGTATCACCTTTGCTCTTTTTTTCAACTAGAAACCTTCATATAAAAATTATCAGTTTCATTTGCCAACAATCCACCACCTTTACTTTTAGAACCAAAGATAACATATAAAATAATGAACAAATTGAAAAGAAAAGAGTAATAATTTCACATGAACCCTTCAACGCCCACATTTTTATACTCATATTACCGTTATGACAACCACTATCACTAAACCAACACTGGCATTAGGTAGTCACTGTTATCAAGATGGGGAAGGAACTGCCACTCGGCAGTGAAATTCAAAGGGCACATTAGTGAACAAATTGAATAAGAAATACAATATATAATTGTTATTTTTGAAAGAGGACTGTACAGTCCACTTGGGCATTAAAGGGTTATTAAATTCCCACAATACCCACTACATGAGTTCATGCCTGCCAGCAATAGAAGGATAGCAGCACAACAAGAAGTACAATGAAAACAAGAGAGCCCACAAAAAAGAACCACACATGCACATTACCACAGAGATTGGATATAGCTCTCTCACAACAGCTGCACTTGGAACTGACCAGTTTTTGAATCCAATTTAAGCATTGTGGTAAAATTCAAGTACATAAAGCATACACACCTCAGTGAGGTAAACCCTTGTCGAGTATCTAGGATACAAGCTTACCAAGGTGAATCCTTTCCACTCTCAGCCAAAAGTACTTTTTATTACTCAAGAATTGATTTTTATAAATTGTCCACTATGATGAAGTAAAAACTCATTAACCCGTCGCCACGTCCTGGACTCTTAGAAGGTCGGCAAAGCTAGCACATGTTTCACATCAGCAAACCTAGGGTTGCCATATATGGTCTTAAGCGTCTCGTTGAGCGCTATTCATTGGTGTAAGGTAAAATTAGGTGGGAGGAACAGGGAAGGAGAGGTATCAAGCTCAAATCTGTATGAATTCTTCTGCTCAGTCTGGAGTGTAGCTAGCGGCGCTGCACAACCTCTTAGAAGGCGCCAGCAGTGTAGCTGAGGCATACCAGCACACACTCTGCCTCTAAGAAAGTCGTCATCATTTCTATTTTCTTTTGTTTTTTGTTCCAAAAATGGGAGTCCAAATCCACAGATTTACTCCTAGGCAAAAAATAATACCACCATTGCATTCGGGAGGAAAAGCTCTATACATATCAAACTCTTTACAAACAATGAAACTTTGATAACAGCCTATACACGAAATGAACTAAAAAATAAAAACTGTGTTTTACATGTAGTGCACATAACTCCGGAACTATTGGACCTGAAAAAAATTCATATACCACAAGATTCAGCAACTCAGAATCTATGAAAATGCATCATAAAAAAACATAAAAGTGCAATAAATAAAAAATGGCCAATGATTTTCTGATTTCTGTTTTTTGTATTTTACCGAAATAAAAACTCAAATTTCGTAGATTTTCATTGGGGTAGCAGTATTTTTTTCCCCACTGACAGAAAGAGCAACTCTCTCTCTTTACAATGAACCCACAATGAAACTTCTAACATGATTAATGAATGTACAGTAAGTTGCACAGTTGACCCATTTTCTTCAAACCTCTTGGTAGGTCGACCATGTGGAGACGGGTTAAGATAAATGCTTGAGTTAACTAATTTTGACAAGTACACTTGATCTTCTTAACTAAATCCTAGCCTGTAGTGAATGAGACAAACACTCAGCTCACACAACACAAAAGCATCAGAATAATTCAGTCTCTCATACAATGCTGTCTAGTTCATTTGTTTTGAAAGAATAACTTATCAAATAAACAATTGACACTAACTCACATTCGCTGGAGACAGCCTGGTTGGATTCAGCAGCATGGCCGCCACCCCCGCCCGCACCTGCAGTGGAAAAATTAGCTTTGTTTTTTATTTTATTCAATTCTTTAAAATACATGTAATGAACAAAACTTTACCATGGAAACCATAAAGATATAATAAATCAGCACTAGGGCAAACAAACTAAATCAATATTGGGAAAAAATTAATATTTTTCCTAAATTGTTTAAACTACATTCTACCAACTTGAGAAAAATGAATGTTTGGTTGTTACAGCACTCATTACAAGAGCCTTGCTAGATGCAAAACACACTTAGTACAGTCTTCCACACAAAGATGTTGCAATGCAACATTCACCGAACCTGAACTACTTCCATTGGACTTGCAGCTCACACCCTACATTGTTGGACAAAATTTCAAGGGAACCATCAACCTCAAAAAACTTACTTTATCCTCTAAGGAATTGCATACATATAATATATATTTACAAATAATGAGGTGTTTGTTGACTTGCAAAACTTCTTTTGTTTTTCCTAAAGGAATATAAAAAGGTTAGGTGATGGATATATTTTCCCAATACAAAAATAGAAAGCTTAGATGATAAGTTCAAGCCAACTAACCACAAAAAAATCACAACAGATGAATGAAGACACTTTCTGTGTGTAATTAAGGGAATGGGAAAAAATCTGCGCACAAGGTGTATGTACCCTTATACCCTGCATATAGAATTAATTATAAATAGCTACATGTTTAATAAACCTAATAAAAATAGAAGAAATTAATTCTCAGAAAAGTACACCAGTGAAAAACAAGATGATGTGCAACATAAAACCCCTATTGTATTAAAAAAAGGACAGTCTATGAAACTTTAAGTTTGAAAGAACACATTTTCCACATCATATTGAAGCCAAAGGATGTCAACAAATGAGAAGCTTGCAGGAAACTATTCATTAATGTTGATATGCACACCCAAGATACATTTGAGGTTCACAACAGAAGCCATTGAAGTACACAATTTAAACAAACAAAATTCATGCCACTCTTCAAGTTTAGTGAATTAATGACAGCTATTTCAATATCATTAAAAAGAACTTCAAATACCATTGAATTTCAATTGCATTGGCAAGGACTTCTAAGATTATCAATAACTAGTACAACCCTGTTTTTTAAAAAGGGGGAGGAGGTGATGTTATGCTGCTGGCGCTGCAAGAAGGTCGAGGTGAAGGATTTTTTTGGTGTGCGCGATCCGTCATAAATGACTGGAATCGATAATTTCCTAAAAAATATACTTCAGATGTGGATCGAAAACAAATACAGTCAACCCTCGAAAAGACGGACCTCGGTTATCCGGATAAGACGGACGTCATTCGCGGTAAAGGGGGTTGTCTGAGACTGGTGTTAGTGACGAAAGTTGCCAATAGATGGCACGCGTATCGGCCGCCACCGCTCCCACCATAATTCAGTTTGTTTACCCCCACCATATTCAAATGATAGTGCCCAAACGCTCCTCTTAGAAAAAAAGTGACATTATCTGTGACCCAGAAACTAGAAATGATAAGAAAATTAGAGGCATATATGTATATAAATGTAGGCATATCGGTTATTCCCGACAATCGGCTAATCCGGACCACCCTTCCCCCCCAGTAGCCCATCTTATCGAGGGTTGACTGTATATCCAACCCAACAGAACCCGCAATTAAAATACTCTTAATCTTGTGCACTAGTAAAACTCGTATCAAAAATAGTCATTAAGCTTCCCTGACAGCGTGATAAAGTGGCAGACCAACTGAGGTTCAACATGGCTTTCCCACGATTTCCCATGCTATTCTATGGCTTTCCAATACTTTTCCAAGTCTCAACCGCTGATATTCTAAACAACCTAATCTAACCTCCCAACACTCGTGATATTCAATACAACCTAATCTAACTACCAATACACGTGATATTCATTCCGACCCCCCAATCCGCTGGGTTAAGGCACCAAAAATTGTGGAGTTGAAGAAGCTTGTATCACAGATACGCTCATCTCACACTGCAGGCTGGTGGGTGTGACGGACAAACGCGGCTTCTTTTATAATAGTGATATAGGAAAAATTGGAAAGGTAGAGAAGCCTGTGTCACAGATTCGCTCATCACACACTTTGTGAAGGATTAACGTAGGGAAAATTGGAGAGGTAGTGAAGCGTGTATTATATGAACAATCATTGTACACTTTAGAAGAATATTTAATACTATCATGAACTTTCCAGCATAATTAAATAAGTTACACCTCACAATGGCATGAAATTCAGTCAAACCACTTAGGCTGTAATTTTTGAAGGGTAAAGTACCATTACACAAATAATAACAGATACCATGGATAGGGTATATTTACTAAAACAAATTAGTTTTAGCTAAAAATTTTGAAAATAAAAACATTTCATCTATAACATCTAATCAAATTTTCAAAGCTCAGACTTGTTTATTGATTATTCAAGTAGTTCTGAGAGGAGAAAACATGAGATAATTTATTCATTGTTGGATACACATGAAAGCATAGGTAATATTACTCAACACTGAATAATAAAATAACTTCATAAGTTAAACTACAGTTAAGAATACAAGGGAAATCTTGAAAACACATTGACAATGGAGATGCTTCAAATTTAAACAAATTTATCTTTTACTACGCAGCAAAAGTTATGAAAGCACAGCAACAAATACAAAAACAGTTGCCATCAAATACAATATTGTACAATAGCTACCACAATATTCAGCAGCAAGCAACAAGTGGCTGACATTTTTCTCTCAAAATTAATAGGTAATGAATACTTTACAAATATCAAACTTTAGCCTACCCAATGAAAGAAAATTATCTTTTATTTCATATATTACCTTCTAATCTAGCTCAAAAATATATGGGTCATGCTTATATTCATTTGACATCATAACCCCTTACTGAAGAAGTTATGATAAGCATTAAAAGTAAGTTATGACCTACAAGAACCATTTATGATCTCTATAAGCTATAACCCACCAAGAATAGAAATCAAAATACCCATTCTCAAGTAAATATGATTACCGTTTGTAAAAATTTATAGTCACTAGCACTTGGAGAAAATTATGGTTAACATTTACCCAAAAATTATGGTAGTCAGTTGTAATAACTAAGGGTAACTATCATATGAAATACATCATGATTACTACTTAAACAAATTAAAACAATAACCATTTGCCATAAACAAAAAAGAACTATAATTTGCAACAAATTATGGCAATCATAGGTAACCATTAGAGAGGGACAGTGCCATGCTTAGTCAGCAATGCTCAAGACAAACCATACACTATGGATGAAATATCCTATATAAAATATACCATCACCAGGCACACGCCCTTCAATGCCGCACAGTTCTACTCTATTTACCTCATCTCCTTGTTAATGAATGAATACATTGTAAAAGGACGTCAAAACCTAGCTGCTGGGAATGAGGTTAGCTCATAGGGGAATTGACGCTCCCCCAGATCCAAGTCAGTTCTGTGCAGCTTTCAATGCGTCACACTTAATTTTTCCTTGGTGACTGCTGACTTGAGCAGCTCGTAGCAAATTATTTATCGAGTGCCCTCCATCACTTGTGCTCCGTGTTTTGCAGGTTGAGCAGGCCATGTATTAAGCTCTGTGTATGGTAAAGGTTTAAATCGCGTCGGCGTTTTCATTTCATGGTGAGTGGATTGTGGAAAGGTGAAATTTTAAATGATATATGAAACTGAAGTGGTATATTGTAATAAAAATGGTTTTAAATATACTTATTGTAAACGTTTTGTTATTAGTTGTTCTAGCCAACTGTGATCGGGCTTTGACGTATAAATTGTGTTATTGAGTGATTAGACTATTATATCTTAGGTTAATTGTTTTCAGAGAGCTCCGAGAGCTTGTACCCGTAGCCCGCTTGTGTGGACTGTGGTTTGTTACTCACTATCCCTTTTTTTAATCTATTTTATTTTTAAACCTCCTGTTATGATTTTGAAATAAAGTTTAATAAATAATTAACCTAGCAAAATCATTGGAGGCATGGGATGGCTATAAGGGGAGTTGGGAGGCCATCATTATTATCCTTGTACTAAGTACCCTAGCAATCTTTCCCTCATAAAAAATATCCTAGTAGGTGACGTCCCATTACAACATTCTACTCTATTTACATCATCTCCTTGTTAATGAATGAGTACAGTTCTACATTATTTACACCATCTCCTTGTAAATGAAATAATAAAGTGTCTCAGAGGCAGTGGTTTGGAGTTATAAAACAAGCATTGAGTCAACTTGAAACTCATTTGGAACAAATTCAAACAAGTATTGGGACTAATAAGAAGTTCACCTATTACAAATTAGGTGGAAGTGTAGGTGGTTTGAAGCAATAAATAAATATTTCAGGTCAACATACATGATTTATGCTAGAAATGCTTTCTCATGGAGTCAACCATGTGCACATATATTATCAACACTGTGTAGCCTCACACCTATCTGTTGTAGCAAGTCTCAAAATTATATTTATCTAACAAATCAAATTTAAACTTACAAACTATGCAAATCTTTAGAAATTACAACCAACTTCAAATGAAAAATTTGGGGCTACCATTTAATAGTTTTATTTAGCAATTCTTTTAGTCTACTAAAAATTAATATTCTTACTATCTAAATTAGCGCATTTATTCTCAGGAATTACCTAAGAATTAAAAACTGGGATGGTCTCATTCACATGTTAAGCTGTGACTACTGTTAAATGAATTACTTCTTTTAGAAACACCAACTTTTCTACAAAGTTACTGAGGGATTGCAGTCATCTACAAAACAAACAAATACAGGGTGGGCCACAAAGCCTCAACTCTGATATTAAATACCATTACTTAATATTACCATTACTCTCAATTCCAATAATGTGAACCACATAATAATTTAGCAAGCTTATGCCTAAACTTGTTAAAAATGAATGCTCAGTATTACTGATACACTGTGCTCCAATAATGGAGACATAATTATAATGATGCTTATACTCTGTATCATTGATATACTATATTCCACTAATGGGAGTCAGATAATAATGCAAATGAACACTGATACCAATACTCAGTATCATTGATGCACTCTATGTTCCAATCATATGAGCCACCCAATAATGATGTGATAAATTACTGGGGCATTGCAATTTAATACCAGAGTATACATTTTAGTGGCCCACCCTGTTTAGTCATACCACAGCCATCATCACCTCTAGCAAGGGAAGGAGAGTGATGCTGTGACTCACTTTCAGCACCCTCAAAAAATAAGTCAAAGTTATTGCCAGTGTCCTCTGAAGAGTATGCATAACTACTCTCATTAAATGCTGGGAAAGTCAAATCATTAATCTCAGCAAGTTTCTGGCCAACATCAAAAGTAAATACTTGCTTGTCTCTACTAAGTTTTGGGTCATTTCTTCTAGAGGCTGAAGATGAATGGCTTTCATTATTTTTAGACCCAAAAGTATCATCGTAACCTCTTCCAGTCCCCAGTATTTCATCTCCCTCATCAAGAGAATCATAGCTCAGATCATCGTACAATTCAAAACCTCCCGAGCCCTCAGGCCAATACACTATTTGGTTGCCATGGGACCCATTACTGGTGTAAATTGTTCCAATTTTACCATAATACATGCCATTAAGCTTGCCAGGCAACCTAAAAGCATTTGAAAAATGATCAGTTGACTCATTTTCTTCAATGTTTGAATGTTTGAGTTCAGAGTAAATTTCAAGAGAATTTTCAACTAAGCTTCGATGAATTTGAGCTTTGGCCATTTCTGTTATAGCAGTGATACGGCCAACATGGCCTAATTCAGGACGTTGCAACAGAGGGTAGTCATGGTTAGGAACATGAGAGAGAGGCAGCACTGGCTTGCCGTGTCTCACAGTTTGTGCTGCCTGCTGGAGCTCGTATGAGCGTGCACCAGCAAACCTTGCATCTGCCACAAGAAGACAGCCATAAGCTGCAGGTTATTGCTGCTAGGTAGCACTGTACATGAAGAATGAAAGAATTTTTAAAAATAACCACATAAACAAACTTCACAACTTCATACCAAAAGCTCCTTATTAACAATATTATATATACTGTACAATAAATGAAAACAATCCTAATATGTACAGATGTAACACAAATACAGTAGAGTAAACAGAAATAATGAAATTAGAGACATATGAACCAATATTTCCTTTCCTACCAGCATAAAAATTAAATATGTAACTGTAGAATACTTGAGGAAATATCTGTGGGGCATTAATTACAGTAAATTTCTACATGTAGGTTTAGCTTGTATCATAAATTACGGTAATTTGAAAACATTATAAAGTTACATTGTGGTTTAGTAACAAAGTTTTATTACAGACTCAAACAGATGCTCTCTTATTTGAAGACCATTTCTTGCTATACATGGGATACTTTTAGATTCTTTCAGCACTTTCTCCTGAAGACATTTCTTGGAGTTTTTCATCCGTTATAAGCAGCCCTACAATTTAAAATTGTTGAAACCACTAATACAGCAATTGATTTGTCAAATATTGTTCAAAATGAATGGTTTGAAATGGCAAATATCTTTCAAAATAAATGGTTTGAAATGGCAAATGTCTTTCAAAATGAATGGTTTGAAATGGCAAATTTCTTTCAAAATGAATGGTTTGAAATGGCAAATACCTTTCAAAATAAATGGTTTTGAAATGGCAAATACCTTTCAAAAAAAAATGGTTTTGAAATGGCAAATACCTTTAAAAAAAAATGGTTTTGAAATGGCAAATACCTTTCAAATAAATGGTTTGAAATGGCAAAAACCTTCTAAAATAAATGATTTAAAATAGTATATATGTTTTAAAATAAGTAGTTTGAAATCACCAACATCTATCAAGTGAATTATTTGAAATAACGGTCAATATTGAGTTGAAACCGTTCACGGAAATTAAAAATATTGTTCTAAAGAATCACTAAAGGAACACATTTAAGAACGTTTTACACGAATGAAATTCTGCTTGCTGATGTGTTATTTTGGAGTTATTCAATTTTGAAGTTATAGAAACTGCAACATGAAATGGCTTTCCTCCGCATGTTCGAACAATACCGGAACTGCGCAGACCGCAGAAAAATTATTGTTTTTGCAATATATTGCTTAATTTATTATCAGCAGATTCCCCGGAGCCTGAACCTACTTCTAGGATGTTTTAGTTAATAACACAATAAAGGTTATCAGCCAAAAATATTAGCGGGACTGGAGTAGTGAATACTGAAATCGATATGCTGTTGACGTCACTTTCAATATGGCGGCCACCCTAGAACATTAGCAAAACCGTAGGAGTGAAAGCCTTGGATTTAATATAATATTTTTATGGAGTAATATTTTTGGGTGATAATCTTCATTGTGTTATTAACTAAAACATTATAGAAGTGGGTTCAGGGCTCTGCAGGGTCGGCAAATAATAAATTACAAAGTACCCAAACGTACTCTAACAGCTCCCGCCCAAGGGCAAACTTACTGGAGCTGCTATGGAAAACGAAAATTTCAAAGTCGAATAACTCAAAAATAAAGCATCAGCGAACAGAATGTCATTTCTCTAAAATGTTTTGAATGTGTTCCTTTACTGATTCTTAGGAACGGAATTTTCAATTTCCGTGAACAGGTTAAACTCAATATTGACCAAAATAATAAATATCTGTCAAAATAAATGATTTGAAATAGCAAATATCTCACAAATAAATGGCTTAAAATATCCAATATCCTCCAAATCAATAGTTCAAAATAGCAAATATTTTTCAAATGAATGGTTTGAAATGGCAAACATTTTTCAAATAAATGGTTTGAAATGACAAACATTTTTCGAATGAATGGTTTGAAATGGCAAACATTTTTCAAATAAATGGTATTAAATTGTTTTTAATGCTAAACTTGCCAATAAGAAGCATAAATCTATCAGCCTTCAATCAGTATTTTAACTTGGAAATACTTTGAGGATTATTCAGAAGGCAGAGCACTAATTTCCCTTTGAAAAGTAAATAAATATTTAAATTAATGATCACTATGAGATGCTTTACATGACATGCATGTCCTTCACACTTCATAATGAAATATATGTACACAGACAAGAAGAAATAAAATAATAAAAGAGAAGTATATACACTTTATTCATGAAATTGTCAATTGAATTCCCACTTAAAAAAAATGCAATTTTAGATGTGTAGCGTTGGTCAGTAATCAATTATTTCCTTTTTGGTGCCTAGAAATAGGTAATTAGATCTAAATAAACAATTTTTCTTCCATGCACTTTCTATCGGAAGCGAGTATTTAACGAGTTATGGCGCTAGGTTTAGTTTCGTCTTTGATGACGAATGCGCTTGAATAAACAGCTACTCATCGATTATCAAATTTTTGTTGTTAGAATCATGGTAATAACATCAAAATAAACCACTTTTCTTCTATACAATTTTTTTGTCAAATGAGTATTTAACAAGGTATAGCGGTAGATTTGGTTTTGTCTTTGATGATGATCGCGCTGGAAGCAAGACTTCATTGCAGTAATGCCCTGCCACGGGATCGATGAATTTCGTTCCGCTTCAAACACTGGAGTTGCGGTAACTTATTTACCGCTATAACTTGTAAAATATTCATTTTTGACGGAAAGTGCATAGAAGAAAACTTGTTTATTTTGATCTAATTAACTTCGGTAAGACACCGAAAGGTGAAAAATCGATTATTGACCAACGCTATACATTTACCCAATTTTATTCATAATAGCGCAAATGAATCAGCACTTTAAAAAAAACTGACCCTATACTCAAAATATAAATCATCACTATATAAAAAAAGGTGAATCTGAAGGATATGTCAGTTATCGATTTTGTAAATTTTGATGCCTTAGCATAGTTAATTAGAACGAAATAAACAAGTTTTCTTCTATGCACTTTCCGTCTCAAATGAGTATTTTATTAGTTATAGCGGTAAAAGACTTAGGGTAAGTTCCGAAAATTCGTCCACTTCGAAATTCCGTACACACAAGGTATATTTTACTTTAACAAGCTAATATGGAGTTGAAGTTCATCGAAAAGTGGTTCACGTGGTAACTGCTGGTTTATAATATTGTATAATTGCCACACACCGCAAATAACAATCACTGTTTGAACAAAAATGGCAGCCCAAGTGAATGACCTGCGTTTCAGTTGTTTATGAAGTCGTCACACCTTAACTGACTACCATTTTGCATCACCGACTAAAATTTTTTCCGTTGACGAAGTTGTTGTGTTAGGCGATGTCGTACCTGTGTGAGTGTTGAAAGATGTAATGCTTTCATTTTACAGAGTTTTTTTTATCCCTTTGTTTGTTTCTGAGGTGTACTAAATTTCGAATCTTTTAACGGCTTGTGTTATTACTTCGTACACATGTACGGAGTTTTGAAAAAATCATTTTTATGAATTCGTTTGTTCGTACAACGTTTTTTCTTCAAGTTTCTCCTCATTGTTTATGATACTTAATATCTTTTCAGGTATTGATTTAATAGTTTATGAATTGGGACGAATGTTGACCTTAAATTATGGCTCCTCGTAAAAAAACACCACTACTGCAATGATGATCTCGTTCACGCATTAGCAGAGATAAAAAATGGAAGTTTGAGTATACGCAACGCAAGTGACAAATATGGTGTTCCAAAAACAACGCTTCAAGACCGGCAGGCCGCAGCCGAGACGGTTCAAGAAACGGTTTGCGAGAAGTACAGAAATGTCTTGAGAATTTCTTGAGTCCTACTTTAAACTTTAGTCCACCACTCGTAACTTTTGAAAGAATGCACCTATTGACTTCAAATTACTCTCAAACGAAAGAGCAAAACATTTTCTACAAAGGTGTTATAAACACATACAAAAAAGTTTTCTGAAAAGTACAGAAATTCTTCGATGAACCTGTACGACTCACGCGCCGTCGAAAGACCTAAGTCCACCACTCGTAACTTTTGAAAGAATGCACATATTGACTTCAAATTACTTTCAAACGAAAGAAAAAAACATTTTCTGCAAAGGTATTATAAACACATTCGAAATTGTTTCTGAAAAGTACAGAAATTCTTCGATGAACCTGTTCGACTCACGCGCCGTCGAAAGACCTAAGTCCACCATTCATAACTTTTGAAAGAATGCACATATCGACTTCAAATTACTCTCAAACGAAAGAGCAAAACATTTTCTACAAAGGTGTTATAAACACATACAAGAAAATTTTCTGAAAAGTACAGAAATTTCTCAATGAACCTGTACGACTCACGTGCCGTCGAAAGACTTTAGTTGACTCTTTCGCGCTCGCGATGGCAGGCGAATCAAACATTTTTATCAAAGAATTTCTGTACCTTTCAGGACAATTTTTTTAATGTGTTTATAACACCTTTGTAGAAAATGTTTTGTTCTTTCGTTTGAGAGTAATTTGAAGTCAATAGGTGCATTTTTTCAAAAGTTATCAGTGGTGGACTAGTTAAAGTTTAAAGTAGGACTCAAGAAATTTCTGTACTTTTCACAAACCGTTTCTTGAACCGTCTCGGCTGCGGCCTGCCGGTATGAAAACGTACGTATCAAATCCATTAAAAATGAACACGCTATTATATTACATAAAATTCGAACGCTCACAGGTAACTTTAGCGCTAAACAAAAATATAAATTTCATTTTAGAGGGTGTACGAACTTTTGTAATGAGATTCGAAACGTGGTCGAAATTTTAAATTAATTTCGAATTTGGTACAAACTTTCGAAAATTTCAGTTGGAGAAAGTGTTCACAAAGCAAGTTGTTTTTTTTCACATCAAGATTTGAAAGATCCTTTTTAGAGCAAAGCACGATGAACCCAATGCATTTGCGCTTTTTTGACGATATTTGCTGCAGCAATAGCGATCTTGAGAACCGTTTGAGAGGGTTTGAAGTTTGAACCGTTTAAATCGGACGAACTTTCGAACTTTACCCTACCGCAACTCCAGTGTTTGAAGCGGCAAGTTATTCAAGGAGCACGTTGGACAGCAACACTGCAATGCGCACTTGCTTCCAGCGCGATCGTCATCGAAGACGAAACCAAACCTACCGCTATACCTCATTAAATACTCATTTGACGAAAAAAGTGTATAGAAGAAAAGTTGTTTATTTTGATGTTATTACTATGATTCAAGCAACAAAAATTTGAAAATCGATGAGTAGCTGTTTATGCGAGCGCATTCATCATCAAAGACGAAACTAAGCCTACCGCTATAAATCGTAAAATACTCATTTGAGACGGAAAGTGCATAGAAGAAAACTTGTTTATTTTGATTCAATTAATTAGGTTCAGGCACCAAAAAGTGGAAAATTGACAACTGACATATCCTTCAGATTTACCAAAAAAAAACACTATAATTATGAATGCAAGGATATACTAGATATCCATATTATATAATAATTTTCAGCCTTCTTTACCTAAAAAAAATGCCGAAGCAAGGAAGGATGAAGGCATCATTTAATAAAGAATTAAAGGAATGTAGAATCCATACATAAGGTGTGTTTCTGTATGTAAAAAACAAATTTGATAAAGAAATTGATGACAACTTTCAAACAAGCCAAGTAAAGTTGCAGAAGGAATTACATAATAGATGCTGAAAAATAGGTTAGCAGCAAGCAAAAAAAAACAAGTAGGCCCTCAACCAAAACCTATTCTGTTTAAAATGCAGGCTTACATAACTTTCAGCTTGGAACTGCACATTTCTCTCCTGGGAGTGCAAATATCTATCAAACACAATAGTTGCATCTTTCTGTGGGGTAGTTGTACACATTTCATGTACAGTTTACGTGTATCAATAGCACTTACATAATACCTAAGGCACAAGTAAGGAATTTCAACTATTACATGTAAAGTCTACTAATTTCATTTCTGAACTACATTACCTATATCAACATAATTTGAACTATGGAAATATTTGAATCCTAATTAAGATTTAATATCCAACCCTGTATGATGTTTCTTAAAATTTAGATGTTTTCTATGCATAATAGATTTTTCTCTATGTTTAGATGTTTTCTATGTTTTATGTTTCTTTGAATTAAGATTCCAATCCCTAAATTACTCATTTTCACACACGTTTCCTTGATAAAATAAGACTGTCAACGCCAATGAGAATCATGCTTCGGTTTCCTTGTATAACGGCAAATCGAGGTCGAAAGTAAACGCCCTTCAGACAGACATGACAATGGAAAATGAACACACGTGCTGCAATCACTTAAATCCGTCAAAAAACAGGGAACAAGATAATCGTAGGTGTTGAAGGTCGCTCGAATTAAACCTATACATTATCTATTCCGCCTCAACTAACAACCTACATAATTTCAATAAAATGACGCACATACAACGAAGTTATTCACTTACCCAATGCGAAAGGCAAAATACAGCATATAATGGCGAACGTGAGCCTCGACATGGCGAAATATTTAAAGTTTAATTTGGACCGTGGCACCTCCTTCCTGGCACTAGCACTGACTGATTCACGGCGTAGGCCGTCGAGCACCGATCGGCTGCCGAACATAATACTACAAATAGTAAGAAAAATTACCCTAAAACTTTTTTCTAAACAAAAATTTGCTTTGGCACTGCAGAAACAATAATTTTAAAATAAATGCTTGGTCATTCCAACCAACCACTAGGGTTAGAAAATTATCAATTATTTTCCTTTTTGCTTCTGCTCGACTTTAAACATTTCTATTATAAGGAGGAAGTATTGCTGTGATACATCTAGCTAATTCAGTTTATAAATAATTTGTACAACATTAGTTGTTCTCGATCTTACTTTATCCATTTTCTCCCGTGATTTCACTATGAAATTTTCTTTATGCATGTTCTACAACACATGGGAGTATATCAAAATTTGAAGCCCCATAATTCGATGCATGTTAAAAAAATATTTTGCTCCAAGCATTCCGTGGAAATTACATAACTACATAGTGTACACGGCCTTCAAAAATGACGGGATTCTATATTTTCCTTATAATTTCTTTCCATACGTAAATGATGAGCAAATACAGTACATCCATCCTAATCCTAATGGTACCCGCAATAAAAATATTCTTGTGTGCAGGGGTGAAACTCGCATCACAGATATGGTCATTGATGTCGGGTTTACTCGCCGTTGGGTGGTTTGAATGTAAATATTTTAGTTTTTGAAACGGCCAAAAGAAACTCGATCAATTCTCGAAGCGCATGGAAAAATTATGAGAGGGATAATGAAAACGGTTTTGGACTCAGCTCGTTTTTAGGTGGAGTTTATTGGAAGAGGAAACCAGGAAAACTGGCTTGGATCTTGATCTCGGAGAGCTTGTCTAGGTGGGCAATCCTTGCCGGAGGACCAGGCTGGCGTTGACGAAAGCCGGCACGCGATGGAGTAGGCAGGGTGAGTGAGTTGTATTTGGGAAGTTGAATTTGGCAATTTGAGATAATTGAGCGAGTGTCAGTGACGTAGTTCAGGTATAACTAATGACTCCGAAATAAGGTGGGGCGTGAGTGAGCAAGTTAAATCCGGCTCATGTGAGCAGAATCAAGTCGGCACATTAGCAGATTAGCACATTAGCAGATTAGCACATTAGCAGGAGAAAGTTAAGTGACGTGCTCATATTAGTAGGAGCAAGTTTAGTCACTGCCTATGTGAGGATAGCAATCAGCATGGCACTCAGGAAAACCCAGGGAGATTCAAAACTGTGAGTGTTGCGTGTATGGCGATGATGTAGAGGTCCTGCACAGGAGTCCAAGACGCTGGATGAAACATTCCAGGAGAGACATCAAGACATTCCACCACTGACAATCCAAATTATAATGACAACTCTTCCCACACGGAGAAATCCGAGAAACTCCTACAGGTTTGACTCCAGCTACATTAGGATTCTCACTTTTGGCAAACTCAAAAGAGATAGGACAGATTTTTGGTTAACAGATTGTAACAGATTTAAACAATAAATAAATTGTTTAATCACTAATGCCTCTGGCTTTAAAAATCTGAGTATTAGGTTTAAGAATTTCCAAGAATAAAGATCGTGATTCCTTACAGAGACTACGGGTAAGTAAACACGAGATCTACGAAAAATGGTGAAAATTTCAAGTGACTGCACTTTTGAAAGCAGTAAAAAAAACACATAAAAAATCCTAAATTCATGGATATAAATCCTACTAAAAAATCCGGGTAGATAACATTTGCAATAATAAAGGAATTAAGGAATAATATATGTCCCCAATGATAAAAGAAAAAAAGGAAAACCTAAGCGTTGACTTCACAGGCGGAAAATACGCGAAGAAAGAAAACACGAAAGCATGAAAGTTCCGTGTGGCGATTTAGCCGGCGACTATACGCGTCGGCCTCAGCCAGAGTCGCCAGCAATTTGCACACACTTAAGATAGGCAGATAGTAGTGGGTGTTTTGTCACAAGAATGCGATGAGTTAAATTAAATTTCATTGAAATGTTTCTCTAATGAAATAAGGCGTTTACGTAAAGGTTTGCGAGGACATGGAATTAAGAAATGAAATTCCAAAATTTATCAAGCATAGGCATGAATACTTTTCGTAATTTAAACTACTGCAAGTCGGTTTGTAAAAAAAGAATAAATGCTACTATAACACATGCCTATAGTATTTATAATCACAGAGTAGTGACAAGAGACGACGGTGTGAGGTTCCGCCATTACACAAAGACGCTATCGAGCGAACGCCGGCAAATTTCGCCGCGTTCATTCCAAGCAGAGATTATCGTAGATTAGTAGATTATCGAAAAGAAAAAAGGAACGAGCATGATTATGCTTTGATAATAAAATCATGACACGGAAATGCAATGCACATCGAACATGATTATGCTTTGATAATAAAATCATGACACGGAAATGCAATGCACATCTGACGCAATATCTTTACGCTAAGTCACGTTGAGAAAAGACAAACAAAGCACTGAATGAAAAACATGCTACATCAATCTTCCCACGCATAACTACGTAACTTAATAACACTGCACTGTCACTTATTAATACTCACTGACACGACGAAAAGGAACACGATAATTTTCTAACACTTTTAAACTCACGAGAATTTGCTGTAACACCGCTAAGGTAGGACGCCAAAGTAAGAGTGGCTTTGAAAGAAGAGACGCGCAACTGCGCAGTGTTGCCACCAAAGGGCTTCTCTCTCGAAAAATGTAAATTGCTATTTTATCGTCTCATGTATTTACACAAAAACTTCAATGATTACGAATTAGGAGTAGAAAATAATTAATAATAAATTAGAGTAAGATTTTTAATGCTACTAATTAATTTATTTAAGTATGAATGGCAAATTTATAATTTTTACGCTTATGTAGCGGTATGCTACATTACCCCCCAAGGCGCGGACCGAAAGGTCCACCCGCTGCAATCATCTGTAGCGGGAAGGAGGGCGAACTACACGACCCTGCCGAGTTCGGCAATTGGCAAATGATACTGAGCGGGGAAGTTTCACCAAACGGGTCTGCAAGTTTAGATCGGCAAGAGTCCTAGGAACAGGAGTTACTGCAGCGGGCTCGTCTGGTCTCCCCAGACTTGTCGCTGTGTCAGTAAGAGGGCTAGAGTTAGAGTCTACGACAGGGTTAGAGATAGGGTTTGAATGTACAGGCACATAGAAAGGGTTACACTCAAGTTGACTAGGCAACAAGGCAGCCAACTGAGGAAGCTGAGATGGTAGATATGATCGAGTCTCAGTGGAAGGAGAAATCTGCGGAGAGGAGGATGAGTTATGAGTTACACTATGATCGGAAGTGTATGCGACTTTTAATCGATCAATGCTCACAGGGTCGTGTGAACCGCCTCTTTCGAGGATGAAATATTTTTGCTTGCGTTTAAGTACTTTGAATGGGCCATCATAAGGGCGCGTGAGTGTAGGTTTTATAGCATCATTGCGGACATACACATGTGTGCAGTCTTGCAGGGCAGAATCTAGTTTATCCTGAGTCTGAGGCATTCGTGGAGCAACATACTCAATCTTACGCATGCAGTCTTTAAGGCAGGTTACATGAGCGAAACGGTCAGCGGATGAAAATTCAGGCAAAGGTTTTGGGTCAACAATGTCGCCGGGGAGACGAAGCGTTGTCCCGTACAACATTTCAGCCGCAGTGCACTGCTGATCTTGTCTGTGTAAATTTCGTATGCTAAGTAGTACTACTGGAAGTCTATCAGTCCAATCGTGACTGCAATTAAGGCAGCGCAATGCAACCTTGAGGTCTCTGTGGACTCTCTCAATAAGTCCATTTGACTGCGGATGATAAGCTGTAGTTGATGTATTTGCACACCCTAAAACGGTGTTAAGCTCACTCCAGAATTTGGAGGTGAATTGTGATCCCCGGTCATGTGTGACACTTAAGGGAACCCCAAATCTAGAGATCCAGTTTGATAAGAACGCGCGCGCTACAGTCTCCGTTTGGGTGTCAGGAAGAGGGACAGCCTCAACCCAACGCGTGAACCTATCGATAATGGTCAACAAATAAGAATAACCGCGCGATACAGGCAAAGGACGCACCAAATCTAGGTGTACAGAGTCAAGCTTGTGACCTGTGAATGCACAACTCTGCAGCGCCGCACGATTATGTTTCACCACCTTGCTACTCTGACACGCATGGCAATTTTGCACAATTTGCTTTACCTCCTTACGCATCGCTGGCCAGACGAAACGATCAGAAATCAAACGCACTGTACGGTTAATACCTGGATGAGAGAGGGAATGGTAGTGGAGGACAGCTACTCTGCGGAGCGTCGCAGGAAGATACAAACGAGAAGGTCGCTCGGCATCACGGTACACGCCGTCAACCAAGGTTAGTTTTGGAGAGGAAGTGTTAGAAGGTTTGAGAAGGTCCTGAAGTTCAGGATCCTCCTTCTGCGCTCTTTCAATGTTGCTGAAGGTGATTTCACCACTGGTTTGGACAGAATTAATTCGGGAGAGACAATCGGCAACGGTATTGTCTAGTCCCTTAATGTAACGGATGTCAGTGGTAAACTGACTTATAAACGACAAGTGTCGAGCTTCCCTAGGGGAATGTCTTTCAGAAGGCATTTTGATCGCTGAGGTCAAAGGTTTGTGATCTGTGTAGATCACAAACTCCCTCGCCTCTAGAACATAGCGAAAGTGTCTCACAGATAGGTAGATAGCAAGAAGTTCCCTACCGAACGCGCTATAACCACGTTCAGTGAGTGACAGCTTTTTGGAAAAGAAGGCAAGAAGAGAGATGTTAGTCCCTACTTGTTGTTGCAAAACAGCACCTACGGCGGTACTGGATGCGTCAACAACGAGGCTGAAATCAGCATTAGCAATAGGGTAAGATAGTTCAGTCGCGGAAGCTAACTTGTGTTTGATAGTATCAAAAGCTTTGCGCGCTTCTTCCGTCCATTTTACCTCAATAGATTTGCCTTTTCGTTTCGGTTCGAGGAGGTCAGACAAGGGCGCTAAAGTTTGAGCACAGTTGCGTATGAAACGATGGTAGAAGTTATCAGAACCTAGGAACCTTCTTAGTTCCTTCTGGGTCTGTGGAAGAGGAAAGTTTTTGATCACTTCTACTTTGGAAGGCAAAGGTTTTAGACCTAGGCTAGAGATTTCATGACCTAAGTAAATCAGTGATGGCTTTCCGAGCTCACATTTTGCAGGGTTTACGAGGAGTCCATTGTCGGACAATCTTTGAAAAACGACCCTAAGATGGTCTTTGTGCAACTCCGGGGTTGTGGATGCCACTAGGATGTCGTCTAAATAGACATAAGCGAAAGTGAGATCAGAGAAAATTTCAGCCATGTGCCTTTGGAACGTCTGAGGAGCGTTCCTCAAGCCGTAAGGCATTTTTAGGAATTCAAAGAGACCAAACGGAGTGATTACCGCGGTCTTAGGAATCGCAGACTCATCCAAGGGAATTTGATGGAAGGCAGACTGCAGGTCTATCTTAGAGAAAATTTGTGCTCCCTCTAAATTTGCACTGAAATCATGAAGGTAGGGGATAGGATATCGATCAGGTAAAGTAACGGCGTTCAACCTGCGGAAATCCCCGCACGGTCTGAATTCACCGTTAGCCTTGGGTACTAGCAAAAGAGGGCTAGCCCAAGGGCTTTTGGAAGTGCGAATGATGCCACTTTCGAGCATCCTAGCGAATTCTTTCTTAGCTAACGCCAATCGATCAGGCGGCAATCGCCTAGCACGGGAGAAAACTGGCGGACCTTGCGTCTCTATGAAGTGCTTTGTGCATGTTTGCATGCCATTAGAGGCTAAGTTAGGGTTTGTTAATGCTGGGAAATTTTTAAGTTCCTGTTCAAACATGCACTCCTCCTTGAAAGCAATCGAGAAGGAATGCAAGACATTAGCTCTAGTTATGCTACAAGCGGGAATTGAGATCTGTGTCTCCTCGTCCCTAATACACCGATTCTTAATATCTACAACTATGCCATACTTGGCTAGAAAGTCAGCACCAATTATTGGTTCTTGAACATCAGCTATCATGAAGGTAAAGCAGAATTTTCTCCTCAATCCCAGACCGCACTCTAAAATTCTTTCACCGTAACAGGGTATTGGCGTGCCGTTTGCGGCGCGTAATGTCGCCACTAAGGGGTTGTTTTTGTCTTTCACCGTGGCTGGGATAATTGATACACTGGAGCCAGTGTCTATTAAAAATCGATACTTGGTGACGGGATCGTGAATGGTCAAGAGGCAAGTAGTCTGGGAATGAGGCAACGCGGTACTCGCTACTATGCGTCGCTGTTGGCGTTTCCCGAAGTCATTTCGGTATAACGAGGACAGTATCTAGAGGCACATTTGCGAGCTTGGTCACCAAATTTCATGTGGTACCAGCATACATTGCTACTAGCATCACGAGAGCGCGACCTGAAGCGGCGGTCTTGATTTGACCTATCATAAGATCTACCTCTATCAAAGCGTTGAGGAGGAGGAGAAGGATAGTTTGAGTGATAGTCAGAGGGATAGTCGTAGGCATTTTGGTGGCTTTGGAATCTCCCTGGGCCTTGCTGAATGTGAGCCACACTCTGACCTATTTGAAAATTTTGGAGAGCTTGCTTTATTTCAGCGATGTCTTGCTGCAGCTTATCTATTGTGGCTGAGGATTGATTTTGCGCCGTATTTGACGGGCTAAAAGTTGTAGCTGCTACATTCAAGGAAGCAACTTGTGGTTCTCGTGACGAATTAATATTTCTTATTACAGTCTCTGCGGATTCCGCTAATTTTTCTAACGTTTGCTCGGGCCCTGCTAAGGATAGAAAAGGACGGACGTTCGGAGGAAGCTTAGTCATGAAAACTTCCTTCAGAAATCCCTCAGCTACGGCAACACCCGTAGCGAGTTTCCGCAACTCTTTAACCAGCGAAGTGGGAGAGAAAGAACTAGAGACAGATGGAATTGCTGAGGCGTCTACAAGACTTCGGAATTTGTCCGCATCGGACATCTGAAGCCTTGCCAAAATTTTGCCTTTCAAGATTCCGTAAGGATTGTGATCTGGAGGGTTTTCTAAGATGTCGTTAGAGTTATTTAATAGTTTTGTGGGCGCGGCGCTCACAAGAGCATAGAATTTGTCTATCTCATTACTTATTTTATGGTACCTAAATACTGCTTCACACTGCTGGAACCAGGTGTGAGCGTCCTCCGGAATAAAGGGAGGGAGCCTAATGGGATTTGTGTGGGCTCGATCTTCATTATCTGAGTCAGGCATGCTAGCAATCTCTTTTGGGGATGCGCAATTAAGATATCAGTGCCTATGACTTGGGATTAAGTAGCAAGGATTTGCGTTAATTCTTTACCTACTCAATCATTCAGGTTAAGTTGAAACAGAAGGAAGGAAATATGAGATTGGAAACGAGAAAAATTTCTGCGGTATGCGGCAATTTGCGTAGGCACAAAAATAAAGCAGGTGAGAAAAAATTATTTTTCTACCTACTCAATCAATCAATAACGTTGAAGAAAACGGAGGAAAAACGGAGAATGGAGACGCGAATTTACGGTAGTCAGAATGAACATAAGCACGGAAATAGAAAAAAAAAATATTTTTCCTACCTACTGTGGCACATGAAACAAACAAAAAAAGGACAGGATAGCGCATGAAAAAAAAAAATTTTGTTAGAGCTGCTCAGAGAACAATTAGCACGGTCAAAATCCACAGGAATCTCTCAAACTACTACGACATGGGAAAATTTATCACTACAATGATACGCCAACATTATCTTCTCACAATCTCTCAAACACTTCGAGTTGAGTTCTTTTATTTTTAAGATTTCCCGGCCAATGCACCAGTGTCGGGTTTACTCGCCGTTGGGTGGTTTGAATGTAAATATTTTAGTTTTTGAAACGGCCAAAAGAAACTCGATCAATTCTCGAAGCGCATGGAAAAATTATGAGAGGGATAATGAAAACGGTTTTGGACTCAGCTCGTTTTTAGGTGGAGTTTATTGGAAGAGGAAACCAGGAAAACTGGCTTGGATCTTGATCTCGGAGAGCTTGTCTAGGTGGGCAATCCTTGCCGGAGGACCAGGCTGGCGTTGACGAAAGCCGGCACGCGATGGAGTAGGCAGGGTGAGTGAGTTGTATTTGGGAAGTTGAATTTGGCAATTTGAGATAATTGAGCGAGGGTCAGTGACGTAGTTCAGGTATAACTAATGACTCCGAAATAAGGTGGGGCGTGAGTGAGCAAGTTAAATCCGGCTCATGTGAGCAGAATCAAGTCAGCACATTAGCAGATTAGCACATTAGCAGATTAGCACATTAGCAGGAGAAAGTTAAGTGACGTGCTCATATTAGTAGGAGCAAGTTTAGTCACTGCTTATGTGAGGATAGCAATCAGCATGGCACTCAGGAAAACCCAGGGAGATTCAAAACTGTGAGTGTTGCGTGTATGGCGATGATGTAGAGGTCCTGCACAGGAGTCCAAGACGCTGGATGAAACATTCCAGGAGAGACATCAAGACATTCCACCACTGACAATCCAAATTATAATGACAACTCTTCCCACACGGAGAAATCCGAGAAACTCCTACAGGTTTGACTCCAGCTACATTAGGATTCTCACTTTTGGCAAACTCAAAAGAGATAGGACAGATTTTTGGTTAACAGATTGTAACAGATTTAAACAATAAATAAATTGTTTAATCACTAATGCCTCTGGCTTTAAAAATCTGAGTATTAGGTTTAAGAATTTCCAAGAATAAAGATCGTGATTCCTTACAGAGACTACGGGTAAGTATGCTCGTCGTGTCGTGAGACTAGCGAACTTGCCTCCGTCCAGGCAGACCCTGGTTCGAGTCCCGGCGCTGGTGGCGATTTTCTCTGTTGGGTATAGGGGAAAAATTCCAAGCACAATACCCCACTCTACCCAGGTGTCTGAAATGGGTACCGGTCTTGACCGGGGGAAAGCGTAATGGCGTCCTGGCGTTAGTTATAAGGCATTTGAAAATCCAATGTATAAGGTGATATGTATCAGGCTTGAAATTGGAAATAAAGCATCCGTAGATGCCTTCATTATTTATTTATAAGTAAACACGAGATCTACGAAAAATGGTGAAAATTTCAAGTGACTGCACTTTTGAAAGCAGTAAAAAAAACACATAAAAAATCCTAAGTTCATGGATATAAATCCTACTAAAAAATCCGGGTAGATAACATTTGCAATAATAAAGGAATTAAGGAATAATATATGTCCCCAATGATAAAAGAAAAAAAGGAAAACCTAAGCGTTGACTTCACAGGCGGAAAATACGCGAAGAAAGAAAACACGAAAGCATGAAAGTTCCGTGTGGCGATTTAGCCGGCGACTATACGCGTCGGCCTCAGCCAGAGTCGCCAGCAATTTGCACACACTTAAGATAGGCAGATAGTAGTGGGTGTTTTGTCACAAGAATGCGATGAGTTAAATTAAATTTCATTGAAATGTTTCTCTAATGAAATAAGGCGTTTACGTAAAGGTTTGCGAGGACATGGAATTAAGAAATGAAATTCCAAAATTTATCAAGCATAGGCATGAATACTTTTCGTAATTTAAACTACTGCAAGTCGGTTTGTAAAAAAAGAATAAATGCTACTATAACACATGCCTATAGTATTTATAATCACAGAGTAGTGACAAGAGACGACGGTGTGAGGTTCCGCCATTACACAAAGACGCTATCGAGCGAACGCCGGCAAATTTCGCCGCGTTCATTCCAAGCAGAGATTATCGTAGATTAGTAGATTATCGAAAAGAAAAAAGGAACGAGCATGATTATGCTTTGATAATAAAATCATGACACGGAAATGCAATGCACATCGAACATGATTATGCTTTGATAATAAAATCATGACACGGAAATGCAATGCACATCTGACGCAATATCTTTACGCTAAGTCACGTTGAGAAAAGACAAACAAAGCACTGAATGAAAATCATGCTACATCAATCTTCCCACGCATAACTACGTAACTTAATAACACTGCACTGTCACTTATTAATACTCACTGACACGACGAAAAGGAACACGATAATTTTCTAACACTTTTAAACTCACGAGAATTTGCTGTAACACCGCTAAGGTAGGACGCCAAAGTAAGAGTGGCTTTGAAAGAAGAGACGCGCAACTGCGCAGTGTTGCCACCAGAGGGCTTCTCTCTCGAAAAATGTAAATTGCTATTTTATCGTCTCATGTATTTACACAAAAACTTCAATGATTACGAATTAGGAGTAGAAAATAATTAAAAATAAATTAGAGTAAGATTTTTAATGCTACTAATTAATTTATTTAAGTATGAATGGCAAATTTATAATTTTTACGCTTATGTAGCGGTATGCTACATTGAGCATCCTTATGAGGGTCACAAAGAAACGTAAGAAGCGGACACTAAACAAATAAACTCACTAAGGGCATTATTAGACTAGATTGCAATACAGTATATGCAATACCCAGCCGAACTCTGTATCCGCGATACGGACTCCATTAAATAAGGCTCTGGATCTCACTAATCTTTTTGAAAGTGACTTATTATAGTGCACTTCTACAGCGAAAATGAGAGTATTAATTTACCAGGGAACCAAGACCAGCAGTGCTTATTCCTATCTATTCTTAAGATCGTGACACGGAACATATGTATATATATATATATATATATATATATAAACACACGATGGTCATTCTTAGTAGAAAATACGCGGATGGATCATTCTTATGGATTAATCAGCCCTGACAAATGATTTTCAGGGACGGCCCAGAAATTAATTGTCAGCAACCTTATTATTCTTTTCCTTGAAACGGTGACTGAAATTGGCCCCCAGCTCAACATTACGGGGGGGGGGGGGGGGGGGAGGGGGAGGGGGATATGCCTCCTCCTGGCTGCGCTACTGGATTTCAAGATAATAATAATAATGAAGGCATCTACGGATGCTTTATTTCCAATCAAGCCTGATACATATCACCTTGTACATTTGATTTTCAAATGCCTTATAACTAACGCCAGGACGCCATGACGCTTTCCCCCGGTCAAGACCGGTACCCATTTCAGACACCTGGGTAGAGTGGGGTATTGTGCTTGGAATTTTTCTCCTATACCCAACAGAGAAAATCGCCACTGCCAGCGCCGAGTTTCGAACCCGGGTCCCGGCCGCACGGCGGCGGAACCTATAGCACACGGCTATCGCGAGCACAAGACTACTTTGGGATGTCAAAGAATCGATACGAAAAGAATTGTATGTATCATAAAATGATTTGGATTGTTATCATCGTGAACACGCGTCATTTCGTAGTATTATCTCTTTAATGTGATACTCATTCGACTGAACCAAGTTTTATATATTAGGGCAAAAAGTTACCCTAAGAAAGAGTTTTGCCCCTGATGAGCAGCAACGGCTGGTCTATTTTGGAAATCCCACACAGATGGAGGAATAATTAGTTCGAAGTATACTTAGTCCCATTCACATAATATCATAATATTTGATAACGAATTGGAAATATGTCATTTAATACGTTATCATATCCTTTGTTTGAATGTTGAATTTTTCATAAGTGGGAAAGCTGTAAATTTAATAAGCCAGATGAGAGTGCATCATAAATATTTCATCTTGAAGTGGTCATGTGTATGGCTTGTATCTCTCTTCCCGTACTGCTCGCGTCCCTTTAAAATAACGTTTTTTGCATCAACAATAGTCTTTTAGGAATAAACATTAGTGGGAGGACGTGGGTTAGCTTGCGCTTCGCAAGCTAACGCCGCCCTGTAATTCTCCCCGTTGGGAAAAGATAGATCTCGAACCCCACTCAACCCAGATGTCGGAAATGGGTACCGGCTTGACCGGGGGTAATCGTTATTGCGTCTCAGAGCTAGTAATAAGAGATTTGAAAAAACAATATTTAATATGATTTGTTACCACACTTGAATGGAATAAAACATCCTTTTTTATTTCTAATTTTTTCTTCATGCGAGCAAACACCAAATCTCAATGCATGATAATAAGGCCTAAATTGCTGTTGCAAGTTACTGAGGTGATTTAAAAAGAGCACGAGGCTGATTTAAAAAGGCATCAAAGCCTCCAAAAAACTATCTGAAATTGTGGTATGAGAGAAAATGGCATTATATATACTTACTTGACGCAAGCAGAGCGTAATGCACTATTTTTCGAACAAAAACTGAAGTCAAAACCAATGGTCAAAACATACTCTAATGTTCAGAAATGACGTTATCGAGTCTGGTGACATAGCAAAATGGTGTTAAATTTGTCATGTAAAATATAATAAATTATTTTCGGATCCAAGTAAAAAACTGCCAGACCTTACTCCATCGTTCAGAGATGATATTATCGAGTCTGGTGGCATAACAAAAAACCTTGCTGTTTCGCTTCACGAAAACATTATCTTTAAACTACACGTGGAAACAACAAGAAATATAATTAGCAGAGCTGTAATGTTAATTCGTCGGACTTGCAACACACTTGACTAAAAACATCGATTGTTGGTCATACAGTCTATAGCATATCCCCGTTTTAACTGTAGTCTATTCTGGAGAGGCATATCTGAATAGCTAAATAAATACGAGAAAATATGGAATTCGCAGAAACGCAATCAGGCAACCCCTCTCTTGAGTAACAAAAATTCGGCTATTGCCCAATACCAGAAAGGTGCCACATTCAGAAAATCCTACACGTGTTCTCGCCTCTCTACTTCCCTCACAGTAATGAAGACGTCAAATTTGTACTGCTCAATATTCCGAACAAAAATTACATGGAGGAATGATGTCTTAGTTAGTTACTGTTCAAATTTCTCCAACCCAAAACTAAATTGGACGAATGATGTCTTGCTTAGTTACCGTTCAAATTTCTCCAAACCTATATCAGAGGAATGGTGTCTTAGTTACCACTGAAATTTCTCCAACCCAACCTAAATCGGAGGAATGATGTCTTGCTTAGTTACCGTTCAAATTTCTCCAAACCTATATCAGAGGAATGGTGTTTTAGTTACCATTGAAATTTCTCCAACCCAACCTAAATCGGAGGAATGATGTCTAAAAAGTTAGTTACCGTTCATCTGACCGAAGGAAAAAAGCTCTCGCAGTTTTTGAAGCTGGGTTCTGAAATAAGCTGCTCCAGTTCATTGGAAACTCTTAAACAGTGAAAAAATTCAATAAAGACAGACTACAGTTTATTTAATGAAAAATTATGCATGAAATGCATTATAACCAATTGGATCTTAACCGCTGGAGTCATGCCATCTCACATCTCTGTCATGGTGAATTCTGTATGGCAGCATCTCGATGTTCTACAGCGCTAATTAATATTGTCAACTACTGTAGGTTAAGTGAATTAGGATAACACCCTTGTACACCGTAGAATAGCGTTAGCGGTAGGATGCCGTCGAAGTCGCTGAACTTATCCGGGCCCAAGGTACTCAAATGTGTTCATTGTGCTAGACTTGAGAAACAATTTACTGCTATATCGCTCGTGGTAAACAAATGAAGTTTATAACACTTTGGCTACGACGTGAGCCATATTTGATGCCTGAAGAAGTTTTCATTACGGTGCAGACCAACCAGTAGTCGCAAACTCAATTTTCGAAAATACTTAATCTAAACTAAAAGAAAACATGATCTAGTTAAAGTTTGGTATTTTCGACATTGCTTACCACAATTAACTTTAAATTTGAATTGAATATTAAGCTTCAATTTTACTTGCCACAGTCACAGTTTTAATACCATTAATACCGTTGAGCAGTTCTTTAGCATTTAACCTAATAATACCCGTTGTGTGTTTACTTATATATTTATTTACATATTTGTTTGATGTCCGCTTCTTAAGAAGCAAAGGATGTCTGAGTTTGTGGTATCCTAATTCCTAAGTATAACATTAAAAGATGGCCTTACCATGCGTTGATATATTTGACATTTCATCAGGATAGGTTTGGTTAGATTAAGGTAGGATATGTTAGGTAACATTGACAGAATATTTTTACGGGTCCACCTAGCTTAACGATGACATTGTCCGAGAAATTTCCACAGGTCCTGCTACTACCTAACAATACTCTTGGTTTATTTGTTTAGAGTCCGCTTCTTCCATTTCTCTGTCACGCTCATAAAGATAGCCATAATCACCGTATCTGTGATACGAGTTTCACCAGTGCACAAGTACAATAACATTTTTGGGGTACTGTAAGGTTAGTGTATTGTTGTACGCTAGCGGAATTTCTATCTTCGCTTCGGCACACAATAAAACGGAAGGCGCAAGGATTCCAAAAGAATGCGAGGTTTCTTCGGTTTTATTTCTTATCCAGACGACTCCGTAAATCTGCCCAGACAGGTATGATTCAGACTCGGACCAGGAATTGCATGACAAGAAAATCCTAATTTAAGATCATAGTCGAATGATCAATTAATGTATATGGTGCTGCATAACGAGAAAGGAATCTCCTACTTCTTGAGCAAGACACAGAGAACGGCTAAATAATGTAAGAACTAGGTATGATATTCTAGTGACGGAATTCGTAACACAATATTCATTATTACATAAGAAAGTTTTAGCCTCCCTTAACCACGACAAGGATGTTCCAAGAGAGGGAAGAGGAAGGCACCATTTACATAGCACCGCACAACAAGAAAGTAAATTCATACCTCGAAGGTACACGAGAAATAGCTGAGTGAGACATAAGAGGCCATAGAATAGTAGCACATAAAAAAGGGAATTCGCCGCCCTGCTAACGACGTAGCACAACGACAATTCTCAATACTATTGTTATTATTATTATATAAGAAAGTTTTAGCCTCCCTTAACCACGACAAAGATGTCCCAAGAGAGGAAAGAGGAAGGCACCATCTAGCATGGAGTTGGGGGAACGCGGAATCTACGCACAAGGTGCACAGGAACAGTAAGCTAGGAAATAAGTTCACAAAACAAGAAAGGTTTCCGTTGCATTGACAGGGAAGAGAACAAGTCTCCACCTACGGAGCACATTGCTAGGAACACATTTCTAAAGACACATTTGCAATACCACTGGTTACCACCTTGATATAACAACCTGACAATACTTCTTAGAATACTTACAGACGGTGGGGGAAGGTCCCTCACGCTAGAAAATCTTGTAAAAGCCTATTTACATCTACAAGAAAAGCGGCTACTTATTTTTCTTTGCTCTACCTGTGGGAGGGGAAATGATTAAGATTAGGTCTCTGATGCAGGGATAAGCTATTTAGGTTACAGCAGATCAGTCAGGAATCCTATCATTTAAGATAACAACGGATATCTCAATGGCTAGCCTAATACTGAAAAGGTCTGACACGCCTCGCCAGTTTTTCTTTTTAACTGGCTTGATTTTAAATACAGGGCACAAGTACACGTTGACCAACATCGCCCTGAAACACAAATCACCTGGGCTAGTGGTCTCATAAATTTCTGTGAGACAAATATTTTACTTTATTTTATATCTGTTTCTTAATGAATATTATAAAGATTGCAATACAAAGACAAGAAAAATCATGTTTCCAAGTTGGTACAAGTTTAGCACGATGTATCATTGTGAATTTCTCAAAATCAACACTGATGTCTAATCCATGGAAGAACCACAACATAGTTTGTATTTTTAGTACAAAAATCTTTCAATAGTGAAGCAGTGGTTGATTTGTATTCTTAATTAAATGTAAAATCGTGTTAGTTGTGTGTTAAACTATGAATGTAATAAACTTAAAATAAAATCATCTGTGTCAATTCAAATGCATTGAAATGTCAGTCTTTCCATGTTACATTTACTGCCTATGACACTGTTTACAATGTTATATTTACTTTCTATGACAACATGCTTACAGAGCTTGACTATTATGCAAATATTGCTGAGCAAAAAAAAAATTTAAACGTTAATACAGAATCACTTTGAACAATGAAAGAAAAATAGGAATCAGGCAAATCTGTGAAAACCACACACTCACTGAACCTGTCTGACACTCCAGCTTTCCCCATGCTGAGTTGTTAAAACTTAGCATGAGAATGCACATATTAAACCTAACCTCAGAGTTAAATTATTTAACAGGCAAATCTGTGAAAACCACACACTTACTGAACCTGTCTGACACTCCAGCTTTCCCCATGCTGAGTTGTTAAACTTAGCATGAGAATGCACATATTAAACCTAACCTCAGAGTTTAATTATTTAACAGGCAAATCTGTGAAAACCACACACTCACTGAACCTGTCTGACATTCCAGCTTTTCTTTCTTTCTTTCTTTCTTACACTGCTGGTGTGCTGGCCATAGAGCGCACTAGGTTCCCAACATCACAACGGCTAGTCTGGCTCAATGTGGGTGGTTCGCCAGCCGCCAGAAACATCCTCGAATGCTCTAGCAACCGGCTGTTCACCGCTATCAAACACGAGTAGTGCGAAGGCAATCGACAAATATAGCCAGTAAAGGAATACGCCTAAGGGTGCTTACACACTACGAGCGGAGCGGCGACGGGCGTCAATAATGTCTTTGGCTATTCCTATGTATAGACGCTTTACCTTACACACTACAAGCGGAGCGGAGCGAGCGGCGAAGAGCGGAGCGGAGCGGCACGCTCGGGAAATTCAGGGATATTTATTGCCGCTAGCGGCGGACTGAATTTGGTGAGTTTCCCTTTAATGTTTTCATTGAGGTTTCATAGAAAACTGATATACACTGGTAAGTGGGTAACTAATTTTCTCTAATCATACAATATAGCATTAAAGAAAGGTTTTATAAGGGTTTGGTAATGTTTGTTGAACATGTTCATACAATTAAAATATGTTATATGATAGCGAAACTCTCGAAAGAGGCTGGTTTCATCCTTAAGTATGAGAAAAATCGAGATTCATCTCTTTTCAGATCCTCGTACAGATGATGAAATTCACCATGGGTTTCTCTCGCAGAATTAACGGGATGGACCCAGTGCTTTCTTTTATTTTTTACTCCGTGCAGCAGCAGGAATGCACTCACAAAGTCCTCCAAAGCGACTGATCAATCGCGCCGCTCCGCTTGTATGTGAACACCTCGCCGCTTCGCTCCGCTATACTCCTCGCCGCTCCGCTCCGCGCCGCTCCGCTCGTAGTGTGTAAGCACCCTAAGTTGAATGAGTTTCTTACACAAATTTACATTTAAAAGACACAGAACTTAAGATTATCCGGGAACACATTGTTGTATCACGAGCACTTCATTCAAATAACACGCTGCGTCACTCTTGCGAACCAGCGCGGATCCGCAAAATGTTGCCTGATAAAATTTCTAAATTTTTCACGTCTTGTAAGACGTGACACTCCCCCCTCTTTGGTGGCTTTGGCCACCAATAACTGCCTTCGGGGGGGGGGGGGGGAAGGGGGGAGCTGAGTAAGGGCTAGTTCAGTGGCGGGGCGCCCCACTCGAC
The DNA here is from genome assembly GCA_030386875.1 of Morinoia aosen. Lineage (NCBI taxonomy): Eukaryota > Metazoa > Arthropoda > Malacostraca > Amphipoda > Talitridae > Morinoia > Morinoia aosen. The sequence goes on along the minus strand of CM059578.1, from coordinate 2,418,032 downwards.
GTGCTCATCGCAGTCGTCTCGCCCCGCGGGACGCGTCAGTGTTGTCTTCAGCGACGGGTGGGTGGCCTTCCACCTGCTGCGCGGGCGTGGCTCGTAGAGGAGTCCTCTCTGCTTCCCCGACCAACGTCGAACTTTCCGTCGCTGGCGGGTGGTGGGCCTCTGGAGGGGTCCTGGTGTTGTCTCCTGGTCTTTCTCGACGCTGCCCGGCATTCCTCGTGCGTCGGCGAGTGCGCCATGCTCGTCCCGATGCTTCGGATTCCGACGGCAGCTTGTCGCGTAGACGGTACTGAGAGGCTGGTTTAATGGAAGATGGGGGTGGGTGCTTGGCGTTTCCTGGAGGGTCGGGAGCCGCGGGGCTGCCTCCCCCTTTGCTTGGCCCATTATGTCGAGCTCTCTTATCAACAGATGTGCGCTCAGCATGGTGCGCGTCGTACTTTCTCTTCAGATCACCAGGGTACGGAAGCTCCCGTTTCAGTCTCTTCTTGGACTTCGGTGATGCGCTGTCTGGATCGCACCGAGCGTCCATTTCATCGTTTGTTGCTGACTGGTTGATAAATCTCGTCGTTGGCGGGGCTTCCGCTTGATTGTCTTCCTCTGCCCTTGTGTTTTTCATCTTTTCAGGGTCTCCTCGATCGTCGGGGGGCCGCGGATGAGAGGTTTCATCGCTGTGCTGCTGGGTAATAGCGTCTTCTCCTGAGAACGGTTTAAGGCACGTCTCCGGGCCACAGGTTTTGAGAGCGGCTTCGGCTACGATTCTTGCGACCGTGTAAGAGTGCTCTCCTTCGGGGCTGACGTCGTCGTTCACCTTGCCGACCACTGCCCAGCCCAAGGCAGTGTGGTGGACGAACGGAGCCTTACGGCGTTGTTTGCCGGAGTGGCTGTAGAGTAGGTCTCCACAGTCCGTCCCTAGGAGCACCGCGACTTCTGCGTGTTTGTCCAAGGGCAAGAAATGGTGAGCGAAGTGCGATATCTCCGGGGTTCTTGCGACGCGTTCGTAGGTCGCGACTGCTTTCTTTCTATCGGGGATGGAGTTGCATTCCAACATCGGTGGGAGCTCGAATGTTTGGTCTTCGGACACTCCCTTTATTTTCAGCCCTGACACGCGTCTGCCGTATCGAGCGGCGGATTGATCGGTCAGCGTTTCCAGCTCGTAGTGAGACTTGGGGGTTGTCACGCGGAGGGCGTTCAACAGCTTAGGAGAGCAGAAGTACGTGGTGCTTTGCTCATCTAAGATTACGTAGGCGCGGCACGACCGACCCGTGTTCTCGTCGATAACGTCTGCCAGAACGACTTTGCTGCATGCACCCTTCTCGGCTGTGGGTACGCGAGAGGCCAAGGCCACGGCTCTCAATCTCTCCCCGAGTTCGCTCTGAGCTCTGTCATCGCTCGGTTCTCGACTGGGTCTCTCCTGACGAGTGGTTTCACTCGAATTTCCAGCTGCTCGCCAGTTGATGTGAGCGGTTGTGGTGTGATTCTCGGCTCCGCAATCGTCGCACTTCACGATCTCTTTGCAATGCTTTGCCCAGTGAGTGCCTAGACAGCGGTAGCATAGCTTGTGCTCACGTATGAAGTCCTTCTTCTTCTGAGATTCCATCTTTCTTACCGCTTGGCACGAGTTTGTCGCATGTTGTGCGCTCTGGTGGAGAACGCAGCTGCCGGTTTGATTCTCCAAGGACGTGTAGAGGACTCGCGGGGCTCTTGGATTGGGGCGAGCGGGGGCCGCGGTGTCGCTTCGAGCACTCACCCAGTTGAGATTTGATGCTCCAAAACTGTCGCATTGGGTATCTGACAGCGTTTTGATGAAATCGCAGAACCTCGCGAAATCAGGTAGCAATCCAAATAATCTTCTGTGCCTAGTTCTTTCGCTTCTCCAGGCATCCAGAACGAAGAAGGGCAGTCTCTCTACGATGGGGGATAGCCCTACGTCGGTGTTCAGGAAGGAGAGGCCGTGGTTATGCTGCATGGTGTGATGAATCGCTAGACAGGCGTCGCTGAACTTCCGCAGCTTGAGACCGACCGTGCGGTCGCCTTTAGATCCTTTGATGTCCGAGGCTTGCGCGAGGCGTTCGAGCAGGCTGTCAGCTACCCTGTCGTCAGAGCCGAAGCGAGTCTTCAATTGTTCGACGATGTGGGCGAGCAGGGCCGCTGTGTCCAGGTATGTGGCAGCAAGTATGTAGTTGATCAGGCTCCTCGACTCTCCGCAGGTGTGGTTTGTGAGAACCTCAATGGCGAATGCGAGGGCGGTGTCACGGGGTAGAGTGTTCACGACCGCCATCGCACCCCCTACGGGCTCCACGACGTGGCGTTGGAAAGCTTGGTCGACCCAGGCACCTGTCCGAGCGTCTTTGCTCTCGATGTTCTCTTCACCGAAGGGCTGATCATTCTCCGTTCGGTTCCCGTTCCTCAGTTTCGACCTCTCGATGGTGATTTGTGCCAACAGCACCGATGGATCTTCCGTGATGTCGATAAGCATCTGCTTATTGCCTCGGCTAGGGGGCTCGCGGCGCTCGGACTCGCCGTCCTTGTGACGAGAGCTGGCGCTGGGAAGGCTCTGGCTATGATCGCTCTCACTGGCTTGACTCTGGCTGTAATAGCTCGAGCTTTGGTGACTCTGACGACGATGACTGGGGCTTGCCTGGTCTTCGCCCCGACGGTTGGAACGGTGTCCGTTCCTGCTCTTAGCCAATAGTGAATTTGAGGGCTCGTTCTGATATGCAGCGCCTTGCCGCTGGTTCTTGGACGAGGTCTTCATCGACCTCGAGTTCTTGCGCTGGGAGGGTTCCTTTGCCACACTCTGTGACGAGCTTGCGCAGAGCTCCTCGTTTCTGTGATCCATTGAGTCCGCTAGTGCTTTCCTGCGAGCTCTAGCGCTTGTCAATGAGCCTCGGATTACCGTCGCTTCTGCAGTGGCTCCTGAACTCTCGAGAGCCAGGACTAGCTGGTCTCCGAGCCGCTTGACGGTCTTAGCCTTTGTTCGGATTCCAGAGTAGACTTGGTCCACCTCGCCGGGAGTCTTGAGATCTCGTGGTACTGCACCATTCAGGAGACTGTTCAAGGCTGCTAACTCAGTGTTGAATTGTTCTTCCAGCTGTGGAAGTCTAGGCTTGCTCTTTCTTCCGAGAGAGGTCATTTTTATGGTCTCGGATATTCGCCGCGGGCTGCTGAGAATCTGCTGTGGGCCTCCTCTTTGGAGGACTTCTTCGTGGGAGGGCACCTTCCGCTGGCGTCTATTTACTGTATTGTTGTGCGGTGCTATATAAATGGTGCCTTCCTCTTCCCTCTCTTGGAACATCCTTGTCGTGGTTAAGGGAGGCTAAAACTTTCTTATGTAATAATGAATATTGTGTTACGAATTCCGTCACTAGAATATCATACCTAGTTCTAACATTATTTAGCCGTTCTCTGTGTCTTGCTCAAGAAGTAGGAGATTCCTTTCTCGTTATGCAGCACCGTATACATAAATTGATCATTCGACTATGATCTTAAATTAGGATTTTCTTGTCATGCAATTCCTGGTCCGAGTCTGAATCATACCTGTCTGGGCAGATTTACGGAGTCGTCTGGATAAGAAATAAAACCGAAGAAACCTCGCATTCTTTTGGAATCCTTGCGCCTTCCGTTCTATTGTGGGCCGAAGCGAAGATAGAAATTCTGCTAGCGCACAACAATACAGTAAATAGACTTACTGAACCTGTCTGACACTCCAGCTTTCCCCATGCTGAGTTGTTAGACCTCAGCATGAGAATGCACAAATTAAACCTAACCTCAGAGTTAAATTATTTAACAGGCAAATCTGTGAAAACCACACACTCACTGAACCTGTCTGACATTCCAGCTTACACTGCTGGTGTGCTGGCCATAGAGCGCACTAGGTTCCCAACATCACAACGGCTAGTCTGGCTCAATGTGGGTGGTTCGCCAGCCGCCAGAAACATCCTCGAATGCTCTAGGAACCGGCTGTTCACCGCTATCAAACACGAGTAGTGCGAAGGCAATCGACAAATATAGCCAGTAAAGGAATACGCCTAAGTTGAATGAGTTTCTTACACAAATTTACATTCAAAAGACACAGAACTTAAGATTATCCGGGAACACATTGTTGTATCACGAGCACTTCATTCAAATAACACGCTGCGTCACTCATGCGAACCAGCGCGGATCCGCAAAATGTTGCCTGATAAAATTTCTAAATTTTTCACGTCTTGTAAGACGTGACAGTTAGATATTTTTGTTAGTCTTCCACGTTTGGAAAGTTTATTCAAGAAAGGTATTGAATCCCCTATTTTTGATGGGCCGTACACACTAGTATTATACATATTATCGGAGGGTGTAGAACAGTGCTTGATTGTCCAAATAAACTATAGCCAGCACGCCTTGTAAGTTCTCACTGCTTTTTTGAGGACAATATTTCGATGTTTGTGAAGCTGTGTGGTTTGTTTGAGTTGGTAAACTTTCTACTCACATATCTGAACTTTAAATTATTGTCGATAACTCATTTCCTACATCACACGTACTTATTTCCTACATCACATGCACATATTATTTCCTACATCACATGTACTTATGTCCTACATCACATGCACATATTATTTCCTACATCACACGTACTTATTTTCTACATCACATGCACATATTATGTCCTACATCACATGTACTTATTTCCTACATCACATGCACATATTATTTCCTACATCACATGCACATATTATTTCCTACATCACATGTGCATATAATCAGGCCTACCGTGGAGACCACACACAAGGCCTGTATAGTACAGTTCATCGCGAAAGAAAAAAGAAAAGAAAAACAGTTTATTTCTTATCAATTTGATGCAGGAATCGTTGAACATTGTTTTTAAAATATCCTAACATCTAAATCCTTAGTTGATATTCACACGTGGGTATCGTAATAAACATGGCAATTGTCGAAACAAAAATAATTGAGAGAAAAGCACGAGAAAATGCGTTTCCTTCGTTGCGTTGGTCTGATTTTGACAACGCATGCAAGTGCAAGTAACTAAGGAAGCCCAACTCTAGTGACGCATCGTTGAAAACACTCTCGTTAGTGCGCACTTGTATTGAGATATGAGCATACGAACATAGGAACTAGTGATATGAGGGATTAATGTTGAAAGGAAAATGGGTAGATTTAAATTATTTTGCGTCTACGAATATGAAGCCGACGTTCGGGACAATTTTTCATTCTTACGTATCAACTAGTACGCCAAATAACGAGCTCGGAGAGAATAAAATATTTTACCATAACACTAATGTATGATATTTTCTACGTTAATAATACTCGCACAAAAGAGTTCAGCGGAGTCAAAGGCACGAGAAGGATTGTTGTACAATGCTAACCGTAACAGTTGCAACATGGTTGGAACAGTACGAAAAGTGAGCCTAAATAGTGTTATAATATACTCACGAGCTTAAGAAACAGCAAATTGCCACACATGACCAGCAAGAATATCATTATTATTATTATATAAGAAAGTTTTAGCCTCCCTTAACCGCGACAAAGATGTTCTAAGAGAGGAAAGAGGAAGGCACCATTTAGTATGGAGTTGAGGGAACGCGGAATCTATGCACAAGGTGCACAGAAACAGTAAGCTAGGAAAGAAGTTCATGAAACAAGAAAAAAGTTGAAGAATAAAGCAGTAGGTGCTGAAAAACAGGACAGCAGTGAACCGAAAAAAAGATGGTCCGTAACAAAACAAAAACCTATTCTATTTTAACAAAAAGGAAGCCTGCCTAACCTTTAGCCCGGGCCTTCACATGGTTCTCCTGGGAGCGCTAATTCCCACAGATACAATAGTTGTATCCCTCTGAGGGGACCAGCAAGAATATTTTAAGAGAGAAATAATAAAATAAAACAATGCTCTATAAAGTTAAAACATAAAATAAATTACGTCGCTCTTTAAATTGTTTCAATAAGAAAAGTCCTGAGTGGATGTATGTGCATACGCAGATGGGTGTCATCACGGTCTATGTCAATGCTTGTACAAAAGATTAAGAAAAAAACATAAAAATGTATCCCATAGCTAGTTAATTGAAGTTTAATAATGTGTATTTATGAATGCAATAAAAGATATATAAAGATGAAGTCCGTGGGGGTGAAAACACGTGTGACAGTTTCAGCGTACACTGAAATTTGATTTTGGCTTTCTAGACATCGGGGAGTGATACTGAAAGTGATTGAGGATAAAATATATCCGCAACTACCATATCAAGATGGCAGCTATTCAAATATATTTTTTAGAGCTAGCACAATAAAATAGAAGTTCACTGCCTTGAAGATCATGCTTTTAATCATACAACAAATTTATCATATTTCTCATTTAAATGTTTCATAATAATGTAAGCATGGGACAAGGTAGTTGATAGGTATTAGAATTTTTTTTAAAATTAAAAAAATACGTTATTTACAGGATAAATACAAGCTATTGATTAGCAATTATAAACAGAATTACATATACCCAAACAGAAACTGCTGTTTGGGTATATGTATGCATGTATGCTTATATACTATCTGTGCACGTATACATACGTACCCATATAAATACCCATAATACACATGCACATATATATATAGCAAAGCAAAGGAAGGATATATATATATATATATATACATATATGTATGTAAATATTGGCATACAAGCAATCACATTGCTTACGCAAACCACAAAAATGTGGTGCATGTGGTATAACGTAATGAAATATAGGATAATTGGCGATAGAAATTCGTAACTATATACTCTTCCAGTACTTACTGCGGCTTAAAATTATTGTGTAGGCGCAAGAAAACGAGCTATTGCGGTTTTGAATTCTCTCAATGTTTGAGGGATTTTGATACTCTGGGTAAGTTTGTTCCACAGATAGGCGCCTGATAGTGGCAGCTTTCTCCCTAATGTCAGATGAACGGTAGCTGACTAAGACATTATGTCTCCTACTCGGCTTTACGTTGGTGACAGTGTGGGGATGAGATTGCACTATTGCAGCATTGCCCTGAGGACGATATAAGGAGGAGAATGCGTTTTGGGCTTTGTGCACGAGTAACCTTTCTTGAATAGGAGCTCAGCCGAGCTTATTTAGGAGAGGTGTTACGTGACCAATCCTTTTGAATTTGCCGTTGCATACCACCTTAGCTGCGAAATTCAAACATTTTTGTTACTTTTTTGAAGATATTGAGGTTTATCTTCCCATACTAGGCTACAATAGTAAATACACGATAAAAATAAAGATTGAATGGCCAATAAACTGGATTTTTCGTCGAGCATTCAAAGTTTTGTAAATTTTGTTGCAAGTTTTCTCAACGTGAGATTTGGAGAGCATGTTTCTATTGAACCAAATACCTAAATATTTTACTCGCATTTAACTTGAGACCATTTCGGTCATCCCATGATTTCAGGCTGATCAATAGGGCTTCAGCCTTAATTTGCGTCTGTGGTATTTCCAATACAGAGCTTGTACTTGCAGTTAGAACATCATCTGCGCACCTAGAGACTCGAGTGTTAGAAGGCAATGGGGGAAATCGTTAATGAAAGCAGAAAACAGAGGAACACCAAAATTATTTCTAATGAGAGGGGAACAACCTGTTATCTTAAAGGACTGTATGAGATCGATTTGATAAGTAGCTTTAAAACCATTGCGTATCAACTCCTAAGTTCAATATTTTCAAGAAATGATTGACAGAAAAGCACAGCAAAATGAGTAAAATGATTGACTGCTATTTGATACTTTGCGACGATACCAAACTGTTTTCATTTTACATCACGTGCCAACTTTGACGTGGTTTTGTATATGATCTATTATATTATACAACATTACAACAATAATCACAAATTAATAATATGATTATAACAATAAATAGTTAATTAACTTTAACAATCAATAATGTAATTATTAGTTAATAATGCAAGTATTAATTGGTTGTGTTAATCAATTCTTTATTATTGTAATTATATCATACTAATTAACAATTGACAATTTATAGTGTAATTATAATAAAATCTAACAATTAGTGACATAATTTTAATGAAATATAACAATTTATACTACAATTGATCAAACAATATTACATAACTTTAACAAACTATTACTCATAGGTACAAAATAATGAGAGACACAACGCGTTTTATTTACTTTCACTACGATTTAATTTTCTCTGTGTTTCGTTGAGAAAACTAGTTTTTTTCTGAAAACTTGGCCATTTTCGCCTTCCTTATTCAACATTAGATTAGATAAGTTAGTTTAAGCCTCTCTGACTACAACGATAGAGCTCGAAAGAGAGGAAGGAGGAAGGCCTCAATTAGCATGAAGCAATGGGAACGGAGAATCCCTACACAAGGTGTGTTTCCACACAAGATCCCCACTGCCCAAAGAAGCAGTAAGTTAGGAAATAAGTTCACGAAACAAGATCAAATTTGAAGAAAAAAGGAGTAGGTGCTGAACAACAGGACAGCAGTAAACAAAAAAGATGGTCCGTTATAACATAAAAACCTAGATTCTAGTCAAACAAAAGTAAGGCATACCTAACCTTTAACTCGGGACCTCACATCTTCGCTACAGGAACTATTAAGACCATGATCTATACTAATAATATAGATACATATAAGTGGTTTGATTTCTGCATATCCGAATAACAAATAAAAGTGCCAAGATACACGTCTTAAATGAGGTCATTATTTAATTAGGCAAGTCAATGAATAACAAAAATTTCTGGAAAAGTTTTGACCTCCAGGGTCTTTATCAACCTGAAAACAAGTAGAAAAAACTAGTCAAATGTCAAATTTAATCAATTACGGAAGAAAAAACATGAAAGGAGCAAAATAAAATGTTCAGCATTAAAATTACGTTAGTTGCAGAGGAAAATCTGACTGCATATCATTTAAAACCGATTTTTTTTTAAACGTGGAGAGATTCTAAAATTCGGAGGTTTATTTGCTTTACATGCAGAGGAAATTACTCTAAAATCGTCTAATCTAATAGAAATGTCACACTTCTCTGCATGAGAGCGGACTGAATATATTAGTTAGTTTAGGCTCAGTCTCCATAACAGAGACTTTCACGAACAGGAACTGTTTAGTATACATAGGAGGATAGGGAAATCTACGCACATGGCAATAAAACAGCTTAAATAGCAGTAGAGCATGAATAATGATAATAGTAAGATATAATACGTTTTATTTACTTTCACTGGAACTTGATTTTCTCGGTTTTTCCTAGAGGAAACTAGACTAGACAGTAAAAATAATAAGTAATATTTATATATATATATACATATATATATACATATATATATATATATACACAGAGAAATACATGTACATACATATACATATGAGCCCATATAAATATATTATATACACTTGAAATGCTACATATAAATGTAGACTTAATTTAAATATCCTCCTTAAGTCGATGTTAAGCATCGCTACCAGCATTTCCCCAGCCTGCCTTCACTAATTATGTCGGTTGAAGGGCTTCGACCCCGCCCCTTTATTTTAGCCTTTGACTTTTTAGCTTGGTCCCTAAAATAATTCATCCATCCCTAAGCCCCTAATGCCGAACCCTCTTTTTCCATTTCCCCTCGCACGGGCAGAGTGCCGGTAAAATATTGACCGTATCCAGGCACGGCCCCGAGCCTATATAAAGAGGGTCAACTTACCTGGCCGACACTTCACCGCCGGCAGCGGCGCCGGGCGGGTCGCGGTGTCGTGTGTGTCACCTCGTGTCGGACGCTCCTTTGGAGAGAACAACGTTACTCGATTTCAAGAAGAAATAGTAAATTTCGCCAAGAAATGTGAAAATCTTAGAACGCAAGGATATTTAATTATCCCACTTCAAAAAGAGGACATTTTGTTATTCCAAGTTTGCTGGAGTGTTAGGTGAAAAATGGTCTGCCACGAACAACTACGACACGCATTCGTACGTATTTTACAATTAATTCGACTAAATTTCCCTGTAATACATTTTAAAAAACCTTGCATATCATATCATCACGTCCTAACTAATTCCTTCAAGGCTCGTATAACCCTTTCAGCTAAAAAATTGTATTCGTAATCGAAAATCCACGTTTCCTGATGACAAAAAATGTGAAAAAACTGCTGAACATTTTGTTAACTCGCTTCAGTTGCACAAAAGGTTATTTTTGTGAGTGTATCGATAGATAAAAAGCTAAATGTCACCGAGCACGGAAATTTTCATGGATGAGTCACAACGGAAGAAATAAAATAAGATGAAAGATAAAGAAAAATTTCATAGATGAGTCACAGCCAAAATATACAATACAATGAAAAATAAATAAATAAATTTTCAGTAGAATACCAGTCGAAAACAGCAAGTATTTCACTAGCAACTAATCTTATGATGATGAATGTACTGAATTACTCCAATACGAACATCGTTACCTACTCATTATCAAGGTTTACATTTATCCGTTGGGTAATGTACACATAACATCACATGGCGGCCGAAGAAAAAGAACGTAAATGTTACCTGCGTGTACGTTTGAAAAAGACAGAAAAAAACATATGTACGTGCAATTTATGAATGCTAGGCTTAATTAATTTAACTTAAAGTTCGTGCACCGTGAAAATAGTTTGTCTAAAAGCCTGGAGAACTCGAAAATGAAAACATGACAACTTTTTGTCAAACAACTATTGGTCCTGAGTAATGATCTATAAAATTACGCGGAGAGATGAAAAGATAATGGTCAGAATTGCAAATTTTGTGAAAGACAATCGAAAAAATTTCAAAAAGCGATATATGAGATATAAATCTGCGCAGAATTACGTCAATGCAAAATGCGAAGTAAATCATTTTGCAAAATACGGCCGTAAAGCATTTTGTAAAATACCCCGAGATTGTGAAGAACGACGCTGTGACCTCTGCGTTCTTCCCCCGGTGAGTACAAATCAAAGTTTGCATGGAAATTTTACTCTATTTTACATTTTACATGAAGACTATTTTACATGTAGTGTTCGTTCAATTATACAAGGAAATAGTTTAGACGTAAAATTTACTCTTTTTTCCGGATATGTGCCTTGTTCTATGCGCATTATTTTGTTCTACTGTTCTTCACTACATCGTGCAATTTGTGGACGGACTTCTGAGAGAGTAAGTGAAATGCTGGGTTTGAGTTCCGTAGAGTTAGCGCAGCACTTACGAAATTCTGCGTGTGGCTGATCAAGCAAATGAAAGAATTACATAAAGATTTTTTCAAAGACTCTGTGCGAAAAAAAATACACTTTGTAGAGAATTCTTCAATTTTTCTCTGGATATGGATTCGAATGGCATCGGGGATAGGTGCTGGAATCGCGTCTCATTCAGAGGAATTTATTCCGTAAGGACGGATACATTTAATATTAAATATTTTATCTTCAATAATAAATACTTATTGACATTTCTTCCCAATTATTTATAACTTTTTATTCAATATTTATTATTTGATTTGAATTATTCAATTATTAGTTGTTTAATATCAGATATGCAATACATAACACATCATCGATGAATATCTAATCATTCCTTCAACTAAAAAGGAAATAATAACTGCTCAAGGTGACTTACGCGCGTGTAATCTGAAGGATAATTTCCGTAAAATGTTATGCTTTTTTTTACTATCTGTGCAATCGAGATACTGAAATCTACGGAGTAAACACCGTAGATTTATTGAACTCATGGACAATATTTTTTAACAAGGTAGACGAACGTTTGTTTTGCTGTTTTTCTCGAAAAAATGTCCGAAATTTATGGTTGATATATGCTCTACAGTGCAATGGACACCCTCAAATTTAGATATCTTTAAGCTAAAGAAAAGAAATTCTCCTAAGTTTGGGGTAAACATATATCTTATTTCTTAACAGCACTCGTTAACGGTGGCAGCAATTTTTGTGTTCACAAAACTGTACGTACAATATTATAGCTCTACGTAATTAATTATATACATCCTAACACAATAAACAACCAAACAACCGGACAAACAACCAACCAGCCAGCCAAACAATCAAACACACATCTAAACAAACAATCAAACAAACAAACACACATCCAAACAACCAAACCAACGAACAAACAAACACACAACCAAACAACCAAACAAACACACATCCAAACAACCAAACCAACGAACAAACAAACACACAACCAAACAACCAAACAAACACACATCCAAACAACCAAACCAACACCCAAACAAACACACAACCAAACAACCAAACAAACACACATCCAAACAACCAAACCAACACCCAAACAAACACACAACCAAACACCCAAACAAACACACAACCAAACAACCAAACAAACACACAACCAAACAACCAAATAAACACACACCCAAACAACCAAACCAACAACCAAACAAACACACATCCAAACAACCAAACAAACACACATCCAAACAACCAAACCAACACCCAAACCAAACACACAACCAAACAACCAAACAACCAAATAAACACACACCCAAACAACCAAACAAACACACAAACAAACAACCAAACAAACACACATCCAAACAACCAAACCAACACCCTAACAAACACACAACCAAACAACCAAACAAACACACAACCAAACAACCAAAAAAACACACACCCAAACAACCAAACCAACACACAACCAAAAAAACAAACAAACACACATCCAAACAACCAAACCAACACCCAAACAAACACACAACCAAACAACCAAACAAACACATCCAAACAATCAAACCAACACCCAAACAAACACACAACCAAACAACCAAACAAACACACATCCAAACAACCAAACCAACACCCAAACAAACACACAACCAAACAACCAAACAAACACACATCCAAACAACCAAACCAACACCCAAACAAATACACAACCAAACAACCAAACAAACACACAACCAAACAACCAAATAAACACACATCCAAACAACCAAACCAACAACCAAACAAACACACAACCAAACAACCAAACAAACACACAACCAAACAACCAAATAAACACACACCCAAACAACCAAACCAACAACCAAACAAACACACATCCAAACAACCAAACAAACACACAACCAAACAACCAAATAAACACACACCCAAACAACCAAACCAACAACCAAACAAACACACAACCAAACAACCAAACAAACACACAACCAAACAACCAAATAAACACACACCCAAACAACCAAACCAACACCCAAACAAATACACAACCAAACAACCAAACAAACACACAACCAAACAACCAAATAAACACACATCCAAACAACCAAACCAACACCCAAACAAACACACAACCAAACAACCAAACAAACACACAACCAAACAACCAAATAAACACACACCCAAACAACCAAACCAACAACCAAACAAACACACATCCAAACAACCAAACAAACAAGTATGCCGTCATTCAAATCCCACGAGAGATAAAGAAAATGAAATGGCCTCAAAACAAACACAATACCGCGCCTGTTTCACAAAAACTTCCAGCCTCGAGCACAAAAAACTTACAAATCAGAAAAAGAACATTAATGTGCACGCGCTATGGGAGCAGACTTGGACACGATTTCGAGACGAAGAAAAAGGTCAAATCTGTTCTCAAAAGCAGTGCCAGCCAATGTGAAGATATCAAGAGTTGAGCACAACCGCCAACTTAAACCAATTTTCGCAGAAAATTTTCACCGCAACGCATTCATTTTCACTGTCATTTTCATTCCTTTTTTATTGTTATTCATATAGTTTTTAAATTTTTCATCACGAAGTATTGAAACATTTGTAACATGTAAATAAGGCAGGAAGGACATGGACCTTGTTATGAAATGGCCGTGAAGTTGACGAGGCTGGAAAAAGCTGTGAATTTTCAAAAAAGTCTTCAGAAAACCATGAGAGAAATATGAATTTTCGAGGTGCATCTGTGGGAATATGGAAACAATGTAACAATTTTTCCTGCTTTTGGAATTAGGAACCTAAATTATAACTTCCTGTAATTAAATTGCCCGTATATGATTATCTTGTAATTAAATATATAAGCATTATTATTCGTTATATTGTGTTAATTGATAAAATCGACATGAACTTAAAAGATCTAACCAATCCTGATTTAATTCAGCCTCCGGAATATGGTGCAGAGGGTGGAGATGGAGCGGAGGGTGGAGATGGAGCAGAGGGTGGAGATGGAGCAGAGGGTGGAGATGGAGCGGAGGGTGGAGATGGAGCAGAGGGTGGAGATGGAGCAGAGGGTGGAGATGGAGCAGAGGGTGGAGATGGAGCGGAGGGTGGAGATGGAGCAGAGGGTGGAGATGGAGCAGAAGGTGGAGATGGAGCAGAGGGTGGAGATGGAGCAGAGGGTGGAGATGGAGCGGAGGGTGGAGATGGAGCAGAGGGTGGAGATGGAGCAGAAGGTGGAGATGGAGCAGAGGGTGGAGATGGAGCAGAGGGTGGAGATGGAGCAGAGGGTGGAGATGGAGCAGAAGGTGGAGATGGAGCAGAGGGTGGAGATGGAGCAGAGGGTGGAGATGGAGCAGAGGGTGGAGATGGAGCAGAGGGTGGAGATGGAGCAGAGGGTGGAGATGGAGCGGAGGGTGGAGATGGAACAGAGGGTGGAGATGGAGCAAAGGGTGGAAATGGAGCGGAGGGTGGAGATGGAGCAGAGGGTGGAAATGGAGCAGAGGGTAGAGATGGAGCAGAGGGTGGAGATGGAGCGGAGGGTGGAGATGGAACAGAGGGTGGAGATGGAGCAAAGGGTGGAAATGGAGCGGAGGGTGGAGATGGAGCAGAGGGTGGAAATGGAGCAGAGGGTAGAGATGGAGCAGAGGGTGGAGATGGAGCGGAGGGTGGAGATGGAACAGAGGGTGGAGATGGAGCAAAGGGTGGAAATGGAGCGGAGGGTGGAGATGGAGCAGAGGGTGGAAATGGAGCAGAGGGTAGAGATGGAGCAGAGGGTGGAGATGGAGCGGAGGGTGGAGATGGAACAGAGGGTGGAGATGGAGCAAAGGGTGGAAATGGAGCGGAGGGTGGAGATGGAGCAGAGGGTGGAAATGGAGCAGAGGGTAGAGATGGAGCAGAGGGTGGAGATGGAGCGGAGGGTGGAGATGGAACAGAGGGTGGAGATGGAGCAAAGGGTGGAAATGGAGCGGAGGGTGGAGATGGAGCAGAGGGTGGAAATGGAGCAGAGGGTGGAGATGGAGCGGAGGGTGGAGATGGAACAGAGGGTGGAGATGGAGCAAAGGGTGGAAATGGAGCGGAGGGTGGAGATGGAGCAGAGGGTGGAAATGGAGCAGAGGGTAGAGATGGAGCAGAGGGTGGAGATGGAGCAGAGGGTGGAGATGGAGCAGAGGGTGGAGATGGAGCGGAGGGTGGAGATGGAGTAGAGGGTGGAGGTGGAGCAGAAGGTGGAGATGGAGCAGAGATGGAGCACACTCCACTGGAGTATCTCATCAGCATAAGCGGTGCGGTATACAGACACCACGCCTTGTGTCCACACACGCTGTGTGCGTGTACACACGCCGTGTGCGGGAATTGCCTCACATGTACGTCATTAAGATTAGCTCGGCCCTCATAGGCATGTGATTGTATTGCGTTGCTTACTATTGTTAAAAAAATAATTACGTTTTTTAATATGGGTAATCTCATTTTTTTAACCTGGAAAAAAATCAATTAATTTTCTAACTTGAATGATATCATCTATAAACAGGTCGTGTGTTATTCTAACATGCCATAACTTAACTTTACTAACGATCTAAACTTACCTTAACACGATGACCGCGACGGGTTAAGCTGAAGTTCAACATTCAACTCCAACACAAAGTCAATTGTGGTGCGCCAGTTTGAAAATAGCAAACATTAACTGGATCGTGTCTTCATTTAGCTTTGATTAAGTATTTATGGAAATTGAGTTTGTGACTACTGGTCGGTCAGCAGCATTGTAATGTATGTATATGCGCCATACATTATATTATGTTTTGTCTTATGCATCATAACGTCTATGTCTTTATGTTTATAATGATTATGTTCATATTATGATCACTCCAGTGTGTTCAACCTGAATTAGTAATAACATTTTTCAAAACTGATCAACAATTTTCATTACTAATTATTAATAAATAAATAATTATTTACTAATCAATATAATAATAAAATACCATTTTTAAATAATTAATTTTCCCTCTGAGTATCACCGAGCAACGCGCACCCCCTCCCCCCTCCCCCCTCCCCCCTCCTACCTCCCCCCTCCCCCCTCCCCCTTCCCCCCTCCCCCTCCCCCTTCAGCAAATTATTGTTTCTGTAATTACTCTCCCTTCAAAATATATAGCTGTTGTATCTATGGGAATTAGCACCCTCAGGGGGAATATGTGAGATCTCGAGCTAATGGTTGGGTAGGCCTACTTTTTGTTGAAATAGAATAGGTTTTTTGTTTTCCTACGGACCATTTTTTATCACTGCTTTCCTGTTTTTCAGCACCTACTATTTTCTTCGTCAATTTTTATCCTGTTTCAAAAACTGTCTTCCTAACTTACTGTTTCTAAGCGCATTGTGCATAGATTCCGTTTTTCCTTATGTCCGTACTAAATAAAGCTTTCCTTTTCCTTTTCTTTGGAAAGCCGTTGCTGCGATTAAGGAGACTTAAACTAACTTATCTAACCCAATCTACACAATTAATTAATGATTTTGTTTCAATAATCTTTAAAAAATAGTAATAAATATTTAGTTATGAAAATAATCTCTAAAGAAGTCTTCTTGTCTACATGAATTTTGGAAGAGGTTTTTTGCCCTTGTCGTAATTGAAAGCGTTGTTTTTGCCTATATCGCTTCTGAACGTTTTGTGGTGGGAATATAAGAAGATCAGGTTGTTATTAAAGATGTATGTGAGCATACGGGAGGGGAAATTGTCATGAAAGAAATTTGGAAAGTATTTAATTTGGTTTGCAGAATTATACAAAATGTAAAATGTTATTAACGGAACTATCTAGGAATAAAATTATTGCAGTAACTAAACGGAACAAAATTATTATTGAGGCAACTAAACGGGAATAAAATTATCATTACCGGAAATAGACAGGGATAAAATTAGTATCGAGGGAAATTAAGGATGAGATAGATGCATAATACCGAACGTTCATCATCCATTCGCGACACTAAAGAACGTACTGCGTGATGGATCTCATGACACGTGTGCACGTCTGTACCAACCACAGGAAAAGAAGAATACTACATACTGCAGAAATTTATACCTACATATACACTTACGTAGATACACTTTCGTATATATAACTGATACCCTATAGCCAGAAGTACACCTGTGTAAGGGAATGTTAGGACTAGGCTGAGCAACCCATACCTACACACACAAACGTGTATATATTTGTACATTCCTACATACTGTAGAGACCTATACCTACATATATACACAAAGACCCACATTAATACATAGGACAGCTCCCGATACGCATATTGACAAATATTATTAGATAGGACGGCTATCCATACCGACAAATATACACACATAGGCCCACATCCCTACATAGCGCAGCTAACTATACCCACATATACACAAATATAAGTCTGCATTACTACACATACCAGGTACCTGTATCTGCATACACACACATATAGTCCTACATTACTACGTAGGACAGTTACCTATTCTTACATATATACATATAGCCTACATTACTACATACACTAGATACTTACACTTACATATATAAATGTAGGCCCACATTACTACATAGGACAGCAGCTTATATCTACAGTTACATATAGGCAGAACGAGAGATGCGGCGCTGCGAGAGGGCGGTGCGGCTATATGAACATATAGGGCGGCGAGCCATATAAGGCAAGGGGGCCCATATATGGGTGTGGCAGGGTGTGGCGCAGGAAGGCAGGGTGTGGCGCTGGAAGGAAGGGTGTGGCGATGCCTTCTTTTCTATGAGAAAACGAGATTTGGCATCCGCATAAATCGGGCGTGGGGCGGTGGTGGTGGTGCTGTGTCTGCCTTGATCAGATGTTCCTGCACTGCCTGCACTGCCGGCTGCACTGCCTGCACTGCCTGCTGCACTGCCTGGACTGCCTGCTGCACTGCCTGCTGCACTGCCGGCTGCACTGCCTGTACTGCCTGCTGCACTGCCTGGACTGCCTGCTGCACTGCCTGCTGCACTGCCTGCTGCACTGCCTGCTGCACTGCCTGCACTGCCTTCTGCACTGCCTGCACTGCCTGCTGCACTGCCTGCACTGCCTGCTGCACTGCCTGCACTGCCTGCTGTACTGCCTGCTGCACTGCCTGCTGCACTGCCTGCTGCACTGCCTGCACTGCCTGCTGTACTGCCTGCTGCACTGCCTGCTGCACTGCCTGCTGCACTGCCTGCACTGCCTGCTGCACTGCCTGCTGCACTGCCTGCTGCACTGCCTGCACTGCCTGCTGTACTGCCTGCTGCACTGCCCGCTGCACTGCCTGCTCTCTCCAGCTGAGTATCTAAGATACACGCTCACTGAGGTAAACACTCTGGAGTATCTAGGATACACGCTCACTGAGGTAAACACTCTGGAGTATCTAGGACACACGCTCACTGAGGTAAACACTCTGGAGTATCTAGGACACACGCTCACTGAGGTAAACACTCTGGAGTATCTAGGATACACGCTCACTGAGGTAAACACTCTGGAGTATCTAGGATACACGCTCACTGAGGTAAACACTCTGGAGTATCTAGGGCACACGCTCACTGAGGTAAACACTCTGGAGTATCTAGGATACACGCTCACTGAGGTAAACACTCTGGAGTATCTAGGATACACGCTCACTGAGGTAAACGCTCTGGAGTATCTAGGGCACACGCTCACTGAGGTAAATATCACGAGACGTGTTTGTTGCTCACACGCTTTAGACGTCTACCTAGAAGGGGTTGAATCCTTAGGAAAGCAAGAAACGAAAGCGTGAAAAATCAAAGATGAAATTCACACAGCAAGAGGAAATGAAAGACAGATGTAGAAACATGGAGTGTTGTACCTCTACCTACTCTGCATTATAATCAACTCGGGGAAAATAACGACTACCTGAAGAATTTCAGTGATTTTATTCACATTCAAGAGCGAGCACATGAGTTATCAACAGTAAAAACTATTACTCCACTGGACACAATTTCACGTTAAGAGGCCAAACATTTGTGTAAGATTTAACACAGCAAAATGCACCGCATTACAAGTTAGCATTCTCCCCCACTATTGGAGATAATTATAAAAAGAACCACGATGGGAACAGCAAGCCTCAAACAATACCTGAAGATCTTGTGTTGTACTTTTTTCTACGGAAACTCATTACGATAAACAATACACTCACTAATTAAACAGAGAAAAGAACCGAAGTGTGAGTTCACTTCACAGAGCTTCTTCATTTGTTTCCAACAGTTGCTGTTCGCGTCTTGTAAGTAGTCGTTGTAAGCGAAGTGCCGCCCTGCTGCCCTCTCTTCTTCGCTGCGACGTTGTGGTGTACCGATGCCGGGTACGCCGTGGCTCTGAGTCATGCTGGTACGCGTACCGGCGTACCGACTCTGATGCGTCGGTACTGTGATACGTGATGGACCGATGCCGGACTAGGCGATGATTCTACGCTGGTGGATTGTGCTGGGTGCTAGTGCTGATCTTTAGCTGATGCTGGCTCTGATTCGTCGGTTGTGTAGTGCTTGTAGGTTCGCTGACAGCCTCGGGCTAGGGAATATGGTGGTACCTAGGTGGGTGGGTTTTGGGTGTCTAGTACCGTTGGAGGGTCTGGTGTCATCGCGTGCAGAATGCTGGTAATACAATGCTCTTGATGCGTTAGATTCTTCGTGATTAACATAATCGCATGTTGATGCTGCTGAATACCATGTTCTATCACACTGATTTCATAGTACATCACGACGCTGAAACTCATTCTTGTAGAGTACTGGTATTACCACGACCACCTCGTATCCGTACACATGTGTGCTACTTAGTGAATTGCTCATTTACGTATCAGTAAGAATCGCTATCATAACGCTGATTTCACTGCCTTTATTTGAATTAAACTGGGGCTTACAAATTTTTATTATTATTATTATTATTTAAGAAAGTTTAAGCCTCCCTTCACGACGACAAAGATGTTCAAAGAGAGTAAGGATAAAGGCACCATTTAGTATTGAGTTGAGGAATCTATGCACAAGGTGCATAGAAACAGTAAGCTAAGAAAGAAGTTCATGAAATAAGAAAAAGTTGAAGAAGAAAGTAGGAGGTGCTGAAAAACAGGACAGCAGTGAACCAAAAAAAAGTGGTCCTTAATATAACAAGAACATTTTATTTACACAAAAAGAAGGCCTACCTAACTCTCAGCTCTGGCTCTCACACATTTTCAGAAACGTTGAGAACGTGTTAAGATGAACGTGGTGTCCGGCACACCGGCTTGCCTGCCGGCCGCCTCACCTACGCAGCGGCGTCCTGCCGCACTTTCACCACTTCATTCCCCAAAACCTCGTTCTTCCGTTGAGCTCGGCTTGTATTCCCATGTGTCGCTTTGTTCCATTGAACCGTCGTGAACCTTCTCTCTCGTGTTCTTGTGTTACTCTCTGATTGTCGTGTTGTTCTCTGATTGGCCGCACCCAGCGCGCCGTTCCTTCTCCCTTTTCGCGGCAAACTTCCGTCGCTTTCATTACTTGCCCTCATGCGGTCCTTTACCCTCGTCCACGTGACGCTGTTTGGCACGCCAGAATGCTGACCGTTACCAAGGCTCGCTTTCTCACGCCGGTCTCGCCCTTGTCACCGTGGCCGAGTGGTTAAGAACGCGCCTTTCACGGGAAGGTGTCGGCAGTTTGGATCCCGGCAGTGTCACCCGGTGATGCTGCCCTTAGGGAAAAGGGAGAACTCAGTCACAATTCCCCACTCTATCCAGGTGTCGGAAATGGTTCCGGCTAGACCGGGAGTAACCATCATTGCGTCCTGGTGTTAGTTATAAGGCATTTGAAAAGCATTTGAAAAACCAATGTAGAAGATGATGTGTGTCAGGCTTGATTGATTGGAATAAAGCATCCTTTGCTAGAGCCCAGGCAAATGACTTGGACTTCCTGGCCGTTGAGCTAGGGAAGCTCGATATAAAGTCAACAGAATTTTGGCTCTACACCAACCGCCTGCACACCACAAAAATGTACAAAAAAACATGGATCGATGTGTATGTTCTGATACATAACTGCTATTAAGTATCTAGGAAACACGCTCAATTACGAAAAAAATATTTACGCATTTTTCTTACGAAAAATTCAACGGCCAATTCCCACACAGGAGAAGAACTCAGCGGCCACTTCTCACAGGAGAAGAACTCAGCGGCCACTTCTCACAGGAGAAGAGCGCAGCACCACCTCCGCCGCAGCACGGGATGCCGGCCGCCACTAATCAGGCCTCTGAGGAGCCGTACACGACGCCGCCGCTGCCCCCCCCGCTGCCCTGCGCTGCCCCGCCGCTGCGCTATTTCTCCTTACTTCATTTCCACTCAATCGCTCGCGTGGGGCTGTGACTGGCCGCTGGATTGTGATTCTTATTTTATTTTATGTTAGAGTCGTGATTTGCGATGTGAATTTGGTTTTGAAGTTGGTTGGAAGTGAGAATTTAAGATTGGATTTATACAATACATCCACTGCGCTATATTTCTTCTAATTCATTCTCATTTAGTCGCTCGCGTGGGGCTGTGACTGGCCACTGGATTGTGATTCTTATTTAATTTTTAAACGTGATTGGCGCCGTCAATTTGATTTTTAAGCTTGTTTGAAATTTTAAATTTGAAGTTAGAGTTGAAAAATACACTGATGATTTTCAATTTGGAGTGAAAAAACAGTGAGGGCTGTAAATTGCAGCAATACTTCATGCCAATTTGTGAACATAAATAAATAATGGTCTTCACTGCTCTGTTTCACGAGTCTAAATAGTCTTTTATGAAAACTTTTGAAGAGAGGAAGAATGAAAGCGCTATTTAGTATAGAGTTACGAGAACGCGGAGTCTATATGCACAAGCTGTGTTCTCACACAAGATCCTCTGCGTTTAGAAGCAGTAAGTTGAGAAGGAAGCTTACGAGACACGATAGAAGTTGAAGAAGAAAGTAGTAGGTGCTGATATAAGGAGGAAGTAAGGTGCGTACCTCCTTACAGCATATTTGTGTGCACGGGCACAGGGCACGGGTACAGGGCAGGCACAGGGCACGGGTACAGGGCACGGGTACAGGGCACGGCTACAGGGCACGGGTACAGGGCACGGGTACAGGGCACGGGTACAGGGCACGGGTACAGGGCACGGGTACAGGGCACGGGTACAGGGCACGGGTACAGGGCACGGGTACAGGGCACGGGTACAGGGCACGGGTACAAGGCACGGGTACAGGGCACGGGTACAGGGCACGGGTACAGGGCACGGGTACAGGGCACGGCTACAGGGCACGGCTACAGGGCACGGGTACAGGGCACAGGTAAGTTGCCTGAAGAACTATTGCCGTCAGGGCGTGTCATGACGCCGGCAGCTTTAATTAATGGTGTGGGTACAGTAATGATTTCATTAGGTTTTTGCATCGTATTAGGCATAATTATTAGGTATTTGATTCTGTTAGAGTTTAAATTTGATGAAAGTCGGGATTCCAAATTTTTCCCCCAGAAATTAAATTATCATTTCAATTTAATAAAAAAGTGATACCACTTAAATAAAACCAAAATTAGTTTATGCAGCTATGGGTAGGTGTGTGGCATGAGACTTGGGTATGATGCACCCTGTTCAACATTTATTTCTTTGAGAGTTTAGTTCTGTGTTGAATCTGAAAAATCAAACGGTATTTATATAATAACTAAAGTACACAGCCCGTCAAAAATCACGCGATTCAATACCTTTCTTGAACAAATTTTCCTTCGAGTGGAGTTTCCATGCATCGTAAATTTCCATCGCTTATTTCAAAGGTAACTTATTTTTCTTGCGACAGTAATTAACTAATTAACACTTGGAATGCAGTATTTTTGAGCCGCAATAAAAGTAGTTAGAGCCATTCGTGTCGTATCCTAGATACAGAACTTGTGCATTACTGAAAGCAACTGCGAGCTTGTGTTGTATATTGTAACGTGCTATACAGTATATCGTAATATGCGATACAGTATATTGTAATGTGCAATAGAGTATATCGTAATATGCGATACAGTATATTGTAATGTGCAATACAGTATATTGTAATGTGCTGTACAGTATATCGTAATATGCGACACAGTATATTGTAATGTGCAATACAGTATATTGTAATGTGCAATACAGTATATTGTAATGTGCAATACAGGATATTGTAATGTGCTATACAGTATATCGTAATATGCGACACAGTATATTGTAATGTGCAATACAGTATATTGTAATGTGCAATACAGTATATTGTAATGTGCAATACAGGATATTGTAATGTGCTGTAAAGTATATCGTAATATGCGACACAGTATATCGTAATGTGCAATACAGTATATTGTAATGTGCAATACAGTATATTGTAATGTGCAATACAGTATATTGCAATGTGCTATACAGTATATCGTAATATGCGATACAGTATATTGTAATGTGCAATACAGTATATTGTAATGTGCTGTACAGTATATCGTAATATGCGACACAGTATATTGTAATGTGCAATACAGTATATTGTAATGTGCAATACAGTATATTGCAATGTGCAATACAGTATATTGTAATGTGCAATACAGTATATTGTAATGTGCAATACAATACATTGTAATATGCGATACAGTACACTGTAATATACAATACAATATATTGTACTGTGCAATACAGTATATTGTTATACGCAATACAGTACATTGTAATATGCGATGCAGTACACTGTAATATACAATACAATATATTATACTGTGCAATACAGTATATTGTTTTACGCAATACAGTATACTGTAATATGCAATACCCCGCCGAACTCTGTATCCACGATACAGACTGGAGTACATAAGGCTCTAGATCTCTCTATTTTTTCTTTTAAAAGTGACTCATTATAGTGCACTCGTACAGCGAAAATGAGTATATTAATTTACTGGTGAACTGAAACCAAGAACGCCAGTACTAATTTCCTCCTATCTATTCTTAAGAGTGTAACATGAAACAATTTAAATAAATACATAAATATGCAACGGTCATTCATAGTAGTAGATGTTTCATTATTATTATGTGTCATGTTACGTATTTCCCAGACTCATCGAAATACGGGTTTATTTGGAAACATATGGAGCCTCCAAGCAGACAGTTGGATTAAATCGAGTTTATTGCAAGAGCTCCAGTTATTTTTCCTGCGCACAGACAAGAACAATTCACATGAGTAAAATTCATAGAGAAGCGTTCGCAGAACTAAAACAGCATTAAAACCATTGACTCTAAATTAAGTGGCAACAAATCGGCTCGTATGGTCAGATGAAATCGATGCACTGATATAGCACTAATAGAAATCTACAAGCTAAAGCTGAAATGGCGAAAATGGAAGTCGGTTCCCGACAGACCAGGAAAGCCGACATCACTAAAACTGCAGACATAAATGAGTTCAACGACCAGTAAATGAACTTACCAAGAAAAATATGATCATCTAGCTGCGGACAGACCGAAACTGCAACGAACCTATGCCAGTAAGTTAAAAACCCTTGAACAAACTATAGACAAACTATAGACGGAAAGGGGGGTTAGAGAAGGGTTTTCACCTTTATTATTACGCGATTTAATCCTATGCTAATAATTTCCTTTTTTTAAATATATTTATTTTACAGTCATCATAATTTATTTCTGACCATATATTATCTTTTTTGAAGGTAATTTTTCAGTATTACTTTTTAATAATTGTAATTTATAATATGATACGATGGCTAAAAAAAGAATTCAAGTGATAGGATGAGATATGTTTGTGTACATATGTACAAAAAAATAGATATATAGACATAGTAATGAGCTAATTTGTATGTGATATATAACTATGTTTCTGTGAGTTTATTGGAGAAATATTTATCGTTATGAAACAAAAAGGAAATAATATCTTGTGAAGTAAATATTATTAAAAAATTGTAAGAAGATAGTAAAAAATTGTAAATATTATTAAAGACAGCATAAAAAGTTAATATCATCTTAATATGAAATAGCGGCCTAAAATACTATATTCATCTAGTATTGGTATGAAAATCAGGTGAGAAAATCGTCTAGATATGATATGGCGGCACAAAAATGTTTATAATTATAATATTCATAGGAAACCGAATAAAAGACACCATTTTGCGGTTCAATACAGCCGGATGTATAGCACTTGCGTAAAATTACCACGGTGACAAGGATATGTGGGCGAAGAGAAAACTAAAATCAAAAGATATAGATGAAATGAACCATCTAACCCTAGAACGGCAGGCAAAAAACATTTTATTTTGAAATTGAGAAAAAACAACTTCTTGTTATGAAACATAGAGGCAAAAAAATTATTATCATCAAATTATCAATCAATAGCCAACAATAAAAGTCGTCTTGTCATATGATGAAACTAAAAATAATGTAACCTAGAATGACACTCGATCTTGTTATGGAATAGCGGGAAAAAATATATTATTATTAAATTATCAGTAAACACAGCAACAAAAATCCCAGCAGTGCGATAAAACCTGAAAAAAATCCCCCGATAAAGAAACACCCTGTTGTTAAGAAACATAGAGACACAAAATATCTTATTAAATTATCAATAAACAGAAAACCAAAAAAATCATCTTCCCATGGGACAAAACTCAAAAAAAAAAATTATCCGAAACATGAACCCAAAAGGCAAAAAAAAATTATCCGAAGGAAACCCCCTCTTGTTGATAGGACACAACATTGTACTGGCACAATAATATTATTGCGATCACGGGCCCATTGTTATGAAGGAGCAGAGAAAATCAGGCGGGAAGCATCGTTACGACTTTACGACAGGGTGACGACCTCGGGACAGGTAGCTGCGCTGTCGTAAATTGAAGGACCTCTTGTTAAAGCCACCCCAAATATTTCCCTTGTCTTCTTATTGCCTTCTTTTCTGACCCAATGATCGCCCAGTTAGGGCCAGGGCCTTTTTTGTACATTCATTAATTTATTATATATTTATGATTATATTTTTTTATGATGCATTAAATATATTTTAAATATATTTAATATATATATATATGTATATCATATTATTATTTAATTTATTATTATTATTATCGTTATTATTATTATATCTATGTTTTGTATACCTTCATATATATATAAATTTAGATATGGAGAAATAAATCAATAAATATATACATATAGTACATACACACTCACAACATACATATATAGCGTGTGTATACAGGGCGCCCATAAAGTCTAGGTGCAATTCGCAATTACTGTAGCTTTGAAACTATACATGGTAGAAAAAATCTGTAAGCTGAATTAGGAAATTTGCTGTAACTGGCTTACGCGTGGTGAGTTGATATTTTGTCAAGAAAAATATTTTGTACTATATTAAAAGCTTTGAATCCTGTCGATCAAAACAACTCATCACCCATGTCTTCAACGGAAGAGGTGGTCCACTTTCATGGCCTCCACATTCCCCAGATTTAACTCCTTTAGATTACATTTTATGCGGGCATGTGAAAACAAGAATGTACGCAACAAGGCCTCGTGCATTGAGAGACTTGAAAGGTAAAATAGCTGCTGTGCCCTCAGGCATATTACTGCCGACCAACTGGCTAATGATTTTAAATGAACTTAAAAATTCGTGTTAACCTATGCATAGCAAATGATGGCGGTCGTATAGAAACTTAAGAAGGCTGCAAAAAATCAATGTAAAAACAAGAATTTTCTGGTTTCTAATACCTTTTACAGATTATTTCTACCATGTGTAGTTTTGAAGCTTCAGTAATTTCAAGTGGCACCACGACTTTATGGACACCCTGTCTATATTTAAATATATGTGCAGGTAAACGTGCGTAGTTGCATGTCTCTTACACCAGACTTTTATAATTAACGATTTATTTTCGAAGAGGGAACTTATTGGGAAATTTAATCAATTGATGAAGTCCTTTTTCTTACAAAAAAGGGTTAGAAAATTGGGGTATTATCGTATTATCAGATCAGTATAGCCCATTTTGTACCATAATTAGTAAGTCAGGGTAAAGCGTGGCTTAAAGATTATAATTTACACATTTGTCGTAAGTTCAATTTGCCAGACATTTATTCTCTTAAGTTCAACATTTGTCGTAAATTTCTCCTGAGTTCAACATTTGTCGTAAAGTTCTCCTAAGTTCAACATTTGTCGTAAAGTTCTCCTGAGTTCAACATTTGTCGTAAAGTTCTCCTGAGTTCAACATTTGTCGTAAAGTTCTCCTGAGTTCAACATTTGTCGTAAAGTTCTCCTGAGTTCAACATTTGTCGTAAAGTTCTCCTAAGTTCAACATATTGGTCGTAGAAGTAGCTTGTGTTCGACGCTATCGAGCGATGTGGATAGGTCGAGCTGCAGCGCGAGTGTTACATTCTCTTGATTGACGTTATTGTATATTTTTTGCGTGACATTAACACACACGTTGAGACGTGCACCACCGGTGGTACACGGAGGCCATTTTCACAATGCTGCTGACTGTCCAGTAGTTCCAAGCTCAATTTTCATAAATACTTAATCAAAGCTAGATGAAGGCACGATCCAGTTCATGTTTGCTGTTTTCAAAATGGCGCACCACAATTGACTTTATGTTCGAGTTGAATGTTGAACTTCTGTTTAACCCAAAGCAGTCAACCAGCAACACGTTGACCGCGTTTCCGCGGTTGTTAACGGTTGGTTCGGTTAGGTTAGGTTAGGTTAGGTTAGGTTAGGTTAGGTTTGGTTAGGTTGTAAGTGACAGAATTGGGAAATCGACTTTACTGCTCGAATACATTTTTCTCCTTCCTGAGAAATATAAGATTATATTTGCACGATAAATCTTCACCTCGTATGATAACAGTTATTTTTTTTAACACGTTCACTGCGCATTGGGCCACATGTGTACCAACAGGTCAATTGTCCATTTACGTGCCGGTATAAATGCATGACATTTTATTTGTTTCAAGACAATTTTTTTAAATAATTGTTATCATACTAGGTGAACTGTTATCGTGCAATTTTATTTTTCATTTTCATTGTGAAGAATTAAAATTTATTCAAGCTGGAAAATCGATTTCCTATTCTGCTACTTACCACCTAACCAAACCATCAATAACAGCTTTAGACACGCAGGGAACGTGCTAAAAAATGGCGCGAAACGTGAATGCCATTCACTTACACCGGTACATGAATGCCATTCACTTACACCGGTACATGGATGCCATTCACTTACACCGGTACATGAATGCCATTCACTTACACCGGTACATGAATGCCATTCACTTACACCGGTACATGAATGCCATTCACTTACACCGGTACATGAATGCCATTCACTTACACCAGTACATGAATGCCATTCACTTACACCGGTACATGAATGCCATTCACTTACACCGGTACATGAATGCCATTCACTTACACCGGTACATGAATGACATTCACTTACACCGGTACATGAATAAAATTCACTTAACCGGTACATGAATGAGTAATTTACCGGATCTTTTCCAGACAAGCCCCGCAACTAGTGCAACACATAAGTTCACCCACTTGTAACTTTCTAAATAATGCACCGATTGACTTCAAATTACTCTCAAACGAAAGATCAAAACATTCTTTTGTTCGAGAGTAATTTGAAGTTGATAGGTGCATTATTTCGAAAGTTACAAGTGGGTGAACTTATGTGCTGCATTAGTGGTGGGGCTTATTGGGAAAAAATCCTTTCCTTTATGCAGGCACACTAATTTCGATGATGTAAATTTGTTTTGTCCAAGTTAAATGCCAGTAGATTTGTTATCATTTTCTCTAATATTTTCAACAGAACAGAAAAACTTCAAACGTTGATTTAAGACATATACATATATATATATATATATGTTACATAAATTTATTAAATTCATTCATTAGATTCATCATTCATATAATTCATTTCTTAAATGCATCATACATTCATTCACGTGACATTATTTGTATAATATAGATGACATTTCCAGTTGACCTGCGGAGAGCAACTGCGACAACCGGAATTAAAAGAATATATTTTAAACGTATATACTTACATGTATATTTAGCATCACTCATCATGTAAGCAACACACACACATATATACAGTTTATGTAAATATCAGGATTACACTCACCGAATGTTAGCAATTCCGTTGAAATTCTTGTGTACACACAGAAGGAATATAGCACAAGTTAAAATGGTGGACAACTGCTGCTAAGGAAACACTTTTCATCAAATAAATAGTAAGCACAAAAGTGTTGCGTTGACAAATGGTTTTGCGTATTAAATTCGTCTATTATATAATATTTCTCTCTCTCAATTTCACATGTAAAATCTCTTTTAATGTCACCTTATACTATTTTGAAAAAGATCATTATTAAATATGTGAAGAAAATTGTTTACATGTAGGCTATAAAATGATTCAATTCGTGGTGACAGATTAAAATTTATTATTTGGTATGCTCATAGACGGGAACAGTTTTAAATTTTGTTTCAAAACATTTATGAATTTTTATTTGTTTTCCCCGTAAAAACTTGTTTTTTTAAAAAGTTTTAGTAGAAAATGATCATAGGGCACACTGTCTTATTTTTGAACGAAACAAAATTGTACAAAATCAACTTATCAAGTCTCGTAAACATAATGACGAAATACTGAAATTTATTACGGCTAGAAATTTTTTATAAGGAGAATAGCCTCTCGAAATTAGAGAGCAAACAGTTGTGAGCTCACTCTTCAATGGTTTTATTTGTATTTCAAAGTACAGCTGTTGACTTGCAACTAATTCAATAGCGTAGGTGTCTGTTAAATTTTAATAATACTGTTTTAAATAATGTACCATGCTGTCAAAACTACAAATTTTTATAAAACTAACAAAAAATTGTTCGAGTAGGGTATTAACTACAATCCAATTGCTGGTACTGAAAGCGTGTGATAAGAATATCTGTGATACAGTCTACACTACCTCTCCAATTTTCCCTACATTAATCATTCACAAAGTGTGTGACAGCGTACCTGTGATACAGGCTTCACTCCCTCTCCAATTTTGCCCACATTAATCCTTCACAAAGTGTGTGACAGCGTATCTGTGATACAGGCTTCACTCCCTCTCCAATTTTCCCTACATTAATCCTTCACAAAGTGTGTGATGAGCGTATCTGTGATACAGGCTTCATTGCCAGTCCAATTTTCCCTACATTAATCCTTCACAAAGTGTGTGACAGCGTATCTGTGATACAGGCTTCACTCCCTCTCCAATTTTCCCTACATTAATCCTTCACAAAGTGTGTGATGAGCGTATCTGTGATACAGGCTATACTGACTCTCTAATTTTCGCCAATAATAATCTTTCAAATCCTTCCGTCAACTGAAATATAAGACGACAAAGTGGATCATTAGGATAAAATCCGCATATTCACTTGCATCTAAAAAAGCATCCTTAATTCTGTAGTATGAACGAAAGAATTACTTTAATAACTACAAAAACCAAATAAAATCTTTTATAACTACATCAAAGTGAGCATCAGCTGCGACAGAGGACATTGAAAAACAGCGTATCTCAAGCAAAGTACCAAAAATATGATAAAGGATAATAAAAAGACGATGTAAAAATAGAGCACTATAATATAGAAGGGAGAATTGGTCTGCAGCTTTGTCAGATATCTTCATGTTAGAAACATGATACTCTACGATGGGATCATGTGGAAATATGCGCGCCCATGTTGATATGATGCGCAACATGTTGCTTATGTCACCTAGACATGTTTTCTTATCGTAATGCAACGGTAATTCAACGTTACCAAAACGTTTTATTATTGTGATGCAACGAGAGTAAAACGTTTCCTTATCGAAAGGACACGATAACAAAACGTTTCCTTATCGTAACGACATGATAACAAAACGTTTTCTTATCGTAACGACGCGATAACAAAACGTTTCCTTATCGTAACGACACGATAACAAAACGTTTCCTTATCGTAACGACGCGATAACAAAACGTTTCCTTATCGTAACGAAGCGATAACAAAATGTTTCCTTATCGTAACGACGCGATAACAAAACGTTCCTTATCGTAACGACACGATAACAAAACGTTTTCTTATCGTAACGACACGATAACAAAACGTTTCCTTATCGTAACGACGCGATAACAAAGTTTTTCCATACCGCGCCCCTGAGAACACGACCACGACATGTCGCGTCATCCGCACGTGTGTGCTGTCATGTCTTCTTCATGTTCATGTCGTGCACATGTCGCAAGATTCATTCATGTCGCCCCCATGTAGACATGACGTACATATGTATAACGTACAATTCATGTCGTACTTGTGCACACATGATGTGCATAAGTACACGTGTCGCACGAGTATACATGACGTACATGAGCATATATGTCGGAAAAATGCATACATGTTGCAAACATATACACATGTCATCAACACGCGTACGTGTCGTTGACACGTTCACATGTCGTAAATACGTGAAAATGTGCACACGTTCACATGTCGTAAATACGTACACATGTACACCCGTTCACAAGTCGTACATACGTACAAATGTACACACGTCTACAAGTCGTAAATACGTACAAATGTACACACGTGCACATGTCGTAACGATGTCGTAGACGTGACAGGGGTGTCACCATGTCGTAAGCTCGACACGGCGCACAGTGGCCCAGACTTATGCAAAAAGTACACACTAAACTCGATGTGATGTGCGCAACGGCAGACGCGCCCCCGCCCTCTCACAGTCCCATAATTTGCCTCAATATCGTTTTTGTAATTAGCAATTTACACCCCAATTATTACAATTTGCATACCAATAATAGTCAATTGAGACCCCGATTATTGAAATTTGCATCCCAATAATAATTATTTTACACTCCGATTAATAAAATTAACATCCCGATTATTCTAATTAACATCCCAATTATTCTAATTTACAACCCAACTATTACTGGAGAGGTGGTGTTAATTATGGGCGTAATGGATGCGAATTTGTAAAAATTTATGAAATTTTCATTTAGTAACATGATATATAAATAGCTGAAATTTAGCATAGAAATGTGAATTTATGAAATTTTCAGTTAACAACAAAATGAACGTAAATTAACTGAATTCTCACAACAAAATGAGTATAAATTAAAGAAATTTTCCGTTATTAAATTTCAATACCTAAATTTTCAATGAATAACCCAACGAGGTAAATACCAGCGCTGTCCACACTCGGGACACGTGACAGTACACCTGAGCGCAACGGCCTTCAGAAAACAGTTATCAGAAATCTTTTTCAGCAATTTTTTCAGAAAACTTTTTTGAAAATATTTGCCTGAACAGCTTTTTTAGGCAACGTTTTTGAGAAAACGTTTCTATTCGAAATATTTTAAAGAAACGTTTCTATTCCAAACGATTTTGAGAAAGCGCTTTCTGAACACAAAAAAAAAACGTTTCCGAGCGAAGTTTTTAAAAAAAAACGTATTTTCATCGGCGTGAAGACAAACTTTCTATATAAAACCCTTAGCGCGTTGATTAAAGCATTTAGTGTATAGTAAAGGGTGTCAGGTTTTAAGTAGGAAACATTTTTGCACTTTTGGCGTTTCTTCTATTTAATTCCAGAAAATTCCAAACCTCGTTATTTTTATATGCTTCTAATTTCGGTATCTAATATTGGGCGCTCAAACATGGAGCGTTGCCGAAAGGTTTTCACATCGTGAAGAAACGTTTTCATATCGTTCGTTTGAATATTTCACGGTACGCTCATTACACCCGTTAATTACCTAATTACGCCCGTTAATTACCTAATTACGCCCGGTAATTACCAAATTACGCCCGGTAATTACCTAATTACACCCGGTAATTACCTAATTAAGCCCGGTAATTACCTAATAACACACGGTAATTACCTAATTAAGCCCGGTAATTACCTAATTAAGCCCGGTAATTTCCTAATTACGCCCAGTAATTACCTAATTACACACGGTAATTACCTAATTACGCCCAGTAATTACCTAATTACACACGGTAATTACCTAATTACGCCCAGTAATTACCTAATTACACACGGTAATTACCTAATTACGCCCAGTAATTACCTAATTACACACGGTAATTACCTAATTACGCCCAGTAATTACCTAATTACACCCGGTAATTACCTAATTACGCCCAGTAATTACCTAATTACACACGGTAATTACCTAATTACGCCCAGTAATTACCTAATTACACACGGTAATTACCTAATTACGCCCAGTAATTACCTAATTACACACGGTAATTACCTAATTACGCCCGGTAATTTCCTAATTACGCAGAAACTTGCGTAAGTTAGACAAAAGTTGGTCCTAAAGTACGTTTTGAATATATATATATGTGTATGGTAGACACTTCGCTAATATATATAGTTAACTAAGCTAGTTAATAGACAAAGGATGTGATTCACAAGCAAATATTATAGACAATTATTACAGCAAATATTTCCGTCTACAATAGACAAATATTGCATCAAATATTTCGTTCTTCTGTAAACAAATAGCGCAGCGAATATTTCTGTCCACAGTAGACAAATATTGCAGCAAATATTTCCGTCCACAGTAGACAAATGTTACAGCAAATATTTCCGTCCACAGTAGACAAATATTACAGCAAATATTTCCGTCCACATTAGACAAATATTGCAGCAAATATCTCCGTCCACAGTAGACAA
This sequence comes from Morinoia aosen, assembly GCA_030386875.1. Taxonomy (NCBI): domain Eukaryota; kingdom Metazoa; phylum Arthropoda; class Malacostraca; order Amphipoda; family Talitridae; genus Morinoia; species Morinoia aosen. The sequence goes on along the minus strand of CM059578.1, from coordinate 2,384,203 downwards.
ATATTACAGCAAATATTTCCGTCCACAGTAGACAAATATTGCAGCAAATATTTCCGTCCACAGTAGACGAATATTACAGCAAATATTTCCGTCCACAGTAGACAAATATTACAGCAAATATTTCCGTTCACATTAGACGAATATTACAGCAAATATTTTACTTTCCGGGGTTCGATATTCGAATCGTTAAATATTTTGGTCGTAAAATATTTCACATCTTAAATAGTGGAGTCTTAAAATATTCGTCATTAAACATCGAGCAGACGACTAGTAAAGAGAAACAGTTCATCCGTTGTATAGCGGAAGGACGGGCTGTGTGTGTTGCTACCACGGTGGAGGAAACAAGGTAGGTTCAAACCAGTCTTTTCTTCGTTGACTGTGTGGTTTTGCTGACGTCACGGCGACGAACCAATAGCAGCGCTCATATTGCATCTGGTAGCACTGCTACGCCCAAATCTGGGTCCACTATTGGCCTAACGACACGGCGTTTTGGTGACGTCGTAAAGTTTGTTTGAAATAAAGCCTTTCTATTGGCTAGCCGAACAAGAGGAGGTGTATTTTCTCCCATAGAAATGACCCTACCTTGTTTCCTCTACCGTGGTTGCTACGTCCGCTCTCAGAACACATACACTATGTCACACAAAAACCCAAACCGAGTATTTACTTTCCCATATCAGTAACACCCGTCATTATTTACCATGTCAGTATTGATCAGTTATACCATCATAATTTTGCCCGAAATTAAATGCTGATGGTATTCTAATGATGGTATTACTGATACGGCAAAACACATACTCGGTTTCGGCTTTTGTGGGACATGCTGTATGAAAGAAAATATCGCACACGTTCTGACATCACATATCTATGAATTATGCATACATATATACCATAAACATTCCATATGTGTAATGCATATTTCATCTACCATATATATTCCACGCATGTAATGCATATTCCATATATGGAATGCATATTCCATATTTGTAATTCACATTCCATTATTACCAAACATGCATTTATGCACCGTTTATATCGAATATGTATTATATACCATATATATACATGTACGTATGTGCATACATGTGTACATATGAGTATATATATACATATACCATATATATCATACATACCACACACGTATAGTGTACACATACCCTACACACCAAGGTAGGTACAAACAGACAAGAAGACAAGGAGTGCTACAGTAGTTGCATAGGGCATAACATATGTAGAAACTGGGGACAACCACGGCTTTGGGCGACCGAAATTTGGTTGCAAACTCAGGTGAACCTTAGGTGAAACTTGGTTGCAAACTTAAGTGAAATTAGATCGAAAACTCAAGTGAAAACTTATGTGAAACTTGGTTAAAAACTTGGGTGAATCATGGGTAAAACTTGGGTGAATCTTGGGTGAAACTTGGGTGAATCTTGGGTGAAACTTGGGTGAAACTTGGGTGAAACTTGGGTGAAACTTGGGTGAAACATGGGTGAAACTTGGGTGAAACTTGGGTAAAACTTGGGTGAAACTTGGGTGAAACTTGGGTGAAACTTGGGTGAAACTTGGGTGAAACTTGGATGAAACTTGGGTGAAACTTGGGTAAAAACTTAGGTGAGCTAAAAAAAGCGGAGGCATTTAGTTCAGGTTAGTAAATATGTGCAGCTTATTTTCCACGTTTTGTAAATAGAGAATACAAATTACACACAATTTTATGTATAGATTCCCAAAGCCGGTTTTACATTCTGGTGCGTTTTTAGTCGGTTTTTATATCTAACGCATGTTCCATACGCCGGTTTTACAGCGGCCTAAAACCCCACAATTAGATTCCATGGAAAACCTCAATAACAGGTTGTACCTCCCCCGTTAAATGCAACTCGCTTTTTCCCGGATTTAAGAAATCCTCTCGTAACTTAATCCTGAAGATCCTTCAATCCTAATCCTGACGATCCTTCAATTTTAATCCTAATCCTGACGATCCTTCAATTTTCATCCTAATCCTGACGATCCTTTCCTTCAAATACACAAATGGAAGCAAAAAAATCAAAATCGATGAACTTTACCAAACTAAAACAATACAATTTGATTTACCGAACCGATACGGGCATAAAATGAATAGGTAATTATGATTAATATAAAATTAGCAGGCAATTATGACTAATAACTCTTGAACAACACATTGACAAGCAGGCGGCGCAATACTTGAACAAAAGCGGGTAATAAATCAAGCTAAATATATAAATAATTTACCTAATGAAGGTCAAATGTCATAACTGGATTAATTAATCAGCAAATCATACAAATCATATAAGTGACTAATTTTCACGATGTATTTAATTTAGTAAATTTAGCGTTGAAGTTATTAGCACATCAAAAAATGACCAAACATTTGTCTAATGCTAATTATTAACGTATTGATAATAAGTTAATGACTAGAACAATATAATCTTTAATAGATTATGATCCTTCAATTAATGCCTTCGTATATATTTAAGAAAATTTTTAGTTCGTGTTTCATGTGATTCTAAATAATAAACTCGAGCTAATTGGAGGATGTAATTAGTTGTGAGGCGCTCATGCAAGAGAAATTAAACTATTTCTTATTAATAGAAACCATCTTGCAAATGATAATTAATTATGACACTAACAATAATAATAATTAATTAGGGCACTAATCATAATAATAATTAATTAAGACACGAGGAGATAATTAAAAATAGCAAGATTAGATTATTAGTTAGTTTAAGCCTCCCTATCCGCAACAAAGGCTATCCAAAGAGAGGAAGGAAGAAGGCACCATTTAGTATGGAATTAAAGAAACGTGTAATCTATGCAGAAAGGGCACAGAAACAGAAAGCTAAGAAAGAAGATCATGAAACAAGAAAAAGTTGAAGAAGAAAGTAGTAGGTGCTGAAAAACAGGACAGCAGTGAACCGAAAAAAGATGGTCCGTAACGAAACAAAAACCTATTCTATTTTAACAAAAAGAAAGCCTACCTAACCTTTAGCTCAGGATTAAAATTAGCAAACCTGATGGTATGACAAAAAATAATAACGGCAAAATTTTAGTATAATTCTCAAAAGTTGATTAGTATGATTTTTATATTATTATTAAAATAAAATCGCAATGTATCAACATACGAAAATATTTGGGCAGATAATGAATGATTTTTTATGTAGTTAATTCAATGCATTATTAAATTATCATTACATTCATGGTTTAGCTCAGATATTTGTAAGAACATTAAATAGTTCAGTTTCTGCAAGAAAAAACTATTAAGTTCATAATTATCAACATAACACCGTTTTAGGTAATGATAATCAAGATAATTATAGTAGAAGTTAATCCTAATCGATAATGCGAACATGCACAAAAACGAACATTAAAATTACGATAAGAAATCATAGATATATTTATTCTATTTTTTAATACCAGCACATCAGTTCACAAAACAAAATTTCGTCAAGAAAATGAAACATTTCTGTTAAAATAATAACGAGTTGAACTTGTACATATTTTTCTTCAGTAATGTTTGAATTTCACAGTTATGTAATTAATTCAAATTGCATATCAAATCATAATTATTCCACGAGCCTCTAACACAAAAATCTCGTTAGATATCAGTGATATTTGCGAACAAATATGCAAAAACAGCTTCAAGTTTCATTTAAAATCTAATTTGCATAATTCTGGTACATTTTTTTTAACGGTGTGCATTTTTGTTAAATTCCTCCATTTTCTATTCCTTGCTTCTATTTTTTGTTTCATCCCCCATTTTCTCTTCCCGGCCTCCATTTCTTCATTATTTTCCCATTTTCTCTGCCCGGCCTCCATTTCTTCATTATTTTCCCATTTTCTCTGCCCGGCCTCCATTTCTTCATTATTACCCCATTTTCTCTGCCCGGCCTCCATTTCTTCATTATTACCCCATTTTCTCTGCCCGGCCTCCATTTCTTCATTATTACCCCATTTTCTCTACCCGGCCTCCATTTCTTCATTATTCCCAATTTTCTCTACCCGGCCTCCATTTCTTCATTATTCCCCCATTTTCTCTTCCCGGCCTCCATTTCTTCATTATTTTCCCATTTTCTCTACCCGGCCTCCATTTCTTCATTATTCCCCCATTTTCTCTTCCCGGCCTCCATTTCTTCATTATTTTCCCATTTTCTCTACCCGGCCTCCATTTCTTCATTATTCCCCCATTTTCTCTTCCCGGCCTCCATTTCTTCATTATTTTCCCATTTTCTCTGCCCGGCTTCCATTTCTTCATTATTTTCCCATTTTCTCTACCCGGCCTCCATTTCTTCATTATTCCCCCATTTTCTCTACCCGGCCTCCATTTTTCGCTTCATATCTCAACAAATCTTCACAAGATTCCCATTCCTAGATGAGAATTCAAAATATGGTATCGGAACAACGCTTTCTTCATAAATAAATAAAAACCTCCGCTATTGTCTACTGCCGCTATTGTTGTCTACTTTCTGCGCGTGACGGAAATCTCCAAAGGGAATATTCAGAGAACGGAAATCCTCTCAGGCAATATCCAGGTAATGGAAACTTCCAGAGGGAATATCCGAGTAACGGGATAAGGAAATCGCAGCGGTTGGTAACGGAAATTCCATGTGAGAAATACCCTAATAACGGAAATTCTTTGGGGTAAATACCCTGTTACCGGAAATTCTTTGGGGTAAATACCCTGGTACCGGAAATTCTTTGGGGTAAATACCCTGGTACCGGAAATTCTTTGGGGTAAATACCCTGGTACCGGAAATCCTGAGAGATAATATCCTTGGAACGGATATCCCAAGAAAGAATATCCTAATAAAACATATATCCAGAAGAAATATTCTGCTGTTGGCAATCCTAGGAATATCCTGCTCACGGAAATCCCTCGTAGGAATACCCTGCTAAAGAAAATCTAGAGGGAATATCGTGAAAATGGAATGAAAAGATTACTGTGCGCTGAACTGAGTAAAAGGTTCAATTGATAGGCATAACTGACAGGTATAACTGAAAGGTATAAGTTACAAATGTAATCGACAGGTATGCCTAACGGGTATAACGAACAAGCATAATTAACAATTACTCGGAAAACTGACAGGTATAAATGACAAGTATAACTGACAAGTATAACTGACAAGTATAACTGACAAGTATAACTGACAAGTATAACTGACAAGTATAACTGACAAGTATAACTGACAAGTATAACTGACAAGTATAACTGACAAGTATAACTGACAAGTATAACTGACAAGTATAACTGACAAGTATAACTGACAAGTATAACTGACAAGTATAACTGACAAGTATAACTTACAAGTATAACTTACAAGTATAACTGACAAGTATAACTGACAAGTATAAATGACAAGTATAACTGACAAGTATAACTTACAAGTATAACTTACAAGTATAACTGACAAGTATAACTTACAAGTATAACTGACAAGTATAACTGACAAGTATAACTGACAAGTATAACTTACAAGTATAACTGACAGGTATAACTGATAAGTATAACTTACAAGTATAACTTACAAGTATAACTGACAAGTATAACTGACAAGTATAACTTACAAGTATAACTTACAAGTATAACTGACAAGTATAACTGACAAGTATAACTTACAAGTATAACTGACAAGTATAACTGACAAGTATAACTGACAAGTATAACTGACAAGTATAACTGACAAGTATAACTGACAAGTATAACTGACAAGTATAACTGACAAGTATAAATGACAAGTATAACTGACAAGTATAACTGACAAGTATAACTTACAAGTATAACTGACAAGTATAACTGACAAGTATAACTGACAAGTATAAATGACAAGTATAACTGACAAGTATAACTGACAAGTATAACTGACAAGTATAACTGACAAGTATAACTGACAAGTATAACTGACAAGTATAACTGACAAGTATAACTGACAAGTATAACTGACAAGTATAACTGACAAGTATAACTGACAAGTATAAATGACAAGTATAACTGACAAGTATAACTGACAAGTATAACTTACAAGTATAACTTACAAGTATAACTGACAAGTATAACTGACAAGTATAACTTACAAGTATAACTGACAAGTATAACTGACAAGTATAACTGACAAGTATAACTGACAAGTATAAATGACAAGTATAACTGACAAGTATAACTGACAAGTATAACTTACAAGTATAACTGACAAGTATAACTGACAAGTATAACTGACAAGTATAAATGACAAGTATAACTGACAAGTATAACTGACAAGTATAACTGACAAGTATAACTGACAAGTATAACTGACAAGTATAACTGACAAGTATAACTGACAAGTATAACTGACAAGTATAACTGACAAGTATAACTGACAAGTATAAATGACAAGTATAACTGACAAGTATAACTGACAAGTATAACTTACAAGTATAACTGACAAGTATAACTGACAAGTATAACTGACAAGTATAACTGACAAGTATAAATGACAGGCGAGGTATAATCCGGTGCTGTGGGTTGTAGGTGTTCCTGTGACTTTATCAATTTTTTAATTAATTAATGTAGAGCTGATATAAATAATTAATTAATTAGTTTGTATCGTGTTTCTGGGATTCGAGCTTGCAACTTACACGTTAAAAATATAGTGTTTATTTTATTGATCACTACATCTTAACGATGACGTTGAAATTGCAAAGGATTTTCTTTTTTTATCCCATAGGGAGGGAGTGTTGTGTGTGAACAGCTTTATGAATAAGAAGGGCTTCTTGTATAATATGTTTTCTCCAACTCCGTTTCCTATCATCACCAGAGGAGCCGCTCAGCGGTAGTAAAATACCACAGAGGTGGGAGACTCGAACCAGGGTCTGTCTTACTCAAAGTGTGATGATATATTCAAGGGAAAAGAAGATACTCTAATTGAATTTTTGCCTACGTAAGGAAGTTGCAAAGGAAATCAAGGGAAATATGTATCTATGTAAAACTAGCGGGACTAATAAAATATAAAAAAATAAACGATATATTGGGAGAGTTAAATGCACTGTGTATTTAATTAAAATGATTTATACGTCGCGCAGAAGTAAATCCACGATGAAGAAAATGAAGTTAGTTCACAGAATTAGAGTTATTTTACATGCGTGTTTAAGATAGTGAGCAGAAATAATTTAGAGATACTTTAATCGGGAAAGAAACTAAACGATAAAAAATCAATTTCTCATAGATAATTTAGATGTTTTTGAAGGTCAGTGTTTGTTTTTACTTATTGGTTGGTTGTGACAAAATTTCGTCGATGTTATGAATCTCACCGTGAAAAATAGATAGTATGCGTAGGTTTATTTTATAGATATCAAGCATTGTTTCGTACAGGTCACAGTTACCATACAATGATATTTATAAAAAAAACATTAAAGCGAAAAATTCTTCTTAATAAGTTTGGGCTACACATAATTCTAAAAAATAACTTGAAAAAAAATCGCACAATCGCAGTTATTCTTCATACGATAATCGCAAATATGCAATAAAATAACTCGCCATAATAACCCAACAAAACAATAACACACTTTTTACTATCAGAAAATAACGAAACGTATAACATAGAAATGAGGAAGCAAAATAAAAAATAACCCAATTTACCTGAGTAAATCCCGCACACAGGCAACAGATGTGTAACGCACACAGATATGTGTAGTGCACACGAACACATGTGAAGCGTACACAGACACATGTGTAGCGTACACAGACACATGTGAAGCGTACACAGACACATGTGTAGCGTACACGGAGACATGTGTAGAGTACACGAAGACATGTGTAACGCACACGGACACATGTATAGCGTACACGAACACATGTGTAGCGTACACGGCCAATACAAGAACGCTGTATACCACACACAGCGCACACAATAAGAGGACGCACACAACACACACACACAGCACATGCACAAGTATGGGTAACATAAACCACAGGATGCTGTGCACACCAAAATCAACTCACTCCCAAATGAAACATCGACTATTTCCTAAGTTTAAAGTAGATTAAAGTTAACGTAAATTTGAAGTAGATAGATAATTAGAGAGAAGCTTGACTGCTTGCATAGATGTGAGAGCGTACTGAAGCTTAGAGCTGGGGCACGTGCGTGCGGGACACGTGCACCACGTGCGTGCGGGACACGTGCACCACGTGCGTGTGGGACACGTACACCACGTGCGTGTGGAGCACGTGCACCACGTGCGTGTGGGACACGTGCACCACGTGCAGTCACGTGATCTAACAGGACAAACACACACACACACACTGTACAGTATTGCTAAACGATGGCATTTGGAGGTCACGCTCCAGAGCTTTAACGGCGTGTTAATTACTAAAGTAATTAATCTAATCTAGTTACTAAAGTAATTAATCAATTAAATATTTAATAAATAATTCATTTAAATAATTACTTGTGTATTTAATTATTTATTCCATTAAATAAATATGTAAATATTTAGTAAAATAATCAATCAACTAATCAATTGATCTGTTATTGAGCCAAATGAATAATTTATTGATGATTTGTAATTGATTTACGTTTTCAGCCATCATTTGATTAATGAACTAAACAATTAAATATGACTTCGTTAGTGACCAATAATCATTTAGTTCTGTAATTGAGAACTTTTTTAACGATTAAATAAATGTTTTAATTAGTGATGTCCGCTTATTTCCGCGCTCTGGACTTAAAATGGAAATTACCAGTGGAAATTGTTGGGCAAACCAGCAGAAAATAAGCAAATTTTCAATTTCCGCCAATATCCCTACAATTGCCGCCAATATTCCTACAATTGCCGCCAATATTCCTACAGCAGCCGCTAATATCCCTACAATTACCATTAATATCCCTACAGCTGCGGCTAATATCCCTACAATTACCATTAATATCCCTACAATTGCCGCCAATATCCCTACAGCTGCCGCTAATATCCCTACAATTACCATTAATATCCCTACAATTGCCGCCAATATAATTGCCGCTACAATTACCATTAATATCCCTACAACTGCCGCCAATATCCCTACAACTGCCGCCAATATCCCTACAACTGCCGCCAATATCCCTACAACTGCCGCCAATATCCCTACAATTGCCGCCAATATCCCTCTCGAATCGGACCATTTCTCATCGAATATCCAGAAACTTCGCACCCTAACACCGACGGTACGGAAATAAAGCGCACATTCTGTAAATAAGTTCAACCATGATGCTAAAAATATGTATGATGACTTAAGTCCATGCCTATACTTATAGCGAGAAGACGGTGAGTAAATAGGTAGGTATATATATTGAATAAAGAAAAAAAACAGATGAGAATAGACTGGCAACTTAGCCTATATTGGACTGATGTGTTGTACAAAACTGCTCATCTAAACATACCTTATATTTATCTATTCCGTAACCTCTATAGGCCTAAAGACAAAATGGGCCTATCAAATTCATATGTATATCCGTAGACTTTACACACCCACTCATAAAATAACCTATAGACTTCACTGACCCATAGACATATAGATTTTATAGATCTTTGGATCTATTGACTATAATGTATAAGCCCTTCCACGAGACTACCGGACATAGATTACCATAGGTCGTACATAGGTGATTCCTATATCTATGCAGCGCGCACATAAAGTATGTGCTCTCAATGCTGCAGTATCTACCATAAAATGTGTAGTTTTATCTATGCAAATCACGATACAAGAAGCATAACTGTATTATCTATGTTCTTAATAATCTACCGTAGTCTATAACACACATACCCTCGGAGAACTCGATATAATATATGTATAATAGGTGTATATATATTACACATATACATATATTAATATATATATATGTATATGTATAATATATACATGCATAAGTATTTACCGGTCCACTCTTAAGAAATTCGTAGTTCTAATATAGAGTAAAAAATACCTCATAGATTATTATTTAAAAACTACCATCGTAAACATCCTCGGTCGATCGTTAGTAATATTTATTTTTTCTCGAAACTATCATTATCAATATATTAATATTGTGTCATCAAGCGGACAATATTACAACTTTTTCAATCCACGAAATTCGCCGCACGTGGAAACGAAAAATTTTAGGGTAATTTTACGCGCACGTTTAGGGTAAAAAAATGAGTTGATTCAGGTGCACATTTAGGGTAAATTATTTATCGGGTTAATTCAAGCGCACATTTAGGGTAAAAAATTATTCGCGTTAATTTAAAGTGTACATTTAGGGCAAAAAAAGACGAAAATGCAAAAGAAACGACACTTCAGATTCGCCCGCAGGAATTTGCGCGCATAACAAATTTAAACAGCTAGTAAAATGGCGTCTCTTCAAACTCGCACGTTCTAAAGCAAGATTTGAGATACGCTTCTCGCAGCATCGAATTCTAGACAAAAATGCAACGAAGGATTTAAAGATACCGCAGAAAAAACGCAATCACAGTGCGTATCTTTGAGTCACAACATCCAGCATGGCTTTTAAAGATATAAGATACTACCGGTGCAAGCGAAGATATTATCTCACTTGACCGGAGCAGGCGAAGATATTATCTCACTTGACCGGTGCAAGCGAAGATATTATCTCTCTTGACCGGTGCAAGCGAAGATATTATCTCTCTTGACCGGTGCAAGCGAAGATATTATCTCACTTGACCGGAGCAAGCGAAGATATTATCTCACTTTACCGGTGCAAGCGAAGATATTATCTCACTTGACCGGTGCAAGCGAAGATATTATCTCTCTTGACCGGTGCAAGCGAAGATATTATCTCTCTTGACCGGTGCAAGCGAAGATATTATCTCACTTGACCGGAGCAAGCGAAGATATTATCTCACTTGACCGGTGCAAGCGAAGATATTATCTCACTTGACCGGTGCAAGCGAAGATATTATCTCTCTTGACCGGTGCAAGCGAAGATATTATCTCTCTTGACCGGTGCAAGCGAAGATATTATCTCTCTTGACCGGTGCAAGCGAAGATATTATCTCTCTTGACCGGTGCAAGCGAAGATATTATCTCTCTTGACCGGTGCAAGCGAAGATATTATCTCTCTTGACCGGTGCAAGCGAAGATATTATCTCTCTTGACCGGTGCAAGCGAAGATATTATCTCACTTGACCGGTGCAAGCGAAGATATTATCTCACTTGACCGGTGCAAGCGAAGATATTATCTCTCTTGACCGGTGCAAGCGAAGATATTATCTCTCTTGACCGGTGCAAGCGAAGATATTATCTCACTTGACCGGAGCAAGCGAAGATATTATCTCACTTGACCGGTGCAAGCGAAGATATTATCTCACTTGACCGGTGCAAGCGAAGATATTATCTCTCTTGACCGGTGCAAGCGAAGATATTATCTCTCTTGACCGGTGCAAGCGAAGATATTATCTCTCTTGACCGGTGCAAGCGAAGATATTATCTCTCTTGACCGGTGCAAGCGAAGATATTATCTCACTTGACCGGTGCAAGCGAAGATATTATCTCACCACAAAGGTATTATCTTACAAAATTAACGTTTTTTCAACTATGAAACAGAAACCTGCATTTTTCATTTTTTCAAAGAACCGACGGTTGCGCCTCCCTCCCGTGCGTCATGTTTGACTCTTCCGATGCGTCATACTCGAGATTCACGTGCGGCTCAATTTATTTTTGCGTCATCTCTCAAAGGTATTCTGCGTCATGCGCGTTCCACGTGCGTCATACCTGACGTTTTGCGTGCGTCATATTCAACATTAAAAGCGTCATTCGACGCGCCGCGTGCGTCAAATTCAACACTAAATGCGTCATATTCAACTCTAAATGCGTCATTTGACGCGTCATGCCTATCTACCGCTAGTCTACACTCGCTCTACGCACACACAACACACATACGTACACAAGACACGTACACAACATACAATTGTTCCACGGTGTGTGTTTGCAACGGTGCTCATATGTGTTTACGGTTGTCTAGGTACGTAAGCTTCGTCTAGGTGGGGATGCTTCATCTAGGTGGGGCACGTAACTTGACTAGAGGCTTCAGCTAGGTTTCATATAGGTGTGGAAGCTTCATCTAGGAGGAGTATCATATCTAGGTAGGGATTCATCTAGGAGAAGTATCTAAGCAGGGTGCTTGATCTAGGTAAGGATTGATCTAGGTAGGGATTGATCTAGGTAGGGTTTCACTTAGGTAGGGCTTCATCTAGGCAGGGTTTCATCTAGGTAGAAGCGTAGGATATCTTCTAGATAGGGCTCCATCTAGGCAGGAAAGTCCGTGTATAGGATAAACTTCAGCTAGGCAGAAAAGTTTGAACCAGTCCCGCAACTTTATCTAGGGAGGAAAGTTAACTAGAGATATGGCATGATAGATCAAAAATAGATGTACTATTTACCTTGACACGCACACCGCGACATGCACACGCACACTGCCACATGTACACGCACACGGCAACACGTACACTGCGCTAAAATGTGTACATAAGGTTTTAGGTCAATAAAACGGTGCCGCGTATATCAGTCCATAAAACGGTGTGACTTGACGGTCCATAAAACGGCTAGAACTTGACGGTCTATAAAACGGCTAGAACTTGACGGTCCATAAAACGGTAAAATTATGAAGTCCATAAAGCGGTCATTTATGACTTACAAGAAATTAGTTTCCAAACAAACCCGTATATTTTCTCTAATTTTCGTAAGAGAAAACATGCATGATGCATGACGGTAAAAAACTAATCTGTTCATTTGTGTTAGTGCAGCCAAAAACTCTATAAAGCCTAAAATAAATTCGTATGTCTCAATAACAAATTAAAAATGGTACTTATACATTGACACCATTTACTTATAACTTTATAGAAGTCACTTATAACTTTGAGAAGTTTGTCGTAACTTTGAGAAGTTACTTATAACTTTGAGAAGTTTGTCGAAACTTTAAGAAGTTAGTCGTAACTTTGATGAAGTTTGCCGAAACTTTGAGAAGTTAGTCGTAACTTTGATGAAGTTTGTCGTAACTTTAAGAAGAAAGAAAAAGAAAGAAAAACAGTTTATCTAAAGAAGTTAGTCGTAACTTTGAGAAGTTTGTCGAAACTTTAAGAAGTTAGTCGTAACTTTGATGAAGTTTGTCGTAACTTTAAGAAGAAAGAAAAAGAAAGAAAAACAGTTTATCTAAAGAAGTTAGTCGTAACTTTGAGAAGTTTGTCGAAACTTTAAGAAGTTAGTCGTAACTTTGAGAAGTTTGTCGAAACTTTAAGAAGTTAGTCGTAACTTTGAGAAGTTTGTCGAAACTTTAAGAAGTTAGTCGTAACTTTGAGAAGTTTGTCGAAACTTTAAGAAGTTAGTCGTAACTTTGATGAAGTTTGTCGTAACTTTAAGAAGAAAGAAAAAGAAAGAAAAACAGTTTATCTAAAGAAGTTTGTCGTAACTTTAAAGAAGTTGGTCGTAACTTCAATGAGGGTACACACAACTTCCGGTGGCATATATGTCGCGGTCAACGAGCTAAGGAGACACCTAACTAGTGTAAACTAACGTGCTTATAATTAGCTAACATCTAATGTATCATTGCTGTACAAAAGTTGCCGCGTTCACGAAGAGAAATGCCATCGAAATTAAATGTTGCCGTGAACGCAGCTGGAATCACGCTGTATTCTCCATGCCTTAATTAACTCAGTAACTAATGCCTAACTAGGGTAACTAGTGCCTAACTAGGGTAAGTAACTAGCTAGTGCTGCACACAGCACGGCGTACATGTGTACGAAAAAGTTACGCAAGTTCAATGTACAGCAACGTTTTCCAGAAAACGTTCTTCGGAAAAACTTCTTTCCATCAACGGAAGTTCAGAAACGTTTTTCCCATAGCAACGTTTTCATCAAAAACGTTTCCCGGTAAAACATTGTTCTCACAAACGTTATCCATTAAAACGTTTCTTTCACAAACGTTTTTCATTAAAACGGTTTTCTCAAACGTTTTCTGGTAAAAGATTCCATAAGAACCTTTTAAAAGAAAAGCGTTCCTCCTGAAACGTTTTTCAACGAGAAACGTTTCTGCACAAACTTTCCAACTTACAAACGTTTCCAGTTTTTCATAATAAACGTTCTGCACACGAGCTACCGGGAATTTGACCTCAACAAAACGGCCCGTTAAAACGGAACGCTTAATTTAGCGGGATTTTGTACGTATTGTAGTAGCACCGTTTTACTACGCACCAAAACTTCCATTAAACGGGACCGGTGAGGGCCGTTATTTCACCGGTACGAGGCACGGACGTAACGGAAATGCCGTTAGGGCAACTCTGATGAAATGGCTTGATGCACAGTCCTAAGGCTTGATGCAGTCCTCTGGCTTGATGCACAGTCCTCTGGCTTGATGCAGTCTGGCTTGATGCACAATCTGGCTTGATGCAGTCCTCTGGCTTGATGCACAGTCCTCTGGCTTGATGCAGTCTGGCTTGATGCACAATCTGGCTTGATGCAGTCCTCTGGCTTGATGCACAGTCCTCTGGCTTGATGCAGTCTGGCTTGATGCACAGTCTGGCTTGATGCAGTCCTCTGGCTTGATGCAGTCCTCTGGCTTGATGCACAGTCCTCTGGCTTGATGCAGTCTGGCTTGATGCACAGTCTGGCTTGATGCAGTCCTCTGGCTTGATGCACAGTCCTCTGGCTTGATGCACAGTCCTCTGGCTTGATGCACAATCTGGCTTGATGCGCAATCTGGCTTGATGCAGTCCTCTGGCTTGATGCACAGTCCTCTGGCTTGATGCACAGTCCTCTGGCTTGATGCACAGTCCTCTGGCTTGATGCACAGTCCTCTGGTTTGATGCACAGTCTGGCTTGATGCAGTCCTCTGGCTTGATGCACAGTCCTCTGGCTTGATGCACAGTCTGGCTTGATGCACAGTCCTCTGGTTTGATGCACAGTCTGGCTTGATGCACGGTCCTCTGGTTTGATGCACAGTCTGGCTTGATGCACGGTCCTCTGGTTTGATGCACAGTCCTCTGGCTTGATGCACAGTCCTCTGGCTTGATGCACAGTCCTAAGGCTTGATGCACAGTCCTAAGGCTTGATGCACAGTCCGCTGATTAATTAAATTTTGACAACTGAATGATAATTAATTAAGGAATCAATAGTTGAGTAATTGATGATACAATAACAAATTGGGTAGTTAATGAATTACCTTATTAATTATTTGATAGATTAATTAGTAATCGCGGTGAATCGATAATCGAGATTAATTATTACTTGCGAATAGTGGCCAAGGCTAATTAATTTTCATCATGAAATCATTTTGGCGAATAATTATCGTCGTTAATTAATTATACAATTTTTAATTAATTATATAGTCATCAGAATTTGTTTCTAATTACGGTTAATTAAATACCGACATTTTGTTATAATTGTGATTCATTCATTAACGCGGCTAATTAATCATGATCATTATTAATCAATTGTAACATAGGGGGACCCTCGTACACAAACACACTCAGAACACACGTTTACCCTCTGTACACATGAACACGACACATGTATTTGCTGCACTCACACAGAAAGTATTAAGGTATTATAGTATTTTTGCTCTGTGTTATTGTCCTCACCTGCCCGTTATTGTCCTCACCAGCCCGTTATTGTCCTCACCAGCCCGTTATTGTCCTCACCTGCCCGTTATTGTCCTCACCTGTCCGTTATTGTCCTCACCTGCCCGTTATTGTCCTCACCAGCCCGTTATTGTCCTCACCTGCCCGTTATTGTCCTCACCTGCCCGTTATTGTCCTCACCTGCCCGTTATTGTCCTCACCAGCCCGTTATTGTCCTCACCTGTCCGTTATTGTCCTCACCAGCCCGTTATTGTCCTCACCAGCCCGTTATTGTCCTCACCTGCCCGTTATTGTCCTCACCAGCCCGTTATTGTCCTCACCTGCCCGTTATTGTCCTCACCAGCCCGTAATTGTCCTCACCTGCCCGTAATTGTCCTCACCTGCCCGTTATTGTCCTCACCTGCCCGTTATTGTCCTCACCAGCCCGTTATTGTCCTCACCTGCCCGTTATTGTCCTCACCAGCCCGTTATTGTCCTCACCAGCCCGTTATTGTTCTCACCTGCCCGTTATTGTCCTCACCAGCCCGTTATTGTTCTCACCTGCCCGTTATTGTCCTCACCAGCCCGTTATTGTCCTCACCAGCCCGTTATTGTTCTCACCTGCCCGTTATTGTCCTCACCAGCCCGTTATTGTCCTCACCTGCCCGTTATTGTCCTCACCAGCCCGTTATTGTTCTCACCAGCCCGTTATTGTCCTCACCTGCCCGTTATTGTCCTCACCTGCCCGTTATTGTCCTCACCAGCCCGTTATTGTCCTCACCTGCCCGTTATTGTCCTCACCAGCCCGTTATTGTCCTCACCTGCCCGTAATTGTCCTCACCAGCCCGTTATTGTTCTCACCTGCCCGTTATTGTCCTCACCAGCCCGTTATTGTCCTCACCTGCCCGTTATTGTCCTCACCAGCCCGTTATTGTTCTCACCAGCCCGTTATTGTCCTCACCTGCCCGTTATTGTTCTCACCTGCCCGTTATTGTCCTCACCAGCCCGTTATTGTCCTCACCAGCCCGTTATTGTCCTCACCTGCCCGTTATTGTTCTCACCTGCCCGTTATTGTCCTCACCAGCCCGTTATTGTCCTCACCAGCCCGTTATTGTCCTCACCTGCCCGTTATTGTCCTCACCTGCCCGTTATTGTCCTCACCTGCCCGTTATTGTCCTCACCTGCCCGTTATTGTCCTAATTCCTTATAACAATGGAAAACCCGTCTTGACCGCTTGGATACATTTCTATCTTTTCACAAAACGAGAAAAATGTAATTAAACGGTAATATTGCTCGTTGCAAGTTAAAACTTATTTTTAAAAAGTTGGTGGAATAATTTAGTTGATGTTCATAGATTTTAAAAAAAGTTGGCGAAAAACTTGAAGCGCTACGCATTTATACCGGTACGTAAACGGGCAATTTACCTCATGATACTAGTACCAAGTGTACCGAGTGTACCAATACCATGCAGTCAACGGTATACTCTAATGAGGTATACTCCGTATGTAATTATTGTGACAAATAACATTTCTATGGCAATTGAAGCTCTGAAGCCACCCTACTACCAAACATATTATATTTTATAGCTATTAGTGCAAATCCCCTGAAACATTAAAAGTTAGAAAACCTTTAACCTGGCCTATCGTAACTTATGTAACCCAACGTAACGAATAGTAACTCAATCTTACCTAATATAACCTAAGTAATCTAATCTAAAGTACCCGACATAACCTAACTTCACCCGTCGTAACGTAACCTCACCTGTCGATACGTAACCTCACCCATCGTTACGTAGCACAATGTGACATAACCCGACATAGCGTAACCTCATTCGACGAATCGTAACCTGATTCGACATAGCATAACCTAATTCAATTTAATGTAGTTCATTCGACGTAGCGTAATTAACCTTGACGTAGCATAGCCAACCTCGACTTAGCGTAGCCAACTTCGACTTAGCGTAGCCAACCTCGACTTAGCGTAGCCAACCTCGACTTAGCGTAGCCAACCTCGACTTAGCGTAGCCAACCTCGACTTAGCGTAGCCAACCTTGACTTAGCGTCGCCAACCTCGACTTAGCGTCGCCAACCTCGACTTAGCGTAGCCAACCTCGACTTAGCGTAGCCAACCTCGACTTAGCGTAGCCAACCTCGACTTAGCGTAGCCAACCTCGACTTAGCATAGCCAACCTAGACTTAGCGTAGCCAACCTAGACTTAGCGTAGCCAACCTCGACTTAGCGTAGCCAACCTCGACTTAGCGTAGCCAACCTCGACTTAGCGTAGCCAACCTCGACTTAGCGTAGCCAACCTCGACTTAGCGTAGCCAACCTCGACTTAGCGTCGCCAACCTCGACGTAGCGTCGCCAACCTCGCCTTAGCGTAGCCAACCTCGCCTTAGCGTAGCCAACCTCGACTTAGCGTAGCCAACCTCGACTTAGTGTAGCCAACCTCGACTTAGCGTAGCCAACCTCGACTTAGCGTAACCTCACACATGGGGTATCCGGCATTGATGGCAACACACTGGGTGCGGTAGATCAAAAATAACGAAAATTTCCATGGGTTGAAATTGAAAATACGAAGATGGGCAAACAAATTGCATATATATAAGTTCATAAATAAATTGCGAAGATATAGACTCATGAATAAATCGTACGGATGCAAATTTATACATAAATTGCAAGTATGCAGGTAGACAAATAAATTGCAAATATATAAGTTTAGAAGTAAATTGCAAAAGCACAAATTTATAAATAGATTGCGAGTAGGTAAACCTGTTCTGGTTCCGACACTCGTGTCGCTCTCACGCCTCACAGTTGTGTGGGCTCTGCTCCAATTAATTACTCCTATAAATTACTTCGCCTCATCAGTTAATTCGAACCATTAAACCATCAGTTCATTATGTTCATTGTGTGTTCAAGTGAGCAATTTATTGCTTGCTCAGAAGTCCCAAGAAAGCGATAAAAGATCGCGTAAACGTAAGAAGGTACGCGAACTGTCGCAATGCACACACGTACGTACATATGTACACGCGCTCGTACCGACACACGCACGTACATACGTTCCTACTCACGCATGTACGCACACACGCGCGTACCTACACACGCATGTAAGTAGCTACACACCATTTCATGCGAACGAGCACACACATACACACACACACACTCGCAGGTGTTCACACAGCGTACGTACACAGGATGCACGCATGTGTACGTACGCACTCACGTACATAAACGCTTTCCGATAATTTAAACGCGTATAATAACCCACATGTTCGTGTAGTAGTAGTAGTAGTAGTATTAGCATTGATTTGCTAGCGCTTCAGTAATTCGTACTATATCGCGCCGTAGATCTCACAGTTTAAAATACTGGATTCACATCGTTACACAAAAGCACACTATATAAATGTTGTTCAAAGTTTGTCACAATAACCATCATGGAAACACAACAGCAGCCATCATAAAGACCGCTTCAATTGCCACCCACATCATTGTCATTTTATAAGAGTCCTAGTTGATCTTTGAAAGAGATCATCTACAGAGCGACGCACAATCCGCGAAACACAGGACAGCCAAAAACCCCGTAGGGGATTTCAGCTGCCCACCCATTTATGACCGGGCGCCTTACCCACGCTGAAATCCCCAGAGGCATCTACGCAGCGCACCCGGCCATATTGTAGTTTAGTCATCCACATCTCAGACGTGAAAAGTTCCTTGATTACGCTGTCCCTTTCCTGGCTAAATTTGAGACATCAAGTTGCACTTCTCTAGAAACATTTTCAGCGCCGTCACACTGAAAGCTGAACGCTCGATTTCCTTGAGCATTCCGGTCATTACATCCTCATCAGGACCTCGCAGTCTCGGGAAGCACACACTCCTGGCAGCAGCATACCGGGGGCACTCAACATGTTCGTGTAGACATGTGCGTTATGTTACACGCACACGATAGTCGTAATCATTCCCAAGCTGACGATGATGATTATCATACCCCAGCTGACGATAATTACCATCCCGTAGGTCATAATAACGTACTCAATAACCGATTACTAAATACTCAATACAAAACTCATTATTGCTACATCAGATATGTTGCGTCCATGTAACTTATACATTATTCGCCCGCGCGCCTCGCATATTATTCTATAATTATTGTCATCATTACGCTCACAGGTCGCGGTGTGATTGGTATTTATTGACTGTTGTTTATTATTCATTGAATAATGATGTAGGTTGTGTGTAATTTTTGTTGTTAATGTTTGGGATTGTGGTACTGGAGTGAACATGTACCACGTGGATTGTGGCACTGGAGTGAACATGTATCACGTGGTAAGTGAAGAGTACTCTGGTGTGTGTGAGGGTACTCTATCACAATGGTACTGGAGATGTACTACCATTTATGGTACCTCTGTTTGTATCAGTTTATGGTACCGAGGTGCATAAGGAGGTACTCAGGAGTTACGGTACTCTATTTCTATGGTACTTATTGGTACTTGGAAGAATGTACTACCATTGATACCTCCGTTCATGGTACCTCTGTTTATACCACTCCTTATACCAGTTTATGGTACCGTGGTACTCAGGTGTGTTAGGGTACTCAACTAGTAGTACTTGGAGACTGTACTACCGTTACTGGTACCACCGCTTAGGATAGTACCTCTGTTCAAATGGAATAATGGGATGGTTCAATATAATGCGACGCTGGAAATGGTAAATCCTAAATGCATAATGACACGTTTCGGCTAACTAGCATGATAAGGTTTTGTTACGTTCGGTTTTTAGCTAGTTTTAAGTATAAGCTTTGCGCACAACTAGCAACGGACTAGTTATTGTGCTGGTGTGGTTTTTCGTTCGTTAATTCTTGCTTTCGCATTAGTTATTTGGACTACCTCACTCAGCACTCGCTTCTACTGTAGTTACTTTCTGATATGCTCAAAATGAACGGTGGTTTTTTTCTCTTGTAAGTGATTTTTGTCGTGAATTTGCATAGAATATTTAGTCGTTTTTGTCAGAATTTCATTTTCTAACAAATCAAATAAATTTTATTACAAATTGAATGGTCTTCACTAATCAGAAATTCATCTTGCCTCCCTAATACTAATTAACCTCTCTTCAATTATAACAGATGATATTCAACAAATACAACTGAAATAAAAAATCTTCAACTTATCCCACACAAGTAAATACGATTTCCTAAAAGCGCCCCATCACCAACAAATTATTCTCACCATAACAAAGAAGCAAACAAAACAAACCCAAGGAAGGAAATTGAAAATAAAATAAACAAAAAATAATTTCCACGTTTTATTAGTAAAGCTGCGAGAGCCAAAAATAAATAACGTCTGGTGACAGAGGAAATAATAAAAAATAACTCAGAGGAAATAATAAAAATTAACTCAGGAAATAATAAAAAATAACTGAGAGGGAAAAAATCGAGAAATCGGTGCTTGAGAATCGCAAGTCGAAGCCTTCACTTCGGAACCGAACACTAAGGAGGTACGACAACACTTTAGTTCATAAACATCCTCCTTAATTTATCCATTTTAGCTTCAATGAAAGTCAAGAGTTGCGCAAATATCCCTCATAATTAGTTCAACTAACTTCAAGTCATGAATTTCCTCCTTAAGTTAATAATTTTAACTTCAAAATAGGTCGGAAGTTAGGGAAAGAGCGGGAATATCACACATAATCAGCTCAACTAGCTTCAATTCATCAACTACTTTTGTAATTCTTGCTTTGAAATACGTGAAGAAGTCCGTGTATCACCAGAAATGTTCAGGGGTTGTGTGTGTGAATTTGCACGTAATTGTATATCGCATGAGACATGAGGACATCGTACGTGAGACATTGGATATGCATGAGACATGAGGATATCGCCCGTGAGACATTGGATATGCATGAGACACGAGGAAATCGCCCGTGAGACATTGGATATGCATGAGACATGAGGATATCGCCCGTGAGACATTGGATATGCATGAGACACGAGGAAATCGCCCGTGAGACATTGGATATGCATGAGACATGAGGATATCGCCCGTGAGACATTGGATATCGCATGAGACAAGAGGACATCGAACGTAAGACATTGAATATGCATGAGACATGAGGATATCGTAATTGAGACATTTGATATCGCATGAGACATGAGGATATCGCCCGTGAGACATTGAATATCGCATGAGACATGAGGATATCGCCCGTGAGACATTGAATATCGCATGAGACATGAGAACATCGAACGTGAGACATTGAATATCGCATGAGACATGAGGACATCGAACGTGAGACATTGGATATCGCATGAGACATGAGGACATCGAACGTGAGACATTGGATATCGCATGAGACATGAGGACATCGAACGTGAGACATTGAATATCGCATGAGACATGAGGACATCGAACGTGAGACATTGAATATATATATATCGCATGAGACATGAGGATATCGTAATTGAGACATTGGATATCGCATGAGACATGAGGACATCAAACGTGAGACATTAGTTAGTTTATTAGTTTATTAGTTAGTTTAAGCCTCCCTATCCTCAACAATGAGATGTAAAGAGAGGAAGGAAGAAGGCACCATTTAGTATGGAGTTAAGGGAACGTGGAATCTATGCAGAAAGGGCACAGAAACAGAAAGCTAAGAAAGAAGTTCATGAAACAAGAAAAAGTTGAAGAAGAAAGTGGTAGGCGGTGAAAAACAGGACAGCAGTGAACCGAAAAAAAAGATGGTCCGTAACACAACAAAACCTATTCTATTTTAACAAAAGAAAGCCTACCTAACCTTTAGCTCGGGCCCTCACATTGTCCCCCTGGGAGCGCTAGTTCCCATAGATACAATAATTGTATCCCCCTGAGGGGAACGTGAGACATTGGATATCGCATGAGACATGAGGACATCGAACGTGAGACATTGGATATCGCATGAGACATGAGGACATCGAACGTGAGACATTGAATATCGCATGAGACATGAGGACATCGAACGTGAGACATTGGATATCGCATGAGACATGAGGACATCGAACGTGAGACATTGAATATCGCATGAGACATGAGGATATCGTAATTGAGACATTGGATATCGCATGAGACATGAGGATATCGTAATTGAGACATTGGATATCGCATGAGACATGAGGATATCGTAATTGAGACATTGGATATCGCATGAGACATGAGGATATCGCCCGTGAGACATTGAATATCGCATGAGACATATTGAATATCGCATGAGACACGAGGACATCGCCCGTGAGACATTGGATATCGCACGTGACACGTGGACATCCAGGCAAGCGTGAGGAGAATGTCTCCACGAAGCTTAACTTTGTCGTCAAATGACAACACCAGCGTCGGATGTACGTGCGCTCGTTACAGGCTCTGCCGTGCACGCATATTATTCACACGTGCATTCGTGACAGGTGCTGACTATGCACGCGCACTGGCCTCCTCTGCACATTCTGCACGTGCATTCTTCACACGCGCACTTGTACTACTGCACGTTCACGCTACGCTTCCGAAATGAAGAAAGACAAAAATGCAAAATACAAAGAAGCGTACAAGAAACGGTGAAACACGGAGGATGAGGAAAAAATAAATAAACAGAATTAGCAGAAATGTAAACCAAGCAAATAGTAATAATAATTAAAATAAATACAAAGATACTCGTAATGATAAACCCTTTCCTGAAGATGAACCTTAACTCGATGACTTGGGGGTTTGGTGACCCCCTATCCGGGGGGGAGGGGAAGGGGGGAAGGAGGTAAAAGGGGGTCGTTGGTTATTGGGTGTGATGGAGAGGTAAACGGGAGGGGGGGAGGGGGGGGGGGGGGGGAGACAAATAGGAAGGTGGGGGAGTGAAATTGGGGGAGATGAATAGGAAACTGGGGGAGATAAATAGAAAGATGGGGAAGAGAAATTGGGAGAGATGAATAAGAAAATGGCAGAGTGAAATTGGGAGAGATGAATAGGAAACTGGGGAAGATAAATAAGAAGATGAGGGAGCGAAAATGGGGGAGATAAAAAGAAGGATGGGGAAGGCAAATGGGATAGCGAAAGTGAAATCACAGAGGGAAGTTGTAAGGAGGGAGGGGGATGAATAAAATAACAAAGGACCGATATACGGAAAAAACTTCAAATGGAAGGGGGAGGGGGGACACTTGAGTACCGCGTAGCACAGAAACTAATGAAATTACCATAAAATAATACCTAACGAAGGCAACCACTAGCTCGGGTAGTGGTGTTGTGAGTGAAACCTGGTAGTAATAACTGGAAAATGGTGGTAATATCTGAAAAATGGGGGTAGTAACTGGAAAACAGTAGCAATACCTGGAAAATAGTGGTAATATTTGGAAAATGAAGGTACTAACTGGAAAATAGTGGCTATAATCGAAAATAGTGACATTGTAAATATGATACAACATGCATGCACACATACTATATGTAAGAGGTCATAATGTACATATCCCACACATGATGCATGCATTATGCATACCGCATTGAACGTATACGTACGACATACATAGGTATGCATAACACAAGTAACACATGCATTACACATACAACGCACACACACACATACTATGTATACAAGATGCAAACGAGGTCAATTTCACACAAACAGGAGAAAGAACTCAAAACCTGCACAGCGGCGGAATGAAGAGTTGAACAATTCGACAGTTGCAGACCCTGTGTCCCGAGAAGTTATGGCAGATAATTGGCCCATTTAATTAGGTACAAAATGCACAATTAAAATAATAACATTCAATTAATTACACACTCACACGTATTTCATTACGCATTCACGCGCAATGAATTACACATTCACACGCAATGAATTACACATTTACGCGCAATGAATTACACATTCACACGCAATGTATTACACATTCACACGCAATGTATTACACATTCAGGCGCAATGTATTACACATTCACACGCAATTAATTTCACATTCACACGCAATGAATTACACATTTACGCGCAATGAATTACACATTTACGCGCAATGAATTACACATTTACGCGCAATGAATTACACATTCACACGCAATGTATTACACATTCACACGCAATGTATTACACATTCAGGCGCAATGTATTACACATTCACACGCAATTAATTTCACATTCACACGCAATGAATTACACATTTACGCGCAATGAATTACACATTTACGCGCAATGAATTACACATTTACGCGCAATGAATTACACATTTACGCGCAATGAATTACACATTTACGCGCAATGAATTACACATTCACGCGCAATGAATTAAACATTTACGCGCAATGAATTACACATTCACGCGCAATGAATTACACATTCACGCGCAATGAATTACACATTCACGCGCAATGAATTACACATTCACGCGCAATGAATTACACATTCACACGAAATGTATTACACATTCACGCGCATTGACCAGCATTCAACAACGCATAGGTAACTGCGAACGCAATGCGTCATTATGCAGCAGGAAATCCTACTCGAAAATTAAATCCTGCACAATCGCAAAATGAATTGAATAGAAACGCTCACATTTACTCTGCTGATCATCACCACTTGGGGTTGTTACAGTCAGCGGCGTCTTCTTGGTTATTTCCTCTAGTTACTGAACGTGATCGTGGTCAGGTGTGATCGTGACCAGACATGAACACTCTCATAGACATGCTGCACATGGCAGACATGGACACTGTCATAGACATGCTGCACATGGCAGACATGCTCAAGACGAGGCCACGAGCTGCCCTCACGTGCACACTCGGCACGCTATTCTCATCAGATACCAGAGTGCCTATAGTATCCTAGATGCTTCAGTTTTTTTACACAAGACACTCAAAATGTTCTAAAATATCCTAGATACTCGAAAGTTCCTAGCATCCTGGATACTCCAATTTCTTGTATCCTAGATACTCAAAATGTCATAGTTTCTCAAGTTTCTTGTATCCTAGACACCGAAGCTTTCCAGCATCCTAGATAGTCAAATTTGTTGTATCCTATACACTCAAAGAAGTTCTGAAGTATCCTAGGTACTTTAATTTCCAACAGCCTAGATACCCTATCCGAGTGAGAGCTTCCTGCATCCTACATGCTCAAGTATGTACAGAAGTTACCAAGCACCCTAGGCACCGTGCCTAGAGCACCTAGACACACACTGCGCTCTACACACTGTAACAAGACGTGTGTGTAGCACTGACTATTTCTCACAAATTGTGAATTTTCGTAGTGAAATCGGGAAATTTGTAAAAGAAAACAGGCAAATTTCAATTGTTAAACGAAAGAATTTTCATAAAAATAGGGTGATTTCTGAGAGAAAACAGGCGAATTTCAATTGTTCAACAAAGGAATTTTCGTAAAGAAATAGGGGAATTTCTAGAAGAAAAAAGAGGAATATTTAAAAGAAAAAAGAGGAATATTTAAAAGAAATACGGGAATTTCTAAGAGAAAAAGGGGGAATTTCAATAGTTGCATAGGGTAATTTACATAAGGAAACAGGCGAATTGTAGCAGAAGAGCATAATAATTACGAGGAAACAAAACACCCGTAAGATAATGATAGAAAACGTCGACAAGGCGTATGTAAATTCGTGAGGAGAAAGAAGCAAATCAAAAACACGTGAATTAGCCAAGAGAATTACCAGAAAAATACGCCGCCGAGTCAGACGACCAAATTCCGTTTCACAAAACACAAAAACGCGAGAGAAGCAAAAAGCGACCGCGTCTCAATAAACCTAAACTAAACATTACATCTCCCTTGCACGAGCACGCGGTCAATTAGAAATCAACATCTCCCTTATTGTACATGAATGCACGTTGCGTTACATTACAATTTTCTTACATGACCGTACGTCGAGTTCGAAATTACCATCTCCCTCACATGAATATAAGTTCAATTAGAAATAAGTATCTCACTTACACAAACGTTCGTTGAATTAGAAATTAATATCTTCCTTACATAAACATAGGTTGCATTACATTACAATTTCCTTACTTGACAGTTTGTTGAATTAAAAATTACCATCTCCCTTGCAATGATGTACGTTTAATTAGAAACCAATATCTTCCTTACATGATCGTACGTTGAACTAAAAATGACATTTCCCTCACACGACCGTACATTGAATTACAAATGAACACGCCCCACACACAAACGAACACACGGCGCATTTCAGTCCGCGAAGCAACAAAAACTCCCACACAGTCCCTCACTCCGTGGACCAAATTGAGAAGTTCTCCCCGGTGAGAGAGGCGCAAGTATGGGTAAAACTAATGTACACATTACGATTACAATTAAGTACACACAATCCCGCACCGCTTAGTTATTACTAGAGATCTGGCCGTAAAGTTCATCTGCAGCTGCAGGGCTGGCTCGAAACAGCCGTACCCACGCCCGTAACAGCCCTACACACACAACAGCCGTACCCACGCCCGTAACAGCCCTACACACACAACAGCCGTACCGACGCCCGTAACAGCCCTGCACACACAACAGCCGTACCCACGCCAGTAACAGCCCTGCACACACAACAGCCGTACCGACGCCAGTAACAGCCCTGCACACACAACAGCCGTACCCACGCCCGTAACAGCCCTACACACACAACAGCCGTACCCACGCCCGTAACAGCCCTGCACACACAACAGCCGTACCCACGCCCGTAACAGCCCTGCACACACAACAGCCGTACCCACGCCAGTAACAGCCCTGCACACACAACAGCCGTACCCACGCCCGTTACAGCCCTACACACAAAACAGCCGTACCCACGCCCGTAACAGCCCTGCACACACAACAGCCGTACCCACGCCCGTAACAGCCCTACACACACAACAGCCGTACCCACGCCCGTAACAGCCCTGCACACACAACAGCCGTACCCACGCCAGTAACAGCCCTGCACACACAACAGCCGTACCCACGCCCGTTACAGCCCTACACACAAAACAGCCGTACCCACGCCCGTAACAGCCCTGCACACACAACAGCCGTACCCACGCCCGTAACAGCCCTACACACACAACAGCCGTACCCACGCCCGTAACAGCCCTGCACACACAACAGCCGTACCCACGCCAGTAACAGCCCTGCACACACAACAGCCGTACCCACGCCCGTTACAGCCCTACACACAAAACAGCCGTACCCACGCCAGTAACAGCCCTGCACACACAACAGCCGTACCCACGCCAGTAACAGCCCTGCACACACAACAGCCGTACTCATGCCAGTAACAGCCCTACACACAAAACAGCCGTACCCACGCCCGTAACAGCCCTACACACAAAACAGCCGTACCTACGCCCGTAACAGCCCTGCACACACAACAGCCGTACCCACGCCAGTAACAGCCCTGCACACACAACAGCCGTACCCACGCCAGTAACAGCCCTACACACACAACAGCCGTACTCATGCCAGTAACAGCCCTACACACAAAACAGCCGTACCCACGCCCGTAACAGCCCTACACACAAAACAGCCGTACCCACGCCCGTAACAGCCCTACACACAAAACAGCCGTCGCACAAAATAATCTACTGGTACAAATGCAAAGCAAGAGAGCGTAAGGATCACACAGGTAGAAGGCAAGAGGTAGAAGTAGATAAGCTGCAGCCGTGATTCTTGGGTAGATAAGGAATTCCACCTACTCTAGCGCCACCGTCGCTGCGCAGAATTGTCGCTTGTACGCGCGCATAATTACTGTGCAAAAACGCGTAAAAAATTAGCCGATGACATACCAGGCAGAGTTCGCCAGTAGTATCCTACCACCAGACACATGGTATTCTTCGTACGATGTTTGACTCATGATGGTGCTCTGAACTTATCGCTTGATGCGACGCCCTCTGCGGGCACCATTACATAATGGGACACCCAGTAGTAAGTGTACATGCACATACCGGCACAGCCAGTAACTTTACTACTTACTGGTACAGCCAGTAAGTACCACTTACTGGCACAGCCCGTAACTGTACCACTTACTGGCACAGCCCCTAACTGTACCACTTACTGGCACAGCCCGTAACTGTACCACTTACTGGCACAGCCCGCAACTGTACCACTTACTGGCACAACCCGTAACTGTACCACTTACTGGCACAGCCCGTAACTGTACCACTTACTGGCACAGCCCGTAACTGTACCAGTTACTGGCACAGCCCGTAACTGTACCAGTTACTGGCACAGCCCGTAACTGTACCAGTTACTGGCACAGCCCGTAACTGTACCACTTACTGGCACAGCCCGTAACTGTACCACTTACTGGCACAGCCCGTAACTGTACCAGTTACTGGCACAGCCCGTAACTGTACCACTTACTGGCACAGCCCGTAACTGTACCAGTTACTGGCACAGCCCGTAACTGTACCACTTACTGGCACAGCCCGTAACTGTACCACTTACTGGCACAGCCCGTAACTGTACCAGTTACTGGCACAGCCCGTAACTGTACCACTTACTGGCACAGCCCGTAACTGTACCACTTACTGGCACAGCCCGTAACTGTACCACTTACTGGCACAGCCCGTAACTGTACCAGTTACTGGCACAGCCCGTAACTGTACCACTTACTGGCACAGCCCGTAACTGTACCAGTTACTGGCACAGCCCGTAACTGTACCAGTTACTGGCACAGCCCGTAACTGTACCACTTACTGGCACAGCCCGTAACTGTACCACTTACTGGCACAGCCCGTAACTGTACCATACACTGGCGCAGCTACCATATATGCCTTGAACACACGGCTGATGTCACATAGCGCAACACATAATGCTGTGTTATTATGTAATAATAATTATGTACATTATATTCCTGGTTTTCCACACAAGCGGTGATTTCAGCAGTTATTCTCAGTTAGGTTTGTTGGGATGTAATGCACAAGAAAGAGACGTAGTCACAAGTGCCTACCTCCACTTCCAAGACTTCACGTAGTCAACACAAGAGGACCGCGCCGTTGATGTCGGCGTTCCATACACCGGTGTCTAAATTTAAGAGGTTTTCAAATGCTGGATTTCGGCGTAATTTTAAACACCGAGTGGTATTTTTTAGCGTGGTTATCTCCAAAACTGTGTTATGTTGCCGCGTTATTGCAAAAGTAATAGAGCGTTGGTTGTGAACTTTTTGGGTGTTATTTTCGCAATTATGTATTATCCTTGCATGTATTTTCTATTTATTTCAAACAAATCGTCGATTTTCGCGTCAGTGAAAGCGTTAAGTACAGCGTTCATATTGCAATATTATTCAATTTTATCACGCATTTTAGTTTTATTCTACATGAGCCGCGCATTATTTTTGTGTTCTAATTGAACAAAACTTGTTTCTTTAAAAGCATTTGCCGTTATTTAAGCGTTACGACTAAGAAAAAAAGATTTCACATCATTTCAGACACTTGAGATACTTCAAAGTTTAAGAAATTCTCAAATATTCCATCATGTAAAACTAAGATATTCAGTAAATTAAGTTTAGCGTACGTGTCCAGATTAGTTTTCTTAACTCAATAGGCAAGTTCTTAGCAGTGACGGTGACAATTAGGAGGTTCTTTAACAGTACAGGCTGTACAGCAGCACTCGAGAGTACAGTAACTTTAACGGTACAGGCTGTACAGCAGCACTCTAGAGTACAGTAACTTTAACGGTACAGGCTGTACAGCAGCACTCTAGAGTACAGTAACTTTAACGGTACAGGCTGTACAGCAGCACTCTAGAGTACAGTAACTGCGCCACAAAGCAGTTCTCTAGAGACCACAAACCAACAAGAACTCTGGTTCAGAACAACTCTGTCTAGCAAAAGAAGCAATTTACGAAGAAGAGAACATTCCGCCGTAGCAGGAGAGGCAAGATCCACACAGGAGTAGCTACCATGTGACTAGTATATCTCAGGAACATAATCTAATATCTCTAGCATAGCTTAACGAACTAACGTAAGATTACGCGTGTGTAGAGGCAAGTGTTTCTTCGTGATCCAGCTCCAGTCCCTTCCTTCAGCTCTAGTCTATTATTATCATTCACCAATATATTAAAATAAGTGACCTTATATCGACAATAGAAGTGAAATTTTACTATATACTCTAGTACGTTAGCATTTTAAGTAGACGCGCGTACCAACGGCTGTGGGGTACGTCCCTTATCCTTCAATACCCTAGATACCCTCGAGCATCCTAGATACCCTCGAGCCACCCTCTCCTAGATGTATCCTAGACAATCAAGGATGTCATGATGCTGCTCAGCACCCTAGATGGACACCCTAGTCACTCTCAGTCCTAGATACCGCTGAGTTACATCACTGCGCATGTATCCTAAACCAGACTACATGTTAGTGGCATACATCCTAGATAACGGTGGATATCTTTCATTACGCTGGTCAGTATTCTGGAGTAACTCCCTTAACGGAAACGCACCCTAGATATTTAAACGCCATTTTCAACGCCACCCTAGACATTTAAACGCCATTTTCAACGCTTTCATTCTGACAGAAGACGCGTAGGAATGAAATAGCGAACATTTTGTACAGCTCACTCAATCGCACCCCATTGATAAACCTCGCGACCTCAGCAAAAAAACCAAACGTCTAAAAACTATTGTCACTTTCCAGTTCAATTCAAAATCGAATACTGTAATCAATATCCTGATCATTTCAAAACAGGAAACTATGATCAATTTCGTATTCAACTCTAAATAAGATCGCAGGATGGACGCAATGCCACAATTTACTGACGCATCACCATGCCGAAAATAGGCTTAATTGGCCAATTTCAAAACCTATGCTGACGTAAAGTTCTCCTAAGACGGAATATTTAACTTCCGTACACGGCGACAAACACCGCGATCTCG
The DNA here is from genome assembly GCA_030386875.1 of Morinoia aosen. NCBI lineage: Eukaryota > Metazoa > Arthropoda > Malacostraca > Amphipoda > Talitridae > Morinoia > Morinoia aosen. The sequence continues at coordinate 2,352,794 of CM059578.1, read as the reverse complement.
CGTAGACATATTTTCCAAAACCACGGTTTCCGTTCTCATAAACGTCTAAGTGAAGTACGTTCACACGCACACACGTCAGTGTAGGTGTATGAACGTTCGCGCACATGTGTAAGCGCATCCGCGTATGTGTATTCAACGCCTGCACTTCACACGTTACAAACACGTTTGACACAAGTCCTACACTGGTTCCTGACATGATCTGAACGCGCTTTGAAAAAGTTGTTGCTGTTTTGATAAGTTCAGAACGCGTTCGAGACCATTTCCACGCAAGAACGTGTCGTTAACACGTCGTGCGCGAGTACTAAACGCGTTCTAGGCAAGTTCAGCACGTGCTTCCCATGTGCTCCTGAAAATGTTTCTTCACACAAGACTCAAACTTGATGGCAAGATCATTATTAGTGTTATCAATTTATTATTATTTATCACACGTGTGTTCGTAATGTGAGAGTAAAAATGTGTCGAGATTAATATTATTGTTATTATTCATTCATTATTCTAGATATGTTCCCAATGTGAGGGTAAAAATGCGGAACACAGGAGGAGGAACGTGTGTCACTATCATGCCCGCGTAAATATGCGTGGGGAGGCTAGGGTCATGTTCGTGCAAGATCACTTTCACACGCTCGTGCGGGCATGTTCCCGTGACGTCGCATGTAAACGTGAACCCTCATGACCTCACATGTTGTGAGCACGATCTCCCACGACCTCACATGTTATAACCATATTCCGTCATAATCTCACATGTTGTGGACCGCATAGCCTTTTATGCCGTGAGCATGATCTCCCACGACCTCACATGTTATAACCATATTCCGTCATAACCTCACATGTTGTGGACCGCATAGCCTTTTATGCCGTGAGCATGATCTCCCGCGACCTCACATGTTATAACCATATTCCGTCATAACCTCACATGTTGTGGACCGCATAGCCTTTTATGCCGTGAGCATGATCTCCCGCGACCTCACATAGCCATGTTACATAACAAGCTCCACCTTACAATAGCATTAGGTATACCTTAACTACGGTCGTTCCAGCGAAATTTGTGAGAGGTGTTCCGTAACGATACTTTGTGACTCTCGGAACGTATCCTTATTAATACGCAAGTATGAGTGGGATCAATGTTCTCAATTCCAAATTATTGAACTTCACGCAACAAGAACCAAGAAATGAGCAACACCAAGAATCCAAACAAACCCGCCCAAAAATTTTGAGAACTTTATTCCAATTTAGAAAAAAACACGATATGAAACATGATATTTTCACTTCTTCCTTTCAATACGGATCAAAAATTTCATTCTCAAGTTAACCGAAATTTCACGAGACTAAATGCGCAAAAAAAGTTAATGAATAAATACGGATAACTTCAAGTTATCCGCAGTCCAAAGCTGTGTTCCTCAGAGCGCTTTGAATACTATGTATTTTGTGCGGGTCGGGTCGCGTGACACGCACACATACACGTGCACGTGACACGCACACAAACGTGTCACGCGCATACGCGTATATTCGTGGCGCTGCGTACACGCCTCACGCACGACCACACACACGAAAATGCGTACTGTGGAGCAAGTTGACAGTGCAAGCTGCCAAGAGAACGCCTGACAAGTCAAGCACTCTCGAATAGGCAAGCCTTGACAGCACACACCTGCCAAATGCGTGCCTTGCTCTCGTCAGCACGCGGCATGGCTGCCAAGCCGTCACGCCACAATGAATTGCCAAGAGAACATTGGCAAACGCGCGCGAGTTGCCAAGGCGTCAAGGCAGGGAACACGCGACCGCGAGCTGGCACAGCACGTCCTCGCGGCTCCTTATGAAAAACTTAAAATAACACAAAAAAATTCCTAACTAGACACAGAAATGTGACAACCAGTCCAGGCCGCAAGTGCGTCGCCATTCTAAACTGCCAAGCGAGTTGCCAGGCTGAGCTGTCAAGTGATTTGCCATTCTAAATTGACAGATTAGATTATATTATGTGTTAGTTTTTTAAATTGACAAGCGAGTCGCAAATCTGAGTTGCCAGCTGGGCTGCCATGTGACGAAACTCAATCCAATACACGCACACAAGTACACAACCGGCACGCACACGTGGCGGTGTACACCGTGTGCGTGTTGCACGCAGCTGTCACGCACACCAGCTCTCTGGCGTCCACAGAAGGATTGAAATTGGCAATTATAATTAATGGGCATTGAAATTACCAACTTCAATAAATGGACATTGAAATTAGCTATGTCAATAAATGGGCATTGAAATTAACCATACCAAAATACTGGGCATTGAAATTTACCATACCAAAGCACTGGACATCGACTCCGCCCTTAATATCAGTACAGAGAGCAGGGCTCTATCATTATATAAGTCCCAGAAGCCGCCAGCTGAGCCCCAACTAACATAACATATTCTATCAAGTACGTACATGAGTACGTGTGCAATGAGTAGAGCTTATTTTACGGTCATCACTCAACACCTCTACGGTAATTATTATTTAAGTACACATCTCGTTTCAGTTTGAGGGTTTAAATGAGATAGAAGAGGGCAAATTATCCAAAAGGGACATGCAAAGCTTACATTTTAAATAGCGCTTTTAGAAAGAACAAATCGTACATTTTAAAACGATTCAGCCGCTGTCACTTGGAAGGAAAGATCTTCCTTTTCAAAAACACGCAATTTTCAGCAGTATAAATACATAAACAACGTATTTTCATCAGAGTTGTGCACTCATTGTCCTACCTACATATTTAGAACGGTGACGCTATTCAAGTGCGGCAATGAAAGTTGTAAATGATGTCCCCAAAAATCAAACTCAAGTAACTCCGTACAATATCCTAGCAAGTAAAGTCTTACTTCCCCTTACAACTATCAAGATCATGGGAAGTTGGGACGACTTCGACGGCAACACTCGTCTGACATGTCACTGAAATTTAGTAAGTTATAAATAATAGAAAATGAACAGCAAACGCTGACAGTAACACACAAATGAATAATAAAAGCACGAGGGACACAAGGTCTCCGCACACAAGCATGTGTGCCTCAGTCAGCAAAAACACAGAACACGGACAGCAGAAGGCTGACCGAAAATGAGAGTTATCGAGCACGCAGCCCAACTCGACAGGAGCGCGAACACTGCCGACCAATAAGAGCCGAGCAAGCAGCCCACCAGGACAGGCGCAAGAGCGGCCACCAATGAGAGCCGAGCACGCAGCCCGCCAAGACAGGCGCTCGAGCGGTCACCAATGAGAGCCGAGCACGCAGCCCACCAAGACAGGCGCACTAGCGGCCACCAGTGAGACCCCAGCACGCAGCCCGCCAAGACAGGCGCACTAGCGGTCACCAATGAGAGCCGAGCACGCAGCCCACCAGGACAGGCGTACGAGCGGCCACCAATGAGACCCGAGCACGCAGTCCACCAGGACAGGCGTACGAGCGGCCACCAATGAGAGGGCGCGCAAGTTAACCGTGATGATACATGTTGTAGACGGCAGCCCAATCAACGCCCTGGAAGCTGCTCATGTCCACGTTGGCAAGAGAGTATGCCTGATACGGGGAGGCTGCGAGGGCTGTGGCGGGCGCAGCTCCGGCAGGGAAGGTGTGGGGCGCCAGAGTGGGGGACGAGAATACAGGGGGTTGTGAGTGGGTGGGCATGGTGGCCATCGAGTGGGCGTGGCCGCCTCCGCTGCTGGTGCCCGCTGCCCCTGAAATAGTCAGGCCTGTGAGAGACGGACAAGGACTTCGGTAAGAGCTAAATATTGTCGACAACCGTTAACTCGTGCCAACAACCGTTAACTCGTGCCGACAACCGTTAACTCGTGCCGACAACCGTTAACTCGTGCCGACAACCGTTAACTCGTGCCGACAACCGTTAACTCGTGCCGACAACCGTTAACTCGTGCCGACAACCGTTAACTCGTGCCGACAACCGTTAACTCGTGCCGACAACCGTTAACTCGTGCCGACAACCGTTAACTCGTGCCGACAACCGTTAACTCGTGCCGACAACCCTTATTATTATTATTATTATTATTATATAGGGCGTTTCACCACCGAAGACGCTACGAAGACGTTTCATCGGTGACTTCGGTATTTCCTACTTCGTCATTTCTGTACATAAAGCAAATATCATTCCTATCATCGCCCCGTGGCGGCATAGTTGTAGTTTTAAGGTGTGTTACGTTTTACTTTAGTACTGGCATGCTGTATAGTTCAGCTCGCTTGGGTCAGGAAAAAAGACCATCACCACGCGCTGCCTCGCTAGTTAGCTCCTTACATAAGCTATTAAGGTTTGAATATTTTCTATCTAGTTTGCAGGTCCGGTCAGGGTTGAATTTTACTTGTGGTAGCTGGTACCCCCATGCGGGGGTTCCAGCTACCCTCCCACACTTGGCCGAGCGACTCACCCATGCTGGAACCCCTCTCTCCCCAGCAGGGCGCCGAGAGCTGTAGCACATGTCGCTCGGCCATTCAGCTATATATTATTAAAAGCACCGATAGAATGTAAGAAGAAGTATAAGGGTCCTCTGGCCGACAAGATTAGATTATTAGTTAGTTTAAGCCTCCCTATCCTCAACTAATGAGATCCAAAGAGAGGAAGGAAGAAGGCACCATTTAGTATGGAGTTAAGGGAACGTGGAATCTATGCAGAAAAGGCATAGAAACAGTAAGATGAGAAAGAAGTTCATGAAACAAGGTCAAAGTTGAAGAAGAAAGTAGTAGGTGCTGAAAAAACAGGACAGCAGTGAACCGAAAAAAGATGGTCCGTAACAAAACAAAAACCTATGCTATTTTAACAAAAAGAAAGCCTACCTAACCTTTAGCTCGGGCCCACACATTATCCCCCTGGGAGCGCCAATTCCCATAGATACATTAATTGTATCCCCCTGAGGGGTCCTCTGGCCGACAACCCTTAACTCGCGTCGACAACCGCTAACTCGCGTCGACAACCGCTAACTCGCGTCGACAACCGCTAACTCGCGTCGACAACCGCTAACTCGCGTCGACAACCGCTAACTCGCGTCGACAACCGCTAACTCGCGTCGACAACCGCTAACTCGCGTCGACAACCGCTAACTCGCGTCGACAACCGCTAACTCGCGTCGACAACCGCTAACTCGCGTCGACAACCGCTAACTCGCGTCGACAACCGCTAACTCGCGTCGACAACCGCTAACTCGCGTCGACAACCGCTAACTCGCGTCGACAACCGCTAACTCGCGTCGACAACCGCTAACTCGCGTCGACAACCGCTAACTCGCGTCGACAACCGCTAACTCGCGTCGACAACCGCTAACTCGCGTCGACAACCGCTAACTCGCGTCGACAACCGCTAACTCGCGTCGACAACCGCTAACTCGCGTCGACAACCGCTAACTCGCGTCGACAACCGCTAACTCGCGTCGACAACCGCTAACTCGCGTCGACAACCGCTAACTCGCGTCGACAACCGCTAACTCGCGTCGACAACCGCTAACTCGCGTCGACAACCGCTAACTCGCGTCGACAACCGCCAACTCGCGTCGACAACCGCCAACTCGCGTCGACAACCGCTAACTCGCGTCGACAACCGCTAACTCGCGTCGACAACCGCTAACTCGCGTCGACAACCGCTAACTCGCGTCGACAACCGCTAACTCGCGTCGACAACCGCTAACTCGCGTCGACAACCGCTAACTCGCGTCGACAACCGCTAACTCGCGTCGACAACCGCTAACTCGCGTCGACAACCGCTAACTCGCGTCGACAACCGCTAACTCGTGTCGACAACCGCTAACTCGCGTCGACAACCGCTAACTCGTGTCGACAACCGCTAACTCGCGTCGACAACCGCTAACTCGCGTCGACAACCGCTAACTCGTGTCGACAACCGCTAACTCGCGTCGACAACCGCTAACTTGTGTCGACAACCGCAAACTTGTGTCGACAACCGCTAACTCGTGTCGACAACCGCTAACTCGTGTCGACAACCGCTAACTCGCGTCGACAACCGCTAACTTGTGTCGACAACCGCTAACTCGTGTCGACAACCGTTAACTTGTGTCTACAACCGTTAACTCGTGTCTACAACCGTTAACTCGTGTCTACAACCGTTAACTCGTGTCTACAACCGTTAACTCGTGTCTACAACCGTTAACTCGTGTCTACAACCGTTAACTCGTGTCTACAACCGTTAACTCGTGTCTACAACCGTTAACTCGTGTCTACAACCGTTAACTCGTGTCTACAACCGTTAACTTGTGTCTACAACCGTTAACTTGTGTCTACAACCGTTAACTCGTGTCTACAACCGTTAACTCGTGTCTACAACCGTTAACTCGTGTCTACAACCGTTAACTCGTGTCTACAACCGTTAACTTGTGTCTACAACCGTTAACTCGTGTCTACAACCGTTAACTCGTGTCTACAACCGCTAACTCGTGTCTACAACCGCTAACTCGTGTCTACAACCGTTAACTCGTGCCGACAACTGCTAGCTCATATCGGTAAAGGTTACATTACCTCGATACATGCCATGAGTTAGTGTTTGGCATAACACGCAGGCCGCAAAATGGGCCACCGGTGGGACACGGAGGCCATTTTCTCCGTGCTGCTGACCAACCAATAGTCACAAACTCAATTTTCATAAATACTTAATCAAAGCTAAATGAAAGCACGATCTAGTGTTCACTATTTTCAAAACGACTCACAATTGGCATTAAATTGAGTTGAATATTGAACTCCAGTTTAACCGATCAGCGTCAACGTGTCAAGGGATACCGAGAAGAGTTGACCGTGAAAAGCCTACAAATCAAGACCAGCTCAAGGCATCCATCGAGGCAGACATCCCGTGAATGGTACAGATCTCACCAGCGCCGCACTGATCAGCCTGCGTTACCGTCCGATTCTTGTCTCCGCTCCAGGGACCCATGAAAAATATTGCATTCTAAAAGGAATAAAAAACGAAATGAAACGACGATTCTCAAGATTGCACAAATGCTTGTCCCTTAATCCTCTAACGCCCAAGTGGACTGTACGGTCCTCTTTTTAAAAATAACAATAATATATTGTATTTCTTATTCAATTTGTTCACTAAAGTGTGCTTTGAACTTCACTGCCGAGTGGCAGTTCCTTGCCCATCTGGATAACAGTGACTACCTAATGCCAGTGTCGGTTTAGTGATAGTGGTTGTCATAACGGTAATATGAGTATAAAAATGTGGACGTTAAAAGGTTAAAATTCATTAGTTATTGGGGAATTTATTAATCATTCCTTTATGCCCCATGTTCATATTGTACCTGCACCAACTGTATTTGTACAGCAACAGCTACAGAACATGAGGGGTGATACTTGTATGAAGGACACAACCTAGATAAATATGCCTAGTATGAAGGATACAACCTTGATAAAGACACCCAGTATGAAGGACACAACCTAGATAAATAAGCCTAGTATCAAAGGTTTTGGATTAGATTAGATTATTAGTTAGTTTAAGCCTCCCTATCCGCAACAAAGGCTATCCAAAGAGAGGAAGGAAGAAGGCATCATTTAGTATGGTATTAAAGAAGCGTGTAATCTATGCAGAAAGGGCACAAAAACAGAAAGCTAAGAAAGAAGATCATGAAACAAGAAAAAGTTGAAGAAGAAAGTAGTAGGTGCTGAAAAACAGGACAGCAGTGAACCGAAAAAAGATGGTCCGTAACAAAACCAAAACCTATTCTATTTTAACAAAAAGAAAGCCTACCTAACCTTTAGCTCAGGCCCTTACATAGTCCCCCTCGGAGCGCTGATTCCCATAGATACAATACCTGTATCCCCCTGAGGGGAATCAAAGGTACAACCTAAATAAATACGCTTAGTATCAAGGATACCCCAAGTATCTAATACAAAATGGCGCTAGTATTTAGGTGGTATACTACCAGATGCCAAGCGCAGGAACAATCAAGCCCCTAAGAGACGCTTCAAGGACGGGGTCATAGTTACACAACCGTTCGAAGAGAGGATCATAGTTATACTACAGTCATATTTCACCTCACAAAATTCAACTCCAACTCCACAAGTGGTTATGTGACGTGATTTTTTTCGCAAGTAGAGTCACATTTTCCATGTAAACGGCCTGATTCAATGCCCAATTCTATCTCCTAAACTCTTCAAGAATTATAAAAGTATATCAATATTGTATGAATTAAGTGTTAAAATGAAAGACTGTTTATTAAACCATAAAATGAATAAGACAGGCAAATCATTTACTATTGGGTTTGCCAACTGAGCTCAAGATACGTAAGGGCAAGTGTTAGGTACAACTCCGTGACAACGAAGGTCGAAGGCACACTGAAAGCATCATGGGTATCGTGGAGATGCTGCTTCCTCCTAGCCAATGGGAGGCCAGCGGGGTGTTGGAAGATAGCCAATGGGAGAGCAACTTTAACTTCCAAACAAAACACAGGACGCTGCAAGTGTACTCGTATTTACGTTTCCGGGGATTCAGGCGGCTGTAAAGCCGAGCGCGCATTATTTGAATTTGCGAGATTTCGCGTTTCGTAACACGAATTTTCTTTTGTGTATTCTGAGACAAAAATTTTACGTGAAGGCGTTTCTTAACTTGGATTATTCATTAGTTTGTTCTTTCGTAAGGTGAGACATGACTGCACCATGGAATAACACCTATGAGAGGCAACCACATCAACTTACGTACGAACTAATCAGTGTTCCAATAAACACTGGACGAGTTTCTCAATAAATTCTAGCAAATAATTAAATTTGACTTGGCCAGATTCAGGTAGCAACGTTTGAACTTTGAATGACACAAATTAGAAATAGACCATTTTATCGTTGGACTAGCACTCAGCAAAAGAAGACTAGCACTAAGCAACAAAACACTAGCACTAGACAACGAACTGACAACACTAGCACTAGGTACCCGAGACAGAGAGGGCGGCGACGGCTGCAGCGTGGGAGCCAGAGGCGGGGTAGGCGGCGGCCGAGGCGGTGGGTGGCGGGGGCACGGCCGCGATGGCGGGGTGGGTGGTGGCCTGGTGGTGACCGCCGCCTGCAACACGCGGGTCCTGTCACCACTCTACTCATCTAGGTGTCACCACTCTAGTTATCTACACACCTAGATGTCAGCACCACTTTAGTTATCTACACACCTAGGTGTCAGCACCACTTTAGTTATCTACACACCTAGGTGTCAGCACCACTTTAGTTATCTACACACCTAGGTGTCAGCACCACTTTAGTTATCTACACACCTAGGTGTCAGCACCACTTAGATGTATACCCCCATTGTCTAGGGCACCACCTAGGTCCGTGGTTCTTCACCTGGGTTCGGAGTTTGTGTACTAATAAAGTACAGTATATAGTTAGATACACACATTTTGGGTTTGAAGAAAAAAAGGAGCCCATTTCACTTTTCTAACTACGAAGGGTTGGATGAACGCATGCAGCACGAAACCTGAGGGGCTCAGTACTTCCAACAAGGTTAAGAACCACCAACCTAGAGATGCAAAAAAAAAGGTTTTATTTGATTGCGTTTTTTTGCAAAAAAACCTGTTTTTTATGCGTTTTTTTGTTTTTTTTTTGTTTTTTTTTGCACACCTAAATTTTTGTTAAGTATATGTCTAGGTTTTTTTTGGACACCTAAAATATATTAATATCCATGTTTTTTAGTCATTTTATTGTTATAAAAACATCAAAAAGAAACCATACAGTAAAAGTGGTGGCAGATAACCCACAATTACCTAGAGGCGTCTAAGAGGAACAGCAGGAGCCATAGAACTTATATTGATGGAGTCAAAATTCAGAGCTTACTATCTCTACTATGTCTGATTTTATTTTTATGTGACCAAAAAAATCAGACATAGCAGAGATAATAAGCTCTGAATTTTGACTCCATCAATATAAGTTCTGTGGCTCCTGCTGTACCTCTTAGATTATTATTATTATTATTGTAATTGTTTAACCACCGTTACCACTAACAAGTGATCCGCACAGTGAGTCGCAGTAACATATTACATTTCAAGCACAATTCAAACTAAAATTATAAATGGCATCACTATCAATTTGCCTGTCTTTATAATTTAGAACTCATGGGAAATTAGATTACATAGAATAAGTCAGCTTCTTGGAGAAACCTATAGAGGCCTCCCCCCAATTCAACCGGGCCCGAGTCTCCCAGCAACTCGCTCATCACCACCTCGCTCTGACCGAAGTAACGGCGTCTTAGTGCAGCATATCGTTGGCACTCGGTGAGAATGTGTTTTACACTCACAGTAACTTGACACTGGAGACATTGCGGCGGCGCAGTCCCGTTCATCAAATACTCATGCGTTAGAAGTGTATGTCCAATACGGAGGCGACACAGCTTTATCTCCCACTCCCGGTTGGTCCAGCAGCTTGTTCGGAGGGGTTGCGTCGTGTCCTTAATTTCTCGGAGTTTGTTCTCAGTCACTTCACGCCAGTCATGATTCCAATTTTGATGGACGAGTCTTTTAAAGGCACATGCGAAGTCTCCGCGAGGCATTCCTTTGCGTATCTGGCGCTCTCGTTGGGTGGCAGACTGTGCAGCCTCGTCAGCTCTCTCGTTTCCCGCCACACCCACATGGCTAGGCACCCAGCACAATGTATAATGTTTTCCGATCTCAGTCATCAGCGTTAGGATCTGCGTTATTATAGGATGGGTGTTGCAGGGTTTTATCATACTTTGTAGGGCGCTACGACAGTCTGAGACGATTGTGATCATACTCGTATCCACCGCTCGAGATGCGCGCACCGCGGACAGTATTGCACACAACTCAGCTGTGAACACCGAAGCCACTGAAGGGAGTTTGACCGATAGTATGTTTAACCCATGGACGGCTGCATATGCTGTGCCATGTTCAGTTTTAGATCCATCGGTAAAGAAGACAGCTGTTTCAGAGTGACGTACGAAGTGATCGAGGAATAGGGCTCTGGATGGGGCTGCACCAAGCAGTCGTTTATGCAGGTCAGCCAGTTCACTGCACACAGCTATCGGGGGAGAGACCCACGGCGCAATGGGGGAGACGCTTTCCGGAGCCACGCACTCCAGTGAGATGTCATAGTTTCTTAGTATCGTTTGCAGGCGAAGATAAAATGGTTTGGGGCTTCTTTCGTTTGCATGCAGGCGTCCCGAAGCACAGCGAATTTTTGAGAGAATTTGTTGAGCAGGATCAGAGAGCAGTCTAAGGTAATAGTTTACGATCTTTATTTCCAGGTAATACGCTAAAGGTTTTATTCCGGTTTCTGCATGGAGAGATAAGATAGGTGAACTTTTGAACGCACCAGTAGCTACCCGAAGGGCAGAATTCTGCACAGTGTGCAATGATTTCATTAGGGTAGCACATGCAGAGCTATAAGCTTCTGAGCCATAGTCCAATTTTGGCTTTAGTAGACCCATATAAAGACGGAGCAAGGTTTGCCGATCTGCTCCATACTGGGTATGGGATATGACTTTCATTAAGTTTATGTGTTGTGAACATGATCGTTTGAGGGATTGGATGTGAGGCCGCCAGGTAAGGCTCGAGTCGAAGATTAATCCCAGATACTTGAATTGTTCAACATGTGGTAGCACTGCATTGTTTAGATGAAGTTCGGGGGAGGCTTTCAGACAGCCACGAGTACGGCAGAAATGCATAGTCACTGTTTTGGATGGGGAGAATTGAAATCCAGTGGTTGCTGTCCATTGCGTGAGGTGGTTAATAGCGATCTGCAATTGTCGTTTTAGGAACTCCGGTTTTTTGCCCGACACATAGATGACGAAGTCATCTACGTATAGAAGCCGATGGACACTCTGCGGAATTTCATCAGCGATATCATTTATGGCAACAAGGAAACACACGCAGCTGAGGATACTTCCCTGAGGGACTCCTCCTCGGAGGCTCTTGGTTGACGAGTGGACATTCTGGAGACGGACTCTAATTTTTCTATTATTCATGAAATTGTGTAGGAAAGCAAGAAGGTGCCCATGTATACCATATTTCTGAAGTTTCAGTAGGATTCCGTATGTCCATGCGGTGTCATATGCTTTCTGTAGGTCAAAGAAGACGGCAACAAGGTGATTCTTTGAAGTAATACTCGAAGCGATGTGTGATGACAGCGTCACCAAATGGTCGGTGGTACTTCGGTTCTTCCGGAAGCCAGATTGGATATTTACTATTTTCCTAGTCGATTCCAAAAACCAGACTAGTCTCCTGTTAACAATTTTTTCAAGCAGTTTGCTTAAGCATGAGGTGAGAGCAATTGGACGGTAACTATTTGGAGATGTCGGATCTTTACCAGCTTTTAAAATTGCTATTATTATTGTTAGTGACCAAGTTGCTGGGAATTCCTGCTGGGACCATATTTTGTTGAAGAGAGAGAGTACTGCAGGGAGGAAGGTTTCGTGGGCTTTTTTAATCATGCTGTACGAGATGTCATCATGGCCGGGAGCGCTATCGCTGGCTGTGCGTAAGGCAGTTTTAAGTTCTGACATGGTTAAGGGGCTATTGTATGCTTCATTGTCTCCCCCCAACCGCAGAGGTCTTCCTTCCCACCTTTCCTTATATCGCGTGAAGGATGCGTCGACGGTTGCGTTATCACTCACTGATGAGAAGTGTTCCGCCAGCATCTCCGCAGCTTCCAGCAATGTTTCAGTCAGGTTGTTCGTACGGGGATCTCTCAACTTTGGGGTAGGAGTCAATTTAAATTTTCCGGACAGCTTTTGGACTTTTTTCCATACTAAGTTTAAGCTGTTTTTGATATTTATACTACTGATGAAAGCTTTCCAGGATGATTGTTTACTTGTCAGGAAGGTCTTCCGGCAGATTGCCTTTGCTCTATTGTATCGGATCCTGTTATACGCATTGTTACATCTTTCCAAGGCTCTTTCAGCTCGCGTACGCTCGCGCTTTGCCATTTCGCACTCAGAGTTCCACCACGGTACCGGAGGTCGCGGTAGAGAGCCGCTCTTGCGAGGTATGGATGTATCAGCAGCTTGCTGTAAGATGTTGGTCAAAGTAGCTGTGTGATCCTCAACATTCTTTCCATTCAGCTGGTCGATATCCTCACTTGACAACTGGGTCAGTCTGCTAAACAGAGTCCAATTTCCTTTGTTTAGGTCATACCGTTCATATCTGGCTTGCATATTTTGAGGATGGACAGGATCGAGATGGATAGGGTAGTGATCGCTGTCATAAAGGTTTGCATTAACATGGTATTTAAAATCCATATAGCAGTCAGGAGAGCATAGTGTTAAATCGATGACAGAGAGGGATCCCGTCTGCCTGTGAAAATGTGTAGGTTGTCCATCGTTCATGATACAGATGTTATTTTCTCTTACTATTCTTTCCATGAGTTGTCCTTTATCATTTACCACGTTGTCATTCCATAGTTGGTTTCGAGCATTGAAGTCCCCCATTATAATATACGGGGTAGGCAGCTGGGAAATCAAATTTTCAACTTCTTGGTGTTGTATATTGATGTGCGGCAAGTAGACCGAGCATATGGTGTATGTCCGGTGCAGATTAATACGTAGTGCTACTGCTTGCAACGTGGTACGCAAGTCAATCCGGTGATGCGGTATTGTCCTGTGGATCAATATTGCAGCGCCCCGCTCGTGATCATCAGCGCGGGTCACACCAGAGGTATAGAGAGAGTACTGAGTGGGTGGTGTCACCGTTCTGTCCCGGAGCATGGTCTCTTGAAGGCAGACACATGCAGGGTGGTATAGATTGAGGAGTTGTTTAAGTTCACAGAATTTGGTTCGGTACGATTCTAAATTCCATTGAATAAATGAATCAAAATTCATTTACAAATAGAGGTACTGGTTTGTTTTCCTTCAGGTTCCGATCACTTGAATTTTTTGGCTTTCTGCTGATCTCGATGCTCGGTCTCGGCTTCTTGATGGTGGCGATGTCGTCCGCTGTTTCTTGGTTGGTGCAGTAGGCTTCGGTTTGTAGGTCATTGAGTTTCTACTGGAGTTGCCATCGTCATCGTCGCTTCCATAGCCTTGGAGGTTTGTAAGGCTGGAAGTTGCCTCCCTCCGCTTGAAAGAGTATTTGGTGAGAGAAGCCGGCGTAGGTTTTTGGCCTTTCACTGTTTTAGGGGGTTCTCCGTTTGGCTCCAGTTGTTTTCGTTGTCGGTTGTAGACTGTAGGCACCTTGGGCTTAGAGAGTGTGGCGTTATTTATTTCTTTTTGCGTCGTCCTTTTCGGTGAAATGATGGGTTGGGAGACGGCAACTGTTGGAGTTCCTGAGCTTGTACTAATTGAATCGGTGGCCTTCGATTTTACATCAGCTGTAGCTGGAGCGGATTTAGCGTTGCGAGGAGTAGAATCAGTGCACGCAGTGATTTGGTTAGGAGGTTGTTCATTGTTGTTTTTTGCCTGAACTGGCCTTATTTCTGGTTTTGCAGGTTCTTGTTCAGTGTGAGTCGGCTGTTGTGGCATATATTCCTGAGGAGCAGCAGAGTTGGGTTCTTCCGCAGGGGTACTTGTATCTCCCCTAACTACCGCGCTATACATCCGCTCATGCTCCGGATGTTTCTCCAAAACGAGGTCCATGGCTTCTGAGCGCGAGGTCTTCAATCTCTGTTGAGTGGCTAAAATTTCACTTTCAATTTGATATTTTGGGCATTGTTTATCATTTGAGTAATGAGGCTGCCCGCAATGGTAGCATCGGACGGCATTAGGACAGGAGCTTTTTTGGTGCCCTTCCTGCCCACATCGGGAGCACGTGTCTGCTTCTCTGCGGCAGTATTTTGCAACGTGGCTATAGCGTTGGCATTTAAAGCATTGTTGCGGTCTTTCTTTATATTCTTCTACAAGCTCACTGTGCCAAGATGACAATTTCACAGCTCTTGGCACCGTGTGCTTTTGGAATGTCAGGATGTATGTGTCGGTAACAACTTTCTCGCCATCTCTCCTCAGCTCTATTCGCCGCAGGTCAATCACTCCCTGGTCAGCTAGGTGGTCCTTCAGTTCTTCCATAGAACACTGTCCGAAAGTCTTGCTTCGGACTACACCACGAACAGTGTTGAGTGATCGGTGGGGCTCTATTACTACTCCCTTTCCGCCAATGCGGTCCAGTTTCATCAGCTTATCTGATTGGGTTGTACTATTTGTCTCAATGAGGAGACTGTTATACCCAGATTTTACGATTTTCTTTGGAGTACCAATTGTCTTAGTAATGTCGCGTTCTGCCAGCAACACGTTCAAATCTCTGGAGATATTGACCCCAGGGAATCGTACAGTATAATATTTGATATAGTATGGTATGGAGTTCTCGAACATTCCTTCCAGTCTCAGCATCTGACGCGCTCGCCGGTCATCTCGTCGTCTCCTCTTCACCTGTCGTCGGTTCATTGTTTTCCAGATGCTCTGTTCATCTCCGGTCGCAGCTTCCTCATCATTGTTAGGCTCTCGGGTTGTCTCAGCTTCCACTGTTTTGGCCCTCGAAGCGTCTTCGCTACATAAGTTTCTCTCATTCGTCTGATCTTTTCCATTATTTAATTCAGTCTCGGCACTCGCTCCTTGTGTGGGGTCCACACTTAGAGGAGGCAAATCGTTAGTCTGCATTAGAGCAGAACTAGCAGTATCCATTTGAGTGTCCAGGTCGTCAGCGGCAGGTAGGGATTGATGGGTTTCCATCGCGTACTGGGGAGACCCCGGTTGGCTCCCCCTAGCACAATCGCTAGGGGGCACCTTGTAACTGCTTACAAGCTCCTCAGATGATATTGGTTTAATAATCTACATAAAAGAACAAAATGATACAAAACCCCGATGTAGGGGGGGCCGCCTGCGTTGGTTCTACCTACAACAAGCTATCAAGAATAATTAAATGAGGTCAGCCTGTTATTTTACATTAATTATCTAATGTATATCAAAGACAAGTAGGTATACTAATAGTACCACCACGTAAAGGTGCAGGTCGACTAGATACACTCTAGTAAGAATGTACCTTCTATCAAATCCTTGTCAATATTCAGCAATGTTCCCTTCACACATATAAACAAATACACTTGGTACCAGTAAAATTGGTAAAGGGAACAGTGAAAATTCCTGTACCTCTTAGACTCCTCTAGGTAATTGTGGGTTATCTGCCACCACTTTTACTGTATGGTTTCTTTTTTATATTTTCATTACAAAAAAATGACTAAAAACCATAGATATTATTATATTTTAGGTGACCAAAAAAATATGCTGTTTTTTTACAAAAAATTCTGACTAAAAAAACAATATATTTTATGTGACCTAAAAAGCCCCATGCAGTTTTTAAAAAAAACATGTTTTTACTAAAAAATCATGACTGAAAAAAACATGAATATATTTATGAGACCAAAAAAATGTTTTTGTACTAAAAAATCATGACTAAAAAAACATGAATATATTTATGAGACCTAAAAAATCCCATGCTGTTTTTTAAAAAATATGTTTTTTACAAACAATGATATATAAGAAAACCTGGAAATGAATATATTTTCTGCGAACAAAAAACCATGCTGTTTTATTTTATGTATTTTTCATAAAAAATTGTGTCTTAAATTCATGGATATTAACATATTTTATGTTACCAAAAAAATCATTGTTTTTTTAACATGTTTTTTTTTTATTAAAAAGTTATTATGATTCATTTTTTGGTCACGACTTCTTGGTAAAAATAAAACACCCCCTCACGGGGATACAACTATTGTATCTATGGGAACTAGCGCTCCCAGGGGGACAATGTTAGGGCCCAAACAGAGAGTTAGGTAGGCCTCCTTTTTGTTGAAATAAAATGTTTTTGTTATGTTGAGGACCACCTTTTTTCGGTTCACTGCTGTCCTCTTTTTCAGCACCTAATACTGTCTTCTTCAACTTTGATCTTGTTTCATAATCTTCCTTCCTCTCTTTGGATCGCATTTGTTGCTAGGTAGGGAGGCTAAAACTAATGACTAATCAAATCTGTAAAAAAAACATGGATATTAATTTATTTTATGTGACCAAAAACCATGCTTTTTGAAAAAGATTTTATTACAAAAAACAGGAGTGTTATTAAATTTTATCTGACCAAAAAAACATGACATTTTAAAAACTGTTTTTTTCACAAAGTCATTAATATCTATGTTTTTACATCATGATTTTTTTGGTTAAGAAAACGTCTAAAAAAAACCAGCATGGTTTTTTTTGCCACATAAAATATATTAATATCCACATTTTTTAATCATGATTTTTCGGTAAAAAGATGTTTTTTAAAAAAAAGCATGGTTGTTTATGGTAAAATAAAGTATATTAATATCCGTGTTTTCTAGTCATGACTTTTTTGTAACAAAAACATTAAAAAAATAGGATGGATTTCTGGTCACATAAGATATATTAATATCGATTAGAACCGTACCAGGTCTTAGAATAAAATATCCACAAAGAATCTATTCACTATAAAACCTTTTGGAGACTAGCTCCATCTTCAGTAAGTCATTCAGTCAAATGTTTTTCAAAGGAACAGTGAAAATTCATTGTCCATTTCACCAAATTTTACTGAATGACTGAGGATGGAGCTGGTCTCCGAAAGGTTTTATGGAGTGAATAGATTCTTTGTAGATATTTTATTCTAAGACCTAGTACAGTTCTAATAAACATGATTTCAATATTAAAAGCATTCTTTGTTTTTAAGTTTCTAAAGACAATTCGATTAAAGAAAAGTAACTTTCATGATATTTACATCCGTGTTTTTTTAGTCATGATTTTTTCAAATGTTTTTAAAAAAAAAATTTATTTGGTCCCATAAAATATAATAGCCATGTTTTTTTAGTCAATATTTTCCTGTTAAAAAAACAATGTTTAAAAAAAAACAGCATTGGATTTTTAAGATCACATAAATATATTATTATCCATGTTTTTTATTCATAATTTTTGTATAAATAACATGTTTTTTTTTTCTTTAAAAAACAGCATGTTTTTTTAGTCACATCTCTATCAATGACCATAAGTAAAGATATGTTATTATATCACACCATTTTGGGAGTTGAAGGTCATTCACATGTATTGTAAAATAAATGAAATATCAAAGCATGAAACCGCAGAAAATGAAAAATTTCATAAAACCATAGAAAACCATCAATTAAAAAGTATGCTATTTTATTTTGTAATTTGACATGAAAACAAATAATATAATGTGGTTCTTTTTCTTGCTGAGTTATTTTCAGACAAAATATTTAAAAAAAAAACAAAATATCCACGTTTTTTTTTGGCCACGGTTTTTTTCGTAAAAAAACGTGTTTTTTAAAAAAAAAACGGCATGGTTTTTTTTGAGTCACATCTCTACACCGACCTAGCTAAATACTTAAGTATCCAGGATACACACCCCGACGCCTAGCAGGCGAATTATGTACAGCCCTTGTGCTCTTATCTCACGTGTGTGAGCAACACAACACACATTACCATACACACACACCCGACGCTCTACACAACACAAGCTGACACCGTAGCACACCACACAACCATGCACTATAACATAACACATGCATTACACCACACATAACACACACAGCGCATATCCGAGAAACAATAACACAAGTTACACAACACCATACATAGCACACACTCCACCACCATACACAAAAGCACACAATAACACACCGGCGGGCTGGTGGGCGAGATGCGACATGGCGGCAGCGGGAGGAGCGGCGGCAGCAGCAGCAGCAGCGGCGGCGTGGTGGTGGTGATGGGGGGCCGGAGGGGGCTGGGGGAGGGGGTAGGGGGTGTAGCGGTAGGCGGAGAGAGGGGGGTACGAGCCCCCTATCAGCTTGCCGTAGTTGGTGAGCGCCGCGGCCTGCGCTGACGCCAGCGCCGCCGCCTGCTGCGGAGTCATGAAGCTCGTCGCCACCCCCGGCAGACCTGCGGAGTCACCTTCATGGTTAGTGTCATCACCAGCATCATCTCTGTTAATTATGTCATCAACATCGAAGGGACCATCATTAGCTTTCGTATCTAATATCATCAACATCGTAGAACCATCATTACTATACTCCAACTGGAATGAAATGACCGTTTGGGGGCGGAGCATGAAACTCCATCCACGTTTCCACATGCCACTGCCCTTTTCTTCTATGAAAAACTGATGCACGTTCTCAACTATTTCCTTGGTTTGCCTATGTGAGTGACGTGATTCCGTCTTGTGTGCTTCTTTTCCTGCCTTTCTGACTGGGCGAGGTGTTCTACTGGACAGGCGTACAGCGTACCACGACCGGAAGGCATCTGGCACCGGATGGCACCCACGAATGTGGCAATTATGTATGAATTCATAGAAAAGCTGAGCCAAACGTACCTAGAGTGTGGCCATGATAAAAGTATTGTACATATATACCTTAATGCATGCAAGGAAGATTTTAATAAATACATTTTGATTATAGAAGCTACCTATTTCTTGCTTAAATTATCGTTGTTGTCTAACATTTTCGGCGGATAGGGGTTTGTGATTTAGCAACCGTGCATTTCTGGGAACCACCCCTAAACGGTCATTTCATTCTGGTCAGACTACAGCATGAGCAATTGTTACCCACATTACTAGCATGAACAATCATTGCCACCATCATTATTATCATAGCAACTATTATTGCCAGCATGAACATTTGTAACCATCATTACAAGCAACAACAATTGGCAACGGTGGTAGTTATACTACCTCCCCTCCCCCCTTCCCCCCCTGACGCCCTATCTACCAACAGCCCCATGACGCCCGTATCAACAGCCCCATAAAGACGCCCGTATCAACACCCCCACGAAGACACAACAGTGGCCGTACCGACAGCGACGCCGGGCCCGGCGGAGACCATGAAGCGTTTCGACATGACGGAGGCGGCCTGCACTGTCTCCTTGGGCTGGGCCTTCTTGCACTCGACCTTCTTGTTCTTGAGGCTGTGGAAGTGGATGTCGCACACGCGCTCCACCACGTCCTCACACTCGAACGTCACGAACCCGAACCCGCGGTGCCGCTTTGTCTGGTTGTCCATCAGCATCACCGTGTCCTCCACCTGCGCACGTTATGCATCGTCGTTACCTACAACATTATGGTCATCATCGTTATAATGAATTTCTTGTAGTAGTAGTACCATGAATTTGCTAGCGCTTCAGTAGGTCCTACTATATCGCGCCGAAGGTCTCGCGTCACAATTATCGACCTATCGGTCACATCACCGTTGTGGTACAAAAATAACCATTAATCGCCATCACGGAGCTCCATGTAACATATTTAAGAATACGAATGAATACGAAATGAATTTCTTGCTCGCAGCATACGAAATCCATAATGGCAACACTGTCTGTGTAAGGACTACCACCGCCCACACCCCGCCCACTTAACCGTTTGCCCACCGTGAAAAAGAAGATACCCCACCCGTCGTACCTCCTGAAACTACAGGAATAACTTGCTTACCTGCCCAACTGGAGTTATAAAAAACCATCTCATATTATTGGCACGGTTATCTTGACAAGAAGATTTCTCGAAGCGGATGAATATAAGTTTCCGTTTTTCCCCTTCCCCCTTCACAAGAAATAAGTAAATCCCATCCCACATTACTTACTTATATTTACTGCTGTTACTTTGATAAAAATCTTTCGGAAGAGAAAGAACAGTTCTCTTACCACTCGGAACAGAAGCACAACACACTTTTTTACCTTTCCGAACTGCGAGAGGAACATCAGTCCTCCTACCTCCCAGAAACTGTATACCAATTCCCCTACCAACATAACTCGTGTAACCGTTCTCCTACCACCCGAAACAGAACCCCAGCAGACCCCTTTACCTTCCCGAACTGCGAGAAGAACCACAGTTCTTCAACCACTGGGAACAGAAGAACAAGAACACTTTACCTTGCCGAACTGCGAGAAGAACTGCTTGACCTCCTCAGCACTGGTGTCCTGGCTCACACCGCCCACGAAGATCTTCTTGGTGCGGTTGCTGCGGCCGCGGTTCTTAGGCGTGGCGTGCTTTGGGTCGATCTTCTTGCCGTCGAGCATGTGGTTCGGCGCTGCAATCACCTTCTCCACCGAGCTCGGGTCCCCGAACGTGATGAAGCCGAAACCGCGGCTCCGCTGCGGTCACAGTCATACCGTTAGCCTAACGTAACTATTACCTACACCAAGCACGTGCAATGGGTGCAAAATGAACATATGGTTATTAATACCAATCACATCACGTACCATGAGTATGTAATTCGTGTACGATGTGTATGTAATGAACATGCAGTTATGAATACCAGGCAAGTACGATGGGTGTATAATGAACATGTGGTTATCAACACCAGTCACCTACAATGGGTATGTACATAACTGTTATGCAAAATGTACGTATGTGATGTAAGATATAGACGATTGCTATAATGCAAATGTGATACAAGATAAGGAAAATGAGTATAATGTAAATGCGATACATGTACTACTAGTATAATGCTAATGTGATGTAAGATATACACCACGACGGGTATAACACAAACGTGGTACTAAAGAAGATGGCCAAAACTTTCAACATAAGAGAGGTCCCATTAGGTGAAATGTAAATCAAGTTCACGATAAGCACATTGGGTTATGGCGATTTAACGAGGCTGTAATGAATGTCATGTAGGTATGAGTTTTCAATTAAGAATGAGTAATAAAGAGGCAATATACGCAATAATTACTAGATGCGGCTATAAAGAACAATGCATGCAAGTTTCAATTACTCAAATATGTTGAATTATTTTATGGAAGTCGGTAATGTTGCATCAAGGGTTAAGTAACGTGGCAAGATATTGAAAATAACAAAGAAATACAGGTAAGAATGGATGCAGTGTTTTCTCTAAAATTTCCGTTTTTGAATATATTTAAAATTCATTGATCTTGATAATAGGGCTGTTTCGTTGTTGGGGCTTACTATAATGAATCACTTTCGAACTAAGAAGAATAAATATAAGAGAATGTACAAAATGGAACAGTTTCGGTTTGTTATGGTGATCGGGTTGTGGTGACTCAAATTTAAATCAAAGTTAGATTCAGAGGCGGTCATCATTATTACAACTTCAATGATAAATTTAGAGTGTGTTATTATCACAACTTGAACGATAAATAACTGGCATTTCTCAGAGTTTTTTTACAAATTCAAACACAAGTTGCACAAACTGGAAGTTTACGCTATCATTCAAATATACACCGAAGTTCAACGAGCAGGCAGCTACTAGAGTTACCGAAATTTAAATAATTGAAGAGACCGGTAGTCATTATGAATATCACAACGGAAATAATTGAAGAAACTGGTAATCATTACGAATATCTAAATTAAAATGATTTAAGAAACCAGTAGTTATTACGATTATCCAAACTTGAATAATAATTACAGCAAATACTCATCCATACAAAAAACAATTGTAAACACAAAATACACGAGATAACCACTCCAAATTTACGTAATATACATTCCCGAAATTTGCATTATCATCTCCAATGGGCTATACTTTAGAGCGCATAGCGTTATGCACATGACGACCATCATATCGGTACGTCTTCAGATGCCTTCAAAAAAGTTCCTGCGACTTTTGTATACTAATTTGACGAGCCCAGTTTTTACCAATTGGCAAGACTAGTTTTGACAAGTTTACACAGCTAATTTGACAAACCAGCCGAGTTTTTAAGAATTGGCAAAACTAATTTTAGTAATAACGATGGCCATCGATGAGGCTAATTTTGACCAGTTTACACAGCCAATTAGACAAGCCCAGCTTTCAAAATTTAACAAAGCCTCATATGACGAGGTAATTGTTACACTTTTACACATACAAAAACAGTATTTCATGTACTGATAAAGCTGTCAACTTACACACAAAATATAATACACTCAATACCCATACATTCTAACTTAACATAAATCAATGACAATAACTAAAGAGAATATTAACTACATCACACATAAATCTGAAATTACGCGACGGAATTCATTACAAAGTAACGAATATCTACCATAACTCGCAATCATCATTCACTGCATAACACAAAACTATCTTAAATAACATGACAAATACTATCCATTAACAAAACTATTTTAAATAACATGACAAATACTATCAATTAACAAAAACTTTGAAATAACATGACAAATACTATCAATTAACAAAACTATTTTAAATAACATGACAAATACTATCAATTAACCAAACTATTTTAAATAACATGACAAATACTATCAATTAACTAAAACTTTTAGATAACATGACAAAAACTTTATTATAACCTCACAAACGTCTACAGAACACAGCCAAACGA
This sequence comes from Morinoia aosen, assembly GCA_030386875.1. Taxonomy (NCBI): domain Eukaryota; kingdom Metazoa; phylum Arthropoda; class Malacostraca; order Amphipoda; family Talitridae; genus Morinoia; species Morinoia aosen. The sequence continues at coordinate 2,329,566 of CM059578.1, read as the reverse complement.
GAGTGCACTACAGAGGCCCAGCAATCTCGGTATACAGTTAGCGACGAGATTATTCGCACACCCCTTGTCTCCCAAAACTTTCTAGAATTACTCGAGCACATATTAGTGACAATAATACGAAGTCTCTAGATTCTAGAACAATATATTATTTTTGAAAGATTTAACAAGCTGAACTTCAGAAACACGATAAGACAAAATTATTCATACAGTGAGTAGTAATTACACTTTATTGAGGTGAATCTACCATTTGAGTACATTTTTAATAATCAATAGCGTGACCTTTCATCTTCATAACATTTAAAAGAGTTTTATAATAGTTTTTGACAAGCTTTTCCTTAGTTTTAGATGAAATACTGTTCCATTTTTCAACGGCGATGAGTTTCAATTCGTTTCATTAATATATGGCCACTCGTTGCGCTAATTTAAAATTTAAAACCAAATTATTTCCCCCCCAACGAAGGTTACGAGTTTACAACACAGAGCAACAAGAAATAATGAGGCTTAATTCTAAAGCATTAATATTCCTTCATTGTATCTACAATACGCAACAATACGGCTTAATTCTAGAAAGGTGAATGAATATTCCTTTATCGTATCTACAATACGCAACTTAATTCTAGAAAGGTGAATTAATATTCCTTTATCGTATCTACAATACGCAACAATACGACTTAATTCTAGAGTTGCGAAGAAACGTGCCTTCATCGTTTCTACAATGCGCAACAGTAAGGCTTATTTCTTAGAGTTGTTGCAAAAAAACTCCTTTATAATTTCTACAATACACAACAATAAAAAATTATCAAGGCTTAATTGAACAGATATAGTGAATTAACATACTTTCACTTTCTCAACAATGATTCAGTAAGAATTAAGGCTTAATCAAAAAGTTAAGATAAACTAACGAGACTTTACCGCCTCTACAATAAGAATTAAGGCTTAATTAAAAAAAGTTAAGATGAACTAACGAGACTTTACCGCCTCTACAATAAGAATTAAGGCTTAATTAAAAAGTTGAGACAAACTAACGTGCCTAGCTTTACCGCTTACTCAAAGAGCTAAGATAAACCAAGGTGCCATTACCGTCCACAATAAGGAATAAGACGTAATTCAAGAGAAAATGCACCAACGCTCGCTGATCACACCTAAGCTCTGACCAGGAAAGCTTAACTGAAGAACTAACGTCAATGGACATGCATTAAGGTAGTGTGGCGTTGTCAGCGCGCACCTAAATGGTGCGGCAGTCAATCCTACATTTCCGAGAAGGCTCTAGAAGCCTGAATATGCAGGATTGACTGCCGCACCCTGTATTATGCGTACACAAGTATTTTTAGTATTAATGCACAAATTTAAATTTCAAATCTTGGTATACGAGTATAGAACATGCTGTAGTGTGCGTCTCTACGGCTTTTAAATTACGGGCACTGTAATCAAAGATACGAAATATAGATTATAGATTATTAGTTAGTTTAAGCCTCCCTATCCGCAACAAAGGCTATCCAAAGAGAGGAAGGAAGAAGGCACCATTTAGTATGGAGTTAAAGAAACGTGGAATCTATGCAGAAAGGGCACAGAAACAGAAAGCTAAGAAAGAAGATCATGAAACAAGAAAAAGTTGAAGAAGAAAGTAGTAGGTGCTGAAAAACAGGACAGCAGTGAACCGAAAAAGATGGTCCGTAACAAAACAAAAACCTATTTTATTGCAACAAAAAGGAAGCCTACCTAACCTTTAGCTCGGGCCCTCACATGGTTCCCCTGGGAGCGCTAATTCCCATAGATACAATAGTTGTATCCCCCTGAGGGGAGATACGAAATATAGTGAACGTTTTGAAATCAAGGGCATTTACTGGAACAAACCAATATATACTACAAGGGGTAATTTTAAATACGTGACCCTAAAATATCTTCTAAAGCTTTTGATACTAAGGACGGATTCTAATGTTTTGTTTTAAAAAATCCGTTCATTGTATTAGAAGTTAAAAGATTTTTTCGGGTTCCACATTCAAAAGAACACCCTGTATATTCAGCCAACCAAACCAAACCCATATACTCAGTATTATACCCCAAAGTTTCGAAATAAAGTGGACGTTAAGGAAAGAAGGGTATTTTTTTGGGCACAAACATATCGATTCAGCCGCACAATTTTCCTGGGTATTTTCTCGAAATACATACATCAAAAATTAACAAGAATTGGGGAACTAAATTTTTATGTTTGGTTAACTAACGCAAGAAATCGAATTTTCTAAATAAAATAAATACAATTCAGTGTCCAAAAATAAGAGTTGTAATCCTCCGCAAAGAACGACCAGGCGAGAATGCATGCCAGCACAACCCTACATGTTTATTTCACAACTTATACATCACATTTATTTACTTCCATTTACTTATGTTAACTAAACAATAACTACACAGTTCTCAAGTGATCTTATGTACTTAGTGAATACTGCAGTCTTCTGGTGCACACACACACACACACACACACACACACACACATTATACACACAAGCACACACGCTCTACACACCATACACAACCACACACACCATACACACAACCACACACACCATACACACAACCACACACACCATACACCATACACACAACCACACACACCATACACACAACCACATACCACACATGCTATACACCGCACACACAACCACACACGCTCTACACACCATACACACAACCACACACGCTCTACACACCATACACACACTCCACACACCATACACACTCCACACACCATACACACACTCCACACACCATACACACACTCCACACACCATACACACACTCCACACACCATACACACACTCCACACACCATACACACACTCCACACACCATACACACACTCCACACACCATACACACTCCACACACCATACACACCATACACACCATACACACACTCCACACACCATACACACACTCCACACACCATACACACACTCCACACACCATACACACACTCCAAACACAATACACACAACCACACACACATGCTACACACCACGTGTTTTGAACACCAACACCATACACACAACCACAACACCATACACACACCATTTTTCAACACCATACACACAACCACACATGCTACACATCACACACGCCGCACACCAGGAACACTTGCACTGCACACACACACACAACAGACATTATGCCCACCAGCACCTACACCCACAAACGGCTGCTTGTATACAGGTGTTAACGCAGGCACACAACATGGAATACAATGCATTATGAGTCGATGCAACCTACGTCCCATGTAATTACATGCTTAGATAATACGCCTACATTTAATGAAGGTGAAAATTGTATACTTATAAAAATGTAATTCATACAAATACTACTCATAGAAATACGCCTAATACAAACACACGGATATAATTCAAAAGATTGTATACGTTTACGGTCCACACAAATGCACACAAGAGTCTCTACACACAACTCGTGTCCGGTACAGTTAGCTGCGTTTAACACCGAGAGAGAGGAGTCAAGTCGTGTAACGCAAAGTACACGTCATTAATCTGTACCAAGTCGAACACTGCAAAAGGGAAAAATCATAGAGTTAAAAAAAAATAACGATGAACTTCTAATTGAGCACTACAAGAGGCAGAAAGTAAATAAGATCGGAAAAAGTTCAGAAAAAACTCGATTGAGTACTGCAAGAAATAGAATATAAATAAAATAAATAATTAGGAGAAGTGAGAAACGGATTTAATCGAAAAATATGGATAACAAATAAAAAATAAGTAAGTACACAAATGCAAAAAGGGAAAATGAATAAAATCAGGAAGAAACAGACAATGAAGAATTCAATCAAATTAATTAAGTGAATAAAATCAGGAAAATAAAAATAATGAAGGTCTGGCGAACGTTGAGGGAGGACCAATCACAGCCGAGGAAAACTCCCTGCCGCTGATTGGCTCACGCTCGACTCAGAACGCGTCGCGAACACGCGCGCTACGAGGTCAATACGAGCATATTCCGCAAGACACGCCGTAAAGTCTACGGGAGAAATATACAGAATACATGAAAGCAAATAGAACCTAAAATAACAGCGTAGAATTGGAAATTTTGTAATTTACGAGAAGGGTTAACTCAACTTACAAGAATTTTTATAATTACAGCATAATTTTTTATAATACGAATCTTACACAATACAACTCATACAAATATAACTTCAATAGTACATTTACAAAACGAATCATACGATATCAATAGTACAATACTAATATAAATCATACATATATATCAAAAACATAATTTACAATACAAATCGTACTATTGAAATACCTACAATAAAACTACATGATGTATAACAATTTTCAACACCAACTGAACAATTAGGATACATAAAATACACAATATCAATGGCGTATTATACAATTTATAGTACTAATTATACAATTATAATAATCTCAATGATACAATTACAACAAATGATAGAATTATAATCTCAATGATACAATTACAACAAATGATAGAATTATAATCTCAATGATACAATTACAACAAATGATAGAATTATAATCTCAATGATACAATTACAACAAATGATACAATTAATCGAAGGCTACAGTTGGAATGCGAGAACAACCGTTACAGAAATTATAAAAGGATGAGCAGAATAAAACAGTTATTACAATACCAAGGCCAATCATTATCAATAACGACAATGCCAATCGAAACCAATATCGACAGTGCCAATCGAAAACTAATAACGGCAATGCCAATAGATACGAGTACTTAACAATGCCAACCATTATCAATGACGGCAATACCAATGAATACCAAAGACGACAACAACAAATACTAATGACGACAATGCCAATCAAGACCAATAACAGCAGGCACCTCGCAGTGACTACGCGAATCAACAAACAACACCTCGCATTAAGTTATTGGAATGGCCAAAAAGTTCGATCGTTTTTTTGAATGTTATCCTTCTGACCTTTCAAAGACCGTTCTTGCATCGAAGACTACAAGAGAAGTTCGGACATTTTTGTTTGCATTTGAGCCCATGAAATGGTGGACTAAACAGAGCACTACTGACATCTTATACTTTTTCATTGCAGAATAGGAAAGAAAGTAACAGAAACTTGCAGAAATATACGCGATGAGTATGGGGAAAGTTCTGTTACTTCCTATCCTTTTCGGAAGTGCAAAAATCATTAGACGTGAGTAGTGCTCAGCTTGGTCCACCATTCCAAGGGCTCGAATGCAAACAAAAATGTCCGAACGTTTCTTCTCTACTTGAAGGCTTACTGCACATAGACATGAATAAGCTCGCTCTACCGAATACAAGATTTAGAAAATAAGAATATGAAAACGGTCTTTAGAAGGTCAGAAAAATGGCATTCAAAAAACTAAAGAAATTTTTGGGCAACCCAATAAATTGTAATATGTGATAGAAATGGAGCAATGTACTCAAATCAATTAGGAACTTGAAAAATTACCACTTCAATTGAACAATTAAAAAATCAAGGTTAATTATCGACCGAACCAAACCGCCAGTGGTCTCTTAATTCACCGTTGTCGGCAGACAATCACTGCGAGCTGTGGTCACAAACTTTAATGGATCATCTTTGTCAGTAACAGGATAAATAGAAAGTACCCTGCGCTGATTCGAAATCTAGTGTCAAATGCTCTGTTCAAGTAGAAGTTCAACACTCCACAAACAGCTGCAGATAAATGAAGGGTTAATTACGAAAGCAATCATTACGTTACGGGTCTTGTTTTAACAGCGAAACTCGATCAAATAATTCAATTCTAACTTAAACGACACTGATTTAGAATTTAAATTAGACAGAATTTAAAGAACAATAAGGTTGGTCAGTCTCTACTCGGTTAAGATAATAAAAGAATAAGTTATGAAATAATCAAACATACAAAAATCGAAGTGTCTTGAGAATCAATACTAAATTGTCAAGATAATAAAAACCGGCAAATAATTGATCAAGTACACGATAATCGAAATGTCTCAGAATCACTACTCAATTATTAGGACAAACAATCAATCAAAGACTAGGTAAATTAATAATTACGTACACAATAACTGAAAAGAATATCCAAATTTAAACACACGCCTCCTGGGAGGAGAACCTCGCCAACCACATCATTCTACAGCAACAACAATAACAGCGATAACAACAGCAACAACGGCTACTAACTGTACTGGTACGCAAGTCCTACAATTGTACTGGTACGCAAGTCCTACAGTTGTATGGTACGCAAGTCCTACAGCTACCGTTGTACTGGTACTGGTCCCAGTGTGGGGGAGCGATGGGGAAGAAAGGTACGAAGAAAGCATAACTTGAGAAACAAAGAAAACAAGAAACAGAAACGAAGAGGAGAGGAGAAGGAAAACAGGATATGAGGAGAAAAGGAAATAAGAAAAAAAGGAAAATGAGAAAAGTAAATGATGAGAGAAACAGGGAGATGAAAAGTAGAAAGGGAGAATGTACAAAAAAGAGCGAAAAGGGAAAATGGAAAGAAAGGATGTAAATGAAGAGGCGTATAAAGATTAAAAGAAGATATTGTATACAGCAAATATTTTTAAAAAAGGGTGAAAAATTATAAAATAAAATATATTAAGTATAGAAGAAATGCATATGAGAATAAAAATGGAAACGAATAAACAAAAAAGAATAGAGATAGGTACATAAAAAAAAAGAACAGTGAAACTGAGGAGGAAATTAACACGTTGACCGCGATTCGTTAAACTGAAGTTTAATACTCGACTCAAATTTGAAGTCAATCGTAGTAAGCAATTTTGAAAATTACGAACATTAACTGGACCGTGCCTTCTTTTAGCTTTAATTAATGATTTATAAAAATTGAGTTTCCATTACTGGCCGGTCAGCAGCATTATGAAAATTCCCTCAATGTACACCGGCGATTCATATCGCGACCAACGTGTTAATGAATGACAACGATAAAATACAAAGAAAATGAACCGCGAGAAGAAGTAGACGAATGATGCGAGAAGAAGTAGACGAATGATGCGAGAAGAAGTAGACGAATGATGCGAGAAGAAGTAGACGAATGATGCGAGAAGAAGTAGACGAATGATGCGAGAAGAAGTAGACGAATGATGCGAGAAGAAGTAGACGAATGATGCGAGAAGAAGTAGACGAATGATGCGAGAAGAAGTAGACAAATGATACGAGGAGAAGTAGACGAATGTTACGAGAAGACAAATGATGACAGAAGATGACGAATGAAACAAGAAGAAGACAAATGATACAAAAAGAAAACCAAAGAGAGAAGAAATAGACGAACGATAAAACAACATTACCAAAAGAGAAGAAACCAAATCAAGACCAAAAAAACAGAAACTTTTGAGCACGAACAGAAAACAAAACAAACAAGAGAGGCGGGCAAGAGGGAACACAAGCTAGAGAGACAGGGGGTCGAGATCAGGCGAAGAGGGAGGCACACACCGTACCGCTGGTCACGTGGTCACGTCGTCTCCACGCGGTGGCGCCTCACGCGTCGCTGCTGCCGGCCTTCTCGGGGGGAGGGAGAGGGTCAGGGTCTCGCGGCCAGGTCTATTGGCTCTATGTGGCCAATGTCTACTGGCCCTCCACCACACGCCAATCATCTACTGGCTCTCCGCCAGTGGCCAATCATTTACCGACTATTGGCTCTTGCCAGTGGTCAAATCATCTATCGGCCGTAACAGTAGCCAATAATCCGCCTGCCACTGGCCGTCCAACAGTGGCCAATCACATATTGGCGTGTTACCGTAGTCGTCCCACTACTGCCAATACCACCACCAACATCTTCATCATTTCAAACACAAGACAACAGTGAACCAAAATAGAGATGATCCGTAGCAAAAAATTCAATACATGAAAAAGGCCTACTGAACTCGCAGTTAGGAACCAAACATTTTCCCCCTAGGAGTGCTAATCCTTTTAAATTCGACTATGGGGGGAAACAATTTAACAACAGATGTTCTCTGAAGGAGATAAAAACATGTTTCAAACGTCCCTAGTCCAAGAAGTCACAAGTTGACAAGTCTGTTAAATAACCAGTATTTTTAATATTATATTATTTAAAATATTTTTATAATCTATCTTTAATATTTTTATAATCTATCTTTAATATTTTTATAATCTATATTTAATATTTTTATAATCTATATTTAATATTTTTATAATCTATATTTAATATTCTTATTAACATTTTGACAATCAATATTTTAAATCTTTTATTATCAATATTTTAAATATTCTCATTAAGACTTCCATATAAATTTCGGCACGCGGACATATACAAACGCAGGAGACCACGATGAATGGAAAAGTTACAGGTTTTATGGAGAAGTATTAATATAAAACGGAATGATCAGTTGAAGAACATTAATCTCCTGATAAGAGCTGTCGGTAAGCAACGGAAATACATTGCCGCGTTAGAGATCATTTGGTCCTAATTTAAATCTTAAGTTTTATAACAAACTCAAACGAGAAATAATATATTTTCACACATCCATGCACTTAATTACTAGCTCATTTCATTCACTCATTCAATTAGTCTATTCACGTATATATTTTCATTAATATTATTTAATGAAAAAATGAACAATAAAGGAAGCGAGCCGCCAAAAAAACATATCTACACTCAAACAATACGCATGTATAAATCATATAATCCGCATGTAAGAGTAAAAATACAATTTTTGGTATAGGTACAAAAGCTCATAAGTAATCACTACACAAGTTCAAATACATCTATCACCTGCGTGTAGACGTAATACACAACCTGCAGGTATAGATCACTACATAGCCTGCACGCAGGTACATAAATATTAAATTATATAATATAAATATGAACAAGTCAATATTTAAAGGAATAATTATACAAATAAATAAACTGGACAAGAAAACGTTTCAGATTTCGAGAGCAAAATTGGCGGATTCGACGAAACTTGGGGAAAAAAACGGCAGCCGCCAGAAACGGGAGCGGCCGTGAAACTGTTCTGTTTCGGGGCGAGCGCAGCCCGCCTCGGCCCTGCCGTCTCTGTCCCCTCTGGAGTTTCCACGGGTAAATAAAAAAAAAACGCCGCGAAACAAAAAAATCCGACGTAAAAAATGGAACAATACAAAGGCATTAAACCTTGAAATAACCGAGGATGAAACCTCAAAAAAATGCGGATGAAATTTAAAACGCGCATGAAAATATGGAAAAACGCACTTAAAAATGTGAAAAAAACGCGCATGAAATATGAAACAATACGAAAAAAATGCACATGAAATGGAAAAAACCGCGCATGGATGAAATAAATAAAAAAAATGCTGCATATGAAATGAGAAAAATTCTCACTGATATGGAAAAATCCCTCGGATGAAGCCTGAAAAAAATGCTGGTATAACGAAATAAAAAATTCAACAGTGGTGTGAAAAAAATAAAAATATTTGCAATAAAGACTTCCAAAAATAAAACTGATCCCGTGGCGGGAGGAAAAAATCTGTCCAATATAAACTTAAGTGCAGATTGATTGATTATAAATTAGTTTTAGCCTCCCTTTACCACAACAAAGATGTTCAAAGAGAGGAAGGATGAAGGCACCATTTAGTCATTAGTCAATCCCGCGCGCATAGAAACAATAAGATGAGGATGGTCATGAAACAAGACAAAAGTTGAAGAAAGTCAGCGGTGCCGAAAAACAGAACAGTGAACCAAAAAAGATGGTCCTTTACAAAATAAATAACGTTTTATTTCAACAAAAAGGCCTGCCAAACTCTCAGCACAGGACCTCACATTTCCCCCCTGGGAGCGCTAATTTCCATAGATAGAATAGTTGTACCCACTGCAAATTTACTTTAAAAAATGAAAAATTCCTGTATAGATCCGGAAAGGGCGGATGAATGGACGGATGTGAATGAACGAGTGAACAGATGGATGGCTGAATCAATGAACACGTGAATCAATGAACACGTGAATCAATGAACACGTGAATCAATAACGGGCACATTCGTGAGCATAATATAAGTAGCTACATAGACAAAAATTCAACAAAAGCGAGGACTAGAAAAAATATTTTAGGAAAAGAAGGCACACCAAACAACGGTATAAGAGCACATTTCGGGTTCACAACCCACCGTAACTTAAGATTATTTAACACGCTCACTACGGTTCCGCAGTGGCTACGGCCGGTATGTTTAAGTTGGAAGAAGCAGAATTGAAAAGCCATCTTTACTGTTTGATTGTATTCTTATTCTTCCTCACAAGCGGGATAATATCATTGCACGATGATATTAGATCTTGCTCGCCATAGTCTAATTTAAATGGAAGTAGTGATATGGTAGCCAGTCTTACTTGTACGTAAATGAGCAATATAAATGCACCAAGTGGGACACATATGCATTAATACGCAGTGAACGTGTTAAAGAACAAGTCGCGAAGCTTCGCCAATTTAAGTGAGTGACTTGAATGACCCGCTCACTCGTTCTGGAAAACACGCTTTCTTCCTCAAAATTTTCCAGACCAAGACACAACGATGAAACAAACTACAGATGCTCGCAAACTAGGTTAGCTTAAAGTTATGTACTTTATTACACAGAGAACAGCACGAACACAGGAAAACTCCGCCCATTCCAACTAAAATCTGCTCACAGTATCAGCTAAAACGAAACGCCTGAAGCCAGCGCACAACCGCTCAGCTGACACGAAATTGTCGGCTTTCCTATTGGCTGCAACATGAAGGACGGTCATTTCTACAGGCTGCAATGGAAGTGAAGGTAATTTTTATTAGTTAAAATCAAGATGTGGGCTTCAGAATGTTCCCATTGGTTGATACGTGGAGGATTCTCGCGGTCCTCTCGGCAGGAACACGTCGGCGAACAACGACGAAGGAACGAAGAAAACAGCGCACACAAATAACACAATAAATTACTACCGCACAGTTACACAAAGACAAAAATTCGAGCACAGGCAGACAAGTACACAATGGGAGATGTTTAGGAATACGCTCGACTCTGGCGAGCCAGAGCGGACTTACGGCTACATACATAGTTACGTACCGCCGTTTCATACGAACCTCAACATACGTATATGATACAAATTAATTCGTAATATTTGATATATCCGCCCGCATTCGTTACAGGAAAGAATTCGTATCTCTAAAGTTGAGGTTTGCGTGAGCTGTGGAGCTCGAGGGCAGAGGAGCACAAGTGAGCTAACGACAGTCACGAACAGGATATCAACAGTCGATTTACAGCAGCACGTGACGCTGTCGTGCCAGATAGAACAGAGGCAAAACCAGCATTTAACTTTTCATATTCAGAAAGGGGTAAGAAGGGTAAAACGAGGGGGGGGGGGGGGAGCGTTTGAAGGGTAAAACGAGGGGGCGAAGAAGGGTAAAACGAGGGGGGGGGGGGGAGGAAGGTATAACTTTACCGGGAGAAGGGGAAAAGAAGGGCACAACGGGAGGGTAAACAAACGCTAAAAACAGAAGGCACAAAGAACAAGGTAAAATGTAAGAGATTTAGAATACGTTGGAGAGAGCAGAGCCGACAGCGCGCGAGAACAACACGGAGGATCAGGACGAGGAAGGGAGAGCTCACCTGGGTGACGGGGTCCTTCATGATGAGCACGTCCTTGACGGTGCCGTACGCGCCGAAGTACTCCCTCAGACGCTCCGACGTCGTTTGCCACGATAGCCCGCCCACAAACAGCTTGTTTGGCGACGGGTCTGCAGCACACGGGGCATATACAAAATTTATGTTCATACAAATTTATGTATATTCATAAAATTTATTTATAAATATAGAAATTAATTTATATATAGAATATAATAATACACATAGAAGCTGAATATTTATAGAAACTAAATTATTAATGAAAATTTTAATTTTAAAATTAATTTGTTTTAAAAATTTAAGGAGACACTTGGCCTTTTGTTACATAGATCATTTTAAACTAGCCAATCAAAATAACAAAGGTATCATGCAACAATTTTGAAAAGCCAACTAAAATAAATGTATCATAGATCTATTTTCCTTACGATGAAATGCGCGTCGCATTTTCTAGGGGAGTAGGCAACGCCGCGCGAGAGGTCAAGCGCCTACTCCCGTTTTCTTTGTGCATAGAAAACTAATCCAACGCGCCTTCTCCGCGTTCTTTTCCTGAACCGAGAGCTAAATGTGTAGGGCGTGATCATGCCAATAGAGAACGTAGCGAGTGGAATGGGATCTTTTTCTTTGTGAATAGAAAACGAACATAAGAGAAAACGAGTTCGTTTTCTTCGACATGAAAAATGGAAATCGTCCGAAAGGCGGATACGATTATTTACGAGTCCACGTTGAGGCCTGCACAACATTGTGCACAATGAAGCGTACACAAACACGAGGTGCCACGTATAACGGGTGTACCCATCCACTTCATTTCCCCCGCAATAACGCGGAGTTGGGCAGGTCAATAACGCGGAGTTGGGCAGGTCAATAACGCGGAGTTGGGCAGGTCAATAACGCGGAGTTGGGCAGGTCAATAACGCGGAGTTGGGCAGGTCAATAACGCGGAGTTGGGCAGGTCAATAACGCGGAGTTGGGCAGGTCAATAACGCGGAGTTGGGCAGGTCAATAACGCGGAGTTGGGCAGGTCAATAACGCGGAGTTGGGCAGGTCAATAACGCGGAGTTGGGCAGGTCAATAACGCGGAGGCAGGTCAATAACGCGGAGTTAGGCAGGTCAATAACGCGGAGTTAGGCAGGTCAATAACACCGGAGCAGCTATACACCGACTCGCCGTCTAAGATCATGCGTTATTAATTACCGCTATACCCTCCTACTACCAAGAAAATTAATTCCGTCACAATAACTACCTTCGTTGATGGCACTGGTAATCTTATATTCGACAGGCGACAATCCAACATTTTGTCGAGATCACATCCATGCTGGGATCACTGATACCAAAGCTTGTATTCAGGGCACTCGAGCACACAAGGAGTTCAATATATGGTCCCTTTGTCGTTGTGTTATCCTTACAAAACCTACTTCAGACAAAGCTACGGACTTTCACTGATACACAATTCATCAAGCACGCCAATTACACGCATGCCTGAATAAATATCACGTAAAATTGTCATTATATCCCGTAATTTAGCCAAAAAGGTCAAGCTAAATTGCCATGAAATCAAGCTAAATTGCCATGAAATCAAGCTAAATTGCCAGGAAAATCAAGCTAAATTGCCAGGAAAATCAAGCTAAATTGCCATGAAATCAAGCTAAATTGCCAGGAAATCAAGCTAAATTGCCAGGAAAATCAAGTTAAATTGCCAGGAAAATCAAGCTAAATTGCCAGGAAAATCAAGCTTAATTGCCAAGAAAATCAAGCTAAATTGCCAGGAATATCAAGCTAAATTGCCAGGAAAATCAAGCTAGATTGCCAAGAAAATTTAGTCAAATTGCCAAGAAAATTAAGCTAAATTGCCAGGAAAATTTAGCTAAATTGACAAAAAATGAAGCGAAATTGCCCTAAAAAGCAAGCCAAACTGCCTTAAGAATCGAGTAAAACAGCCATAAAAAACAAGCTAAATTGCCATGAAAATTATGCTAAACTGCCATTCAACTCCAGCAAACCTGTCACAAAAAGCAAGCCAAAAGTGCCCACAGCTAAATTGCCCCAAAACAGCCCCAGAGGCGCGAGGGAGAGGCTCACCAGCTGGAGACGACCGTCCAGAAGAGCCAGCAGGGGACCCGGCCGAGGAGCCGTTGACCATCTGGGGGGCGTGGTGGCCAGGTATGGCCACGGCGGTCGAGTGGTCAGCGCTGTGGCCGCCACCGCCATTGTCCGCCTTGTGTCCGCCGGCCGCCAGTAGACCGCCGGGCTCAGCTTTCACCAGCATGCCCGTGCCTGCACAGATAATATTTGAATTATTAGGGAACACATTACACTACGAATTATATTGGTTACTATTGCGAAACATATTACGGATTATATTGTCGACTATTATACTACAATTATTAGTGCACACGGCCCCCGTCCAAAATGAGGGTATTGGATATTTTGCTTGTTACTATTGCGAAACATATCACGGATTATATTATTGACTATTATATTACAAATATTAGCGCACACGGCCCGTCCAAAATGAGGGCATTGGACATTTTGCTGGAACAAATCTTGCAGACGTGGATGCCAAACAAATATATCCATCCCAACAGTACCCGCCATTAAAATATTCTTGTACTTGTGCACTGGTGAAACTCGTATCACAGATACGGTCATTGAGCGTCCTGGTGAGCGTCACAGACACGCGCACCAACCAAAAACTGTATCAGTATTCATTAGTGGGTGCATAAAATTCTTCACAAATTTAGTATGTTCAATGAAATTCCCTTTGTAATAACATAGGAAAAATTACACACAAAATTCTTATATATAATTATTTAGAAATTTCAAGAGACCCGTGGCATTTTACCACATAAGGGATGCGTCCAAACTAGCTAATCAAAGTAACAAATGTTATCATAAATCTATTTTAAATAATTTAACTAAAATAAATGCATCACAAATCTATTTTACATTGACTGATTAAATTAAGTAAATAACATAAGTAACATATAACGAAAGGGTTTCACTTCAAATTCCGCATGATGTCATCCACGTTGTCCATTCACTCATCATTGAAATTTAGTAATTAAGGTTGAATTCTGTCATTTCCGATAGCAATAATCAGTTTCATTCCTTAATGATTCCTTTCATTTTAATTTTAATTTGAAATTATAGGTTCAGTTATTTAACAATAAATGTTATATCCAAACACCTCAAAATAACTAAATAAGTAAATAAATGGAAAAAATGTGTCAATAAAAATCGATATGTATAACCCGGGGTTCATGTTAAGCTTCTAAATAGACCACACAGAAAAAAAATTCGACAGGTTCCAAGGGAAACGAAGTAGTGATAAGCCTCAGGACTCCACTGGATAATAACAATAATGATGAAGGGTGTTGATACAATCAACATTAAAGCACGGGACTTCACTGGAGTTTGAGAAGAGGAGCGGCGCATCGCGCGCACGCAACTTATTGCATCTGTTCGGGACAGCGTCACACTTGTAGGCTTTCTGTCCAGGCCAGCGCCGCTTACTTACGCTCCTTAGTGGGGAGGCGTGAGGAAGAAGCCAGGGGGGAAGGAAAATGAAAGAGCGCAAGTACGACAAAAAAAAATTAAAGAGGACAAATGGAGCAGAAAATTTTAAGAGGAAAAATAAATAAGTTGAATATAATGGAAAATAAAGAGCAAAACAGGGAGATGAGGGATAGGACGAAGGTGCTCACAATGCCCAGCAGCCCCAAATAAGTAAAAAAAAAAAACAATTCAGGCACGAGGAGCAACGCGGCCACAACTCCACGGACACGGCCACACGCATTTCACTTACTCGCCCGACGGCACGCTTTACGTTCTGACTTCATACGGGAGTGTTTCCACTCGAAGATTTAAATTAAAACAAAATCAGGAAAGCCATGTCACGCACGAATAAGGCGGGGAAAAGAGAGTCTCCGTAGCATCGGATACAGGAACCCTTGGCCTACTCTATGCCTCCTTTGAAGCTTTGAAACTCGGACGTAGCAGACTACCATCGAAATCTACCTAGACCTACACAATGGCCTTCACGTACACAATAACTTTTACGTGCAAGATGACCTACAAAATTACGTACACCATGCCCTATACATTCATTAACACTAAAAAAACTCTTAAGGATCCAGAGAAACTTTCTTCGGAGGATCATCAGAGACTTCAGCCGCTCGCTCAGCTCACAATAGATGCTACGGTGCGAAAGTTATGCTGGATGTTCTACTAATTGCATAATTTAAACCTAATTTACCATGGGTGATAAAATAATTAAACAAATTAGTTTAAGCCTAATTAAACATAAATTTTTCAAAAATTAGGCTAGTTAGTTTAAGCCTAATTAATCATAAGTTTAAAAATTAGGTAAGCTACTTTAAGCTACGTAAGCATGGGTGATATAACCAAATACTGGCGTAGAGGGCAAAAAAATAGCAGATTTTAAACACTCACCAATGGTGTGAATATTGAACATAACTCAGCTCGATCGTTATTGAAGCCCAGGCGATCGTTATTGGACACGGACCGCTTCATGCAAGTCACAACACGTTATTTTAACGCGACGCGTTATTCACGTCACCAGCCTTATCGTAATCACCCTAATTGCGTTATTGTCTCTACTGAAGCGCTGTTTAAACACAAATTCACGATAACTTCCTTCATAAGGACACGTTATTTTTCAAAACTCGTTATTTTCACTAAAACGCGTTATTATTTGCCAAGACGGCGACTTTTCATATTTTATCGTTGCATTATTTTCCCTGCGACGCGTTATTTATTATACACATTCAAGCATCGGAAGTTACGGACGAGGTAATGAATAGTAGTAAAAAAAACTAATCAAATAACCGATCACTTTAATTGCTCGAATTAATCACCAAACCAAACTCTGTTAATCCAAATAAAATGCGTTAGTAAAATTATTTAAGTATGTAATCATTTCAAAGTTTATTTTACATCTCGTTCAACATTCCCACACGCCACTCTACACGCATTCCACACGCCACTCTACACGCATTCCACACGCCACTCTACACGCATCCCACACGCCACTCTACACGCATCCCACACGCCACTCTACACGCATCCCACACGCCACTCTACACGCATCCCACACGCAACTCTACACGCATCCCACACGCCACTCTACACGCATCCCACACGCAACTCTACACGCATCCCACACGCCACTCTACACGCATCCCACACGCCACTCTACACGCATCCCACACGCCACTCTACACGCATCCCACACGCCACTCTACACGCATCCCACACGCCACTCTACACGCATCCCACACGCATCCCACACGCCACTCTACACGCATCCCACACGCCACTCTACACGCATCCCACACGCCCCTCTACACGCATCCCACACGCCCCTCTACACGCATCCCACACGCCCCTCTACACGCATCCCACACGCCCCTCTACACGCATCCCACACGCCCCTCTACACGCATCCCACACGCCCCTAAACACGCATCCCACACGCCCCTCAACACGCATCCCACACGCCACTCTACACGTATTCCACACGCCACTCTACACGCATCCCACACGCCACTCTACACGCATCCCACACGCCCCTCTACACGCATCCCACACGCCACTCTACACGCATCCCACACGCCCCTCTACACGCATCCCACACGCCCCTCTACACGCATCCCACACGCCCCTCTACACGCATCCCACACGCCACTCTACACGTATTCCACACGCCACTCTACACGCATCCCACACGCCACTCTACACGCATCCCACACGCCCCTCTACACGCATCCCACACGCCACTCTACACGCATCCCACACGCCCCTCTACACGCATCCCACACGCCCCTCTACACGCATCCCACACGCCCCTCTACACGCATCCCACACGCCCCTCTACACGCATCCCACACGCCACTCTACACGTATTCCACACGCCACTTTACACGCATTTTACACTAGCATAACACACGCAGCTACCCTCGCACGTGAAGGGATATGAGGGGAAGTGCGGATGCACGTCGCTTATGTACGAGGGGAAGGAAGACTTACAAGTTGGGGGGCAGTCGTGGGGCTTCGGAGAGGGAGGGGGAAGTGAAGGAAGAAAGGCAGGAAGGGGAAAGTAAAGGAAAAAAGGAGAAAAAGTGAATGAAGAAAGGAAAACAGTTGTGGAAAAGTAAAGGATGAAAGGAAAAAAATTGGGGGAAAGTGAAGGCAGAAAGGAAAAAGGAGGGGAAACTAAAAGAAGGAAAAACGGAGGGGAAACTGGAGAAAGAAATGAATAGCGGAGAAGGGGATGGGGTAGATTGGCTAAAGGGATAGGGACAAAAAAGGAAAATGGATGCGGGGAAAGGTGTATGAAAAGATGGACGAGGAAAATGGACGAATAAAGGATTAGGTTATAATACAAGTTAATTGAAGCCTACCCAGCCACAACAAAGAGAAAGGCCGTACTTAATATGGAGTAAAAAGGAACGGAAAATCTATGCACAAGGTGTGTTTTCACACAAGAGCCCCAGCGCATTTAAGTTGAGCAGGAAGTTCACGGAATAAAGTAAAAGTAGAAAAAAAATCAATAGATGAGACTGAAAAACAAAACAGTGAACGGAAAATGAGGGCTCGTAATAAAATAGAAAAAAGGCTTTATTTTAACGAAAAGGACTACAAAAGCTTCAGCTTGGGGCCCCATATTTTCTCCTTAGCACGCCAATTTCCATCGATATTGTCGTCGTATCCCCGTGAGGAGTGCACCCAATACATATCCAAACAACCCAATTCCACCCAATACACACCTAGTCAATCCAATACAAACCTATTCATTCAATCCAATACAAACCTATTCATTCAATCCAATACAAACCTATTCATTCAACTTAATACAAACCTATTCATTCAATCCAATACAAACCTATTCATTCAATCCAATACAAACCTATTCAATCCAAAACAAACCTATTCAATCCAATACAAACCTATTCAATCCAATACAAACCTATTCAATCCAATACAAACCTATTCAATCCAATACAAACCTAGTCAATCCAATACAAACCAGTCCAATACAAACCCAACCAATGCAATTCCATGGATTCCATTAGTCCAAATCCACTCAACACTAAGAACACAACCACACATCCCCACACAGAAAAGAACAGCAGCAAGCCAACTTGTATCAAGAAAAGAATTAATGCCACCAAACCATGAAGGGCAACAAGCGCAGAGAACGATCACAACAGCACGCGGGTGTGTGTTAGAAGCCAGCAAACTTGTACTAAAGAAAGAATATGTTTCTTGTAACACGACCCATCGATGGGTAGTTTGATTTTTTTCTAACGATCTTCAAGTCAAAGACATTTCATGTACCCAGTTAACGTTTACTATTTATAAATTGTTCAACAACTTTTGACTATAAACTCGAGTTGGATATTGAACTTCAGTTTAGCCCATCGCAGTCGATGTGTTAAGCACGGTATTCTCAACCTTTCTATTGTATACCCCCCTTAGCTAAATGGTGTATCTTCGTGTACCCCCAGCACAGTCAAAAGTTTAAGAAACTCTAAAAATACCCCTGGTGATTAATAATTATGTATATATATATACGTACACGGTTGTATGTAAAGATATATTCTACATTTTAACAGAAGAAGTATGTTAAATATACCCCTAGGGGTACATGCAAACCCGATTGAGAAGCCCTATGTTAAACAATAAGGCAACAAAGAATACAATCACAACAGGCAGGTGGTGTTATCAGACGCGTGAGATAACATGGGGTGAGGGGCAGAGCGGCCTATGGTGGGGGTTTACCGGGGCCACCGAAACCGGCCTAACTGAAATTAGGCAGCATTGAATTCAGCCCGCGGTATCGAAATCGGAAGTGCCCAAACCGAACGTTGCCGAAATCAGCCGAAGCGAAACCGAGCGTTACCGAAATCAGCCAAACCGAAACCGAGCGTTACCGAAATCAGCCAAACCGAAACCGAGCGTTACCGAAATCAGCCAAACCGAAACCGAGCGTTACCGAAATCAGCCAAACCGAAACCGAGCGTTACCGAAATCAGCCAAACCGAAACCGAGCGTTACCGAAATCAGCCAAACCGAAACCGAGCGATCCGGAAGCCATGACATGCTCACACCCACGTGCACGGTACCCTCTCAGACTGGCGTCGCTAAACTGGTCTCCAGTACCGGTACACGATACCGATACATCACGCTGGTTCAATAGTACCGATAAAATATGCTAATACAACAACAGTACAGCACAGTACCGGTACATTACACAGGTACAAGGCGCCTCTACAATACACCGGCCCAACAGCACCGACAAAATATGCTAGAACAATAACGGTACAGCACAGTACCGGTACAAAATACCGGTCCAACAGCACCAACAAAATATGCTAGTACAACAATAATGGTACAGCACAGTACCGGTACAAAATACCGGCCCAACAGCACCGACAAAATATGCAAGTACAACAATAACGGTACAGCACAGTACCGGCCCAACAGCACCAGGCCACGTAGGCCTCCGTAGGACTACACGCGCATTACAAGAGCGCTACGCTCCGAAGATTGTCTTCCTGATATGGTATCGTGTGTGTACACATGTGTTTGTGGGTCCAGGAGCCGTGTATGTGCGCGTGTGCAAGCACATACATGCGCGTGTGTACGTGCGCGAACGTACATGAGCGGGTGTATGTGCGCGCACGTACATATGCGTGTATGTGCGCGCACGTACATGCGCGCGTATATGTGCGTGTGCAGAAGGCGGAGGCTGTATCCCGTTTGATATCATATTGAAACATTCTGATATAGCCGCGCGAACACACGGAGCCCATTATTCTAAAAATTCCAGTCACATATTGCACTATATACAAAATACTTCAGGGATACAAGTCTCATTAGATTAGATGTTAGGTTAAACCTCCCTAACCGCAGCAAAGGCGTTCCAAACAGATAAAGAGAGCGAGACACCATTTAGCATGGAGTCGAGGGAACGCGATATTTATGCACAAGGTGCATAGAAATCGTAAATTAATAATTTCATAAAATGAGACAAAAGTTGAAGAAGAAAGTAGTAGGTGATGAGAAACAGGACAGCCGTGAACCGAAAAAAGATGATCCGAAACAAAATAAAAACCTGTTCTATTTCAACTAAAGGCTTTGGTACCAAACCTTGAGCTCAAGACTTCACATATCCCCTCGAGAGCGCTAATTCCAACTGATACAACACTCGTGCCAACAGTTGAGACTAGTAGGATTCAGAAGCAGCCGCTATTATGGCGATGCGCTCTAATGTATCTCAGACCAATGATTAAATTTCATCGTCAGAAAAAAAGAGGAACATAAGTGCTACTATATACATTATACAATATTAAAAACTTCAACCATTTAGGTATCTTACACTGAAATGAGATTAATCGGAGAGCCAGGTGCAATTTTTGGCACACGAGGCACGTCACTGCCATTGAAATTTTGGGGCATGTATCTTAGAAATAAAAGATAGAGCAATAACGGCCAGCTAATAAATAGCATTACACATGATGCACCTCGATGATACAAGTCCCATAACGAGTACAACAAGGTGGTAAGTACAGCTTTTGTACATCAAGTACTCCAATGACAAGGCCTACCAGTGGGTACCCTAACCACGTACATCACTACCTACCAATACTAGAACACCAAGTACTGACCCCCCCCCCCCCCCCAGTGAGTACAATAAGGTGGTACACATGTACACATCAAGTACTCCATAGCCGCAAGTCCCAGAGTGGGTACAATAAATAGGTACGTCACTACTATAATGTGTACATTATGAACTCCAGGGTACCAATATATGCACATCAAGCACACTGCCACAAGTACCACAGTAGGCACCATAAATAGGTGCACCACATGCACACCATGCACTCGGCAGCGTGTACCAAGGAAGTTGGATACATGGAACCGGCATCCCTATCTTTTGCCAGTCAAGCGAGTGAAGCCACTTCTGCCGTCCCAAGCCCCGCCCACCCGGCATTAGGTCCCTGTGTGGAGGTGGTGTTGCAGTGGAGGGGTAGCACCACCTCCATCATCAGCGACTGAAGACCGCGCTGTTAAATGGCAGACTTGCGCTACTCTGTGCTATACGTTTTTTTCTTAGGCATATATTTCAATTGCGTCCTCGCTGAATGATAAAGAAACTCAAATTGAGGAAACTCGTCCGTGACCGCAGCGTGGTTAGCGGCGCCCTGTCACACTGAGTGTCTGACACGCACTGAGCCCCATCTCCGTGTGTGTGGCCGTATACCCTACAGCTACCGAAAATTGGCTTCACTTTAGAGCGCTGATGCCGCCTCCATTCTTAAACCTCCTTGGCGTGTACAGCCCAGTAGCCACATGGACTGCGGTATGCGAGGCCAAGATGGCGGTGACCACCATAGCTAATGCGCCAGGCTCCGGTGTGGTGTAGGAGGAAGATATAACTACTTTTGAAGCTAACGTAATCTCTGTTCAATAAAATAGGCTCTGGTTTAGGAACCAACATAATCTTGGTTCAAAAAGATGACTCTAGTTGTGGAACCAACGATCTTTGTTCAAAAAATAAGGCTATACTTTGGAACGAACATAATCTCTGTTCAAAAATAAGGCTCTACTTTGGAACGAACATAATCTTTGTTCAAAAAATAAGGCTCTACTTTGGAACGAACATAATGTTAGTTCATAAAAAAGGCTCTACTTTGAAACGAACCTAATCTTTGTTTTAAAAAAAAGCTCGTTTTGGAACGAACCTAATATGCGTTCAAAAAAATTGTTTTAGTTCAGGAACGAATCTAATCTCCGTTAAAAAAAACGCAGTCCGCCGACCCACGGTCGGTCGTAGGCATAAGCCGCACCGTGACTCATTTCCCGTTTTAGAACCGAGGCGTTTTCCAAAACAAAGCCCGACTTGTAAAGAAGGGACCTACTCCTCGAGAGTACGGGCCCATATTCATGCAGGAGCACACTTTCAAGAAAGGACCTATTTTTAGACCCGGACCCACTTGAACAGTTGCCTATTTTCATGTTAGGAACCACTTTCAAGAAGGGACCTACTTCGAACAGGGGCCTATTTTCATGCTAGGACTCACTTTCAAGAAGGGACCTATTTGAAGACCCGGACCTACTTCAAACGGGGGCCTATTTTCATGCTAGGACTAACTTTCAAGAAGGGACCTATTTGAAGACCGGACCTACTTTAAACAGTGACTCATTTTTTTCAAACAAAAACATTTTTAAACAGGGACCTACTTTGGAGCAGACTTATCAAACAGAAATCTAATTTCAAGATAAGACCTATTCACAAATGAAGGCCTCAACCCAATGAACACCTACTCCAACAAAATCATAGTCAAAAACCACACCCTATTTCAACACACGCAAGGACTTATCTGTACGACACACTCATTAGCTGGCTACATACAAATGATGCACGATGAACTCGTATGTAGATCCACTTACTGAACAGATGCAAATTAACTATCCATACATCGACACTACATTTCTGAAGGCCATGTAGGAATAGGTAGAATAATTAAATAAATGTATGAGTACCCCACATGCGACCACTACACACTGCATGAGCTGAAATTAAATAGAAATTAACCATGAACTCTACAGATGCATGCAAGTCAACCAAGCTAGTCAAATCAGCACTATCAGAACATAGCAGTAAATTTAACCAACCGATACAAATTCAACACACACTGACACAAAGAAGCAAATTCAACACACACTGACACAAAGAAGCAAGTTCAACACACACTGACACAAAGAAGCAAGTTCAACACATACTGGCAAAGAAGCAAGTTCAACACACACTGGCAAAGAAGCAAGTTCAACACATACTGACAAGTAAATTCAACACATACTGACACAAAGAAGTAAATTCAACACACAAAGAACAGCACACCTTGGCGACATCAATGCTTCCTCAATGAGGATAGTTATCACCCAGACCAATTATGATCAAATGGTCAATTATCTACAAATGCACCATGATTTATAATAAACTGTATTCCATATGCTCAACTAGTATAATGAATTATAGTTGATTTGTTAATTATATACATACATCAACAAACTATAATTATATATATATATATATATATAATAGTTAATTATCCTAATCCATCCAAGTTTTACTGTAGCACAAGTGGAACACATTCTGAATAATATAAACATGCCCACATAACTACAGCACAGCACCAATGACAAGCACAGATGCTTATTGCTCATAAGCAATATGCTTAATGCTAATCTGCTTCCTTACTTAAAAGGACTCTGTTTCTCTGATAATATAACCTTAACAATTTTCCAAATCCATTCAAGTTAGTGTCCAATCAAGCCACCGGGTAATCAAGTCAATCTACTGTCTAACCGAGCCACTGTCCGACCAAGCCATAGGGTAATCAAGCCACTGTCTGACCAAGCCATAGGGTAATCAAGCCACTCTACTGTCTAACCAAGACACCGGGTAATAAAGCCACTGTCCAAGCCATAGGATAATCAAGCCACTGTCCAACCAAGCCATGGTAATCAAGTCACTCTACTGTCTAACCAAGCCACCGGGTAATCAAGCCACTGTCCAAGCCATAGGATAATCAAGCCACTGTCCAAGCCATAGGGTAAACAAGCGATTGGGTAATCAAGCCACTGTCCAAGCCATAGGATAATCAAGCCACTGTCCAAGCCATAGGATAATCAAGCCACTGTCCAAGCCATAGGATAATCAAGCCACTGTCCAAGCCATAGGGTAAACAAGCAATTGGGTAATCAAGCCACTGTCCAACCAAGCCATTGAGTAATCAAGCCACTGTCCAACCAAGCCATTGAGTAATCAAGCCACTCTCCAACCAAGCCATTGAGTAATCAAGCCACTGTCAACCAAGTTGTCGGGTAATCAAATTCTGGTATTCTTTCATTACAAGAAGTTTACCAGGAAACAAATACCCAACATCAAGATTCAGATGCTCAAGATTATGAACATTTACAGCAATAATAAAATCCAATTAACATAACATTTGAAGCAATTGTATGTTTGGATTACCAGAAACATTTCAGAACAAATTTTTACCAAGCAATGCAGTCATATTTCATTCATTTAACTTTCAGTGAGAAGCATTCAATGTTGACTGCTTTCAGATTCTTGACTCTTGTTTGTAAAAAAAGGTGCTTAATTAAATTATTGTGCTTAAAAGTTGAAGCCAAAATGTCACATGTTATGTTCCAATATATGACTAATGTCGCCCAACTTAGACAGGACATTCATTTTAGAAACTATATAATTGATAAATTAAATCTCCCAATGAGCATGTATCAGCTGATGTTAAATTATACTAAATGACATGATAAAATTGCTAATATAAATATAATAAACTAGGTAATACTAAATACTAATAAATAAATAACAGAAAATGTCATTATTTCAATGATAGCTTTATTTGATAAAATATTTAAACGAGTTAGGTCCTGGAATTACTTATTGCTTTTGTACTAATTTCAAGACTGTGTTCTTAACTCAAACTTGAATGAAAAATGCATAGAGGTCATCATCAAGTAACATTTGACACTATATTTCATAAGGAACAGAATTGAACAATAAAGTTTCATTACCAGGCAATGTAGTTGATGTTCGTTTTAATTAGTAAAAGAATAGATAAAATCAATGGTTCATTACAAAGTTATGTATATATGTTGCTTTCCATGAGCTAAGAATAGATAACATCAAAGGTTCATTACCAAGCAATGTATTGGAACTACTCTCCATTTGTAAAAGAATAGATAAAATCAATGATTCATAAGCAAATATATTTAAACTGCTCGTTTGAACAGAATCAACAATATTTGCTTTTATTGCATATCAAATCTGCTTCATAATTCAACATATGAACTGTTAGTGTATGCCATCGGTGATGCCATCAATTTTGCGTAAAGCAATATGTTCAAATATATATAAATTAAATTATCAGTTTAAGCTACATCCTTAAGAGGTCAAAATCCTACAGGTCTTGTGAAATAATTAGAACATTTTTTTTCAATTTTACACGAATCATTTGAAAAATAGAAAAAACGTATGCAAGTTTAATGATAGAGATTTTTCAAATTTAGTTAAGCAATGTTTAACTTTGATGAATTACTTTGAAAATTAAATAATGCAAGATTAATTGATGACCAAGCACAATGCTACCACAAACATAATGCATCAATCACAGCTGATCAACAATCTCAAAAAAAAAAAAACCCCGACCCTTCCAAAACAAAAATTGAAAAAACAATACAAGAAGATAGCCTACCTTATTTCCTATAGTATTATTTTCCTAGCGTAGGAAAACAAGCATCCAAAACAGGCATAGCTTATCTATAAGCTTGTCTGCTTCATAAGCTTGTCTGCTTCAAAATGAAGTAGGCCTAAATAAAAACAATAAATGAATCCTAGCAACTTAGTTATGATAGAATACCTTCAAAATAGCACGATATTAATTTGTTTGTATAGGAAATTCTCACTTAAATTTTCGCGACATGAACAATCATCATAGGAAATTCTCACACCTAAATTTTGATGAAGTGAATAATAATGGCAGGAAATTCTCGAAATAAGCTTGACTGAGTGCGACTCAGCTGAAGGTAGACCTATTCCCCTCCCCCCTTCTCTTCCATTGTTTCCCTCAAAGCTCAAAATAGACCATCCCTAACTCATAAGAATGTAAGAAAAAACACGATACAAATAAAAAAAAAAACATGTAATACACACAGGCACTCAAGCTTTGGTACATCGAATAATTCACTAACTACATGAACATAAAACGGAAATAGCTTTAGTCTTAACGAGCTGTTGTTTCCAACTGCATTGTCCTAACTACAGCAAGTCTCTCATGCACAAGACTTCAGTTTCAATAGGAACTCACCGTTATAATTATTTGCAGGTTGAGCGCTCATCTGGTTGGTGTTGATAAAGTACCCTTGTATTTGATTATTGAATCCGTTCGGAAACATATTCCGCGCATACAAGATTTGAAAAGAAAGAGCTAACACAGCACCTACCCCGACAAAGTCTAGAGAAGAAATGATGTCTGTGATCTGTGTGGAGTAGAAGACAACTCACCAAGCTAGATGCCGTGATTTTTCCGTCTTGAATATCAACATATTTCACATCATTACGCAGATGTGACGCTAAGCTATTTCACCTTATGTACTACAAATAAGTCAATTTTTTTACGAATAAAAAATCATTAATCTCTCACTCCATATATATCATGTTGAAGAAAGAAAGAAAATCTGACTGCATTCATCCAAAATATTTTGGACAACGCGGGCGGCGGTAGAGATCGCACATGGCTGCGTTCACGCAAGCTTCAAATGAACGCAGTTTTGTGCCGGGGAGAATTTTCGTTCCCTGTAGAGTATTTTTTGAACAATTTATAAATCAATTGGAGCAGTTTTAGCTTTTAAATAATGATGGAACAAAGGACAATTTAAAGTTAATTAAGGGAAAATAAAATAGCTCTAAAATCAACTGAGACGTAGAGTTCAGTCAACTCCCGCTAGGGGGTCATTGACACGTACTTGGTTCAATTCAATGCAGTTTGACCAGCCATAATACTATTCAATAAAACAAAGGTAGAAGAATGATGAGGAAGAGAAATAAATATTCATTTTTTTCTCTTCATGTGAACATAAACAAATAAACGTCAGCTTTCATATATGAAAACATTTTTATGGACCGTATTAATATGAAGTCATTCTAAATTTCCAATACAGTAGCATCTTTTATGTACAATGAGGTTTAATCAAATGTTCATCAAAAATACGTATTTTTAAGTATTATATCATCATAGACTTGAACAAATAGTACATGTTAGTAATGACGTAAGTATGTTAAGGAAAAATGTTACCCTCCATATTTAAGACAGCCGACCAGCAATGGTGGCTACAGAAAATGGGAAATAAATTTCGTTGAACAGGAGGGGAAACTCTATAGGATGGAGAAAATTACATGAGAAAGTAATTATTTTTTAAACGAGGGAAATTTATATATTAGTTAGGCATAGAACGGATAAATCTAATATGCTCTGTCATGAGAGCTCTTTATTATATTTAATTAAGAAAAACAAAACTTGTAACTTCATGCTTGTATCCCAGTGCCTATGCACATATGCGCGTGTATATACACATCCACTTTGTATGTACATTTACACTTAGCAATTTTTGAAATATTTTTTAATGAAGCGACTTTAATTTGTCCTGCGTTTGCGTATTTTTTCAATCTTCTCCCTTTGTCAAGCATTTATATGAGAAATCTCATAAATTTGTAGTGTGAGTTGAAGCATGCTGTTTTAGGCAGTAAATTCACTTTCATTTATTTTTTCATGCTTGCTCGAAATCATATTTTAGAATATCTGCCACAAGAAACAATTTTAATATTATTCCTTGATATCAAAAAACCCAAAGCTTATATGTAAATGGACGTGTAAACTGTCACAAGTGTCTTCACCACACAAAATTATTATCTTTATTGCTTCCATGAACTAACAAACACTTTTCAACATCAATTAACCAGCAATAGGATACATTTCTATGTTTTTATTCTCTCAGCTTTTCTACAACATTGAACTGGACCGTCACGCACCTATGTGTGTTTATCAATTGAAGACATTCGCATCATAACATTTCAAAAAATGGTGTAACTTTTACGAATGTGTTAACCTTATAGGACATTAATGTTTTCCTTTCTCTTTCACGTTCTAGAATGTTCTTGTTAGCCTCGTGTGGTGCAATTTATCAGAGCATTTTTTACGTTCTTGAATGCATTATGACAGCCTGATTTAGGTGGTTAATTTTACGTATTACTTCAATTATGTTGTACATGTCTTGGTTGCCGTTGTAAAACAATCCCTTTCAGGTTTTTGACTCAGGAAGACTCTTGTGTGCCACTATTATTTGCATGGAAATATCCTAAATACCTGGAGTGATAAAAACATTGTCTTCGATTCCCTCGATGTGCAATAAGCTGATACGAAGGAGTGCAAATATAGTTCTGAATGTCAACCTCGTTGCCTTCAACGCAGAATAATTTTAATCCGCCCGTTTTACTTTAAAAAATTATTTCTTATACCTCAACTCTCTGAGCTCGTATTTCAATATAAGTGTGCACCAAAAAGAATGTTAACACCGGCGGCGGTAGGCCGCTATCGAGATGGTACAGAAACAGTTTTGTGGAAACTACAGAAATTTCTGTACCTTCAACTCCGACGCGCGCGCCGTCCTAAACACGTAATTTTACCGGCTTGTAACTTGAGAAATAATTCACCCATCGACTTCAGATTACTTTCAAACGAAATATAAAAAAAATTCATAGCCTAAGCGCATAGAAACATTTCTAAAATTTTCTGGACAGGCAGGAAGCGAAGTTCTCGTAATTTTTCTCCTATTGTAAGCCGCGAATCGGATGGGCATTTCCAGAAATTTCTGTAGTTTCCACAAAACCGTTTTTGTACCATTTCGGTTGCGGCCTGTTGGTGTTTTCACAATGAATCGCATCTGAAATTATGCCTTCGTTACTAGTTGTAGTTACACGTATTATCAAACCTAGGTTAAGCAGCGACAGGAATACATTGCCCTCAGTCATTTGTTTCGACTAGTGACATGGGTATTGCGATACTCATATGTGTGTATCAGCACAGGATCCTTACTTTGAGATATTTTAAAAACTATTCACGAGCTTTTTGCATGCTCTTTATAGGAAATAAACTCTTTTTTCTTTTTTTTTTGGTCATGTAAAAAAAGTAAATACTATCAACATATGACACTAGAGACATTAGTTTAAAACTAATTACAATTATGCATCAAACGCAACGATTTACGGTAATTTTACCTAGTTTAATTTAGTTAATTTAGCAGTATTTTTAGCAGTTCTGTGCTCTAATAAACATCATTGTTAGAACACCTCAAAATCAAATTATACCGGATGCTATTAATAGATGTGTAAATTTTTCTTTCGTGTCATAATTGTTATCTTTTTAGTTAACTTTTTTTCATTTGTTGCATCCTTTTCTTCAATAAGCTGTAAACTCAATCCATCAGCACAGGTTTGCCAGCTGAAGAAGATTTGTTTTTCTCGGTTTGGACTTTGTAATTTGATTTTCTAACATATCCATGTAATTGTTTAGTGTTTGTTTATGTTTGTATAATTGTTTAAAATATATTTGCATGCATATTTATTGGAAATATATAGTTAATAAACTCATTCAACGTCAGAGTAAACAATATATCAATCAAAGTTAGAACTTACATGGAGAAGCTCCTATATGTCAGACAATCAAATTGCAAAGTCCAAACAGAGAAAGAACAAATGTTTTTCTGCTAGCAAATTTGTGCTGATGGATTGAGTTTACAGCTTATTGAAAAAAAAGAATGCAACAAATAAAAAAGTTGAATAAAAAATATCAATTATGATACGAAAGAAATATGTACGCATCTATTGATAGCAATCAGTACAACTTTATTTTAGGGCATTTTAATTATGATGTTCATTTAATCAAGATACGTCAAGAACGAAAGTTTCGCTGACCAGACCGACGTGAACTACGCCATCAACGATTATCTAAAATTGCAAGCGTCTCATTCTTAAAATGAGAAGTAAGGTGAAAGTCGCTGTAACGTGTGGTCATTTTATTAACAGAATTAGTGAAGTCTAAATGAATGAAATTGAACGTTTCGGACTCATCGGTTCATCTTCAGAAAAAGTTCTGCGATAAAACAAACATGTATGAGTAAATCAAAACTACAACATACAAAATAAAATTACAACATACAAAAATATTCATGAATATAAAACTATAAAAAACTTTACTAATTCCATTAATAGAATTACTATACGTACAGCGATTTTAGCCTTGCTTTTCATTTAAAGCGGCCCATA
Organism: Morinoia aosen; assembly: GCA_030386875.1. Taxonomy (NCBI): domain Eukaryota; kingdom Metazoa; phylum Arthropoda; class Malacostraca; order Amphipoda; family Talitridae; genus Morinoia; species Morinoia aosen. The sequence goes on along the minus strand of CM059578.1, from coordinate 2,299,040 downwards.
GACAATAAATTTTATTGTCAATATAATTGACACTAATGGATAATGACAATTTAGTTGGTCGTCTGTGGGCTTGATTGACGACCGTCAATTTATTGACTTAGAGGGCAAAAAAAAATTCATTAATATATTGAGTCAATGATATTGACAGTTGAATTGATCGTCTTTGGCCGCTTACCAACGATCACTCCCAATTGGGAAGACCAGAGGTATTCATTGCGTGGGTCTCGAAAAAAAGATAAATAAATTAATTAACATTTATTTTATATAATATACGCTAACTTGCAGTCACTGCGGCTCTCTCAATCAATGCGTTAACCGAACTCCTGCAAAAATTAGTGAATAACTCGGTGGAAGACGGCAGCCGTCGTTGGTTTTTCTGTGTTTTTGTGTTTCATTCTCGCCAAAAATCAATCTTGTTTTCGTGAAGTCTTCATTTTTGGAATTATTTACCGTGTTTGAAGGGTTTCCAAAAGATGCTATCGTGAATTTTCGAACTTCGTCACTATTTTCTATCGAAGACGACGTTATAGTCTATTTTCATTTTTCCATATTTTTCCAGAAAAAATAATAAATCGTGTTTTACTGAGTTCAGACTGTTTTTTTCGATAAAAAACTTGTATTTTCATGTAAGGTCTCAATTTCATCATGACCGTACATCACCGATTGACTTGACAGAGCTTTTAATGCCCTGATTTTTGCTGTTTTTCTATGTGCCAGCGTTTGATAATGTATTTGTGATACAGTGATGTTACGTGTGACGTCATTGTTACATGTGATGTCAAGTTGTGACGTCACGTGTGACGCAGTCAATTTTGGCAAAGTTAGGTAATTGGCATACACGATGAAAAGGGCCTCGCGTGCCATCAAGCAAAACCTAATAACAAAAAAAGGGGAAAATAAAACAAAAATCCACAGAAGGAAGCAAGAAAAACACGGAATAGGGAACAGGTAATAGGTTCATCCAAACAGGGAACAGGTAAATAGGGAACAGGTAATAGGTTCATCCAAACAGGGAACAGGTAAATAGGGAACAGGTAATAGGTTCATCCAAACAGGGAACAGGTAAATAGGGAACAGGTAATAGGTTCATCCAAACAGGGAACAGGTAAATAGGGAACAGGTAATAGGTTCATCCAAACAGGGAACAGGTAAATAGGGAACAGGTAATAGGTTCATCCAAACAGGGAACAGGTAAATAGGGAACAGGTAATAGGTTCATCCAAACAGGGAACAGGTAAATAGGGAACAGGTAATAGGTTCATCCAAACAGGGAACAGGTAAATAGGGAACAGGTAATAGGTTCATCCAAACAGGGAACAGGTAAATAGGGAACAGGTAATAGGTTCATCCAAACAGGGAACAGGTAAATAGGGAACAGGTAATAGGTTCATCCAAACAGGGAACAGAAACGATGAGATGAAGAATAAAAGTTAAGGAAGGAATGATACATAAGAAGAAGAGAAGAAGAGAAAGAAAAAGAGAAGAAGAGCAACGGCCGGTCTTCTAAATGTTGGTAAAGGTCACACAGCTGCTGCAGTGCAGCTATATGGGCCACACAGCAGCTGTACAGGCCACACTGCAGCTGTACAGGCAACACAGCAGCTGTGCAGGCCACACTGCAGTTGTACAGGCAACACAGCAGCTGTACAGGCCACACAGCAGCTGTACAGGCCACACAGCTGCTGTGTAGGCCACACAGCAGCTGTACAGGCCACACAGCAGCTGTACAGGCCACACAGCAGCTGTGCAGGCCACACAGCAGCTGTACAGGCCACACAGCAGCTGTACAGGCCACACAGCAGCTGTGCAGGCCACACAGCAGCTGTACAGGCCACACAGCAGCTGTACAGGCCACACAGCAGCTGTACAGGCCACACAGCAGCTGTACAGGCCACACAGCTGCTGTGCAGGCCACACAGCAGCTGTACAGGCCACACTGCAGCTGTACAGGCCACACAGCAGCTGTACAGGCCACACAGCTGCTGTGCAGGCCACACAGCAGCTGTACAGGCCACACAGCAGCTGTACAGGCCACACAGCAGCTGTGCAGGCCACACAGCAGCTGTACAGGCCACACAGCAGCTGTACAGGCCACACAGCAGCTGTGCAGGCCACACAGCAGCTGTACAGGCCACACAGCAGCTGTGCAGGCCACACAGCAGCTGTACAGGCCACACAGCAGCTGTGCAGGCCACACAGCAGCTGTACAGGCCACACAGCAGCTGTACAGGCCACACAGCAGCTGTGCAGGCTACACAGCAGCTGTACAGGCCACACAGCAGCTGTGCAGGCCACACAGCAGCTGTTCAGGCCACACAGCTGCTGTGCAGGCCACACAGCAGCTGTACAGGCCACACAGCAGCTGTGCAGGCCACACAGCTGCTGTGCAGGCCACACAGCAGCTGTACAGGCCACACAGCAGCTGTGCAGGCCACACAGCAGCTGTGCAGGCCACACAGCAGCTGTACAGGCCACACAGCAGCTGTACAGAAATCATTTTCAAATTGTACATCGATTTCAATTCGTTCAACGCATTCATGATCAGATAGCTCACTTTTAATGAGTTCAGTAGACTATTCTTCAAATTAACCATTCCTGATTAGATATTCCCTCAGTAAAAATCTTCCCATTTTACTATGAGTATTTCTCATTAAGACTGTTTCTAATTTAAGGGTAATTCGAATTAAGAGCATTTCCAATTAAGAGAATTTTAAATTAGGAGATTTTAAGGTAAGGGCAATCCTAATTAAGACCATTTCTCATTAAGGAAAATTCTAATTAAGAGAATCTCTAATTAAACAATACCTCATTAACCACATTACTGCCTTATTAAGAGCACTGTACATAGAGAGGAGCTATCATACGTGGCGTTCCACGTAATGACCTCATTAAGAGCATTGCTCATTAATCAGCTTCTCATTAAGCCGCTCAGTTCGTCCAAGTATTGCAGGAACCTTCGGGCAAAAATAGGCAAAGTCTCCGGCTCCTGAGGGCAGATGAGGGTAACGAGGTCAGGTGAGGGTAACGAGGGCAGGTGAGGGTAATGAGGTAAGGTGAGGATAATGAGGGCAGGTGAGGGTAACGAGGTCAGGTGAGGGTAATGAGGGAAGGTGAGGATAATGAGGGACGGTGAGGGCAATGAGGGAAGGTGAAGGTAATGAGGGAAGGTGAGGGTAATGAGGGAAGGTGAGGGTAATGAGGGAAGGTGAGGATGATGAGGACAGGTGAAAGTAATCAGTAATAAGATGGAACAAAATTCAACACCCTGATTTCAGTAACAACATATGACAAAATTGATCATCCTGGACCATCTTAACACGGATTATTCCACCTACCTTACCACGGACTACTATGACCATCCCACTCAATAAGATACTATAATGAATATCTACACGTCTGTTCTCTTGCTCTAACGTTCGGTAGGCTTACTCAGAGAGGGGTGAGGGGGGGGGTGCTGTTGGATTAGGGGTGAGAGGGGGTGAGTGTGATTAGGAGTGAGGAGGGAGCATTAGGGGTGTAGAGGGGGTGAATGGGGGGTAAGAGTGAAGTGGTATAGTGGGGGTGCAAGGGGGTAAAGTGGGGTGTTTGTATGTATGGGGATGTACCGCAGGGGTGCGGGTGCAGGGTGAGCGGGGTGAATGGGGGTGAGGGGATGTATAGTGGGGGTGTAATGGGGGTGAAGGGAGGGAGATGCAGTGCGGGGTGAGGGGTCTCTAGAGGCATTAATTAGAAGTTGGCTCAAGTCTTACTTAGGCCTATTGTTGTGCAATTTACGGGAGATGGGGGCAATTATTGTGCAATTTACGGGGGATGGGGGCAATTATTGTGCAATTTACGGGTGATGGGGGCAATTGTTGTGCAATTTACGGGTGATGGGGGCAATTGTTGTGCAATTTACGGGTGATGGGGGCAATTGTTGTGCAATTTACGGGTGATGGGGGCAATTGTTGTGCAATTTACGGGTGATGGGGGCAATTGTTGTGCAATTTACGGGTGATGGGGGCAATTGTTGTGCAATTTACGAGTGATGGGGGCAATTGTTGTGCAATTTACGGGTGATGGGGGCAATTGTTGTGCAATTTACGGGTGATGGGGGCAATCGTCCATTACATATATGAGAACAAATTTCCTAACGCCAGTAAATGGGCTTAAGTGGTTAATGGATTCAAAAACGATGATGGATTAGAGAGAGTAAATAAATTTAAAAAAGTAAGTCGATTTATAAGAGCAAGTGAATATAAAAGAGCAAGTGGATTTAATAGAGCAAGTGGATATAAAAGAGCAAGTGGATTTAAAAGAGCAAGAGGATATAAAAGAGCAAGTGGATTTAATAGAGCAAGTGGATATAAAAGAGCAAGTGGATTTAAAAGAGCAAGAGGATATAAAAGAGCAAGTGGATATAAAAGAGCAAGTGGTTTTAAAAGAGCAAGTGGGTTTAAAAGAGCAAGTGGATATAAAAGAGCAAGTGGATTTAAAAGAGCAAGAGGGTATAAAAGAGCAAGTGGATATAAAAGAGCAAGTGGATTTAAAAGAGCAAGTGGGTTTGAAGGAGCAAGAGGATTTAAAAGAGCAAGTGAATATAAAAGAGCAAGTGGATATAAGAGCATGTGGACTTAAAAGCGCAAGCGGTTATAAAAAGTAGTAGATTCAAAAAAGTAAGCGGATATAAAAGAGCAAGTGGATTTAATAGAGTAAGTGGATTTAAAAGAGCAAGTGGATATAAAAGAGCAAAAGGATATAAAAGAGCAAGTGGATTTAAAAGAGCAAGAGGATATAAAAGAGCAAGTGGATTTAAAAGAACAAGAGGATTTAAAAGAGCAAGAGGATATAAAAGAGCAAGTGGATTTAAAAGAGCAAGTGGAATAAAAGAGAAAGTGGATATAAAAGAGCAAGTGGATATAAAAGAGCAAGTGGACATAGAAGAGCAAGTGGATATAAAAGAGCAAGTGGATATAAAAGAGCAAGAGGATTTAAAAGAGCAAGAGGATATAAAAGAGCCAGTGGGTTTAAAAGAGCAAGTGGATATAAAAGAGCAAGTGGATATAAAAGAGCAAGTGGATATAAAAGAGCAAGTGGATATAGAAGAGCAAGTGGATATAAAAGAGCAAGTGGATATAAAAAAGCAAGTGGATATAAAAGAGCAAGAGGATTTAAAGGAGCAAGTGAATATAAAAGAGCAAGTGGATATAAAAGAGTAAGTAGATATAAAAGAGCAAGGGGATTTAAAAGAGCAAGAGGATATAAAAGAGCAAGTGGATTTAAAAGAGCAAGTGGATATAAAAGAGCAAGTGGATGTAAAAGAGTAAATGGATATAAAAGAGCAAGTGGATATAAAAGAGCAAGTGGATTTAAAAGAGCAAGAGGATTTAAACGAGCAAGTGAATATAAAAGAGCAAGAGGATATAAAAGAGCAAGAGGATTTAAACGAGCAAGTGGATTTAAAAGAGCAAGAGGATGTAAAAGAGCAAGTGGATTTAAAAGAGCAAGAGGATTTAAACGAGCAAGTGAATATAAAAGAGCAAGAGGATATAAAAGAGCAAGTGGATTTAAAAGAGCAAGTGGATTTAAAAGAGCAAGTGGATTTAAAAAAGCAAGAGGATATAAAAGAGCAAGTGGATTTAAAAGAGCAAGTGGATTTAAAAGAGCAAGTGGGTTTAAAAGAGCAAGTGGATATAAAAGAACAAGTGAATTTAAAAGAGCAAGAGGGTATAAAAGAGCAAGTGGATTTAAAAGAGCAAGTGGATTTAAAAGAGCAAGAGGATTTAAAAGAGCAAGAGGGTATAAAAGAGCAAGTGATTTTACAAGAGCAAGAGGATATAAAAGAGCAAGTGGATTTAAAAGAGCAAGTGGATTTAAAAGAGCAAGTGGATTTAAAAGAGCAAGAGGATATAAAAGAGCAAGTGGATTTAAAAGAGCAAATGGATTTAAAAGAGCAAGTGGATTTAAAAGAGCAAGTGGGTTTAAAAGAGCAAATGGATATAAAAGAACAAATGGATTTAAAAGAGCAAGAGGGTATAAAAGAGCAAGTGGATTTAAAAGAGCAAGTGGATTTAAAAGAGCAAGTGGGTTTAAAAGAGCAAGTGGATATAAAAGAACAAGTGGATTTAAAAGAGCAAGAGGGTATAAAAGAGCAAGTGGATATAAAAGAGCAAGTGGATTTAAAAAAGCAAGTGGGTTTAAAAGAGCAAGAGGATTTAAAAGAGCAAGTGAATATAAAAGAGCAAGTGAATATAAAAGAGCAAGTGGATATAAGAGCATGTGGATTTAAAAGCGTAAGCGGTTATAAAAAGTGGTAGATTTAAAAGAGTAAGCGGATATAAAAGAGCAAGTGGATATAAAAGAGCAAGTGGATTTAAAAGAGCAAGAGGATTTAAAAGAGCAAGAGGATATAAAAGAGCAAGTGGATTTAAAAGAGCAAGTGGAATAAAAGAGAAAGTGGATATAAAAGAGCAAGTGGATATAAAAGAGCAAGTGGACATAAAAAAGCAAGTGGATATAAAAGAGCAAGTGGATATAAAAGAGCAAGAGGATTTGAAAGAGCAAGAGGATATAAAAGAGCCAGTGGGTTTAAAAGAGCAAGTGGATACAAAAGAGCAAGTGGATATAAAAGAGCAAGTGGATATAAAAGAGCAAGTGGATATAGAAGAGCAAGTGGATATAAAAGAGCAAGTGGATATAAAAAAGCAAGTGGAATAAAAGAGAAAGTGGATATAAAAGAGCAAGTGGATATAAAAGTGCAAGAGGATATAAAAGAGCAAGTGAATATGAAAGAGCAAGTGGATATAAGAGCATGTGGATTTAAAAGCGTAAGCGGTTATAAAAAGTAGTAGATTTAAAAGAGTAAGCGGATATAAAAGAGCAAGTGGATATAAAAGAGCAAGTGGATTTAAAAGAGCAAGAGGATTTAAAAGAGCAAGATGATATAAAAGAGCAAGTGGATTTAAAGGAGCAAGAGGATTTAAAAGAGCAAGAGGATATAAAAGAGCAAGTGGATTTAAAAGAGCAAGTGGAATAAAAGAGAAAGTGGATATAAAAGAGCAAGTGGATATAAAAGAGCAAGTGGACATAAAAGAGCAAGTGGATATAAAAGAGCAAGTGGATATAAAAGAGCAAGAGGACTTAAAAGAGCAAGAGGATTTAAAGGAGCAAGTGAACATAAAAGAGCAAGTGGATATAAAAGAGTAAGTAGATATAAAAGAGCAAGGGGATTTAAAAGAGCAAGAGGATATAAAAGAGGAAGTGGATTTAAAAGAGCAAGTGGATATAAAAGAGCAAGTGGATGTAAAAGAGTAAATGGATATAAAAGAGCAAGTGGATATAAAAGAACAAGTGGATTTAAAAGAGCAAGAGGATATAAAAGAACAAGTGGATTTAAAAGAGCAAGAGGATTTAAACGAGCAAGTGGATATAAAAGAGCAAGAGGATATATAAGAGCAAGTGGATTTAAAAGAGCAAGTGGGTTTAAAAGAGCAAGAGGATTTAAAAGAGCAAGTGAATATAAAAGAGCAAGTGGATATAAGAGCATGTGGATTTAAAAGCGTAAGCGGTTATAAAAAGTAGTAGATTTAAAAGAGTAAGCGGATATAAAAGAGCAAGAGGATATGAAAGAGCAAGTGGATTTAAAAGAGCAATTGGATTTAAAAGAGCAAGAGGGTATAAAAGAGCAATTGGATATAAAAGAGCAAGTGGATTTAAAAGAGCAAGTGGGTTTAAAAGAGCAAGAGGATTTAAAAGAGCAAGTGAATATAAAAGAGCAAGTGGATATAAGAGCATGTGGATTTAAAAGCGTAAGCGGTTATAAAAAGTAGTAGATTTAAAAGAGTAAGCGGATTTAAAAGAGCAAGTGGATATAAAAGAGCAAGTGGATATAAAAGAGCAAGAGGATTTAAAAGAGCAAGTGGATTTAAAAGAGCAAGTGGATATAAAAGAGTAAGTGGATATAAAAGTGCAAGTGTATTTAAAAGAGCAAGAGGATTTAAAAGAGCAAGAGGATTTAAAAGAGCAAGTGGATTTAAAAGAGCAAGTGGATATAAAAGAGTAAGTGGATATAAAAGAGTAATTGGATATAAAAGAGCAAGTGGATATAAAAGAGCAAGTGGACTAAAGAGAGTAAATGATCTAACGAGGGTAAGGGCCCAAGAGGGCAGGCGCCTCAACACAAAAATGAAAATCCAAGGGCAAACGACCTGAGGGAGCCTTGCCCTCTGATGGGCCGTGACGGTGTGGGTCGTTAGGTGGCGGGGGTGATGGGTGTTGGGGTGATGGGTGTGGGGGTGATGGGTGTTGGGGTGATGGTGTGTTGAGGTGTTGGGTGTTGGGGTGATGGGTGTTGGGGTGATGGGTGTTGGGGTGATGGGTGTTGGGGTGATGGGTGTTGGGGTGATGGGTGTTGGGTGATGGGTGTTGGGGTGATGGGTATTGGGGGGATGGGTGTTGGGGTGATGAGGTGTTGGGGTGATTTAGTGTTGTGGTGATGAGATGTTGGGGGTGATGAGATGTTGTGGTGATGGAGTGTTGTGGTGATGGGGTGTTGGGGAGATGGGGTGATGAGGCGTTGGGGTGATGGGGTGTTGGGGAGATGGGGTAATGGAGTGTTGTGGCGATGGGGTGTTGTGGTGATGGGGTATTGGGGTGATATGGGTGATCGGATCTTGGGGTGATGGGGTCTTGGGGTGATGGGGTCATGGGAAGATGGTGGGAGTTGTGGGGTGATGAGGTGATGGGGAATGATGAGGGTGATGGAGGCCTAACACCGGCACACATTTAGCGCTGCCTCATTGATATTCAGTAGGCCTACGCTAAATAAAGCATGATTTTCACGACTAGGCCTATTGCAGGGACGTTCAGGGGAATTGTTTCGGCATCAAAGCTTTTGTGTTGTCTCAATTTTAACAAAACGACAAATAAATATTTTTATTAATGTTTCTCTAGTTACATTTTGTTTACTTAGTGATTTTTTTGTCCTTTTCTCCATTTTTATGCTTTTTGCTTTCATCGCTAAATTATTTCATCCTTTTTATTTCATTTTAGAATCTTCTATTAAATTTACTTCTGTTAAGAAGACTTGCTAAGTTACTTCCACTCTGTGTGTTCCGTGTTAACCTGTTTCCCTCTTCTATTTTCTAGTTAACTTTGTTTCTACTTTCGCTTTTCGACCTGGTTCTTTTTGTAGAATGTCTACTGTCTACTTTCTGTCAACTGTCTATTTTCTGTCAACTGTCTACTTTCGTTACTCTAGTGTCTAATTTTCTGTTGTTTTCCGTTTCATAAGCTAAGATTTCTTTTTACTTCGGTAGCACACAAACAAAAATTAAATGAAACTAATAAATGAACAACATGAATAAAAAAATAAGTTTCTCGCAAGTTCCAAAATGGAACCTCCAAAAAAACAGATTTAAAAGTCGTGTTTCCTCTACCAAAAGTGCGGATTTTATATTTTTTATTTAAAAATGCGGAACTCGGTTCCTAAAACGCGGAGCCGCGTCCGTCCCTCACAATTTGCGGACGCGAGGGAAGCTGTCCCGGGGAGTGAGACATACGGCCTAGGCCTATTTTTCCTATTCAAATGGGGCGACCATGTTTTGCCTATTTTCCTACTGTAATGGGGCGCGCATTTTCTGTATTTCACCGCACGCGTGATGCGGAAAGTAGACAAAGAAGTTAACAAGATCGAGTAGACGTCAAGACAAGAAGTAGATGTCAAGACAAGAATTAGACGTCAAGACAAGAATTAGACGTCAAGACAAGAATTAGACGTCAAGACAAGAATTAGACGTCAAGACAAGAATTAGACGTCAAGACAAGAATTAGACGTCAAGACAAGAATTAGACGTCAAGACAAGAATTAGACGTCAAGACAAGAATTAGACGTCAAGACAAGAATTAGACGTCAAGACAAGAATTAGACGTCAAGACAAGAATTAGACGTCAAGACAAGAATTAGACGTCAAGACAAGAATTAGACGTCAAGACAAGAAGTAGACGTCAAGACAAGAATTAGACGTCAAGACAAGAAGTAGACGTCAAGACAAGAATTAGACGTCAAGACAAGAATTAGACGTCAAGACAAGAAGTAAACGTCAAGACAAGAAGTAGATGTCAAGACAAGAATTAGACGTCAAGACAAGAAGTAGACGTCAAGACAAGAATTAGACGTCAAGACAAGAAGTAGACGTCAAGACAAGAATTAGACGTCAAGACAAGAATTAGACGTCAAGACAAGAAGTAGATGTCAAGACAAGAATTAGACGTCAAGACAAGAAGTAGACGTCAAGACAAGAATTAGACGTCAAGACAAGAAGTAGACGTCAAGACAAGAATTAGACGTCAAGACAAGAAGTAGACGTCATAACAAGAATTAGACGTCAAGACAAGAAGTAGACGTCAAGACAAGAATTAGACGTCAAGACAAGAAGTAGACGTCATAACAAGAATTAGACGTCAAGACAAGAAGTAGACGTCAAGACAAGAAGTAAACGTCAAGACAAGAAGTAGACGTCATAACAAGAATTAGACGTCAAGACAAGAATTAGACGTCAAGACAAGAAGTAGACGTCAAGACAAGAATTAGACGTCAAGACAAGAAGTAGACGTCAAGACAAGAAGTAAACGTCAAGACAAGATGTAGACGTCAAGACAAGAAGTAGACGTCAAGACAAGAAGTAAACGTCAAGACAAGATGTAGACGTCAAGACAAGAAGTAGACGTCAAGACAAGAAGTAAACGTCGAGACAAGATGTAGACGTCAAGACAAGAAGTAGACGTCAAGACAAGAAGTAAACGTCAAGACAAGATGTAGACGTCAAGACAAGAAGTAGACGTCAAGACAAGAAGTAAACGTCAAGACAAGATGTAGACGTCAAGACAAGAAGTAGACGTCAAGACAAGAAGTAAACGTCAAGACAAGATGTAGACGTCAAGACAAGAAGTAGACGTCATAACAAGAATTAGACGTCAAGACAAGAAGTAGACGTCAAGACAAGAATTAGACGTCAAGACAAGAAGTAGACGTCATAACAAGAATTAGACGTCAAGACAAGAAGTAGACGTCAAGACAAGAATTAGACGTCAAGACAAGAAGTAGACGTCATAACAAGAATTAGACGTCAAGACAAGAATTAGACGTCAAGACAAGAAGTAGACGTCAAGACAAGAATTAGACGTCAAGACAAGAAGTAGACGTCAAGACAAGAAGTAAACGTCAAGACAAGATGTAGACGTCAAGACAAGAAGTAGACGTCAAGACAAGAAGTAAACGTCAAGACAAGATGTAGACGTCAAGACAAGAAGTAGACGTCAAGACAAGAAGTAAACGTCGAGACAAGATGTAGACGTCAAGACAAGAAGTAGACGTCAAGACAAGAAGTAAACGTCAAGACAAGATGTAGACGTCAAGACAAGAAGTAGACGTCAAGACAAGAAGTAAACGTCAAGACAAGATGTAGACGTCAAGACAAGAAGTAGACGTCAAGACAAGAAGTAAACGTCAAGACAAGATGTAGACGTCAAGACAAGAAGTAGACGTCAAGACAAGATGTAGACGTCAAGACAAGATGTAGACGTCAAGACAAGATGTAGACGTCAAGACAAGAAGTAGACGTCAAGACAAGATGTAGACGTCAAGACAAGATGTAGACGTCAAGACAAGAAGTAGACGTCAAGACAAGAAGTAGACGTCAAGACAAGAAGTAGACGTCAAGACAAGAAGTAAACGTCAAGACAAGATGTAGACGTCAAGACAAGAAGTAAACGTCAAGACAAGATGTAGACGTCAAGACAAGAAGTAGACGTCAAGACAAGAAGTAAACGTCAAGACAAGATGTAGACGTCAAGACAAGAAGTAGACGTCAAGACAAGAAGTAAACGTCAAGACAAGATGTAGATGTCAAGACAAGAATTAGACGTCAAGACAAGAAGTAAACGTCAAGACAAGATGTAGACGTCAAGACAAGAAGTAGACGTCAAGACAAGAAGTAAACGTCGAGACAAGATGTAGACGTCAAGACAAGAAGTAGACGTCAAGACAAGAAGTAAACGTCAAGACAAGATGTAGATGTCAAGACAAGAAGTAGACGTCAAGACAAGAATTAGATGTCAAGACAAGAAGTAGACGTCACGACAAGAAGTAAACGTCAAGACAAGATGTAGACGTCAAGACAAGAAGTAGACGTCAAGACAAGAAGTAAACGTCAAGACAAGATGTAGACGTCAAGACAAGAATTAGACGTCAAGACAAGAAGTAAACGTCAAGACAAGATGTAGACGTCAAGACAAGAAGTAGACGTCAAGACAAGAAGTAAACGTCGAGACAAGATGTAGACGTCAAGACAAGAAGTAGACGTCAAGACAAGAAGTAAACGTCAAGACAAGATGTAGACGTCAAGACAAGATGTAGACGTCGAGACAAGAAGTAGACGTCAAGACAAGAAGTAGACGTCAAGACAAGAAGTAAACGTCGAGACAAGATGTAGACGTCAAGACAAGAAGTAGACGTCAAGACAAGATGTAGACGTCAAGACAAGATGTAGACGTCAAGACAAGAAGTAGACGTCAAGACAAGAAGTAAACGTCAAGACAAGATGTAGACGTCAAGACAAGAAGTAGACGTCAAGACAAGAATTAGATGTCAAGACAAGAAGTAGACGTCACGACAAGAAGTAAACGTCAAGACAAGATGTAGACGTCAAGACAAGAAGTAGACTTCAAGCCAAGAAGTAAACGTCAAGACAAAATGTAGACGTCAAGACAAGATGTAGACATCAAGACAATCAGTAGACAAAAGTAGACGTCAAGACAATCAGTAGACAAGAAGTAGACGTCAAGACAATCTGTAGACAAAAGTAGACGTCAAGACCATCAGTAGACAAGAAGTAGATGTCAAGACAATCAGTAGACAAAAAGTAGACCTCAAGACAATCAGTAGACAAAAAGAAGACGTCAAGACAATCAGTAGACAAAAAGTAGACGTCAAGACAATCAGTAGACAAAAAGTAGACGTCAAGACAATCAGTAGACAAGAAGTAGACGTCAAGACAAGAAGTAGACAAAGGCTTGAACGCTGGCAGGAAGTCCTCCCCCCTACCCTCACCGTACCCCTTACCCTCACATCCCCCACGCGAGGGGAAGTGAGGGCAGTTTGCCCTTTCGAACTCCCCCCCCCACAGCAACAACGCCCGCCGCCGCCACCGGATTGTCATTTGCTTGTGTGCCATTCTACACAGGATCTTGAGAAATTTTATAAATTTTTGAAGGCTTTCGAGTGATTTCGATTTTTTTTTTGAAAAATTTTCATTAATTTAATTTTTTTGAAAGATTTCGGGTAATTTTGAGATTTTTGAAGGATTTTGAGTAATTTTGGAAATTTTTGGAGGATTTTAGGTTATTTAAAATTTTTTAAAGGATTTTGGAATATTTTCCAACATTTTTTTGAAAGATTTTGAAAAATTTTACAATTTACTTGAAAGATTTGTAACCAAATTGTGAACAATTATTGAAGGATATATAAAAAAATTAATTTTTTTTGACTGCAATTCGAAAATGTCCGCAGTTTTTAGGAAATTGGCGAAATTTTGATAAATGTGAAAAGGTTTTCAAGGACTTAGAAAGATTTTTTAAACATTTGCAAAATCTCTAATGAATTTTTTAAAAAACTTTCAATATTTATAAAGATTACGAGAAATAACGGAAAATTAATGCACCACAATCACGTACATGGTTAGTACACTCGGAGAAACTTTTGACACACCTGTGTGCGTCAAACGGATATTTGAAGTATTACGACACACAGTATAGTATTTCCTTCAACCACAAGTTAAAATGATTGAAAGAGTTAAAAATTACATATTCACGTTTCAAAGGGTTCATTTTTTTGTAGAAAACCGAACTGTGTTTTGATTTTGTGAATGGAGTCCAATTCTCCCCAAAAACCCTATTGCCTTCTCTAATTTTCCTTCCAACCCCTACACGTTGTCTGTATGTTAGTGTACTTAGTGACCAGTCTGAGAAAGTGAAATATTTGTGTGAGATAAAATTGAATGAGTTAAGTGTGTCATGGTTGACACACTTCAGTGTGTCGTATAAGCCCATGACACACAAAGGTGTGTCATGATACACAGACTGATAATATATATTGTTGACACACTTAAGTGTGTCGTATAAGCCCATAACACACAAAGGTGTGTCATAATACACAGACTGATAATATATATTGTTGACACACTTAAGTGTGTCGTATAAGCCCATGACACACAAAGGTGTGTCATAATACACAGACTGGTATATTGTTGACACACTTAAGTGTGTCGTACAAGCCCATGACACACAAAGGTGTGTCATAATACACAGACTGATGATATATATTGTTGACACACTTAAGTGTGTCGTACAAGCCCATGACACGCAAAGGTGTGTCATAATACACAGACTGATGATATATATTGTTGACACACTTAAGTGTGTCGTATAAGCCCATAACACACAAAGGTGTGTCATAATACACAGACTGATGATATATATTGTTGACACACTTAAGTGTGTCGTACAAGCCCATGACACACAAAGGTGTGTCATAATACACAGACTGATGATATATATTGTTGACACACTTAAGTGTGTCGTACAAGCCCATGACACACAAAGGTGTGTCATAATACACAGACTGATGATATATATTGTTGACACACTTTAGTGTGTCGGTTTTGGGACAACTTGACACACAAAAGTGCTCGGTTTTGCAACAAGATTTCTCTCAGGGTAGCAACACACAAGAACAAACTTCACACACAACACACAACAATATTGACATTGTAGGATAAATTAGATACGAGATTTTTTAAGGTAACCTATCAGTTTTTATGGTAACTTATAAGTTTTTATGGTAATTTACAAGTTTTTATGGTAAATTATAAATTTTTATGGTAACTTATAAGTTTATGGTAATTTATAAGTTTTTATGGTAATTTACAAGTTTTTATGGTAACTTATAAGTTTTTATGGTAATTTACAAGTTTTTATGGTAAATTATAAATTTTTATGGTAGCTTATAAGTTTATGGTAATTTATAAGTTTTTATGGTAATTTACAAGTTTTTATGGTAACTTATAAGTTTTTATGGTAATTTACAAGTTTTTATGGTAACTTATAAGTTTTTATGGTAACTTATAAGTTTTTATGGTAATTCACAAGTTTTTATGGTGACTTATAATTTTTTATGGTAACTTATAAGTTTTTATGGTAACTTATAAGTACTTATAAGTATTTATGGTAACTTATAAGTTTTTATGGTAACTTATAAGTTTTTATGGTAAAGTATCAGTTTGTATGGTAATATCAGTTTATGTGGGAACCTACCACTTTTTATGGTAAGCTATTAGATTTCAAGAAATGAATAAATTCTGAAGTAAAAATAAGTAATGAGTATGAATATGAACCATTAATTATAGCATTTTGATCGTGATTGCGGCATCATTACTGTCATTCTAATGCTCTAATTTTATATGCATTATGTCAGTTGTGGATGTAGAGTCCTGATTGCAAATATGTTGTTCTCACTGTGAATGTATAGTGTTGACAACAAATGTAGAATTTTAATTGCGAGTCCTTAAATCTTAATCCTTTAAAAAACTTAGTCCTTAATAGTGATGTCCAATACTTGAAATTTAACTGCTTAAATCGAATTCTAAAATTCAAGTTTCAAATTTAGTCATCACACCACACCACTCACCATACCACACCACACTACACAACTCACCATACCACACCACACTACTCACCATACCACACCACTCACTACGCCACATTACTAGACACCGCACCACTCACCACATCACCCACTACGCCGCACCACCCACACCACACAACACCACACACCACACCACACAACACCACACACCACACAACACCACACACCACACTACACACCACACCACACCACACACCACACAACACCACACACCACACAACACCACACACCACACAACACCACACACCACACTACACACCACACCACACCACGCAACACCACACACCACACAACACCACACACCACACCACGCAACACCACACACCACACTACACACCACACCACACCACACACCACACAACACCACACACCACACCACACCACACACCACACCACACAACACCACACACCACACAACACCACACACCACACTACACACCACACCACACCACACACCACACCACACAACACCACACACCACACAACACCACACCACACACCACACCACACAACACCACACACAACACCACACACCACACTACACACCACACCACACCACACACCACACCACACAACACCACACACCACACAACACCACACACCACACTACACACCACACACCACACACCACACCACACAACACCACACACAACACAACACCACACACCACACTACACACCACACCACACCACACACCACACCACACAACACCACACACCACACCACACCACACACCACACCACACAACACCACACACAACACAACACCACACACCACACTACACACCACACCACACCACACACCACACAACACCACACACCACACTACACACCACACCACACTACACACCACACAACACCACACACAACACAACACCACACACCACACTACACACCACACAACACCACACACCACACAACACCACACACCACACAACACCACACACCACACTACACACCACACCACACACCACACCACACAACACCACACACCACACAACACCACACACCACACTACACACCACACCACACCACACAACACCACACACCACACAACACCACACACCACACTACACACCACACCACACCACACAACACCACACACCACACCACACACCACACCACACAACACCACACACCACACCACACCACACACCACACCACACAACACCACACACCACACCACACCACACACCACACCACACAACACCACACACCACACAACACCACACACCACACTACACACCATACCACACCACACAACACCACACACAACACCACACACCACACCACACACCACACCACACACCACACCACACAACACCACACACCACACAAGCGACACTACAGATAAGCTATCAACAAAACATTTCAGAAGATAGCGGCACAAAACACCCTCCCTACATCACCTAAGTGAGGAGGGCACCAAATGTTAAAACGATAATCCAATTATGTGATTGCGGCTCGAAAGATTGGTGGCATTCTCCGGGATTGTGGTCAATCTTGAGGATTGGTGACAGTGATTGCAGGACTTGGGACAATCACGGGAGAGGGTGACGGTGATTGCGATCGGAAGTGGTCTTTACGATTGGTGGCAGTGATTGGGATTGGTAATGACCGCGCAATTTATAACAATCCTTACGATTGGCAGCAGTAGCCGGGATTGTCAAAAAATCGCAGGGATTGACAATAACAGCAGGGATTGGCAACAATCACAGGGATGGCCTACCTGTCCCCCATTCGGATGCACTCACGGGAGCGTTCACGTGAATAAATTAGAAATAAAAAGAAATATAAAACAGCTCGAGGGAAAGGTCCCCTCGGGTCCCTCTCTCCGCTCGGTTACCCTCGGCCGAGGGTAACGGGTGAGGGTAAGGGGGTGAAGGAATAGGAAGTGAGGGTAAAGGGTAAGAGGGTGGGGGGAGAAAGGGTAAGGGGATGTAGGAAGGGGCAAAGGGAAGAGGGAAATAGGATGAGGGTAAGGGGGTGAGGGTAAAGGGTAGGCTTACCCTTACCAGGCCGTCTCCCCTCACTCGTGTCGCGTGCGTGTCAAGTGCTGGACACAGCTGTGACAGCTGTCTAAATTGCAGCTGTGCGCCAGGTTAAGGCTGTAGCACGGCTGTTGTACGGCTGTAGTGCGGTAATTTCTAGCAGCTGTGGGGCGGGCCTGGCAGTTGAGAGCAGCTGTGGGGCTGTTATTTGCTTGTAGTACAGTTATTGTACGGTCATTGTACGGCTGTTGTACGGCTGTTGTACTGCTCCTGTACGAATGTTGTGCGCCAGAGCTACGGCTGTTGTACGGCTGTTGTACTGCTGTTGTACAACTGTTGCACAGCAGATATATGGCTATTGTACGGCAATTCATAGCACTTTTACTGTACAGGAGATAAAAGTCGAATTAAAGCAGATTATGACTGTATCAAGGTCGTTCAAGGCAGTCATACGGCAGATTTGCAGCAATTTTATATCATTTCATGGCGCATCATAAGCTGCCAAAGAAGGAGTTTTAGCGCAGGTTTATAGCTGTATTTTTTGTTGTTAATATTTTACGCTCGTAAAGTTGTTTTACCGTAGATTATAGCAGTTGAGGGGAATTTCATGGCAGATTATAGCAGTTGAGGGGAATTTCACGGCAGATTATAGCAGTTGAGGGGAACTTCAAGGCAGATTATAGCAGTTGAGGGGAATTTCACGGCAGATTATAGCTGTTGAGGGGAATTTCACGGCAGATTATAGCAGTTGAAGGGAATTTCACGGCAGATTATAGCAGTTGAAGGGAATTTCACGGCAGATTATAGCAGTTGAGGGGAATTTCACGGCAGATTATAGCAGTTGAGGGGAATTTCACGGCAGATTATAGCAGTTGAGGGGAATTTCACGGCAGATTATAGCAGTTGAGGGGAATTTCACGGCAGATTATAGCAGTTGAGGGGAATTTCAAGGCAGATTATAGCAGTTGAGGGGAATTAATCATATATTTATAGTAGATCACAACTGTAAGTGGTGTTTTACAACAAATTACAGCAATACTAACTGCTGTTCTTACTGGCTAACTGCTGGTTCAACTGACGTACAACTGCTGGCATCTGAGTAGCAGCAGTTGCAGCAGCTGTATTTAACGCCGCAACTGAGCCTTATAACTGCAACAACGAGCGCCATTTGATCAACTATATACAACTACGACACTAACCGGTTTACTGAAGAACAATGCAAATTTTAAAAGGTTTATCAAGACACAGTGAAGCTAAAAACAAGCTATGAAAGATGAATTTTTAGGCACAATAAATTTTGTCATTTAATGCGAACGTATAATGGCTCTGAGAATGGGAATTTTCGATTTTGTTACGACGGAGTTCTTTGTTTTATTTTTTGTTGTGACTGGTGTGCGACTGGGACCAACTGTCGGGGATGCGACGCTTCTACGTACAGGTATGACTATGTTCATGTATTTGTTTATGTCCACATCCATGTTGAAGTATGTCTATGTCGATATTTAGGTATGTCTGTATACAAGTAAATGTATAGGTATGTCTATGTCTATATCCAAGTATGTGTAGGTATATGTTCATGTACACGTACATTTAGAGTTATGTCTATGTCTATGTATGCGTATCTATATGCATACTAGCGCACACGGCCCGTCCCAAATGAGGGCATTCTACATTTTGCTGGAACAAATCTTGCAGACGTGGATGCCCAACAAATATATCCATCCCAACAGTACCCGCCATTAAAATATTCTTGTACTTGTGCAATGGTGAAACTCGTATCACAGATACGGTCATTGAGCGTCCTTGTGAGCGTCACAGACACACGCCAGCAGCGGACACCAAACTGAGGTAGCAGCAGGACCTGTGGTAATTCCACGGACAATGTCATCGCTAAGCTAGGTGAGCCCGTGAAAAAATTCCGTCAATATTACCTAACCTATGCTAACCTAACATATCCTAGCCTATCGTATTCTAACCCATCCTAACCTTACCTATAATAACCTAACATATCCTAACCAATCCTATTCTAACCCATCCTAACCTTACCTATCCTTACCTAACATATCCTAACATTTCCTATCCTAACCTAACATTTCCTGACCTTTCCCATCACAACCTATCTCAAACTATCCTAAACTAACCTAACCTAACCTAACCGAACCCATCCTGACAAAATATCAACACATCAACGCACGCAAAGACCACCTCTCACTGTCCCACTCAGGAGTTCGGTATCCACGATACCACCAACTCGGACGCTGGACTGAGTAACGAAAGCGGCCCACAGACGATCAATTTTATTGTCAATATAATTGACAATGATGAATATTGACTATTTAATTGATCGTCTGTGGGCTCGATTGACGACCGCCAAATAATTGACTTAGCGGGCAAAAAAAAATTTAATCAATATATTGAGCCAATGATATTGACAATTAAATTGATCGTCTATCGCTTAAGGAATTAATAAGGATCAGCTGCCTCATTTGTTCCCTCTGTTCCTGAGGCCGGGCTGCTCTTCTTTTGCCTGATTTCCCAAGTCTTCTTCTTATTTCCTGAAGTGTTGCCAGTTTATTTAGCTTTAAAATTTGCACACAATTAAGATAATAAACATATATTTTTGAATGTTTCTGACCGTAAAACCCTTTGATATTTAAAGTATCCATTAAACAGAACTAATAAATATACATCCTATCTTTCTAAAGAAGCGAACACCAAAAAAAACATAAATAAATATATAAATACACGCACAACGAGTATTATTAAGTTAAATTAGAATATTATTAGCCAAGAAGTTTTAAAAAACATTTGCTACATCTTTTTCATCGCGATAGGCTGCTTTTTCTTAATAACGGATTCAATTTTCACGCAATATTTTTGACTAATATTCAGAAGTGCATGGATGTCAGGTTTTTCATATCATTTGAAAGGCATATATGATACCAAAAATGTGAGCAAATTCCTATTGTAATAACATAGGATAAATTACGCACGAAAAGGAGACCCCTGGCTTGTTGATATAAAGTGTTGATGGGTGTTGGTGACAGGTTGTATCCACAATACGGCGTGTGAGAATTGTGCTCTATGTTATTACTGAAGGCAGGGTGTTGAATTGTGCCCTATGTTATTGCCGAAGGCAGGGTGTTGAATTGTGCCCTATGTTATTGCCGAAGGCAGGGTGTTGAATTGTGTCTATGTTATTACTGAAGGCAGGGTGTTGAATTGTGCCCTATGTTATTACTGAAGGCAGGGTGTTGAATTGTGCCCTATGTTATTACTGAAGGCAGGGTGTTGAATTGTGCCCTATGTTATTACTGAAGGCAGGGTGTTGAATTGTGCCCTATGTTATTGCCGAAGGCAGGGTGTTGAATTGTGTCTATGTTATTACTGAAGGCAGGGTGTTGAATTGTGCCCTATGTTATTACTGAAGGCAGGGTGTTGAATTGTGCCCTATGTTATTGCCGAAGGCAGGGTGTTGAATTGTGCTCTATGTTATGACTGAAGGCAGGGTGTTAAATTGTGCCCTATGTTATTGCCGAAGGCAGGGTGTTGAATTGTGCTCTATGTTATGACTGAAGGCAGGGTGTTAAATTGTGCCCTATGTTATTGCCGAAGGCAGGGTGTTGAATTGTGCTCTATGTTATGACTGAAGGCAGGGTGTTAAATTGTGCCCTATGTTATTGCCGAAGGCAGGGTGTTGAATTGTGCTCTATGTTATGACTGAAGGCAGGGTGTTGAATTGTGCCCTATGTTATTGCCGAAAGCAGGGTGTTGAATTGTGCTCTATGTTATGACTGAAGGCAGGGTGTTGAATTGTGCCCTATGTTATTGCCGAAGGCAGGGTGTTGAATTGTGCCCTATGTTATTACTGAAGGCAGGGTGTTGAATTGTGCCCTATGTTATTACTGAAGGCAGGGTGTTGAATTGTGCCCTATGTTATTGCCGAAGGCAGGGTGTTGAATTGTGCTCTATGTTATTACTGAAGGCAGGGTGTTGAATTGTGCCCTATGTTATTGCCGAAGGCAGGGTGTTGAATTGTGCTCTATGTTATGACTGAAGGCAGTGTGTTGAATTGTGCCCTATGTTATGACTGAAGGCAGTGTGTTGAATTGTGCCCTATGTTATTACTGAAGGCAGTGTGTTGAATTGTGCCCTATGTTATTACTGAAGGCAGGGTGTTGAATTGTGCCCCATGTTATTACTGAAGGCAGGGTGTTGAATTGTGCACTATGTTATTACTGAAGACAGGGTGTTGAATTGTGCCCTATATTATTACTGAAGGCAGGGTGTTGAATTGTGCCCTATGTTATTACTGAAGGCAGGGTGTTGAATTGTGCCCTATGTTATTACTGAAAGCAGGGTGTTGCATTGTGCCCTATGTTATTACTGAAAGCAGGGTGTTGAATTGTGCCCTATGTTATTACTGAAGGCAGGGTGTTGAATTGTGCCCTATGTTATTACTGAAAGCAGGGTGTTGCATTGTGCCCTATGTTATTACTGAAAGCAGGGTGTTGAATTGTGCCCTATGTTATTACTGAAAGCAGGGTGTTGAATTGTGCCCTATGTTATTTCTGAAAGCAGGGTGTTGCATTGTGCCCTATGTTATTACTGAAAGCAGGGTGTTGCATTGTGCCCTATGTTATTACTGAAGGCAGGGTGTTGAATTGTGCCCTATGTTATTACTGAAGGCATGGTGTTGAATTGTGCTCTATGTTATGACTGAAGGCAGGGTGTTGAATTGTGCCCTATGTTATTACTGAAGGCAGGGTGTTGCATTGTGCCCTATGTTATTACTGAAAGCAGGGTGTTGAATTGTGCCCTATGTTATTACTGAAGGCAGGGTGTTGAATTGTGCCCTATGTTATTACTGAAGGCAGGGTGTTGAATTGTGCCCTATGTTATTACTGAAGGCATGGTGTTGAATTGTGCTCTATGTTAT
Source organism: Morinoia aosen (assembly GCA_030386875.1). Taxonomy (NCBI): domain Eukaryota; kingdom Metazoa; phylum Arthropoda; class Malacostraca; order Amphipoda; family Talitridae; genus Morinoia; species Morinoia aosen. The sequence goes on along the minus strand of CM059578.1, from coordinate 2,276,372 downwards.
GACTGAAGGCAGGGTGTTGAATTGTGCCCTATGTTATTACTGAAGGCAGGGTGTTGAATGGTGCTCTATGTTATGACTGAAGGCAGGGTGTTGAATTGTGCCCTCTGTTATTACTGAAGGCAGGGTGTTGAATTGTGCTCTATGTTATGACTGAAGGCAGGGTGTTGAATTGTGCCCTATGTTATTACTGAAGGCAGGGTGTTGAATTGTGCTCTATGTTATGACTGAAGGCAGGGTGTTGAATTGTGCCCTATGTTATTACTGAAGGCAGGGTGTTGAATTGTGCCCTATGTTGTTACTGAAGGCAGGGTGTTGAATTGTGGCCTATGTTATTACTGAAGGCAGGGTGTTGAATTGTGCCCTATGTTATTACTGAAGGCAGGGTGTTGAATTGTGCCCTATGTTGTTACTGAAGGCAGGGTGTTGAATTGTGCCCTATGTTGTTACTGAAGGCAGGGTGTTGAATTGTGCCATTTGTTATAACCGAAAGCAGAGTTATTACCCTATGTTATTACTGACATCCATACCAGTACACAAATAGAAACAGTAAGTATAAGAAACAGTATAATCAGAATTGTACACATATGTATAAATTGGTGTGTGTGTTTGTGTGTGTGTGTACGAACAACTTTACCACCAACAGCACGTGTACGTCGTACTGTACATTTGCTACACCAGCGTTCATGTTTCATTACAGCAATAAGGAAGTGTTCACATCACATCCGAATCTAAACCCGAGAAAACCGCCCAAAGCCATCCCACTTTTCCCCCTCCCTACGTAAGTGACATCAATTTCTTCCCTATATCACTATCTCAGCAGCTCATATTGTCCAATTTTACCACCTGAAAGGTTAACATTGACATCAAATAGAACTCCCAAATTTCAGCGCCCTAAAACTTTCAATTTCAGCACCAAGCCCCTAATTTCAGCACCAAACATCAAATTTCAGCATCAGACACACAATTTTAACACCAAACATCCAATTTCCACATTAATTCTCCAATTTCACCACCAAACCTAATTTCACTAATCACCAATTTCACCACCAAACGCAATAATTTTACCGCCAAACGCCCCAATTTCACCACCAAACGCCCAAATTTCACCACCAAACGCCCCAATTTCACCACCAAACCACCAATTTCCCAACCAAACGCCCCAATTTCACAACCAAACCACCAATTTCACCACCAAACGCCCCAATTTCACCACCAAACCACCAATTTCACCACCAAACGCCCCAATTTCACCATCAAACCACCAATTTCCCAACCAAACGCCCCAATTTCACCACCAAACCATCAATTTCACCACCAAACTCCCCAATTTCACCACCAAACGCCCCAATTTCACCACCAAACCACCAATTTCCCAACCAAACGCCCCAATTTCACAACCAAACCACCAATTTCACCACCAAACGCCCCAATTTCACCACCAAACCACCAATTTCACCACCAAACGCCCCAATTTCACCATCAAACCACCAATTTCCCAACCAAACGCCCCAATTTCACCACCAAACCACCAATTTCACCACCAAACGCCCCAATTTCACCACCAAACGCCCCAATTTCACCACCAAACCACCAATTTCCCAACCAAACGCCCCAATTTCACCACCAAACGCCCCAATTTCACCACCAAACGCCCCAATTTCACCACCAAACCACCAATTTCCCAACCAAACGCCCCAATTTCACCACCAAACGCCCTAATTTCAGTTCACTAAACACAAAGCGCGCGTCGGCCCGCAAAAGTTATGCAAAACTCAAGTTTTCCTTCAAACTTTTCCTGAAAGTCAACAAACTTTGCGGCTTCCTTCGCCTGAAATTGCAAGGGCGCCATTTTGGGAGCGGGCCATTTGATCAGTACTGGGTGCAATTTTCGGGCTGTGCTGCCGTGTGTGAACAAATGGCCGATACTCATCAAACAAAATGGCTGACAATGACTGAATCAAAATGACTGATAAATTCTGAAACAAAATGGCTGACAAATGCTGAAACAAAATGGCTGACAAATGCTGAAACAAAATGGCAGACAAATACTGAGACAAATTGGCCGCTACTGTTGATAATGAAATGGTTACTTTTGACAAAACAAAATGACCGTCATTTAACATAACAAATGGCTGCCACTGTCAAAGAATAAAATGGCCGCTACTGACAAAACGAAATGGCTGCTACTAACAAAACAAAATCGCCCCTAGTAACAAACAAAATGGCTACCAGTAATGCAAAAAATGGAAACCACTGGCCTAACAAAATGGCTACCACTGACGTAACAAAATGGCTACCATTAACAAAAACAAAATGGCCGCTACTAACAAAACAAAATGGCTGCGAAATCTCTCCTCTATCCTCACCGGCGCTCCATCATTATCCTTCGGTTCCTATCCTTCCTTTAATTACTCTTCCAGAAAAAATGAACAGTTTTTCCGGGGGAAAATTTGGTTCACGCGAGACTGGGATTTTTTGTGGGATTATTGACACGGCAACGAAGTTGGAGGGATTTTTCCCGCGGACTTCGGGCGGGAAATCCTTTTTTCCATATCGGAAATGGGAGGCGATTTGGACGCAAAAATGGTCGTTTTATTTATTCCTTCCTTTATTTCTGTCCAGGCATGGATATATATGGATATTTATGTATATAGAGATATGGACGTTGCCTAGTTTCCAGGAATTCCTGTATCTTTTTGTGGGTGTTTTGTTTAGTTTATTTGTATGTTTATGGAAATTTTTAATATATACTAGGTACATGTATAAAAATGAATAAATATATATAGATAAAAATATGTAAATATGAGTGTACAAATATACATGTATATACATTTATAAATAAAAGAGCACAGAAAGTCGCTTTTAAATTCAACATTCTTATAACAGTCTAATACTAAAAGCAGAACGTTTCGACCTGTAAGGTCATTATCAACTTCTGTCGGCAGAAAATCACAAAATCCAGTAAAATTTAAAGTAAAGTGTTAGACAATACAAAAAAATAACATCATATTTCAAACAACATCATTTTATTCATTGTCTAACATTTTAGTTTAATTTTTACTGGATTTTGTGATTTTCTGCCGACATAAGTTGAAAATGACCTTACAGGTCGAAACGTTCTTCTTTTAGTATTAGACTGTTATAAGAATGTTGATCTTAAAAGCGACTTTCTTCACTCTTTTATTTATAATTAGGATTTGAAAGAAGCAGAGCATATATATGTGTATACATATATATTTATGTATATATATCTGTATATTATATTTATATATATATAAATATGTAGCTTATTGAACTACATAAGTGGCTATATATATATTTGATAAGTATAAAAAGTTATATCCTAATACTACTCATCAATAAGTCATAAAATTAAAAGACGTACTAATGATTAAGTTATTGATAAATATTATAATTCGTCGCAGCATTTTCATCCAGTCGGTATTTCTGGACGGATTTACTTGACACTTATTGTTTAGTTTCTATAGTTTGATTTGGTTTGATTTTGTTGAATTTATTTTAATTTCTCTCGTCTGAACAGGATCGAAATATCGAACACAATCCCAAATAATCGTCCAGTATCGCAATTTTTTGCGATTTTTTCGGCATTACGTGCAGTGTCGTAAATGATTCAATTTCAAATATTAAATATATGAAACATTTGAAATATTATATTTGAAATATTTGAAATATTAAATATTTGAAATATTTGAAATATTAAATTTTTGAAATATTTGAAATATTAAATATTTGAAATATTTGAAATATTAAATTTGAAATATTAAATATTTGAAATATTAAATATTTGAAATATTAAATATTTGAAATATTTGACATAATAAATATTTGAAATATTTAATATTTGAAATATTTGAAATATTAAATATTTGAAATAATAAATATTTGAAATATTAAATATTTGAAATATTTGAAATATTAAATATTTGAAATGTTAAATATTTGAAATATTAAATTTGAAATATTTGAAATATTAAATATTTGAAATAATAAATATTTGAAATATTAAATATTTGAAATATTAAATATTTGAAATATTTGAAATATTAAATTTTTGAAATATTTGAAATATTAAATATTTGAAATATTTGAAATATTAAATTTGAAATATTAAATATTTGAAATATTAAATATTTGAAATATTAAATATTTGAAATATTTGACATAATAAATATTTGAAATATTTAATATTTGAAATATTTGAAATATTAAATATTTGAAATAATAAATATTTGAAATATTAAATATTTGAAATATTTGAAATATTAAATATTTGAAATGTTAAATATTTGATATATTAAATTTGAAACATTAGAGTATGCCGGCGCGAGGGACTCACTTCGGAAATTAAGACGTGATGTTGTGAATAATTTCCCTTGAGAAATTTAGGTCCGATGTCGTGAAACTCATAAGTTGACCCAGGAAGTTTTGATGTCATGATAAATTTAAACTTATATGTAGGTTTAAACTTTAAATTTAAATGTATTTACTCTATCTCTAATGTGTTGCGAGGCGGTGAATATTTCGATTTTGGGTGTTAAGATACGATGCCGTAAACAATTTACGACATGAGGGGCACCTCACATGTCGTAAGCACCTCACATGACGTAAGCACCTCACATGTCGTAAGCACCTCACATGACGTAAGCACCTCACATGACGTAAGCACCTCACATGTCGTAAGCACCTCACATAACGTAAGCACCTCACATGACGTAAGCACCTCACATGTCGTAAGCACCTCACATGTCGTAAGCACCTCACATGTCGTAAGCACCTCACATGACGTAAGCACCTCACATGACGTAAGCACCTCACATGACGTAAGCACCTCACATGTCGTAAGCACCTCACATGACGTAAGCACCTCACATGACGTAAGCACCTCACATGACGTAAGCACCTCACATGTCGTAAGCACCTCACATGACGTAAGCACCTCACATGTCGTAAGCACCTCACATGTCGTAAGCACCTCACATGACGTAAGCACCTCACATGACGTAAGCACCTCACATGACGTAAGCACCTCACATGTCGTAAGCACCTCACATGTCGTAAGCACCTCACATGACGTAAGCACCTCACATGACGTAAGCACCTCACATGACGTAAGCACCTCACATGTCGTAAGCACCTCACATGACGTAAGCACCTCACATGTCGTAAGCACCTCACATGTCGTAAGCACCTCACATGACGTAAGCACCTCACATGACGTAAGCACCTCACATGTCGTAAGCACCTCACATGACGTAAGCACCTCACATGACGTAAGCACCTCACATGACGTAAGCACCTCACATGACGTAAGCACCTCACATGTCGTAAGCACCTCACATGACGTAAGCACCTCACATGACGTAAGCACCTCACATGACGTAAGCACCTCACATGTCGTAAGCACCTCACATGACGTAAGCACCTCACATGACGTAAGCACCTCACGACACAATATCCGGCAGTCGTAAATTGGACGGCCGGGCGACAGCTGCCGGCGGTCGCTTGATTGCCGGGACCAAATTGAGCGGGACCAAACGGGACCAAATTGAGCGGGACCAAACGGGACCAAATTGAGCGGGACCAAACGGGACCAAATTGAGCGGGACCAAACGGGACCAAATTGAGCGGGACCAAACGGGACCAAATTGAGCGGGACCAAACGGGACCAAATTGAGCGGGACCAAACGGGACCAAATTGAGCGGGACCAAACGGGACCAAATGGAGAGGGACCAAACAGGACCAAATTGAGCGGGACCAAACGGGACCAAATTGAGCGGGACCAAACGGGACCAAATTGAGCGGGACCAAACGGGACCAAATTGAGCGGGACCAAACGGGACCAAATTGAGCGGGACCAAACGGGACCAAATTGAGCGGGACCAAACAGGACCAAATTGAGCGGGACCAAACGGGACCAAATTGAGTGGGACCAAACGGGACCAAATTGAGAGGGACCAAACAGGACCAAATTGAGCGGGACCAAACGGGACCAAATTGAGCGGGACCAAACGGGACCAAATTGAGCGGGACCAAACGGGACCAAATTGAGCGGGACCAAACGGGACCAAATTGAGCGGGACCAAACGGGACCAAATTGAGAGGGACCAAACGGGACCAAATTGAGCGGGACCAAACGGGACCGAGCAACCGGGACCGGGAGCGAGGGTCCCATACTATGACCAAAGCAAATTAATGAACGGTAGTAGGATACAGTGAAAAACATAATTATATAAAATAATTTTAATATAGTGTATAATAAATCTAATATAGTATACGATAAACTAAATATTGCATGTAATTAATTCAATATAATATAGAAAAATAAAATACAAAACATCCAACACAACGCCACGCAATAAACATCGCCGAAATCCCGCTAAAAATAAACATGAAACGTTTCAGTAGAATAAATCATGCACGAATATTTATCATGAAGTAATAATACTCACACTTATTTTATATATATAATAATATTGCTTTTTCATTTTTGTTACAGACCCAACCGGTGCTGAGGCAACTGGCAGAGGTATGTTCACGTGCAGACATGGCAGTTTGTTGTGTGCAGACATGGCAGTTTGTCATGTGCAGACATGGCAGTTTGTTGTGTGCAGACATGGCAGTTTGTTGTGTGCAGACATGGCAGTTTGTCATGTGCAGACATGGCAGTTTGTTGTGTGCAGACATGACAGTTTGTCATGTGCAGACATGGCAGTTTGTTGTGTGCAGACATGGCAGTTTGTTGTGTGCAGACATGGCTGTTTGTTGTGTGCAGACATGGCAGTTTGTTGTGTGCAGACATGGCAGTTTGTCATGCGCAGATATGGCAGTTTGTTGTGTGCAGACATGGCAGTTTGTTGTGTGCAGACATGGCAGTTTGTTGTGTGCAGACATGGCAGTTTGTTGTGTGCAGACATGGCAGTTTGTTGTGTGCAGATATGGCAGTTTGTCATGTGCAGACATGGCAGTTTGTTGTGTGCAGACATGGCAGTTTGTCATGTGCAGACATGGCAGTTTGTTGTGTGCAGATATGGCAGTTTGTGATGTGCAGACATGGCTGTTTGTTGAGTGCAGATATGGCAGTTTGTCATGTGCAGACATGGCTGTTTGTTGAGTGCAGACATGGCAGTTTGTCATGTGCAGACATGGCAGTTTGTTGTGTGCAGATATGGCAGTTTGTCATGTGCAGACATGGCAGTTTGTTGTGTGCAGACATGGCAGTTTGTTGTGTGCAGATATGGCAGTTTGTCATGTGCAGACATGGCAGTTTGTTGTGTGCAGACATGGCAGTTTGTTGTGTGCAGATATGACAGTTTGTTGTGTGCAGACATGGCAGCTTGTCATGTGCAGACATGGCAGTTTGTTGTGTGCAGATATGTCTGTTTGTCATGTGCAGACATGGCAGTTTGTTGTGTGCAGACATGGCAGTTTGTTGTGTGCAGATATGGCAGTTTGTTGTGTGCAGATATGGCAGTTTGTCATGTGCAGACATGGCAGTTTGTTGTGTGCAGACATGGCAGTTTGTCATGTGCAGACATGGCAGTTTGTTGTGTGCAGATATGGCAGTTTGTCATGTGCAGACATGGCAGTTTGTCATGTGCAGACATGGCAGTTTGTTGTGTGCAGATATGGCAGTTTGTCATGTGCAGACATGGCAGTTTGTTGTGTGCAGATATGGCAGTTTGTTGTGTGCAGACATGGCTGTTTGTTGTGTGCAGACATGGCAGTTTGTTGTGTGCAGATATGGCAGTTTGTCATGTGCAGACATGGCAGTTTGTTGTGTGCAGATATGGCAGTTTGTTGCGTGCAGATATGGCAGTTTGTCATGTGCAGACATGGCAGTTTGTTGTGTGCAGATATGGCAGTTTGTCATGTGCAGACATGGCAGTTTGTCATATGCAGACATGGCTGTTTGTTGTGTGCAGACATGGCAGTTTGTTGTGTGCAGATATGGCAGTTTGTCATGTGCAGACATGGCAGTTTGTTGTGTGCAGATATGGCAGTTTGTTGCGTGCAGATATGGCAGTTTGTCATGTGCAGACATGGCAGTTTGTTGTGTGCAGACATGGCAGTTTGTTGTGTGCAGATATGGCAGTTTGTCATGTGCAGACATGGCAGTTTGTTGTGTGCAGATATGGCAGTTTGTTGCGTGCAAATATGGCAGTTTGTCATGTGCAGACATGGCAGTTTGTTGTGTGCAGACATGGCAGTTTGTTGTGTGCAGATATGGCAGTTTGTCATGTGCAGACATGGCAGTTTGTTGTGTGCAGATATGGCAGTTTGTTGCGTGCAGATATGGCAGTTTGTCATGTGCAGACATGGCAGTTTGTTGTGTGCAGACATGGCAGTTTGTTGTGTGCAGACATGGCTGTTTGTTGTGTGCAGATATGGCAGTTTGTCATGTGCAGACATGGCAGTTTGTTGTGTGCAGACATGGCAGTTTGTTGTGTGCAGATATGGCAGTTTGTCATGTGCAGACATGGCAGTTTGTTGTGTGCAGATATGTCTGTTTGTCATGTGCAGACATGGCAGTTTGTTGTGTGCAGATATGTCTGTTTGTCATGTGCAGACATGGCAGTTTGTTGTGTGCAGATATGTCTGTTTGTCATGTGCAGACATGGCTGTTTGTTGTGTGCAGACATGGCAGTTTGTCCTGTGCAGACATGGCAGTTTGTTGTGTGCAAACATGGCTGTTTGTTGTGTGCAGACATGGCAGTTTGTTTTGTGCAGACATGGCAGTTGGTCATGTGCAGACATGGCAGTTGGTCGTGTGCAGACATGGCAGTATGTTGTGTGCAGACATGGCAGTTTGTTGTGTGCAGACAGGGCAGTTGGTCGTGTGCAGACATGGCAGTTTGTTGTGTGCAGACATGGCAGTTTGCTGTGTGCAGACATAGCAGTTTACTGTTTGCAGACATGGCAGTTTGCTGTGTGCAGACATAGCAGTTTGCTGTGTGCAGACATAGCAGTTTTGCTGTGTGCAGACATGGCAGTTGGCTGTGCGCAGACATGGCAGTTTGCTGTGTGCAGACATGGCAGTTTGCTGTGTGCAGACATAGCAGTTTGCTGTGTGCAGACATGGCAGTTTGCTGTGTGCAGACATGGCAGTTTGCTGTGTGCAGACATGACAGTTTGCTGTGTGCAGACATGGCAGTTTGCTGTGTGCAGACATAGCAGTTTGCTGTGTGCAGACATGGCAGTTTGCTGTGTGCAGACATGGCAGTTTGCTGTGTGCAGACAAGGCAGTTGGTCGTGTGCAGACATGGCAGTTTGCTGTGTGCAGACATGGCAGTTTGCTGTGTGCAGACATGGCAGTTGGTCGGGTGCAGACATGGCAGTTTGCTGTGTGCAGACATGGCAGTTTGCTGTGTGCAGACATGGCAGTTTGCTGTGTGCAGACATGGCAGTTTGCTGTGGGCAGACATGGCAGTTTGCTGTGTGCAGACATGGCAGTTGGTCGTGTGCAGACATGGCAGTTTGCTGTGTGCAGACATGGCAGTTTGCTGTGTGCAGACATGGCAGTTTGCTGTGTGCAGACATGGCAGTTTGCTGTGTGCAGACAAGGCAGTTGGTCGTGTGCAGACATGGCAGTTTGCTGTGTGCAGACATGGCAGTTTGCTGTGTGCAGACATGGCAGTTTGCTGTGGGCAGACATGGCAGTTTGCTGTGTGCAGACATGGCAGTTGGTCGTGTGCAGACATGGCAGTTTGCTATGTGCAGACATGGCAGTTTGCTGTGTGCAGACATGGCAGTTTGCTGTGTGCAGACATGGCAGTTTGCTGTGTGCAGACATGGCAGTTTGCTGTGTGCAGACATGGCAGTTTGCTGTGTGCAGACATGGCAGTTTGCTGTGTGCAGACAAGGCAGTTGGTCGTGTGCAGACATGGCAGTTTGCTGTGTGCAGACATGGCAGTTGGTCGTGTGCAGACATGGCAGTTTACTGTGTGCAGACATGGCAGTTTGCTGTGTGCAGACATGGCAGTTTGCTGTGTGCAGACAAGGCAGTTGGTCGTGTGCAGACATGGCAGTTTACTGTGTGCAGACATGGCAGTTTGCTGTGTGCAGACATGGCAGTTTGCTGTGTGCAGACATGGCAGTTTGCTGTGTGCAGACATGGCAGTTTGCTGTGTGCAGACATGGCTGTTTTCAACGGATGATATAACAAATGAAGATACAGATGAGGTAGGAGCTGAGTATGAATTAAGGTAACATAAAAGAATATAATGGTTAAGGTAACAAAAATAAGGTAACTCATGGGATACCCCTTAAGATAACAGTTAAAGTTCAAGTCTTCAAAGATCTCGCTCGAAGATACATCGTAGCCATTAAGAAAATAAAATAATGCAAAAGGAAGAGAAACGGCGGCACTTCAATAAGTTAGCAGCCAAAGATACAGCTGGCTTCCCTTCCAAATAACTTCCCCGTTGGGGGAAGCTGAGGGAGTTTTTGTCTCGGGAGCTGAGGGAAAAAAGTCCCCTCACTTCCTACCCTCGGATGTTGCTGCTGTGTGCTGCGTAGCCCTCCCAGACACCTACCCTCACACACACACCTACCCTCACACACACCTACCCTCACATATATATCTACCCTCACTTATATATCTACCCTCACCCATATCTATCTTCACACACACCTACCCTTACACACATCTACCCTCACATACACACCTACCCTCACATACACCTACCCTCACACACACGTCTACCCTCACACACACACACCTACCCTCACACACACCTACCCTCACACACACCTACCCTTACACACACCTACCCTCACACACACACATACACCTTCCCTCACACACACCTACCCTCATACACCCTACCCTCACACACACATCTATCCTCACACACACACACACATACTCCTGCCAGAGAGGGGCAGGAGAGGTGCAGGAGAGATACAAGAGAAGGGCAAGAGAGGGGCAGGAGGAGCAGGAGGGGCAGGAGAGGGGCAGGAGAGGCGCAGGAGAGGGACAAGAGAGGGGCAGGAGAGGCGCAGGAGAGGGACAAGAGAGGGGCAGGAGAGGGGCAGGAGAGGGGCAGGAGAGGGGCAGGAGAGGGGCAGGGGAGGGGCAGGAGGGGCAGGGGAGGGGCACAAATCCCCATAATCCCCCTTATCACAGCCACGACACACCCCAGTCCGAGGTGGTGTTTGTTGCAGGCAGTCGAGCGTTGTGTGTTTGTTGTGTTAAATATTTTTTCAACACAATGTATTGAGCGAAAATATTCTTCGAATTGAGAAATATTTTTTTCGAATATTGAGTGAACATATTGTTCGAATAAAAAATATGGAGTGAAAATATTTTTTGAACACTATATATTGAGAAAATATTTGTCGAGCGCTAAATATCGAGTAAAATATTTTTCAAATATTGACTGGAAATATTTCTGGAGCACGTAATATTTAACAAAAATGTGTAAAACTATTTTTCGAACACATGATATTGAGGGAAAACAATTTTCAAAAACAATATATTCAGTGAAAATATTTTTTGGGCGCTAAATATTGGGTGAAAATATTTTTCGAAAACAAATTATCGTGTGCAAATATTTTTCGAAAACAAATTATCGTGTGCAAATATTTTTCAAAAGTAAAATAATAAGTGAAAATATTTTTCGAAAAAAAACATTAACTACTCACTGGAAATATTATGCGAGCATTTAATATTGAGTGAATATATTTTTCAAACATTATTTGTTGAGTTGAAATATTTTTTGAACGCAATATATTGAGTGAAAATATTTCAAGAACACTAAATATTGAGCGAAAATATTCTTCGAAAATAAAATATTGTTAAAAACTTCCATAGTTCAAGCTAAAATACTATGCATGAATATGTTTTGAACAGAAAATAATTTTCAAACTCGAAAAATAATTTCCGAGTTTCGCACTCCCAAAAAAAACTCATAATTATTTTCTTTCTTAATTTATAAATATACATATACATAGCTTAACGTTTATTACCATTGAGCGCCAGCGAAAATTCACAACAGGAAGCAAATATTCCACTGATTGTATCGCTTTATTATTATTTTATTGATATATACTTTACTGATATATACTTTATTGATATACATTTGGGGTGCCCCCTAATGTTTACTCATCTTTTGACTGGCGATTACTCAGGTATTTTATACTATAATTTTAGGTTCCATTAAGTTTTCCGGCGTTCAATATTCCCTCCTTTAATTATGACAAACTAATTCAAGTTTGTTATTAGATTGAGAACAATCTTCTGAAATAATTCGGCTCATGACATTTAACAAGTTGTGCGTATATTGAGCCATGGGTGTACTAGGCCGCAAATGGTTCATTCTCGTACCGGTGTCTAGAATGCTATTTCATCAATTTCGTGATCTTTATAAAGAAATAGTTTTAATCACACGAGGTGTAATGGCCTCGTGCAATTGTATACCTCATATTGCATATTTAATATTTTTTAGGAAGGATGAAAGTGAATTTGAAGAGTGAAACCGATTTCCCAGTTCTGTTACTTACAACCTACCCAAACCTACCGTTTACTACCGCCAAAACGCGGCGGTGGACGGGTTAATGATATTTTTTTCTGATTTAACTACCAGACTTATAAATTATTAACATTCTTAAACGATTAAATAACAAAATGCACAATTACTAAGAAGTTGGGAGGAGGGGAGGGGAGTTTTTTATGTATTCAAATGCACTAATAACAAGAATAAACACAATTAAGCACAAACACATATAAAAAATATAAATAAAAACGTAAAGAAACCAAAAATTGAAAAAAACACGAACACAAATAAACAAGACACAAGAAGGGTAATGTTCGAATGGCCGTACGGTTCGAATCGTCGGTCATTCTAAGTTAATTTTCGATTTTGATGATCGGTAGCAATCCAAAAGCCGCGTAGCAGATTACACCACTACAGGCCTTGCGGGTTGAGTTTTTAGATAGCTACCGAGCGCAAAAATTTAAAATTAATTAAGAATGACCGACGATTCGAACCGTCCGACCTTTCGAACATTACCCTACACTCAAATGAACATAAGCACAAATTAACACAATAAACATAATAACAAACACAACCACATCAATCCAAATAAACATAAATGAACACAAATAACAACACAAATAAATAAAAGCATGCACAAACAAACGCAAAACAACCCAACAAACACAAAATAACACAAACAAACACAAAAGAAAACAAACAAACACAAAAGAAAACAAACACAAATAAACACAAAACAACACAACACAAAATAGCCGTCACAGGGTGAGTACGCAACAAATGTACAGTCACCCACCCCTATTTACTCACACGACTGAGTCCACTCAACGTCTTGTCACGCTTACCTGCAACAAAATATATTCATAATTGAATCACATAATTCATAATTCAATCAAACATTTCATAATAGAATCATGGGATTCATAATTAAATCAAGTAATTCATAATTAAATCAAGTAATTCATAGCTAAATCAAGTAATGCATGGTTGAACCAAGTGATTCATATTTAAATCAAGTAATTTATAAACAAATAAAGTCATAGTTGCTTTCGAATGTGATAAGCATTAAAAATAACTAGCCAATAATTTTTCCCTACAATGTTCAACAATTAAACGCTGTCAACGTGAATGATATAGAAAACATATCAATATTCTATTTCTTCAACAAAATTCTGATGCATAAATACATAAACTTTATCTCTGATAAATATACGTAAATGATATCCGTCTCATTTACATAGAAGTATAAAATAAAAAATTCTATTTGCATTTTTAATATTAAATAATCAAACCTCCCGCACATCGCAAAACTGAACCTTAATTTCAGTTTCCTAATTTTGTAAAAAATTACAACTTTTTTACGTATTTCGTCTAAGTATTCCCCAATTTCAGGGTGCAAGCACCCGCGTTTCCCCAATTTACACCCCAATTTTCTCCCCTACATCCCTAAACTTGACCATATTATTCAGCTTCCCTTATCCTGTAATTCTTCAAATTAAACCCTATTTCCTGCCGTATTTATGCGAATTAAACCCCATTTCTTCCCGTATTTCAGCGAATGAAACCCCATTTCTTCCCGTATTTCTGCGAATGAAACCCCATTTTTTCCCGTATTTCTGCGAATTAAACCCCATTTCTTCCCGTATTTCTGCGAATTAAGCCCCATTTCTTCCCGTATTTCTGCAAATTAAACCCCATTCCTTCCAGTATTTCTGCAAATTAAACCACATTTCTTCCCGTATTTCTGAAAATTAAATCTCATTTCTTTCCGTATTTTTGCGATTTAAACCCCATTTCTTCACGTATTTCTTCAAATTAAACCCCTAATTTCTCCTGTATTTTTCCTAATTAAACCCTTTACTATTCCCCTATTCCCCAAAATAAATGTTTATTTCCTCCTGCATTCTTCGAACAAAACCCCTATTTTCTCCCGTATTTCATCAAACTAAACCCCTATTTGCTGCCGTAAATCCCCAAACTAAACCCTTTATTGCTCCCCTATTCCCCCAAAATAACCCCCTATTTTCTCCCGTATTTCATCAAACTAAACCCCTATTTGCTGCCGTAAATCCCCAAACTAAACCCTTTATTGCTCCCTATTCCCCAAAATAAACCCCTATTTTCTCCCGTATTTCATCAAACTAAACCCCTATTTGCTGCCGTAAATCCCCAAACTAAACCCTTTATTGCTCCCTATTCCCCCAAATAACCCCCTATTTTCTCCCATATCTCCCCAAACTAAACCCCAATGAGTCCCAAAATATGAGTCCAAACTCCCCAAAATACACTCCCAATTATTTTCTTCGTCAACCCCTAAGCCGCACGTCATTTCATCGGCGGTCACGTGACTCGTGTCACGCGCGGGGGAGGGCGCGAGGTCCCCTCGAGATTTGCCTTCACTTCTAATCAGAGTCTTCATTAGCATCCTAATTAGAAGAGCGCCATCGAAAAAATAATCTGCTGATAAATTATCTCCGAACTGAGATTAATGAAGCCGCCCCGCGCACTGACAGCGGGGGGGGGGGGGGGGGGGGGAGGGGGGGGTTAGGGGAGGGGATGGGGGAGGTGGAAGGGGGATGGGATGAGGGAGGGAGGTGAAAGGAAGGATAGGCTGGGGGGAATGGGGGATGGGATGGGGGAGGTGGAAGGGGGATGGGATGAGGGAGGGAGGTGAAAGGAAGGATAGGTTGGGGGGAATGGGGGATGGGATGGGGGAGGTGGAAGGGGGATGGGATGAGGGAGGGAGGTGAAAGGAAGGATAGGTTGGGGGGAATGGGGGATGGGATGGGGGAGGTGGAAGGGGGATGGGATGAGGGAGGGAGGTGAAAGGAAGGATAGGGTGGGGGGAATGGGGGATGGGATGGGGGAGGTGGAAGGGGGATGGGATGGGGGAGGTGGAAGGGGGATGGGATGAGGGAGGGAGGTGAAAGGAAGGATAGGGTGGGGGGAATGGGGGATGGGATGGGGGAGGTGGAAGGGGGATGGGATGGGGGTGGGAGGTGAAAGGAAGGATGGGATGGGATGGAAGAGTTGGGAGATTTGGAGGGGAATGAGGGATTTAGGGAGTGAAAGAGGGGGGGGGGCTTGAAGGGGGGGATGATGTAGGGTTTTTAATGTTTTTTTTTGGAGTTTGGATGTTGTCTACTTTTTTTAAGGGATGTCAGTTTTTTAGATGGGGATGTAGTTGGTTCCTCTTTTTTGAAATGGGATTGTAATCTTTTTTCAAATTGGGATGATTTTTTCAAATGGGGAGGCTTTTTAAATAGAGATATTTTTGAAATGGGGATGCTTATTGATTGGGATGTTTTTTAAATGGGGATGTTTTATTCAAATGAAGATACCACCTTTTTTAAAGATGGGGATGACTTTCAAGAAATGGAAATGGTAAGTGTTTTAAAAAAAAATTGAGACTGTCGGACTTTTTCCAGGCCTCTCGCGCGAGCAGATCTGAGGTAACACAGCCGCACATCGAGTAATCTGATTATTTTGTTAATTAAACACATTAATTAGGTAATTAATCCTATAAATGAATTAATTATTCACGTTAGGTAATTAATTAATCACATTAGTTAATTAATTAATTAATCACATCATTTAATTAATTAATCACATCAGTTAAATAATGAATCACATTAGTAAATTAGTTATTCGCATCAGTTAATTAATTAATCACATCATTTAATTAATTAATCACACTATTTAATTAATTAATCAGATCAGTTAAATAATAACCGGGCTGTGCAAAAGAAGTTTTGTGAAGGTTTTATAATTAATTTCAGGCTGGCAGCTAAAAATTTTTAGTTTATTGAGACACTTTTTTACACACACTAAAGTAACACCAAGGTGCGTTTTTACAGACATTTGAGTGCCATTTTTACACACACCTAGATGTGTTTTTTACATTCATGCTGGCGAGTACTTACCTGGACTACGGTATTTGTTGCAGTTATTTATGACTTGCTTACACTTAGGTACGTTTTTTACATTCAAAGAGACACAAATTTTACATGTACTAAGGTACGTTCTTAACATCCACTAAAGTGAATGCAGAGCGTTCATACACATTGGAACTCTGTAGTACATTTTCCACGATATGTGTAAATGAATACTTTTAAAATTGTACGCTAAAAAGGGCGTGCGGATCCGCGTGAAAAACGTGCACAAAAGTATACACGACTGTGTGCATGTACACGCACATGTAAACATGATTGTGCATGTACACACATGTAAACGCGACTGTTTGTGCACACACACATGTAAACATGACTGTGTGTGTGCATACACACATGTAAACACGACTGTGTGTGTGCATACACACATGTAAACACGACTGTGTGTGTAAACACACACATGTAAACACGACTGTGTGTGTGAACACACATGTAAACATGACTGTGTGTGAACACACACAAATCTGCCCACACAGCGCTGCTCTGTGTGACTCATGCTTCCATTTTATTCATTTTCATACAAGAGCGTTTTTTTCTGCACGTCTCCTAGGGAGATGGTGCGTAGATATCGCGTGGCTTGATTTTGCGCAGCCGCGTCGCGTGGGTGTTGAATTTACCCATATCTGTGCAGCCGGAAACTGGCCTACATGCGCTCTAAGTCCCTAATAATTCGGTATTGTAATCCACCCCAAAAATTATAATAACTATATTGTAATAATTATTGTAATAATATTAAATGATATTATAAAAAATTAAAATAATTGTTAAAACTATAATAATAAACATCCAAAATAATTGAAGGTGATGATTAAAATGCAGGTTAATTGCGGGTAATAATTGAAATTCAAAATAACTGGAGGAAATAATTAGAATCTTGAATTATTGATATCATTAATGAATATTTGAAACAATTGAGGATGATCCCAAAATAATTGAAAGTAATGATCTAAACCTAAAATAATTGGTGGTAATAATCTAAACCTAAAATAATTGGTGGTAATGATCTAAACCTAAAATAACTTAAAGCAATAATCTAAACTTAAAATAATTGAAGATGATAATCAGAATCACAAATCGTTACGCATAAAATAAAAAAATACAAATACGCACGCCGCAGCAAACACAGCCCCGTTCAATACTTTAATAACGTCACAAAGAATCCATGAATATATCGAATAAATTAAAAGAAAAATGCCGTATTTTTGCCAAATTAAACACGGCACAGTACGTGTAATTACCCCCGCCACACGGCATGCAGTAATTACTGACGGGTACTTGCAGTAATTACTGACGGGTACATGCAGTGATTACTGACGGGTACATGCAGTAATTACTGACGGGTACATGCAGTAATTACTGACGGGTACTTGCAGTAATTACTGACGGGTACATGCAGTGATTACTGACGGGTACATGCAGTAATTACTGACGGGTACATGCAGTAATTACTGACGGGTACATGCAGTAATTACTGACGGGTACATGCAGTAATTACTGACGGGTACATGCAGTAATTACTGACGGGTACATGCAGTAATTACTGACGGGTACATGCAGTAATTACTGACGGGTACATGCAGTAATTACTGACGGGTACATGCAGTAATTACTGACGGGTACATGCAGTAATTACTGACGGGTACATGCAGTAATTACTGACGGGTACATGCAGTGATTACTGACGGGTACATGCAGTAATTAATGACGGGTACATGCAGTAATTACTGACGGGTACATGCAGTGATTACTGACGGGTACATGCAGTGATTACTGACGGGTACATGCAGTAATTACTGACGGGTACATGCAGTAATTACTGACGGGTACATGCAGTGATTACTGACGGGTACATGCAGTAATTACTGACGGGTACATGCAGTAATTACTGACGGGTACATGGAGTAATTACTGACGGGTACATGCAGTAATTACTGACGGGTACATGCAGTGATTACTGACGGGTACATGCAGTAATTACTGACGGGTACATGCAGTAATTACTGACGGGTACATGCAGTAATTACTGACGGGTACATGCAGTAATTACTGACGGGTACAAGCAATAATTACTGACGGGTACATGCAGTAATAACTGACGGGTACATGCAGTAATTACTGACGGGTACATGCAGTAATTACTGACGGGTACATGCAGTAATTACTGACGGGTACATGCAATAATTACTGACGGGTACATGCAGTAATTACTGACGGGTACATGCAGTAATAACTGACGGGTACATGCAGTAATTACTGACGGGTACATGCAGTAATTACTGACGGGTACATGCAGTAATAACTGACGGGTACATGCAGTAATTACTGACGGGTACATGCAATAATTACTGACGGGTACATGCAGTAATTACTGACGGGTACATGCAGTAATTACTGACGGGTACATGCAGTAATTACTGACGGGTACATGCAGTAATTACTGACGGGTACATGCAGTAATTACTGACGGGTACATGCAGTAATTACTGACGGGTACATGCAGTAATTACTGACGGGTACATGCAGTAATTACTGACGGGTACATGCAGTAATTACTGACGGGTACATGCAGTAATTACTGACGGGTACATGCAGTAATTACTGACGGGTACATCACCACATCCCGGCTGGTGACGCGGCGCGTTATAATGACGGCAAATCGACTCCACGCGAGACCTACGCGAGACGCGTACGAACCCTCAAATCCAAAAAAGACCTACGCGATACCAACGAAACATTCCCCAGAGCCACGCGAGACCTACGTGAGACCCCATGAGACTCACGCGAGACTTGGAGAAACATTCGCGAGACCCACGTGAGATTCACGCGAGACGGACGCGCGTCTCCAGGCTACGCGCGCACGCACGTGCGTCAGCGATGCGTTTTTTGACGCGTTTCTTGTCATTTGGACGCGGCGGTGTGGCGGTGGCGGGGTTGTGAGGGGGGGGGGGGAGAAGCGTGTCACGTGTGCGTGTTTGTGTGTGTGTGTTTGTGAGCGTATGTTTGTGAAGGTGTGTTTGTGAGCGTGTTTGTGCACGTGTTTAAGAGCATGAGAGTGCGTGTTTGTGTGAGAGTGTTTGTGTGTACGTATGTTTGTATTTTTCCATAAACATTTATAAAGCTGCCATTACATGAAAGTAGGAAGGTCCGTGTGTACTTATGTGTGTAGGTGTGCGTATGTTGTGACTAATGCGTATGAATGTGTAGGTATTATCGATAAGGGTGTGCGTGTTTCGATAGAAAAACGATAGAAAATATGTGTGTGCGTCTTGTGTGTGGGCGTTGTGGTGTGTGCGCGTCCTTGTGTGTGTGCGTGAGTTCTCGCGTGTGTGTGCGTTCTGGTGTTTGTGTGTGTGTAGGTTGTGATGTCAATTGTTTAATGAAATTTAAACAATTTCATTGCGTGTGCACCACTTAACTACAAATATCGCCACCCATAATATTTCCACAATGCTCTATTTTCCAGGACACTACTGAAGAAATATTACAAGCTTCAATTTCTCTATTTATGATACATTTTTCATCTCTCACTATATTGCTTTCCATAAATAGGTTTAAAGCAATTTACCATAATTCTTGTGGCCCTGTCCATAATTCTTGCGGCCCTGTCCATAATTCTTGCGGCCCTGTACATAATTCTGTCTGGAAACTCCATGATTCCGACAAGTTGTTCCATAAACCATAATTCCTGTGCCCGCCCATAATTCTGCCCACACTCTACCATAAGTTGCCCTCAGCCTCCCGCCGCTCCAGCTGTTTTGCTTACGTTTCATTCCTGCGTGCGTTGGGTTGTTTGTGTGGTTTGTGTTGGGTTGTTTGTGTGGTTTGTGTTGGGTTGTTTGTGTGGTTTGTGTTGGGTTGTTTGTGTGGTTTGTGTTGGGTTGTTTGTGTGGTTTGTGTTGGGTTGTTTGTGTGGTTTGTGTTGGGTTGTTTGTGTGGTTTGTGTTGGGTTGTTTGTGTGGTTTGTGTTGGGTTGTTTGTGTGGTTTGTGTTGGGTTGTTTGTGTGGTTTGTGTTGGGTTGTTTGTGTGGTTTGTGTTGGGTTGTTTGTGTGGTTTGTGTTGGGTTGTTTGTGTGGTTTGTGTTGGGTTGTTTGTGTGGTTTGTGTTGGGTTGTTTGTGTGGTTTGTGTTGGGTTGTTTGTGTGGTTTGTGTTGGGTTGTTTGTGTGGTTTGTGTTGGGTTGTTTGTGTGGTTTGTGTTGGGTTGTTTGTGTGGTTTGTGTTGGGTTGTTTGTGTGGTTTGTGTTGGGTTGTTTGTGTGGTTTGTGTTGGGTTGTTTGTGTGGTTTGTGTTGGGTTGTTTGTGTGGTTCCTTTGGTCTCCTCGCGTCAATTTTTCCTTCCTGTTTCTCAAAGCTTCCCTTAACTTCCCCTTACAATACACTCACTTCTTCTCGTTTACCCTCAATTTTCGTTTATCCTCGCATCTCTTCATTTACCCTCACATCTTCTCGTTTACCTTACACCTTATCATTTACCCTCACATCTTCTCGTTTACCTTACACCTTATCATTTACCGTCACATCTTCTCGTTTTCCCTCACTTCTTCTCGTTTTCCCTCGCATCTTCTCTTTCACCCTCTCATCTTCTAACTTTTTCTCACTCTCACAAACTGTCCCTCACTTTATTTCTTACCCTCATTTCATTCCCTTTCACCTCCTGCCGTTTTACATCACTTTACCTCATTTCCAATCTTCCAATCCCTCGCTTCCCCTTTGTCTCCCTAACTCCCCTCAATTCCTCTCGTTCCGACCCGCACTTTTTATTACTCTTTCCCCATCACTTTTTGTGTATTTTCTCTCTTGCATTCACTTCTTTTATCGTCCCCTCACTCCTACTCTCACCTCCCCTCACCCTCTCTTCCCTCACATCCCCTCACCTTCCCTCTTTTCCCCTCCCCTTCCCTCACCTCCCCTCCCCTCATCTTCCTTCACATCCCCTCCCCTCACCTACTCTCACCTCACCTCCCCTCCCCTCCCCTCCCCTCACCTCCCTCATCTCCCCTCTCCTCCCCTCTCCTCCCCTCACACTGCACACTTTGAATTATCTTATTCGTATGAGTGCGTGCGTGTGTGTATATGTGTGAGCGTATGTGTATGTGCGAGTGTATGTAAGTGCGAGTGTGTGTGCGCCCGCTATGGTATGCGTTCGTGTATGCGCGTTTGAGTGTATGTGTACGTGCAGCTCGGTTTGTGTGCGTGTGTGTGCAAGTTGGTGTTTGTGTGTGTGTGTGTGTGTGCAAGTCGGTGTTTGTGTGTGTGCAGGTCGGTGTATGTGTGAGTGTGCATGTCGGTGTCGGTGTGAGTGTGCAAGTCGGTGTTTGTGTGTGTGTGTGCAGGTCGGTGTGCGTGAGCGGGTCGGCGTGTGCGTGTGCAGGTCGGCGTGTGCGTGTGTAGGTCGGTGTGTGCGTGTGCAGATCGGCGTGTGCGTGTGCAGGTTGGTGTGTGCGTGTGCAGGTCGGTGTATGCGTGTGCAGGTCGGCGTGTGCGTGTGCAGGTCGGTGTGTGCGTGTGCAGGTCGGCGTGTGCGTGTGCAGGTCGGTGTGTGCGTGTGCAGGTCGGTGTGCGTGTGCAGGTCGGCGTGTGCGTGTGCAGGTCGGTGTGTGCGTGTGCAGGTCGGCGTGTGCGTGTGCAGGTCGGTGTGTGCGTGTGCAGGTCGGTGTGCGTGTGCAGGTCGGCGTGTGCGTGTGCAGGTCGGTGTGTGCGTGTGCAGGTCGGCGTGTGCGTGTGCAGGTCGGCGTGTGCGTGTGCAGGTCGGTGTGTGCGTGTGCTGGTCGGTGTGCGTGTGCAGGTCGGCGTGTGCGTGCGTGTAAGGCAGGCAGTTCCCCTTTAGGCTGGGAAGGTGAGAGCGCCAGTGAGAGAGGGAACGGATTTCCGAGAGAGAAGGAATTTCCAAGTGAGAAGGAGAGGAAGGATTTCCAGGAGAGAGAAAGAGGGAATTTCCAAGAGAGAAAAAAAGAAAGAGAGGATTTTCAACAGAAAAAATGTGGGATTTCCATGAGGGAAAGAAAGAGGGGATTTCCAGCCGAAAGAAAGAGGGGATTTTCAACAGTAAGAAAAGGGAGATTTCCAAGAGAGAAATAATTCCCAGAAATGAGAGAAAGACTTTGGAAGAATTGGAGGAATTGAAGGAGAAGTGAACTGAGTAAAAAGATTTTCAGAACAGAACCAAGAGAAAAATAGACTGTTTTGAAAGGGAAAATGTGAAAGAATGTGAATAAGGAACAACGATTAGAAATAATTAAAATGATACGTATTTGAGCGGAACGTTCGTACGCGCTTGAAACAATTGAAAATTTTAAAACGATAGAAAATTTCGGACAACGATTGAAATCAAAAAGTTTTTTTTATAAAAAATAGGTATTAAATTGAGGAATAAAAGAAGAAAGAAAGAAGAGAAGAAATACATAAATAGACAAATGAAAGTAAGCAATGAAGGAAGAATAAAATGAAAACAAAGGAATATCGAAAAAGAGAGAGAATTGAAAGAAAAAGCACGAGGAAAGAAAGAGACGGTGAGAAAGAAAAGAGGGGAAAAAGACGGATGAATGAAAGAGAAAACTGCAGGCAAAAATAAGTAAGTAAAGAAAGAAAAAGAAAAACATGGAAATATAGTAATAAATATGGGAAATAAAAACAAAGTAAGCGCAAAATCCACCAGGAAGCAATCTAAAATCTTTATTTTTATAGACAACAAATTAGTAGAGAAATAACGTAGGGTTATTCCTGACCGTACCATGCCCCCCTGACCGTACCATGTCCCCCTGACCGTACCATGCCCCCTGACCGTACCATGTCCCCCTGACCGTACCATGTCCCCCTGACCGTACCATGCCCCCCTGACCGTACCATGCCCCCCTGACCGTACCATGTCCCCCTGACCGTACCATGCCCTCCTGACCGTACCATGCCCCCCTGACCGTACCATGTCCCCCTGACCGTACCATGCCCCCCTGACCGTACCATGCCCCCCTGACCGTACTATGCCCCCCTAACCGTACTATGCTCCCCTGACCGTACTATGCCCCCCTGACCGTACTATGCCCCCCTGACCGTACTATGTCCCCCTGACCGTACCATGCCCCCCTGACCGTTCTATGCCCCCCTAACCGTACTATGCCCCCCTGACCGTACCATGCCCCCTGACCGTACCATGCCCCCCTGACCGTACCATGCCCCCCTGACCGTACCATGCCCCCCTGACCGTACCATGTCCCCCTGACCGTACCATGCCCCCTGACCGTACCATGCCCCCCTGACCGTACCATGTCCCCCTGACCGTACCATGCCCCCTGACCGTACCATGCCCCCTGACCGTACCATGCCCCCTGACCGTACCATGCCCCCCTGACCGTACCATGTCCCCCTGACCGTACCATGCCCCCTGACCGTACCATGTCCCCCTGACCGTACCATGCCCCCCTGACCGTGCCATGTCCCCCTGACCGTACCATGCCCCCTGACCGTACCATGTCCCCCTGACCGTACCATGCCCCCCTAACCGTACCATGTCCCCCTGACCGTACTATGCCCCCCTGACCGTACTATGCCCCCCTGACCGTACTATGTCCCCCTGACCGTACCATGCCCCCCTGACCGTACTATGCCCCCCTAACCGTACTATGCCCCCCTGACCGTACCATGCCCCCCTGACCGTACCATGCCCCCCTGACCGTACCATGCCCCCCTGACCGTACCATGCCCCCCTGACCGTACCATGTCCCCCTGACCGTACCATGCCCCCCTGACCGTGCCATGTCCCCCTGACCGTACCATGCCCCCCTGACCGTACCATGCCCCCCTGACCGTACTATGCCCCCCTAACCGTACTATGCTCCCCTGACCGTACTATGCCCCCCTGACCGTACTATGCCCCCCTGACCGTACTATGTCCCCCTGACCGTACCATGCCCCCCTGACCGTACTATGCCCCCCTAACCGTACTATGCCCCCCTGACCGTACCATGCCCCCTGACCGTACCATGCCCCCCTGACCGTACCATGCCCCCCTGACCGTACCATGCCCCCCTGACCGTACCATGTCCCCCTGACCGTACCATGCCCCCTGACCGTACCATGCCCCCTGACCGTACCATGTCCCCCTGACCGTACCATGCCCCCTGACCGTACCATGCCCCCTGACCGTACCATGCCCCCTGACCGTACCATGCCCCCCTGACCGTACCATGTCCCCCTGACCGTACCATGCCCCCTGACCGTACCATGTCCCCCTGACCGTACCATGCCCCCCTGACCGTGCCATGTCCCCCTGACCGTGCCATGTCCCCCTGACCGTACCATGCCCCCCTGACCGTACCATGCCCCCCTGACCGTACTATGCCCCCCTAACCGTACTATGCTCCCCTGACCGTACTATGCCCCCCTGACCGTACTATGCCCCCCTGACCGTACTATGTCCCCCTGACCGTACCATGCCCCCCTGACCGTACTATGCCCCCCTAACCGTACCATGTCCCCCTGACCGTACCATGTCCCCCTGACCGTACCATGCCCCCCTGACCGTACCATGCCCCCTGACCGTACCATGTCCCCCTGACCGTACCATGTCCCCCTGACCGTCCCATGTCCCCCTGACCGTACCATGTCCCCCTGACCGTACCATATCCCCCTGACCGTACCATGTCCCCCTGACCGTACCATGCCCCCCTGACCGTACCATGCCCCCTGACCGTACCATGTCCCCCTGACCGTACCATGCCCCCTGACCGTACCATGCCCCCTGACCGTACCACACAACACACATCTCCCATCACGTCCAGAAAGCTCCAAAATAAATCGACTTAAGCTTCAATTTCACAGCGCATTTGCCGACGCAAAATTTGCATATCGACGCAAATTTCAATGGACAAACAACAGAATGTCTCCATCGTTATGTTCTATTTTTTAACTAGGAAATGTCGGAGTATTTTATTAGTATATTAGTATATATTAGTATATATTGAATCAAGTAGAGTTTCGAAACTTCAATTTTCTATAAATAACCTTCGTTTTGGTCTTTTTGATTTTTTGCGGTTCATGTCGGGTTAAGAGACGGAGAAAATTGCGTATCATGTTTACCAAAACACTCAGTCTATAAAATTCTAAATCTAACATGTATTTTCCAGCCTGAAAATGATGTTTGTACCTCGAAACATTGAGTTTCATAAATAGACAGTGATTTAAAATTTTATAAATCGAGTGTTTTATGAACAGTAATACTGGATTTTATATATTGAGGTTTTTAGTAAATAAAATAACTCCTTCATTGATGCTTCTCAGCTTGAGAATAAAAAGCAAGGCGAAAATCGCTACACGTAAAGCCATTTTTATTGAAAATGATCAAATAAAACTGAACGAACGTTTCGGACTAACTGTCCATCTTCAGCAAGAAAAATCATTCAGTTGTATTTCAGTTCAGTTCGTTCAGGTTTAATTGATCATTTTTAATAAAAATGACCTCAAGTTTAGCGATTTTCGCCTTGATTTTTAGTAAATATGAAAAGCAAAATTCTCTTCGCCTCTCTACAGGAGATGAACAGGAAAAATTCCGTAGGGTTGAGATTTTACTATAGAAGAATATAAACTTCAGTTTGGTCATGACCATACGCTAAGGTGTATATAAATGATATCTAACGGAAACTAAAGGTTAGACTATTGCCTTGTGATTATTATACGCAACCCTCGTATACCTGTACAATAAAATTAATCACATTGTGTGTGATACTTCTAAGTCATGTTGACAGTGAAAATATGGTTGCAAATTCCGTAGATTTGTAGAATATAATTATCCAATTTGTGTGTATTTTTAAGCATTGTTGGCAGTGAAAACATGCTTGCAGTCCTTGTATATTTCTGAAATAAACATACATGTATATTTTTAATTTCACTGACAGTAAAAACATGGTCGCGTAGAATTGTGCAATTAAATTATTCAAATTGCAGATACATTCATTTCGTTGAAAGTGAAAACGTGGTTGTGGTCTCCGTAGAGTTTAAGAAAATCCGCCTCTGCCTAATAGAGTTCTAACGGCCGCTCAAAATAAATAGACCTGCTCCCGGGCAAACAAATAGGCCTAGAGGATTGATGCTCAGTGAGCGCACGCATCTTTTTGTGCAGGCAGGCTTTCAACGAAGAAAATAGATTAGTAGGCCTAAAAACGGGAAAAAGATGCATAGGCCTAAAAACGCGAAAAAGATGCATAGGCCTAAAAACGGGAAAAAGATGCATAGGCCTAAAAATGGGGGAAAAATACGTACGCCTTAAAAATTAGGATAAGATCCGTAGGTCTAAGAACGGTTAAAAATTAGGCCTGAAAATGGGATAGAGATACGTAGGGGTGAAAATGATAAAGAGGTTCGTGGGCCTAAAAAAGAGAAATAAAATACGTAGACCAAGAAAAATACGCGTAGGCCTAAAAAACGGTAAAAATGATTCTTCGGCCTAAAAATGGCAAAAGAGATACGTAGGCCTACCGAAAGCAAAAAAGATGCGTAGGCCTACCAAAAGAAAAAGAGATACGTAGGCCTACCAAAACTAAAAAAGATGCGTAGGCCTACCAAAAGCAAAAAAGGCACTGTTAAGTTATAAAATTGAGCTCTAGAGCTTTAGAAACTTGGAGGAAAGTTTTGCCTGAGCCGACGGTTTCGAGGAGGTCGAAGAAACCCCGGTTTCTTGCGGCGTCTGAAGAGAAACCGCCGCTCGATCTAAGAGCAATCTTCGCTCAGCATTCAGAGTTGCCTCTTCAAAGTCGGTTTCTAAAGTTGGTTTTCGAGAGTCGGTTCTCAAAGTCGGTTTCTAAAATTGGTTTTCGAAAGTCGGTTCTCAAAGTCGGTTTCCAGATGTTGGGTTTTCGAAATTGGTTTCTGTAAGTCGGTTTCCTAAGACCGGTTTCTTATAGTTGCTGAAAACGGTTTATTACAGTCGGCTTCTGAAAGTCGGTTTCTCAAAGCTGCGCACGTGAAGAATGTTAAATGCGAAAATGGGTGGCAGAAGATCAAATTGTGACTGGCCACCATTTCTGCTGCTGGGGAAATGGGGAAGTTAAGGAAACGGCGGAGAAATTGGAGAAATGGTGAAGAAGGTTGGGGAAATGGTGAAGTTAGAGAAATGGTGGAGAAGTGAAGGAAACGGTGGAGAAGTTGGAGAAATGGTGAAGAAGGTTGGGGAAAGGGTGAAGTTAGAGAAATGGTGGAGAAGGTTGGGGAAAGGGTGAAGTTAGAGATATGGTGGAGAAGTGAAGGAAACGG
Organism: Morinoia aosen; assembly: GCA_030386875.1. Taxonomy (NCBI): domain Eukaryota; kingdom Metazoa; phylum Arthropoda; class Malacostraca; order Amphipoda; family Talitridae; genus Morinoia; species Morinoia aosen. Next base: position 2,248,666 of record CM059578.1, on the reverse strand, counting down.
TGGAGAAGTTGGAGAAATGGTCGGACGCTTGGGAAAAAGAGAGGAAGGAAGGAAATTTATGTTCCCTCAGTTGTGGTGAGGGTAATGGTGTCCCCTCAGTTGTGGAGAGGGTAATTGTGTGCCCTCAGTTGTGGTGAGGGTAATGGTGTCCCCTCAGTTGTGGTGAGGATAATGGTGCTCCCTCAGTTGTCGTGAGGGTAATGGTGTCCCCTCAGTTGTGGTGAGGGTAATGGTGTCCCCTCAGTTGTGGTGAGGGTAATGGTGCTCCCTCAGTTGTGGTGAGGGTAATGGTGTCCCCTCAGTTGTGGTGAGGGTAATGGTGTCCCCTCAGTTGTGGTGAGGGTAATGGTGTCCCCTCAGTTGTGGTGAGGGTAATGGTGTCCCCTTAGTTGTGGTGAGGGTAATGGTGTCCCCTCAGTTGTGGTGAGGGTAATGGTGCTCCCTCAGTTGTGGTGAGGGTAATGGTGTCCCCTCAGTTGTGGTGAGGGCAATGGTGTGGTGTCCCCTCAGTTGTGGTGAGGGTAATGGTGCTCCCTCAGTTGTGGTGAGGGTAATGGTATCCCCTCACTTGTGGTGAGGGTAATTGTGTCCCCTCAGTTGTGGTGAGGGTAATGGTGTCCCGCTCCGTTGTGGTGAGGGTAATGGTGCACCCTCAGTTGTGGTGAGGGTAATGGTGTCCTTTCAGTTGTGGTGAGGCTAATGGTGTCCCCTCAGTTGTAGTGAGGGTAATGGTGCTCCCTGAGTTGTGGTGAGGGTAATGGTGTCCCCTCAGTTGTGGTGAGGGTAATGGTGTCCCGCTCCGTTGTGGTGAGGGTAATGGTGCACCCTCAGTTGTGGTGAGGGTAATGGTGTCCTTTCAGTTGTGGTGAGGCTAATGGTGTCCCCTCAGTTGTAGTGAGGGTAATGGTGCTCCCTCAGTTGTGGTGAGGGTAATGGTGTCCCCTCAGTTGTGGTGAGGGTAATGGTGCTCCCTCAGTTGTGGTGAGGGTAATGGTATCCCCTCAGTTGTGGTGAGGGTATTTGTGTCCCCTCAGTTGTGGTGAGGGTAATGGTGTCCCGCTCCGTTGTGGTGAGGGTAATGGTGCACCCTCAGTTGGGGTGAGGGTAATGGTGTCCTTTCAGTTGTGGTGAGGCTAATGGTGTCCCCTCAGTTGTAGTGAGGGTAATGGTGCTCCCTGAGTTGTGGTGAGGGTAATGGTGTCCCCTCAGTTGTGGTGAGGGTAATGGTGTCCCGCTCCGTTGTGGTGAGGGTAATGGTGCACCCTCAGTTGTGGTGAGGGTAATGGTGTCCTTTCAGTTGTGGTGAGGCTAATGGTGTCCCCTCAGTTGTAGTGAGGGTAATGGTGCTCCCTCAGTTGTGGTGAGGGTAATGGTGTCCCCTCAGTTGTGGTGAGGGTAATGGTGCTCCTTCAGTTGTGGTGAGGTTAATGGTGTCCCCTCAGTTGTGGTGAGGGTAATGGTGCTCCCTCAGTTGTGGTGAGGGCAATGGTGCTCCCTCAGTTGTGGTGAGGGCAATGGTGTCCTCTCAGTTGTGGTGAGGGCAATGGTATCCCCTCAGTTGTGCTGAGGGTAATGGTGTCCCCTCAGTTGTGGTGAGGGTAATGGTGTCCCCTCAGTTGTGCTGAGGGTAATGGTGTCCCCTCAGTTGTGGTGAGGGTAATGGTATCCCCTCAGTTGTGCTGAGGGTAATGGTGTCCCCTCAGTTGTGGTAAGAGTAATGGTGTCCCCTCAGTTGTGATGAGGGTAATGGTGTCCCCTCAGTTGTGCTGAGGGTAATGGTGTCCCCTCAGTTGTGGTAAGAGTAATGGTGTCCCCTCAGTTGTGGTGAGGGTAATGGTGTCCCCTCAGTTGTGCTGAGGGTAATGGTGTCCTCTCAGTTGTGGTGAGGGCAATGGTATCCCCTCAGTTGTGCTGAGGGTAATGGTTTCCCCTCAGTTGTGGTAAGAGTAATGGTGTCCCCTCAGTTGTGGTGAGGGTAATGGTGTCCCCTCAATTGTGGTGAGGGTAATGGTGCTCCCTCAGTTGTGGTGAGGGTAATGGTGCTCCCTCAGTTGTGGTGAGGGTAATGGTGTCCCCTCAGTTGTGGTAAGAGTAATGGTGTCCCCTCAGTTGTGGTGAGGGTAATGGTATCCCCTCAATTGTGGTGAGGGTAATGGTGCTCCCTCAGTTGTGGTGAGGGTAATGGTGCTCCCTCAGTTGTGGTGAGGGTAATGGTGTCCCCTCAGTTGTGGTAAGAGTAATGGTGTCCCCTCAGTTGTGGTGAGGGTAATGGTGCTCCCTCAGTTGTGGTGAGGGTAATGGTGTCCCCTCAGTTGTGGTAAGAGTAATGGTGTCCCCTCAATTGTGGTGAGGGTAATGGTGCTCCCTCAGTTGTGGTGAGGGTAATGGTGCTCCCTCAGTTGTGGTGAGGGTAATGGTGTCCCCTCAGTTGTGGTGAGGGTAATTGTATCCCCTCAGTTATGGTGAGGGTAATGGTGTCCCCTCAGTTGTGGTGAGGGTAATGGTGTCCCCTCAGTTGTGGTGAGGGTAATGGTATCCCCTCAGTTATGGTGAGGGTAATGGTGTCCCCTCAGTTGTGGTGAGGGTAATGGTATCCCCTCAGTTGTGGTGAGGGTAATGGTATCCCCTCAGTTATGGTGAGGGTAATGGTGTCCCCTCAGTTGTGGTGAGGTGCAATGGTGTCCCCTCAGTTGTGGTGAGGGCAACTTTTACGAGACCTAACAAAATCGAGAGCAAAATCAAACCATTTACTTCCAGAAATGGGCGAAATGAAAATTAAAAATCCGAATAAAGCGACGGGAAAACTTTTTACGATCGATTGTAAAAAAGATGTGAGGGCGTGGGGGGGGGGGGAATATGTGGGGTGGTGTAAGGGTATGGGGGCGAGGGTATGAGGGTAAAGAGGCAGGAGTACGAGGGTATGTAGAGGGTACGCAGAGACATGACAGGCAATGAAAGGGGAGGAGAGAAAGGGGAGAGAGAGGGGGAAAGATAGAGAGTAAGGGGAGGGAGAGGGGGAGAGGGGGGAGAGAAGAGAGGTCCCACGTACAACTGCCAAAACTCGTCACAGTTTCGTGGCAACGAAGACACGATATGGCGCCATTGAAGTTGCCATGACTTGCCGACCGCTGCTTTGATAGTTGCCATAAATGTTGCCATGGCTTGCCGACCGCTGCTTTGATAGTTGCCATAAATGTTGCCATGGCTTGCCGACCGCTGCTTTGATAGTTGCCATAAATATTGCCATGACTTGCCGACCGCTTCTTTGATTGTCGCCATATATGTAGCCATGACTTGCCGACCGCAGCTTAGGTAATACATCTAGCCACTAAAGCAGTCATGAAAGTTGCCATGAAATGTTGCCAGTAACTGTTGCCATGATCTGTTGCCACGTGCAGCGCCCGTGCAGGTAGACCGAAGGTGTTTGCACGCGCGTCAAATGTGGAACGTGCAAAAAGTTATCACGTGAACGTGCAGCGCACGTGCATGTACACACATACACGTACATGCACACGCGAAGTACACATACACGTGCATGTACACTTTCAGCACACGTACACGTGCAGCGCACATACTCGTACACATGGATGTGCGCTGCACGTGTACGTGTGCTGAAAGTGTACATGCACGTGTATGTGTACTTTCAGCACACGTACACGTGCATGTACACTTTCAGCACACGTACACGTGCAGCGCACATACTCGTACACATGGATGTACATTTCAGCACATGAACACGTGCAGCGCACATACGCGTACACGTGTACGTAGACGTACAGTGCACGCACGACAGCAACACACGCAAAACGCACGCGCGAGGGGATTAACGCACGCAAAAATACGCATTAATCCGGCAGCTGCGGAGTTAAATCCCGCGACCTGACGTGGTGCACGTACTGAACGTGGCAGTGTACACGGAGCCATAATTATATGAGTTGTCAGAATCACAAATAAAGAGCATGTAAACTGCGATAGAGGGTTGTAAAATGCCCCGAACTGCTGTAAACTGCGGTAAACTGCTGCAAACTGCAGTAAACCGCGGTAAACTGCTGCAAACTGCAGTAAACTGCGGTAAAATGCCCCAAACTGCAGTAAACCGCGGTAAACTGCTGCAAACTGCAGTAAACCGCGGTAAAATGACCCAAACTGCAGTAAACTGCGGTAAAATGCCCCAAACTGCAGTAAACTGCGGTAAACTGCTGCAAACTGCAGTAAACTGCGGTAAAATGCCCCGAACTGCAGTAAACTGCGGTAAAATGCCCCAAACTGCAGTAAACCGCGGTAAACTGCTGCAAACTGCAGTAAACTGCGGTAAAATGCCCCAAACTGCAGTAAACCGCGGTAAAATGCCCCAAACTGCAGTAAACTGCGGTAAAATGCCCCAAACTGCAGTAAACTGTGGTAAAATGCCCCAAACTGCAGTAAACTGCGGTAAAATGCCCCAAACTGCAGTAAACTGCGGTAAAATGCCCCAAACTGCAGTAAACTGCGGTAAAATGCCCCAAAATGCAGTAAACTGCGGTAAAATGCCCCAAACTGCAGTAAACTGCGGTAAAATGCCCCAAACTGCAGTAAACTGCGGTAAAATGCCCCAAACTTCAGTAAAATGCGGTAAAATGCCCCAAACTGCAGTAAACTGCGGTAAAATGCCCCAAACTGCAGTAAACTGCGGTAAAATGCCCCAAACTGCTGTAAACTGGGGTAAAATGCCCCAAACTGCTGTAAAATGCGGTAAAATGCCCCAAACTGCAGTAAACTGCGGTAAAATGCCCCAAACTGCAGTAAACTGCGGTAAAATGCCCCAAACTGCAGTAAACTGCGGTAAAATGCCCCAAACTGCAGTAAACTGCGGTAAAATGCCCCAAACTGCGGTAAGCTACAAGCGCACCACCTGACGCTTTAGAATCATTAAGCATTCAATTCATCCCAAGAAACATATTCATTTACCGCAGCTCCACACATTTACCTGCGGCACTCCCGCCGCGAGCGTAGAATTTCATATCGATATTCAATTAAATGTGATCATGTCTGTTTAATTCATAAAATTACGGTAAAATATTCTAATTATCACATTATTTTATTTCAGAGTTGCAGGTCTCGCTGCGTCATGTGAGTACATTTGTACTTTCTTACTTAATAATACTACTAGGTATTAATTGCTTAAATAATAATAATAATTAATTTGTGGGAATATAACGATTATTCGTTATAGTTCAGTAATTTATTATAATGATAAATGATGACTGTTGTTAGTTATTAAACATTAGTTAATAATTATTTACCCGAATTATCACGATTATTAATAATAACTCAGTAATAACAACATCATGAAAAATTGTAATGATGAATAGGTAATACTTAAATAATTGTGGACAAGTTAACAACAGATTGCGATGATTAGCCTATGATGATCAACTATAACTACAATGATTTCAATTATAAAAAACACCTATCTATTAAATAAGGAGTTAATTAAATAAATTAAAGAGTTAAATTATAATTAAAGTAGTTAATAAACAAAGGTTACATGTCTTAAAAGTCACGTACGTACATCAAGAATAGGCTTACACGATATACGTGTACACGTACACCTTCAAAACATAGATAACATCCACAATATAAAAATTTTATATTATAGATATACTATTTATTTATCACATTTACGATTAAATATTCCTGCATTTTTATTCCGGGTGTTGTATAATTCGACGCACATATTTTAACTATATACAGAAAAACGCAAAATAAAACGATTTTCTGGAGTGACAAAAACCTGAAAACTCCTTCGTTTTCGAGAAATGATGACCGGAAATAATTTTAGATTCCTGTCTGTATATATATATATATATATACACACACATATATATATATATATATATATATATATATATATATATATATATATATATAGGACAATAGGCTCACCGTGCAGCCAACGAGTAAACTCTAACTTCTTGGGCAGGCTGTTGGCGCGCGCTTTAGGCTATTCCTACAAGAATCTAAAATTATTTCAGGTCGTCATTTCTCGAAAACGAAGGAGTTTTCAGGTTTTTGTCACTCTGTAAAATCGTTTTATTTTGCGTTTTTCCGTATAGTGTTAAAATACGTGCGTCGAATTACACAACACCCGGAATATAAATACAGGGCGTCTCAGAACAAGAGATACAAAATGGCACACCAAGTAGAAAATGGCAAAATAAACACTTTTTCTCCTGTGAAATTTTCGGAAAAAATTAGAGTTTTTGAGATATTAGCTGTTTATTGTTTTAAATGATGGAATTTAACGACACAATTACTGGCAATATTTATTTGGAACTCAAGTTTCAAAAACTTCTATTCTAGGAGAGCTTACAATACAATAATAAAATTTAGTTTTATTGTTGTAACTATATTTGGTAAAAAAGATGTTTTTGATACAACCATTGAGTCTGAGGAAGATGTGATGGCCAGAATTGGCTGCTGGTGAGATTTCTGAAATGCCAGACGTGTTTCCTGATATCCGGCAGTCGTTGAGGCTAAGGTTTGAAAAGTGCACTGATGTAGGTGGGACACATTGTGAACAGTTTTGATAGTAAATTCAAAATAAATATTACGAGTAATTGTGTAGTTAAATTTTACCCTTTAAAACAATAAACAGCTATAATCTAAAAAAAAATTTTTCGAAAGATTTCATAGAAGAAAAAGTGTTTATTTGGCTTTTGCTTCTTGGTGTATAATTTTGTGCCTCTTATTCTGAATCACCCTATTTAGCATATATATATATATATATATATATACATGTTTTATATACATATAGAATATATTCTATTATATACATACACGTATTATACACATTTTATATACATTCATATAATACGCAAAATATACATATACAGCAGAGCGAAATAAGTAAACAACAGATGCAACTTCTCTGCCTCGACAGCACTGCGTGCATAACACAACATACTCACACACCACCCAAGCCGCGCTGCTTACCTGAAAATTAAAAAAGCAGGTTAATAACAAATGTTGTTTTACTCATTCACAGGGAATATTTTAGGTAACTTTTCTTGGCAGTCAATAAGTCAAAGCCAATATTCCGTGAGCCAATAAATCAAGCCAATATTCCGTGAGCCAATAAGTCAAGCCAATATTCCGTGAGCCAATAAGTCAAACCAATATTCCGTGAGCCAATAAGTCAAGCCAATATTCCGTGAGCCAATAAGTCAAACCAATATTCCGTGAGCCAATAAGTCAAGCCAATATTCCGTGAGCCAATAAGTCAAGCCAATATTCCGTGAGCCAATAAGTCAAGCCAATATTCCGTGAGCCAATAAGTCAAACCAATATTCCGTGAGCCAATAAGTCAAAGCTAATATTCCGTGAGCCAATAAGTCAAGCCAATATTCCGTGAGCCAATAAGTCAAGCCAATATTCCGTGAGCCAATAAGTCAAACCAATATTCCGTGAGCCAATAAGTCAAAGCTAATATTCCGTGAGCCAATAAGTCAAGCCAATATTCCGTGAGCCAATAAGTCAAGCCAATATTCCGTGAGCCAATAAGTCAAACCAATATTCCGTGAGCCAATAAGCAAGCCAATATTCCGTGGGCCAATAAGTCAAGCCAATATTCCGTGAGCCAATAAGTCAAGTCAATATTCCGTGAGCCAATAAGTCAAGCCGATATTCCTCGAGCCAATAAGTCAAGCCAATATTCCGTGAGCCAATAAGTCAAGTCAATATTCCGTGAGCCAATAAGTCAAGCCGATATTCCTCGAGCCAATAAGTCAAGCCAATATTCCGTGAGCCAACAAGTCAAGCCAATATTCCTCGAGCCAATAAGTCAAGCCAATATTAAGTGAGCCAATAAGTCAAGCCAATATTCCTCGAGCCAATAAGTCAAGCCAATATTCATCGAGCCAATATTCCGTGAACTGATCAGTGTCAGCCCCAAAATAATCCGGTAGGTGAGAGCGAGTAGGAGAGCGTTTCTTGTGTGGGTTGAATTTGTAATATTCAACCGCGGTGGTTGGCTCTACCCACATCTGAGCACTTGGTACCATGTGAGTAAGAGCTACAGAATGTGCGTGTGTGACTCACATGAAATTATGTGTTCTAAATATTGTTGAATGTGCTGTAAATATCCGTGTCCGTCGTGTACGTTGGTAAATGTGAGGGGGTTATCGAAAAAGTATTTTTTATATAAATTGTTTTGGTTAATTTTTTTTAAATTGATGTGTTTTTAATATTAAGTAGGTTTTCATACAAAAAATATTTTAATAATAGTCGCTATTGCAAAATGTATATATATATATATATATTTCAAAGTAACCAATATGAAAACACTATAGGTAGAAAATCTACATATATGTACTACACACACACACACACACACACATTACACATTACAGTGGCTTCAGCTAGAAAAACATTCCAGTATATAAAAGATAATGTGGATCAAACGTATAGAACATATTTCACTCATTCATCAGTTACACAAACAGTATATATATATATACCACACAACCCCCACACACCCCCCTCAGTGGGGGTAGAGGGGGGGGGGGCTATAGCACCACCTAGAAATAGCGACGGCGGCTGTCGGCAAGTTGGTTTATTTATTGGGGGGGTGAGTTATTGGTTGTTTTGTGGTGCTGGTTGTTTGTTGTTATTTGTATGTATTGGGAGTTATTGATTATTTATTGGTTGTTTTGTGGTGCTGGTTGTTTGTTGTTATTTGTATGTATTGGGAGTTGTTCATTATTTATTGGCTGTTTGTTGTGCTGGTTGTTTGTTGTTATTTGTATGTATTGGGAGTTGTTGATTATTTATTGGTTGTTTTGTGGTGCTGGTTGTTTGTTGTTATTTGTATGTATTGGGAGTTGTTGATTATTTATTGGTTGTTTTGTGGTGCTGGTTGTTTGTTGTTATTTGTATGTATTGGGAGTTGTTCATTATTTATTGGTTGTTTTGTTGTGCTGGTTGTTTGTTGTTATTTGTATGTATTGGGAGTTGTTGATTATTTATTGGTTGTTTTGTGGTGCTGGTTGTTTGTTGTTATTTGTATGTATTGGGAGTTGTTGATTATTTATTGGTTGTTTTGTGGTGCTGGTTGTTTGTTGTTAATTGTATGTATTAGGAGTTGATTATTTATTGGTTGTTTTGTGGTGCTGGTTGTTTGTTGTTAATTGTATGTATTGGGAGTTGTTGATTATTTATTGGTTGTTTTGTGGTGCTGGTTGTTTGTTGCTAATTGTATGTATTGGGAGTTGTTGATTATTTATTGGTTGTTTTGTGGTGCTGGTTGTTTGTTGTTATTTGTATGTATTGGGAGTTGTTGATTATTTATTGGTTGTTTTGTGGTGCTGGTTGTTTGTTGTTATTTGTATGTATTGGGAGTTGTTGATTATTTATTGGTTGTTTTGTGGTGCTGGTTGTTTGTTGTTAATTGTATGTGTTGGGAGTTGTTGATTATTTATTGGTTGTTTTGTGGTGCTGGTTGTTTGTTGCTAATTGTATGTATTGGGAGTTGTTGATTATTTGTTGGTTGTTTTGTGTTGCTGGTTGTTTGTTGTTAATTGTATGTATTGGCGGTTGTTGATTATTTATTGGTTGTTTTGTGGTGCTTGTTGTTTGTTGTTAAATGTATGTATTGGCGGTTGTTGATTATTTATTGGTTGTTTTGTGGTGCTGGTTGTTTGTTGTTAATTGTATGTATTGGCGGTTGTTGATTATTTATTGGTTGTTTTGTGGTGCTTGTTGTTTGTTGTTAAATGTATGTATTGGCGGTTGTTGATTATTTATTGGTTGTTTTGGGGTGCTGGTTGTTTGTTGTTAATTGTATGTATTGGCGGTTGTTGATTATTTATTGGTTGTTTTGTGGTGCTGGTTGTTTGTTCTTAATTGTATGTATTGGCGGTTGTTGATTTTTTATTGGTTGTTTTGTGGTGCTGGTTGTTTGTTGTTAATTGTATGTATTGGCGGTTGTTGATTATTTATTGGTGGTTTTGTGGTGCTTGTTGTTTGTTGTTAATTGTATGTATTGGCGGTTGTTGTTTATTTATTGGTTGTTTTGTGGTGCTTGTTGTTTGTTGTTAATTGTATGTATTGGCGGTTGTTGATTATTTATTGGTGGTTTTGTGGTGCTGGTTGTTTGTTGTTAATTGTATGTATTGGCGGTTGTTGATTATTTATTGGTTGTTTTGTGGTGCTTGTTGTTTGTTGTTAAATGTATGTATTGGCGGTTGTTGATTATTTATTGGTTGTTTTGTGGTGCTGGTTGTTTGTTGTTAATTGTATGTATTGGCGGTTGTTGATTATTTATTGGTTGTTTTGTGGTGCTGGTTGTTTGTTGTTAATTGTATGTATTGGCGGTTGTTGATTATTTATTGGTTGTTTTGTGGTGCTGGTTGTTTGTTGTTAATTGTATGTATTGGCGGTTGTTGATTATTTATTGGTTGTTTTGTGGTGCTGGTTGTTTGTTGTTAATTGTATGTATTGGCGGTTGTTGATTATTTATTGGTTGTTTTGTGGTGCTGGTTGTTTGTTGTTAATTGTATGTATTGGCGGTTGTTGATTATTTATTGGTTGTTTTGTGGTGCTGGTTGTTTGTTGTTAATTGTATGTATTGGCGGTTGTTGATTATTTGTTGGTGGTTTTGTGGTGCTGGTTGTTTGTTGTTAATTGTATGTATTGGCGGTTGTTGATTATTTATTGGTGGTATTGTGGTGCTGGTTGTTTGTTGTTAAATGTATGTATTGGCGGTTGTTGATTATTTTTTGGTTGTTTTGTGGTGCTGGTTGTTTGTTGTTAAATGTATGTATTGGCGGTTGTTGATTATTTATTGGTTGTTTTGTGGTGCTGGTTGTTTGTTGTTAATTGTATGTATTGGCGGTTGTTAATTATTTATTGGTTGTTTTGTGGTGCTGGTTGTTTGTTGTTAATTGTATGTATTGGCGGTTGTTGATTATTTATTGGTTGTTTTGTGGTGCTGGTTGTTTGTTGTTAATTGTATGTATTGGCGGTTGTTGAATATTTATTGGTTGTTTTGTGGTGCTGGTTGTTTGTTGTTAATTGTATGTATTGGCGGTTGTTGATTATTTATTGGTTGTTTTGTGGTGCTGGTTGCTTGTTGTTAATTGTATGTATTGGCGGTTGTTGATTATTTATTGGTTGTTTTGTGGTGCTGGTTGTTTATTGTTAATTGTATGTATTGGCGGTTGTTGATTATTTATTGGTGGTTTTGTGGTGCTGGTTGTTTGTTGTTAATTGTATGTATTGGCGGTTGTTGATTATTTATTGGTTGTTTTGTGGTGCTGGTTGTTTGTTGCTAATTGTATGTATTGGCGGTTGTTGATTATTTATTGGTTGTTTTGTGGTGCTGGTTGTTTGTTGTTAATTGTATGTATTGGCGGTTGTTGATTATTTATTGGTTGTTTTGTGGTGCTGGTTGTTTGTTGTTAATTGTATGTATTGGCGGTTGTTGATTATTTATTGGTTGTTTTGTGGTGCTGGTTGCTTGTTGTTAATTGTATGTATTGGCGGTTGTTGATTATTTATTGGTTGTTTTGTGGTGCTGGTTGTTTGTTGTTAATTGTATGTATTGGCGGTTGTTGATTATTTATTGGTGGTTTTGTGGTGCTGGTTGTTTGTTGTTAATTGTATGTATGGGCGGTTGTTGATTATTTATTGGTTGTTTTGTGGTGCTGGTTGTTTGTTGTTAATTGTATGTATTGGCGGTTGTTGATTATTTATTGGTTGTTTTGTGGTGCTGGTTGTTTGTTGTTAATTGTATGTATTGGCGGTTGTTGATTATTCATTGGTGGTTTTGTGGTGCTGGTTGTTTGTTGTTAATTGTATGTATTGGTGGTTGTTGATTATTTATTGGTTGTTTTGTGGTGCTGGTTGTTTGTTGTTAATTGTATGTATTGGCGGTTGTTGATTATTTATTGGTTGTTTTGTGGTGCTGGTTGTTTGTTGTTAATTGTATGTATTGGCGGTTGTTGATTATTTGTTGGTTGTTTTGTGGTGCTGGTTGTTTGTTGTTAATTGTATGTATTGGGAGTTGTTGATTATTTATTGGTTGTTTTGTGGTGCTGGTTGTTTGTTGTTAATTGTATGTATTGGCGGTTGTTGATTATTTGTTGGGGACTTTGTAGTATTTATTTATGTTTATTTGGTATTGGCGGTTGTTAATCATTTATCTTGATTTGAATTATAAATTATTTTTGGTTACTTAGCGTTGTTAATTATTAATTGGTTACTTTGGATAATTACTAATTCATTATTAATAATTTAATGATGATTGCTGATCACCGATGGTATGTTGAATATTATTCTAAATTGCCAAAAAACGTATTATAATTTTGCTAAAATGATAATTAAACAATCGTTGTATTAAATTGTATTATTAAATAATTTTAATTGGAAATAATTTCATTAAGAAATAATTTCAACAGGAAACAATTTCAATCGGAAATAATTTTGAGAGGAAATCATTTTAAAGAAAAATTCATAGAAAATTATTTTACAGGAAGTTATTTTATAGGAATATTTTATCAGAAATTAGAAATTCTTTAGCTGGAAGTCATTTTAATAGGAGATAATTAAAATGAAATAATTTTAACAGGAAATAATTTTAATAAGATACAATTTCAGTAGGTAATAATTTCAGTAGGTAATAATTTCAGTAGGTAATAATTTCAGTAGGTAATAATTTCAGTAGGTAATAATTTCAGTAGGTAATAATTTCAGTAGGTAATAATTTCATTAAAAAATAATTTTACTAAGAAATAATTTTACTATGAAATAATTTTATTGGAACATAATTTTGAAAGGAAATGATTTCAATAGGAAATAATTTCCAGGTAACAAAGACGATAAATAATATCTTCAGTACACAAGCAGCAATAAACTATACACAAACCTAGCAAAAAACCACACCCACCAGGGCAGGCGCTGCATAACTTATATATAATTATGGCTTCGTTCCACCGCCGAGTTATTTCCCCAATTAGTTTTTAACGCCCCAATTAGCCGCGTCTTACTTCGCTGCTTTCTATTTCTTGTTCATCTCGCGCTACTCCCGACTTGCTCCCTCGTGACTTGCCCCCTCGTGACTTGCCCCCTCGTGACTTGCCCCCTCGTTACTTGTCCCCTCGTTACTTGTACACTCGTGACTTGTCCCCTCGTGACTTGCTCCCTCACGACTTACCTGCTCGTGACTTGTCCCCTCGTGACTTGTCCCCTCGTGACTTGCCCCCTCGTGACTTGCCCCCTCGTGACTTGCCCCCTCGTTACTTGTCCCCTCGTTACTTGTCCCCTCGTGACTTGCTCCCTCACGACTTACCTGCTCGTGACTTGTCCCCTCGTGACGTGTCCCCTCGTGACTTGCCCCCTCGTGACTTGCCCCCTCGTGACTTGTCCCCTCGTGACTTGCCCCCTCGTGACTTGCCCCCTCGTGACTTGCCCCCTCGTGACTTGTCCCCTCGTGACTTGCCCCCTCGTGACTTGCTCCCTCACGACTTACCTGCTCGTGACTTGTCCCCTCGTGACTTGTCCCCTCGTGACTTGTCCCCTCGTGACTTGCCCCCTCGTGACTTGCCCCCTCGTTACTTGTCCCCTCGTGACTTGCTCCCTCACGACTTAACTGCTCGTGACTTGCTCCCTCACGATTTGCCGCGTGCATTATCACGACTTGCTGTGTGCATTATCACGACTTGCTGCGTGCATTATCACGACTTGCTGCGCGCATTATCACGACTTGCTGTGTGCATTATCACGACTTGCTGCGTGCATTATAACGACTTGCTGCGCGCATTATAACGACTTGCTGTGTGCATTATCACGACTTGCTGCGTGCATTATAACGACTTGCTGCGCGCATTATCACGACTTGCTGTGTGCATTATCACGACTTGCTGTGTGCATTATCACGACTTGCTGCGTGCATTATCACGACTTGCTGCGTGCATTATCACGACTTGCTGTGTGCATTATCACGACTTGCTGTGTGCATTATCACGACTTGCTGCGTGCATTATCACGACTTGCTGTGTGCATTATCACGACTTGCTGTGTGCATTATCACGACTTGCTGCGTGCATTATCACGACTTGCTGTGTGCATTATCACGACTTGCTGCGTGCATTATAACGACTTGCTGCGCGCATTATCACGACTTGCTGTGTGCATTATCACGACTTGCTGTGTGCATTATCACGACTTGCTGCGTGCATTATCACGACTTGCTGCGTGCATTATCACGACTTGCTGTGTGCATTATCACGACTTGCTGCGTGCATTATAACGACTTGCTGCGCGCATTATCACGACTTGCTGTGTGCATTATCACGACTTGCTGCGTGCATTATCACGACTTGCTGCGTACATTATCACGACTTGCTGCGTGCATTATCACGACTTGCTGTGTGCATTATCACGACTTGCTGCGTGCATTATCACGACTTGCTGCGTACATTATCACGACTTGCTGCGCGCATTATCACGACTTGCTGCGCGCATTATCACGACTTGCTGCGTGCATTATCACGACTTGCTGCGTACATTATCACGACTTGCTGCGCGCATTATCACGACTTGCTGCGTGCATTATCACGACTTGCTGCGTGCATTATCACGACTTGCTGCGCGCATTATCACGACTTGCTGCGCGCATTATCACGACTTGCTGCGCGCATTATCACGACTTGCTGTGTGCATTATCACGACCTTCTGCGTGCATTATCACGACTTGCTGCGTGCATTATCACGACTTGCTGCGTGCATTATCACGACTTGCTGCGTGCATTATCACGACTTGCTGCGCGCATTATCACGACTTGCTGCGCGCATTATCACGACTTGCTGCGCGCATTATCACGACTTGCTGTGTGCATTATCACGACCTTCTGCGTGCATTATCACGACTTGCTGCGTGCATTATCACGACTTGCTGTGTGCATTATCACGACTTGCTGCGCGCATTATCACGACTTGCTGTGTGCATTATCACGACCTTCTGCGTGCATTATCACGACTTGCTGCGTGCATTATCACGACTTGCTGTGTGCATTATCACGACTTGCTGCGTGCATTATCACGACTTGCTGCGTGCATTATCACGACTTGCTGCGTGCATTATCACGACTTGCTGCGTGCATTATCACGACTTGCTGTGTGCATTATCACGACCTTCTGCGTGCATTATCACGACTTGCTGCGTGCATTATCACGACTTGCTGCGCGCATTATCACGACTTGCTGTGTGCATTATCACGACTTGCTGCGTGCATTATCACGACTTGCTGCGTGCATTATCACGACTTGCTGCGTGCATTATCACGACTTGCTGTGTGCATTATCACGACTTGCTGCGTGCATTATCACGACTTGCTGCGCGCATTATCACGACTTGCTGTGTGCATTATCACGACTTGCTGCGTGCATTATCACGACTTGCTGCGTGCATTATCACGACTTGCTGCGTGCATTATCACGACTTGCTGCGTGCATTATCACGACTTGCTGTGTGCATTATCACGACCTTCTGCGTGCATTATCACGACTTGCTGCGTGCATTATCACGACTTGCTGCGCGCATTATCACGACTTGCTGTGTGCATTATCACGACTTGCTGCGCGCATTATCACGACTTGCTGCGTGCATTATCACGACTTGCTGCGTGCATTATCACGACTTGCTGTGTGCATTATCACGACTTGCTGCGTGCATTATCAAGACTTGCTGCGCGCATTATCACGACTTGCTGGGTGCATTATCACGACTTGCTGCGCGCATTATCACGACTTGCTGTGTGCATTATCACGACTTGCTGCGTGCATTATCACGACTTGCTGTGTGCATTATCACGACTTGCTGTGTGCATTATCACGACTTGCTGCGCGCATTATCACGACTTGCTGTGTGCATTATCACGACTTGCTGCGTGCATTATCAAGACTTGCTGCGCGCATTATCACGACTTGCTGGGTGCATTATCACGACTTGCTGCGTGCATTATCACGACTTGCTGCGTGCATTATCACGACTTGCTGCGCGCATTATCACGACTTGCTGGGTGCATTATCACGACTTGCTGCGTGCATTATCACGACTTGCTGCGTGCATTATCACGACTTGCTGCGTGCATTATCACGACTTGCTACGTGCATTATCACGACTTGTTGCGCGCATTATCACGACTTGCTGCGTGCATTATAACGACTTGCTGCGCGCATTATCACGACTTGCTGTGTGCATTATCACGACTTGCTGCGTGCATTATCACGACTTGCTGCGTACATTATCACGACTTGCTGCGTGCATTATAACGACTTGCTGCGCGCATTATCACGACTTGCTGTGTGCATTATCACGACTTGCTGTGTGCATTATCACGACTTGCTGCGTGCATTATCACGACTTGCTGTGTGCATTATCACGACTTGCTGCGCGCATTATCACGACTTGCTGTGTGCATTATCACGACTTGCTGCGTGCATTATCAAGACTTGCTGCGCGCATTATCACGACTTGCTGGGTGCATTATCACGACTTGCTGCGCGCATTATCACGACTTGCTGTGTGCATTATCACGACTTGCTGCGTGCATTATCACGACTTGCTGCGTGCATTATCAAGACTTGCTGCGCGCATTATCACGACTTGCTGGGTGCATTATCACGACTTGCTGCGCGCATTATCACGACTTGCTGTGTGCATTATCACGACTTGCTGTGTGCATTATCACGACTTGCTGTGTGCATTATCACGACTTGCTGCGTGCATTATCACGACTTGCTGCGCGCATTATCACGACTTGCTGTGTCCATTATCACGACTTGCTGCGTGCATTATCAAGACTTGCTGCGCGCATTATCACGACTTGCTGTGTCCATTATCACGACTTGCTGCGTGCATTATCAAGACTTGCTGCGCGCATTATCACGACTTGCTGCGCGCATTATCACGACTTGCTGTGTCCATTATCACGACTTGCTGCGTGCATTATCAAGACTTGCTGCGCGCATTATCACGACTTGCTGCGCGCATTATCACGACTTGCTGTGTCCATTATCACGACTTGCTGCGTGCATTATCAAGACTTGCTGCGCGCATTATCACGACTTGCTGGGTGCATTATCACGACTTGCTGCGTGCATTATCACGACTTGCTGCGTGCATTATCACGACTTGCTGCGCGCATTATCACGACTTGCTGGGTGCATTATCACGACTTGCTGCGTGCATTATCACGACTTGCTGCGTGCATTATCACGACTTGCTGCGTGCATTATCACGACTTGCTACGTGCATTATCACGACTTGTTGCGCGCATTATCACGAGTTGCTGCGCGCATTATCACGACTTGCTGCGTGCATTATCACGACTTGCTACGTGCATTATCACGACTTGTTGCGCGCATTATCACGACTTGCTGCGTGCATTATCACGACTTGCTGGGTGCATTATCACGACTTGCTGCGTGCATTATCACGACTTGCTGCGTGCATTATCACGACTTGCTGGGTGCATTATCACGATTTGCTGCGTGCATTGTCACGACTTTCTGCGTGCATTATCACGACTTGCTGCGTGCATTATCACGACTTGCTGCGTGCATTCTCACGACTTGCTGCGTGCATTATCACGACTTGCTGCGTGCATTGTCACGACTTGCTGCGTGCATTATCACGACTTGCTGCGTGCATTATCACGACTTGCTGCGTGCATTATCACGACTTGCTGCGTGCATTAACACGGCTTGCCCCGTGCATTATCACGACTTGCACTTCCATTATCATGACTTACTCCAGCATTATAACGTCTTCCTCCTGCTTTATCACAATTTGCCCGGTGCATTATCATGACTTGCCCCTTCCATTATCATGACTTTCCCCTTCCATTATCCTGACTTGCCCCTTCCATCATCCTGACTTGGTCCTGCATTATAACGTCTTCCTCCCGCATTATCACGATTTGACCCGTGAATTATCACGTCTTCCTCCTTCACGATTGGGCCCACAATTTTTGCAACTTATCTTTTGTCCCCTCACGAATTGCCCTTTTCCCATACACGATTTAACCCTCGAATTCCCAGGTGTCGATACCGTCGTGTGGGTCAACGTGTGGGTACGAGAAAAGGGACTGCCTTCGGTGCAGCTGCCTTTTTCCGGGGCGCTTGCTTTTCCGCGCAGCTGCCCTTCCTGAGGTTCGTGTGGGTGCCGCCTACACCGTAATTAGTCCGTTAGGGCAAAAGAAAGAATTTCTGTTTGTGCAGAACTACGGCGGCACCGTTAGGAAGACGTACAACTGTCTACGCCGTATGATTCCGCAGGAGCTTTTCAGGTAATCCCTGATTCACTGGACTACGACTGTGGTCATCCCTTGCGACAAATTATGTAGAATAGTTTGTCCTCCCAAGGTGGTCCCTTAAACCCCTTTTAAGGCGAGGTGTCTCTTCGAAATAAAGCAGTTATTCTTAACTTTTTTACTTCAATTCACCACTTTGTAGTGAGCCAACTCTTCATTCCCCACCACAGCATCGGTGAGAAATGGAGCATTCCCCACCACGGCATTTTTGAATTACTTATATGTTTCATTCCTAACCCAGCAGTGTTGTCACTTTCATTCAAACATGATATACAATACCTCATTATGGTTGTTTTTGGTATTAAACCAGTCTGTAAATGGTTGTGATTTGTAAAGTCAGTCAACGTTTGGATGCAATGTGTTAGATTTTGAAGTATCGATTTTTTTTGGTGGAAACCATTGCGCGAAATTCCCCGCCTGGAAACTCGACAATTCTCCTCTGGTCAAGTACCGCTGGACAGAAGCCTTTATATAAAACAGATAGGAAACGCTTTTAACTTTAGGATCTGAGGTGCTTCGTGGTGATTCCCATTACACTGCCTGTTAAATCCACGGATACATTTCGGCAAAGACAGTGATTCATTTTCTTTTGCAGAAATAGCGCGTACAAACATGAGCAACTGCGTAATACAGCAAGGACATATAGAATATTCGTGCTGTACTATTATATTAAATAGTTATGTAATTAAACTAAACTTTAGATATCGAAATAAAATACAAATGAAGCTTGAGGGCTAACTAAAATAAATCCACGCGAGGACCCCTTACATAGACACATTCAGCTGGGAGGGGGGAACTCGTCTATTTTTCACTATGCCACAGGCCAAACACTTGAAAGAAACATTAAACTAATAGGGGTAACTATTGTATAATGGTTTCGACTACCACATGCGTCGCCTGACACCAGGATTTACACTCTTCGGGCCTCATGACTTGCCCTCGGTTTCCTGCCTTCTCACGACTTGTCCCCAGCCCCCCTTGTACCTTGCCCTCCTCGTGACATGCTTCCCAAAAGACTTGTCCTCCGCACATTGTCATTTTCACAACTTGCCCCCCTCGCGCCTTGCCCTCTCGTTCCTTGCCCCCTCTTCGCGACTTCTCCCCTCCCCCACGCGCCTTTCCCTTCTCCCGCGCCTTGCCCCCCTCCCCCTTACGACTTGCCCCCGCCGTTACGCCCGTATATTGGATACGGGCCAAAAGACGGCGTTTTTGCGGGGTAGCGGCGGTGCGGTGCACATAATTATTGGACGTGACGGCAAACTTGTTTATTTTTATTAATTTCTGCGCCCATGCCTCACTTGCTGCTTGTGGCGGTGTGTGTTGGTGCCGTGTGTTGGTGCGGGGTGTTGGTGCGGTGTGTTGGTGCAGTGTGTTGTGCCGTGTGTCGGTTCCTGTGTGTTGGTGCGGTGTGTTGGTGTGTGTTGGTGTCGTGTGTTGGTGCCGTGTGTCGGTTCCTGTGTGTTAGAGCGGTGTGTTGGTGCGGTGTGTTGGTGGGTGTTGGTGCCTGTGTGTTGGTGCCGTGTGTTGGTGCGGTGTGTTGTGCCGTGTGTTGGTGCAGTGTGTTGGTGCGGTGTGTTGGTTCCTGTGGGTTTGTGTAGAGGTAATGAATGGGTGTTTGTTTGTGTGTCTTTAGTGCAGGGCGCTGCGTTGGTACCTGAGTGTTTGTGTGTTTGTGTACCGGTAATGAATGTGTTTTTATTTGTGTACTGCTAATGAATGTTTGTTTGTGTGTTGAGCACCGCTAATGAATGAGTGTTTGTTTGTTCGAGTGTTGGGCTAATCTAATGAGTGTTTGTTGAGTTTGTGAACTGATGGTGATTGAGTGTTTGTTTGTACGTTTGTTAAGTTTATATAACTCCAACTAATGACAGGGCACGAATACTTGTATGTTCGGTTCGTTTTTTTATGTACACACGCACACGTGTGTACGTTTCCGTGTACGCGAGAAAAGCCGCGAAATCTGAAGGGAAATTCGCCAGGTTCGAAATCCCTCGGCCGTTAAGCGACTTCATATTCCAATATAGCGGGAAACTCGCCAGAAATTGCGACTATAATTCCAGCTTTGGCAGAACTTGGCGGCAATCCCGCTAGAGTTGGGCACCAGCGGTGTCAGTTGACATCGAGTTGACAGGAGTGAATAAGGATTGACAGGGGAAACTAAGGCGCTGACAGGAAGTTGACAGAAGTAAGTCAGAAGTTGACTGGAAGTCGACAGGAGTAAATGAACAATTGACATAGATTTGACAGGTGTGAATCAAGAATTGACATGAAGTTGACAGAAAAGAATCAAGAGTTGAGAGAAAGTTGACAGGAGTAAATAGAAAACGGACACGAATTTGACAGGAGTAACTCGAGAGTTGACGGAAAAAATCATGAGTTGACAGAAGAAAACCAAATTGACAGGGCTTCACAAGTGACAGACGGACGGCCATAGCTTGACAGTTGACAAATGCGAGAGGGTCTCAGACTTGATAGCGAGCTGACAAGCAGTTGACAGCAAATAAGAAGTTGACAGGCAGTTGACAGGTGGAATACACCACAGAAATGATCAAAAACTCAACCCTGACGAGAACCAATTTTGTCAACGGGAAAAAAAGGAAGATGCACTGAAAAAATTTCATACAAAATTATTTACAAGTGCCTATATCTACATACGTACACTATTTATGTAACATATATACTTAATATATAAACTTATTTCTAATGTTACACTGTCAACCTGCACTCAACACCGATAATCATAGACGGCATTTCACTGGCTTTTGTATCTTTGTTACAAAAGTCACAATAATATATGATAATATAAGGATATATAATAATACAATTGCATTTCTAATAACATTCCAATTAAATAAAATTTAAAAAATATATTTTATTTTTAATGCCGTGAAATACAAAAAAGGTATAATAATAAAATAAAAAAGCATAAAATAACAAAATCACAAAATGATAAAATGACACCAAAAAAATCCTGAAGTACAGGCGCGGTTTTCCAATTTTTGGAGTGTTGTTGCAATGTTAAAAAAATTCTACTTTTATTCATGGTTTTTGGGCTTTTTAACTGTTTTTCTTTTTTCAAATTCGGTTTTCAAGTTATCCTGAACGTTTTTTTGTTTGGTTAACGCAGTTTTTGAAATTTTTAAAAAAATTCTTATTTTGAAATCAATCTCTGTATTAATTGAGTGGATTTGTATTATTAAACGCGGGTTTTGAGCGTTTGAATGCATTAAACTTCATTGAACGATTTTGAATTGTAAGAAGCGACTCAATACTTTTTTCATAAATTTTGTACAACAGGATGTGTTTTTTTGCTTCTAGAGTAATTTTTCCGCACGAATGTTTTTTAACACAAATTATTATCGCATTCCTCCCAAACCACTGATAAAAATAGAGAAAAACAAAGCCATTGAAACAACGTAAACATAAACTTTTCAGTCATTTTTAAATCGAAAAATTTCGGCCGGAAAAATTCGCAAATAAATCCCTTTAAACTTTATTATTTAAATATAAATAAGCTTGAGGGCTAACTAAAATAAATGCACGCAAGGACCCCTTACATAGACACATTCAGCTGGGAGGGGGGAACTCGTCTATTTTTTACTGTGCCACAGGCCAAACACCTGAAAGAAACAATAAACTAATAGGGGTAACTATTGAATAATGGATTAGACTACCTTGATTTTTAAATAAGTTTAAAAATAAAATAAACGGGAAAAATTTCGGCCAGAAAAATTCGCAAATAAATCCCTTTAAACTGAATATAAGTTGTTAAACTGAAGGGCAATTTCTCACCCAAAGGTCTGTTCGTATTTATGGCCTAAAATGAGGGCACGGATTTATGTCCAAAAATAAACGATCAGGATTTATGGCTATGCAAAGATTGCCCAGATTTATGGCTCTAAAATTGACGGCACGGATTTATGTCCATAAGTAAACGATCAGGATTTATGGCCCTAAAACAGTCCGGATTTATAACCCTTAAATAGCGGCCCGGATTAAAGGCCCTAAAATGACGGCCCGGATTCGCGGATTACTGCGCCGGTCCGGATTTCCACTCGTCAAAGTAGCGAGATATTCGCAAGCAAAACCCAACTCGTGGGGGGGAAGTGGGGGGGAGGGGGGAGGAGAGGGAGAGGAGACGAAGGGAGGGGAGGGAGGGGGGTGGGAGAGAAGAGAGATAGACGTGATGTGGGAAGGGTAGGAGAAAAAGGCCATGAGAAAGGGGGAGGGGAGCATGAGGTGAAAAATAGGAGGAAAGGGGGAGGAGGAAGGGGAAAATGTGGGAGGAAAGGTGAAGGAGGAAGGGGAAAATGTGGGAGGAAAGGTGAAGGAGGAAGGGGAAAATGTGGGAGGAAAGGTGGAGGAGGAAGGGGAAAATGTGGGAGGAAAGGTGGAGGAGGAAGGGGAAAATGTGGGAGGAAAGGTGGAGGAGGAAGGGAAAATGTGGGAGGAAAGGTGGAGGAGGAAGGGGAAAATGTGGGAGGAAAGGTGGAGGAGGAAGGGGAAAATGTGGGAGGAAAGGTGGAGGAGGAAGGGGAAAATGTGGGAGGAAAGGGGGAGGAGGAAGGGGAAAATGTGGGAGGAAAGGTGAAGGAGGAAGGGGAAAATGTGGGAGGAAAGGAGGAGGGGAGGTGGGGGAGGCCATACCCCCTCACAAATCGATGTCCGGCTGTAAAATCAAACAAGTCTCCCTTTACAGACCGTGGGGCATGGCCCCCTCCCCCAAAACCAAATTCCCATTTCGCATGCTACAATTGCGCTGAATTTCTAATGAATTAATGAAAATTTCACGATGAATTATCGGCCACTTTACGATAATTGCACATTAAATTCTCATTGAACTTACGATGAATTCAGGATGAATTTGTGAAGGATTCAGTGTTCCCAGCAGACAAAACCACGTGAGTCATTCCGGTGGGAATGCTCGCATCAATTCACTGGAATCCACCGCTTCAATCTCAGCGGCAATTCCAGGGGCAATTTCGATGGCAATTTCAATTGCAATTTCAATAGCAATTTCAGTGGCAATTTTAATGGCAACTTCAGTTACGGTTTCAGTGGCAATTAAAGTGACAATTTCGATGGCAACTCCAGTGGCAACTCACAATTTAGAATTGTGTCTACATTCGTCAGTGTTTTCGGGACCATGATACCGGTAACGGTACCG
Source organism: Morinoia aosen (assembly GCA_030386875.1). Lineage (NCBI taxonomy): Eukaryota > Metazoa > Arthropoda > Malacostraca > Amphipoda > Talitridae > Morinoia > Morinoia aosen. The sequence goes on along the minus strand of CM059578.1, from coordinate 2,225,146 downwards.
GGACCATGGCACCGGTAACGGTACTGGGACCGTGACACCGGTAACGGTACCGGGGCCATGACACCAGTAAAGGTACCGGGACCATGACACCGGTAACGGTACCGGGACCATGACACCGGTAACGGTACAGGGACCATGACACCGGTAACGGTACAGGGACCATGACACCGGTAACGGTACCGGGACCATGACACCGGTAATGGTACCGGGACCATGACACCTGTAACAGTACCGGGACCGTGACACCGGTAACGGTACAGGGACCATGACACCGGTAACGGTTTAGGGACCATGACACCGGTAACGGTACAGGGACCATGACACCGGTAACGGTACAGGGACCATGACACCGGTAACGGTACCGGGACCATGACACCTGTAACGGTACCGGAACCGTGACACCGGTAACGGTACCGGGACCGTGACTTCAGTGACAAGAAAACTTTTGTTCGCAACGAAACAAAAGAGCGAAGAGGAAACTGCAAGTCATGGTGAGAGCAACGTCTGCTGTGCAGCGTCTGCTGTGCAGCGTCTGCTGTGCAGCGTCTGCTGTGCAGCGTGTGCTGTGCAGCGTGTGCTGTGCAGCGTGCAGCGTGCAGCGTGTGCTATGCAGTGTGTGCTGTGCAGCGTGTGCTGTGCAGCGTGTGCTGTGCAGCGTGCAGCGTCTGCTGTGCAGCGTGCAGCGTGTGCTATGCAGTGTGTGCTGTGCAGCGTGTGCTGTGCAGCGTCTGCTGTGCAGCGTGCAGCGTGTGCTATGCAGTGTGTGCTGTGCAGCGTGCAGCGTCTGCTGTGCAGCGTGCAGCGTGTGCTATGCAGTGTGTGCTGTGCAGCGTGCAGCGCGGGCTGTGCAGCGTGCAGCGTGGGCTGTGCAGCGTGCAGTGTGTGCTGTGCAGCGTCAGTAAATAGTTAACATTCAACTGATATCTTACGACCCTTCAGCTAAAACAAGTCCACTAATATATTTAATACAAGTGTGATAATGCAGCGTAACGTCACACATAGGAAACATCAGGGCAGTTTTACGGCAGGTTATGGCAGTGCAAGGTAGTTTTGAGGCAGGTTTTGGCAGTGCAAGGCAGTTTTGAGGCAGATTTTGACAGCGCAGGGCAGTTTTGAGGCAGATTTTGACTTCTAACTGATGAGTAGTTAACTGATAATTAATAACCATTAACAAACAACTAGCCAACTAATAACTAGTTACAAGTTAGCCAACTAGCACCACTACCAGTTTCCGCATTAATTACTAATCAGATGCGTAGTTTAATCAGGAATTAATTACGCATTGGAATCATAAGCTGCTTACCAAGTTAAGTAGCTAATTAGACGGCCTAATGAGGCGATGATTCTCGGCGCGGTTAGTCAGGCATTAATGCTACGAGATGCACCTTATCAACTTACTCCTCGACTAGTGCAAGCTCGGTTTGACTAGGTGTAACTCGCTTTACTTGTTTACAAGTCACTAGTAAACACGTAACATCAATAGTTTACACGTAAAGTCACCATTTTTCATGTAACGTCACTAGTTAACATGTAACGTCACTAGTTAACATGTTACGTCACTAGTTAACACGTAACGTTACTAGTTAACAGGTATCGTCACTGGTTTTCATGTAACGTCACTAGTTTTCATGTAACGTCACTAGTTTTCACGTAACGTCACTAGTTTACACGGAACGTCACTAGTTTACACGTAACGTCACTAGTTTACACCTAACGTCGCTAGATTAGGGAAGGGAACTGCGGCTAACTTTTTCCTTTTCCCGACGGGAAGAAACAACGCGCTGTCATTGTTGCAGCAATACAGAGAAGACTCGTTCCGGTGCACACACTCTCATCAATTACACACGCATAGTGATGCAAAAAAACGGTTTTATTTGATTGCGGTTTTTTTTGCAAAAAAACGTGTTTTTTATGTGTTTTTTTTGTTTTTTTTGTTTTTTTTTGCACACCTAAATTTTGTTAAGCATATGTCTGGGTTTTTTTTGGACACCTGAAATATATTAATATCCATGTTTTTTAGTCATTTCATTGTTATCAAAACATCAAAAAGAAACCATACAGTAAAAGTGGTGGCAGATAACCCACAATTACCTAGAGGCATCTAAGAGGAACAGCAGGAGCCACAGAACTTATATTGATGGAGTCAAAATTCAGAGCTTACTATCTCTACTATGCCTGATTCTATTTTTATGTGACCAAAAAATCAGACTTTGCAGAGATAATAAGGGTAAATCTGAAGGATATGTCAGTTATCGATTTTGTAAATTTTGATGCCTAACCTAAGCATAATTAATTAGATCGAAATGAGCAAGTTTTCTTCTATGCACGTTCCGTCTCAAATGAGTATTTTATTAGTTATAGCGGTAAATGACTTACCGCAACTCCTGTGTTTGAAGCGGCAAGTAATTCAAGGAGCACGTCGGACAGCAACACTGCAATGCGCACTAGCTTCCAGCGCGATCGTCATCAAAGACGAAACCAAACCTACCGCTATACCTCGTTGAATACTCTTTTGACGAGAAAAGTGTATAGAAGAAAAGTTGTTTATTTCGATGTTATTACCATGATTCAAGCAACAAAAATTCAAAAATTGATGAGTAGCTGTTTATTCGAGCGCATTCGTCATCAAAGACGAAACTAAACTTATCGCTATAAATCGTAAAACACTCATTTGAGACGGAAGGTGCGTAGAAGAAAACTTGTTTATTTTGATTCAATTAATTAGGTTCAGGCACCAAAAAGTGGAAAATCGATAACTGACATATCCTTCAGATTTACCATAATAAGCTCTGAATTTTGACTCCATCAATATAAGTTCTGTGGCTCCTGCTGTACCTCTTAGACTCTAGGTAATTGTGGGTTATCTGCCACCACTTTTACTGTATGGTTTCTTTTTCATGTTTTCATTACAAAACAATGACTAAAAACCATAGATATTAATATATTTGAGGTGACCAAAAAAATATGCTGTTTTGTTAAAAACATGTTTTCTTTACAAAAAAATTCTGGGTTAATGTGAAGTTTAATGCAATTAGAAAATAATAATTAGCGATCCCAGGAATCACTAAAGGAACCCAGTTAAGAACGTTTTACACGAAGGACATTCTGCTCTCTGATGCGTTATTTTCGAATAATTGAACTTTGAAGTTGGCCTTTGGGCCAAAGGAAGGGAGCGCGTGAAACGGAATTTAATTAATAATGGAAGCTATTACAAACGTAAAGAGGTTGGGTCGGGAGGGGGAGGCACAGTTCTTCTAATGAAAATTATAAATAAAGCTTCTAACCAACCCATTTGGGTGATGACCGCAATCTTGTTGACATCGGCTCTAAGATGGCGGCGCCCATGGTGGTCGCCATCTTAGAGCCAGCCGATGTAAACAAGGTTGTGGTCGTCACATTAATGGGTGGGTTAGAAGCTTTATTTATAATTTTCGCTAGAAGAACTGTGCCTCCCCCTCACGACCCAACCTCTTTACGTTTGTAACAGGGGGTTAGCTTCCGTTTTTAATTAAATTACGCTCGCTTCCTTTGGCTCGGGAAGTCCAACTTCAAAGTTCAATGATTCGAAAATAAAGCATCAGCGAGCAGAATTTGGTTCGTGTAAAACGTTCTTAAATGGATTCCTTTAGTGATTGTTTGGAATATAATTATTAATTTTCATGATTGCATTAAGCTTCACATTGACCAAATTCTGACTAATAAAAATGAATATTAATATATTCTCTGGTACCAAATACAACCATGCTGTTTTTTTTACAAAGAATCATGACTAAAAAACAATATATTTTATGTGACCTAAAAAGCCCCATGCAGTTTTTTTTTAAAAAAAACATTTTTTACTAAAAAATCATGACTGAAAAAACATGAATAATATATTTGAGACCAAAAAAATGTTTTTGTACTAAAAAATCATGACTAAAAAAACATGAATATATTTATGAGACCTAAAAAAACCCATGCTGTTTTTTAAAAAATATGGTTTTTTACAAACAATGATGCATAAGAAAACCTGAATATGAATATATTTTATGCGACCAAAAAACCAGGCTGTTTTATTTTATGTATTTTTCATAAAAAATCGTGTCTCAAAATCATGGATATTAACATATTTTATGTTACCAAAAAATCCTTGTGTTTTTAAACATGTTTTTTTTTATTAAAAAGTTATTATTCATTTTTTGGTCACGAATTCTTTGTAAAAAAACACCCCTTAGGGGGATACAATTATTGTATCTATGGGAACTAGCGCTCCCAGGGGGACAATGTGAGGGCCCAAGCTGAGAGTTGGGTAGGCCTTCTTTTTGTTGAAATAAAATGTTTTTGTGATGTTAAGGACCACCTTTTTTTGTTTCACTGCTGTCCTGTTTTTCAGCACCTACTACTGTCTTCTTCAACTTTGATCTTGTTTCATAATCTTCCTTCCTCTCTTTGGATCGCATTTGTTGCTGGGTAGAGAGGCTAAAACTAATGACTAATCTAATCTGTCAAAAAAACATGGATATTAATTTATTTTATGTGACCAAAAAACCATGTTTTCTGAAAAAAAGATTTTTCACAAAAAAACACGAGTGTTATTAAATTTTATATGACCAAAAAAAACATGACATTTTAAAAACCATGTTTTTTCACCAAAAGTCATTAATATCCATGTTTTTAGTCATGATTTTTTTTGGTTAAGAAAACATGATTTAAAAAAAACCAGCATGTTTTTTTGGCACATAAAATATATTAATATCCACATTTTTTATTCATGATTTTTCTGTAAAAAAGATGTTTATTTTAAAAAATACAGCATGGTTGTTTATGGTAAATAAAGTATATTAATATCCGTGTTTTTTAGTCATGACTTTTTTGTAACAAAAACATTCAAAAAACAGCATGGATTTTTTGGTCACATAAGATATTTTAATATCCATTAGAACCGTACCAGGTCTTAGAATAAAATATCCACAAAGAATCTATTCACTCCATAAAACCTTTCGGAGACTAGCTCCATCCTCAGTAAGTCATTCAGTCAAATGTTTTTCAAAGGAACAGTGAAAATTCATTGTCCATTTCACCAAATTTTACAGAATGACTGAGGATGGAGCTGGTCTCCGAAAGGTTTTATGGAGTGAATAGATTCTATGTAGATATTTTATTCTAAGACCTAGTACAGTTCTAATAAACATGATTTCAATATTAACAGCATTCTTTGTTTATAAGTTTCTAAAGACAATTCGATTAAAGAAAACTAACTTTCCTGATATTTACATCCGTGTTTTTTTAGTCATTATTTTTTTAAATGTTAATAAAAAAAACTTTTTTGGTCCAATAAAATATAATAGCCATGTTTTTTTAGTCAAGATTTTTCTGTTAAAAAACAATGTTTTAAAAAAAACAGCATTGGATTTTTAAGGTCACAAATATATTAATTTCCATGTTTTTTAGTCATAATTTTTGTATAAATAACATGTTTTTTAAAAAAAAACAGCATGGTTTTTTAGTCACATCTCTATCAATGACCATAAGTAAAGATATGTTATTATAACACACCATTTTGGGAGTTTAAGGTCATTCACATGTATTATAAAATAAATGAAATACCAAAGCATGAAACCGCAGAAAATGAAAAAGTTCATAAAACCATAGAAAACCATCAATTAAGAAGTATGTTGTTTTATTTTGTAATTTGACATGAAAACAAATAATGTAATGTGGTTCTTTTTCTTGCTGAGTTATTTTCAGACAAAATATTTAAAAAAAAAAAAAAAATATCCACGTTTTTTTGGCCACGGTTTTTTTTGTAAAAAAAACGTGTTTTTTTTTAAAAAAACGGCATGGTTTTTTTGAGTCACATCTCTACACACGCACACACCCCACACACATCAATAGTAAATACAGATAAATTACACTAACCTCAACACCTGCCCGCATAAATAACACGTCAATAACACCTACACAATTTGACTTTCACCAATAACTCACACACCAACACACACACGTACACAAACCCACATATGTACACACAAACACACACATGTACACAGGCAGATGTACACACACACACAAACACACACACGTACACACAAAAATACATGTACATACATACAGACACGCACACATGTACACAAAAACAAACACACACAGGTACACAGACAAACGCAGTCAAACAAACGCACACACACGTACACACAAACACACACACACACAACTCAGACGCGCACAGTCGCCGGATTTAAGGATTGCCACCGATCAGCTGAGCTAATCCGCGATTGCGGGACTACCTCGAGCAATTAAGCGGATTTACTCGAAATCCTCGGCGAAATCCGGTCATTCTGGATTAATGGAGAACTTCTGGAGCTGTAACGCTGGGTGGTGGCGTGCAGCACGTGCAGTGAGGCTGGGTGGTGGCGTGCAGCACGTGCAGTGAGGCTGGGTGGTGGCGTGCAGCACGTGCAGTGAGGCTGGGTGGTGGCGTGCAGCACGTGCAGCGAGGCTGAGTGGTGGCGCGCAGCACGTGCAGTGAGGCTTGGTGGTGGCGCGAAGCACGTGCACTAGTGCAGTGAGGCTGGGTGGTGGCGTGCAGCAAGTGCAGTGAGGCTGGGTGGTGGGGTGCAGCACGTGCAGTGAGGCTAAGTGGTGGCGTGAGCACGTGCTGTGAGGCTGGGTGGTGGCGTGCAGCACGTGCAGTGAGGCTGGGTGGGGGCGTGCAGCACGTGCTGTGAGGTTGTGTGGTGGCATGCAGCACGTGCAGTGAGGCTGGGTGGTGGCACGCAGCACGTGCAGTGAGGCTGGGTGGTGGCGCGCAGCACGTACAGTGAGGCTGGGTGGTGGCGTGCAGCACGTGCAGCGGGGCTGGGTGGTGGCGCGCAGCACGTGCAGTGAAGCTGGGTGGTGGGGTGCAGCACGTGCAGTGAGGCTGGGTGGTGGCGTGCAGCACGTGCAGTGAGGCTGGGTGTTGGGGCGCAGCACGTGCAGCGAGGCTGGGTGGTAGCGCGCAGCATGTGCAGTGAGGCTGGGTGGTGGCGCGCAGCACGTGCACTTGTGCAGTGAGGCTGGGTGGTGGCGCGCAGCACGTGCACTTGTGCAGTGAGGCTAAGTGGTGGCGCGCAGCACGTGCACTTGTGCAGTGAGGCTGGGTGGTGGCGCGCAGCACGTGCAGTGAGGCTGGGGGGTGGCGCGCAGCACGTGAAATGAGGCTAGGTGGTGGGTGCAGCACGTGCAGTGAGGCTGGGTGGTGGCGTGCAGCACGTGCAGTGAGGCTGGGTGGTGGCGCACAGCACGTGCAGTGAGGCTGGGTGGTGGCGTGCAGAACGAGCAGTGAGGCTGGGTGGTAGCGCGCAGCACGTGCAGTGAGGCTGGGTGGTGGCGCGCAGCACGTGCAGTGAGGCTGGGTGGTGGCGCGCAGCACGTGCAGTCAGGCTGGGTGGTGGCGCGCAGCACGTGCAGTGAGGCTGGGTGGTGGCGTGCAGCACGTGCAGTGAGGCTGGGTGGTGGCGTGCAGAACGTGCAGTGAGGCTGGGTGGTAGCGCGCAGCACGTGCAGTGAGGCTGGGTGGTGGCGCGCAGCACGTGCAGTGAGGCTGGGTGGTGACGCGCAGCACGTGCAGTCAGGCTGGGTGGGGGCGCGCAGCACGTGCAGTGAGGCTGGGTGGTGGCGCGCAGCACGTGCAGTGAGGCTGGGTGGTGGCGTGCAGCACGTGCAGAGGCTGGGTGGTGGCGCGCAGCATGTGCAGTGAGGCTGGGTGGTGGCGCGCAGCACGTGCAGTGAGGCTGGGTGGTGGCGCGCAGCACGTGCAGTGAGGCTGGGTGGTGGCGCGCAGCACGTGCAGTGAGGCTGGGTGGTGGCGCGCAGCACGTGCAGTGAGGCTGGGTGGTGGCGCGCAGCACGTGCAGTGAGGCTGGGTGGTGGGGCGCAGCATGTGCAGTGAGGCTGGGTAGTGGCGCGCAGCACGTGCAGTGAGGCTGGGTGGTGGTGCGCAGCACGTGCAGTGAGGCTGGGTGGTGGCGCGCAGCACGTGCAGTGAGGCTGGGTGGTGGCGCGCAGCACGTGCAGTGAGGCTGGGTGGTGGCGCGCAGCACGTGCAGTGAGGCTGGGTGGTGGCGCGCAGCACGTGCAGTGAGGCTGGGTGGTGGCGTGCAGCACGTGCAGTGAGGCTGGGTGGTGGCGCGCAGCACGTGCAGTGAGGCTGGGTGGTGGCGCGCAGCACGTGCAGTGAGGCTGGGTGGTGGCGTGCAGCACGTGCAGTGAGGCTGGGTGGTGGCGCGCAGCACGTGCAGTGAGGCTGGGTGGTGGCGTGCAGCACGTGCAGTGAGGCTGGGTGGTGGCGCGCAGCACGTGCAGTGAGGCTGGGTGGTGGCGTGCAGCACGTGCAGTGAGGCTGGGTGGTGGCGCGCAGCACGTGCAGTGAGGCTGGGTGGTGGCGTGCAGCACGTGCAGTGAGGCTGGGTGGTGGCGTGCAGCACGTGCATTAAGGCTGGGTGGTGGCGCGCAGCTACCACATTCCCGACGTAAACAAACATTTGAGATTTTCCACTCCTCGTTCAACAGCGCAGCCATTTTGTAAACAATCTCGAGCGATCTTTTGATGAGGTGAAAGAATTTCACCTCAGAGCAGAGTGACGTCACACGTAGTGAAAATTAGGGCAGATTTGTGGCAGATTTTGGCATCGAAAGGTAGTTTTGCGGCAGATTTTGGCATCACATCTCAGTTTTGAGGCAAATTTAGGCAATGCAGGGTACCTTTGAGGTTGATTTTAGCACTACATGGTAGTTTTAAGGCAGATTTTGGCATTACAAGGCAGTTTTGAAGCAGATATTGGCATCACAAGGAAATTTTGAGGCAGATTTTTTGCATTACACGACAGTTTAGAGACAGATTTTAGAATTGCAGCGCAGTTTATTAGCTTTTTTTAAATCACAGTAGTTTCAGGGTAGACATTTTCGGTTGAAGACAACTTCAAGGCAAACTGTGGCAGTGCAGATTATCTATTATTCAGATTTCGATAACAGAAAGAAGTTTTGGGGCCGACTTTAGCAGCGGAAGGTAGTTTTCACACACATTTTGTCTGCGCACAGCAGTCGTGTGGCAAATTTAGATATCGCTCGGCAGTTTCAGAATAACCTTCAATAGGTACCACAAGGCTGTTTATTGACAGATTTTGATCGTTAGCATGATTTAGAAGTACTTGAACGAAACATGGTAATTTTGCTGCAAATTTTGTACTGTGCAGCAGTTTCAGGGCAAATTTTGATAGAGCATAGCAGTTTTAGGGCTAATTTTGGTAGAGCATAGCAGTTTTAGGGCAGATTTTTGTAGAGCATAGCAGTTTTAGGGCAGATTTTTGTAGAGCATAGCAGTTTTAGGGCAGATTTTTGTAAAGCATAGCAGTTTTAGGGCAGTTTTTTGTAGAGCATAGCAGTTTTAGGGCAGATTTTTGTAGAGCATAGCAGTTTTAGGGCAGATTTTTGTAGAGCATAGCAGTTTTAGGGCAGATTTTTGTAGAGCATAGCAGTTTTAGGGCAGATTTTTGTAGAGCATAGCAGTTTTAGGGCAGATTTTTGTAGAGCATAGCAGTTTTAGGGCAGATTTTTGTAGAGCATAGCAGTTTTAGGGCAGATTTTTGTAGAGCATAGCAGTTTTAGGGCAGATTTTTGTAGAGCATAGCAGTTTTAGGGCAGATTTTTGTAGAGCATAGCAGTTTTAGGGCAGATTTTTGTAGAGCATAGCAGTTTTAGGGCAGATTTTTGTAGAGCATAGCAGTTTTAGGGCAGATTTTTGTAGAGCATAGCAGTTTTAGGGCAGATTTTTGTAGAGCATAGCAGTTTTAGGGCAGATTTTTGTAGAGCATAGCAGTTTTAGGGCAGATTTTTGTAGAGCATAGCAGTTTTAGGGCAGATTTTTGTAGAGCATAGCAGTTTTAGGGCAGATTTTTGTAGAGCATAGCAGTTTTAGGGCAGATTTTTGTAGAGCATAGCAGTTTTAGGGCATATTTTGTCAGTAAGTGTGTTTGGCAGAAAATTTTGCAGCTCAAATAAGTGCAGTACCGGGACCATCCGGGAACCTAATAATGTACCGGGACCACCAGTATCAGGACCCACAATAATGTACCGGGACCACCAGTACCGGGACCCCCAATGATGTACCGGGACCCCAATAATGTACCGGGACCCCCAGTACCGGGACCCCCAAAAATGCACCGGGACCACCAGTAACATGACCCACAATAATGTACCGGGACCCCCAATGATGTACCGGGACCACCAGTACCGGGACCCCAATAATCTACCCGGACCACCAGTACCAGGGCCCACAATAATGTACCGGGACCACTAGTACCGGGACCGGCAGCTGGTGTATTTACCTCATTAGGCAGCTCCAGCTGAGTTGTTTGACTCTTCTGGTGAGCCCAGCTGTTGTGTTGTGTGTGTGTGCTGTGTGTATTGTGTTGTGTGTGTTGTGTGCTGCGTGTTATGTGTGTTGTGTGCTATGAGTTGTGTATTGAGAAAACATTGCTTGACCACAGCACACACAACACATCACACACACAACATACTACATACCACACACAACACACCACACACTACACACAACACAGCAAACAAAACACACTACACACTACACACAACACACAACATACCACACACAACACAGCACACAAAACACATTACACACCACACACTACACACAACACAGCACACAAAACACAGCCACACACAACACACAACACACAAAACACATTACACACCACACAATACACACAACACAACCACACACAACACACACCACACAACACACCAAACAGCACACACTACACAGCCACACAGAACAAACACACAACACACCACACACAACACACAACACACAACACACCAAACAGCACACACAACACAGCCACACACAACAAACACACAACACACCACACACTACACACAACACAGCCTTACACAACACACACACAACACACCACACAGCACACACTACACAGCACACTGTAAGTTGTCTACCCAGTAGCGGTGTGTTTACCCTCTTGTTTCCCCTCTCGCAGCAGCACACGCGGCCTAGCTAGGCCTAATGAGGCCTTCCTAGCACGCACACACACGCACATGCGTGTACACGTGCACGTCAACGCACACAAACGTACACACACACACCTATACACACTCACGTACACAAACACACACGCACGTGTTTTCACGTGCGCACACGGACACACATCGACGTTCATGTTTACACTCGTTAGCACACGATCACGTACACACACTCAGGTATACACGCTCAACTAGACACTAAGACACGTACACACTCACTTACGTACACACACGTACAGTCAATCACGTGCACAATTATTCACGTACACATTTTCTTGTATACACTCACGCACGTACATACAAACAACACACGCACACGGAATATCGTAATCTATTCAATCATAATTTCCCTTAAAAACAACATAATTACCCCAAAATGAGCACAATTACCCTCAAAGAAACACATTTTTACTATACCAAACAGCACTCTAATAAACCAGAACGCAACTGTTCTACAGACGCCATAATTACCCAAAAATCACCACAATTACTTCGAAAATACTATAGTTATCATAAATCAACATAATCAAACCCTAAAATTCCCCTAAAACACTTCAATTACCTTGAAAACACTATAATTATCAAAACTAAAACACCATAATTACCCTTAAACACTCTAATTTTTTGAGTTATAATTACCCTGAAAACTATATATTTACTCTGAAAACATAATTATCCTTAAGCACTAAATAACACTGAAAGCGTTTTAATTACCATGAAAACACTATAATTACCCTGAAAACAATGTAATTACCCTGAAAATACCATAATCGCCATGAAAACACCATAATTACCCTAAAACACTCTATTTTTTGAAAAGTTTATAATTACCCAGAAAACAACATACTTACTCTGAAAACATAATTATCCTAAAACACTACAACTACAATAGACTATAATTACCCTGAAAACACTATAATTACCCTGAAAGCACTATAATTACCCTGAAAACACTATAATTACCCTGAAAACACTAAAATTACTCTGAAAACACTATAATTACCCTGAAAACACTATAATTACCCTGAAAAACACTATAATTACCCTGAAAACACTATAATAATCCTGAAAACTCTATAATTCCCCTGAAACACCACACCTACCCTGCACACAACCACAACGGCCGCACAACAATAACACCAGCGTCCGTTACCGCCGACTTACGACCCCCGCTTACGTCAGACGTAAACGCAAGCTGCGGGCGTGGCGGGTTTCTCGCTAGAAAGATTTACGACAGGTGAGTTTTGGCGAGTTTTCTCGTCCAAATGAGTTAAGGGACGCGGGTTTCCCTCGACATTGTGAAACACTGCAATGGCCGCCGTCATTTGTTTTAGAAAGTAAATTAAATACACACTCGTCATTTGTTCAAAAAATGAATAAATAAAAAATCGTAATTTGTATAAGAAATAAATGAAATAAGAACTCGTCATTCGTTTAAAAAAATATATCAAATGAAAATTCACTTGTTTCAAAAAGTAAATTAAATTTAAACTCGTCATTTGTTAAAAAAATAGATAAAATAAGAACTCGTCTTTTGTTGCCAAAAATAATTCAGAGAAATCGTAGCGTGATTTGGTACATTCCCTAATTACATAAGTTTTGTTTATATCTTTTATATTATTCTGAGCAATAACATGTCATTGAGCACGTTGTCTACGTTATTCAGCACAATAACGCGATATTGTACATATTTTCTGAGTTATTCAATACAATAACAAGTTATGCGCATATTTTGACAATTTTACACACAATAAGATATTGCATACATTTTTTATTATTGTGTACAATAATATAAAATGGTGAACATTTTGAACATTGTTTTATACAATACCCAAATGCACATCAACAAAAATATACTCTAACTCGTTATTGTATATAATAACCGACCTCACGATAGCAAGGTCTACAATTGTACACTACTATAAAAAATAATGCGTCAATAACGAAATGAACAATAACACTAACATAAAGTATGCGAAAAACACCTAATTTTACACCTATTTTAAGAAGTAATAATTTAAAATACCTAATTTTAGAGGACCCATTTTTTAAAGACACAAATAATTATCAATAAATTATTAGGATTTTGATTATTCTTCTTCTTACCCATACCGCCTGCCAGTTTGAAATTGAAGAAGGAAGATTATAGCACTTTCATCAGCACTTTGCTGATTTTTTACATCTTTATGTCAGCATTTTATACAATGTTCTTCTCTCGTAAGTTTTTTTGGCCTTGTCTGGGCCTTATTTGAGCCTTATCTGGGCCTTATTTGAGCCTTATCTGGGCCTAATTTGAGCCTTATCTGGGCCTAATTTGAGCCTTATCTGGGCCTTATTTGAGCCTTATCTGGGCCTTATTTGAGCCTTATCTGGGCCTTATTTGAGTCTTCTCGGGGCCTTATTTGAGCCTTATCTGGGCCTAATTTGAGCCTTATCTGGGCCTTATTTGAGCCTTATCTGGGCCTTATTTGAGCCTTATCTGGGCCTTATTTGAGCCTTATCTGGGCCTAATTTGAGTCTTATCTGGGCCTTATTTGAGCCTTATCTGGGCCTTATTTGAGCCTTATCTGGGCCTTATTTGAGCCTTATCTGGGCCTTATTTGAGCCTTATCTGGGCCTTATTTGAGTCTTCTCGGGGCCTTATTTGAGCCTTATCTGGGCCTAATTTGAGCCTTATCTGGGCCTTATTTGAGCCTTATCTGGGCCTTATTTGAGTCTTCTCGGGGCCTTATTTGAGCCTTATCTGGGCCTTATTTGAGCCTTATCTGGGCCTTATTTGAGCCTTATCTGGGCCTTATTTGAGCCTTATCTGGGCCTTATTTGAGTCTTCTCGGGGCCTTATTTGAGCCTTATCTGGGCCTTATTTGAGCCTTATCTGGGCCTAATTTGAGCCTTATCTGGGCCTTATTTGAGCCTTATCTGGGCCTTATTTGAGTCTTCTCGGGGCCTTATTTGAGCCTTATCTGGGCCTTATTTGAGCCTTATCTGGGCCTTATTTGAGCCTTATCTGGGCCTAATTTGAGCCTTATCTGGGCCTTATTTGAGCCTTATCTGGGCCTTATTTGAGCCTTATCTGGGCCTTATTTGAGTCTTCTCGGGGCCTTATTTGAGCCTTATCTGGGCTTTATTTGAGTCTTATCTGGGCCTTATTTGAGCCTTATCTGGGCCTTATTTGAGCCTTATCTGGGCCTTATTTGAGCCTTATCTGGGCCTTATTTAAGCCTTACCTGGGCCTTATTTGAGTCTTCTCGGGGCCTTATTTGAGCCTTATCTGGGCCTTATTTGAGTCTTATCTGGGCCTTATTTGAGCCTTATCTGGGCCTTATTTGAGCCTTATCTGGGCCTTATTTGAGCCTTATCTGGGCCTTATTTGAGCCTTATCTGGGCCCTATTTGAGCCTTATCTGGGCCTTATTTGAGTCTTCTCGGGGCCTTATTTGAGCCTTATCTGGGCCTTATTTGAGCCTTATCTGGGCCTTATTTGAGCCTTATCTGGGCCTTATTTGAGCCTTATCTAGGCCTTATTTGAGCCTTATCTGGGCCCTATTTGAGCCTTATCTGGGCCTTATTTGAGTCTTATTTGATCTTTATCTGGGCCTTATTTGAGCCTTATCTGGGCCTTAGTTTAGCCTTATCTGGGCCTTACTTGAGCCTTATCTAGGCTTTATTTGAGCCTTATCTGGGCCTTATTTGAGCCTTATCTGGGCCTCACTTGAGCCTTATCTGGGCATTATTTGAGCCTTATCTACGCTTTATTTGAGCCTTACCTGCGCCTTACCTGCGCCTTACCTGCGCCTCATCTGCGGCGCGCTTATGGCTGCCAGGCAACGCCCGGCCCATATACGGCTGTGGTGCCGCCGCCCATATACGGGCACGGTGCCACGTCCAATTATCGCGTCTTCTCGTTCACGTGAACGCGATCAGCCAATGTGATCAGTGTTGGGTAAATGTGATCAGTGTTGGGTGAATGTGATCAGTGTTGTGTGAATGTGATCTGTGTTGGGTGAATGCGATCTGTGTTGGGTGAATGTGATCAGTGTTGGTTGAATGTGATCAGTGATGGGTGAATGTGATCAGTGTTGGGTGAATGTGATCAGTGAGGGGTGAATGTGATCTGTGTTGGGTGAATGTGATCAGTGATGGGTGAATGTGATCAGTGTTGGGTGAATGTGATCTGTGTTGGGTGAATGTGATCAGTGTTGGGTGAATGTGATCAGTGATGGGTGAATGTGATCTGTGTTGGGTGAATGTGATGTGTTTGGCATTACGTACAGTACATACATCTAGATTAAATGTATACAGTACGTCCAACAAATAAGTACGGTACGTAAGTAAATACTTACAGTACGTACAGTAAATACTTGTAGTACGTACAGTAAATACTTGTAGTACGGAAAGTGAATACTTGTAGTACATACAGTAAATACTTGTAGTACGTACAGTAAATACTTGTAGTACGTACAGTAAATACTTCTAGTGCGTACAGTAAATACTTGAAGTACGTGCAGTAAATACTTGCAGTGCGTACAGTAAATACTTGTAGTACGTACAGTAAATACTTGCAGTACGTACAGTAAATACTTGTAGTACGTACAGTAAATACTTCTAGTACGTACAGTAAATACTTGCAGTACGTACAGTAAATACTAGCAGTACGTACAGTAAATACTTTGAGCACATACACTAAATACTTGCAGTACTTACAGTAATTGACATAATCGAAACTGAAAATTTAGTGTAGTAAATAAACGTTAAGATCCACCGAAAGAGAGTTTCCAAACCTCCCGCCTCCGTCCCCGGCTTCCGCTTCCCTCACGCGCGCCTCGCACAATGTTTGCTGGCGTCAGCATCCAAAACAACAGAAAAATCACCAAAAAAGTACGAATAACCGACAATAACGGCACCGTGAAACATGAATAAAAATAAAATTGGTGACTATTTTATTTTTCTATAAATAAATCTCATAAGATGTTAAAAACGACAAAAAAAGTACGGACAACGGAAAAGAACGGCGTAATGCATCATAAGTAACAATTAATTTGCGGTTATTTTAATATTCTAAAGAATGAATTCCATAAAATGGAAAAAAATGAAAATGTGAAATGAATTATCAGTTAGAATTAATTAGCGTCCATTTCACTTTTTTCGATAAATCTTTAAAATTGAAAGGAAATCTGAAGAGGCAAAATGAAGGACAACTGAAAATTAAGAAGCTGCCATTTCATTAATGTGAAAATTAATTTTGTGAGACCCGCAAAAAGAAAACTGCAGGAGTTAATTTTCAATAAAATCAATTCGCGTTAATTTCATCAACACAGGAATTGAATTCGTAAAATTTGAAGAAAATCCAAAAAAGGTTGACGTTCACGTTCCATAATAAATAATTTTGCTTTCATCGCAATTAACCAAAAAATTGGAATTCACAGAAATTGAAATTCCCAGAAAGCAAAAAAGGCAGAAGTTATACGCCCATGAAAATCAATTCGCGTTCATCTAAAAAATCCAAATAAATCATTCTGTAGAAGTTCAGAAAAAAAGCAGAAGCTAATTTTCAATAAAATTAATCCTCGCTAATTAACAACAACAAAAACAAAATTCAATCAACAAAAAAAGGAGATAATTTTCAATAGAATTAATCCGCGTTAATAAATTATTCCTCAAAATTCAGAGAAAACAAAAGAAAAAACGTCCCAAGTTATCCTCCCAGGGAATAACAAAAGGCCCACTAAGAGCAACAACAACAAGCAGCAGCACCAAATAAAAGCAAGCCGTGCCACAATATCAGCAACAGCAGAACAACAGCGCCGCCCAGCGCCTCTTTTTGGTGGCCGCAGGTGACTCACAGCCTCCGTACCGCAGCCTCTGGCTTGATTTTACCATATGTTTAAGTGGGGCTTGTTTTTACGGTAGCTGGTAATGAGTGTTGGGGCGTTAGTTATTTTCGTGTGTGTGGTGTATGTATACATATATATATATATATATTATATATACGAGTACATAAGTGTCTATATCCATATATCTATACATCTATACTATATCTATTTATTTATATAGTGTCTATATCTATATATCTATACTATATCTATATAATCTATACATATATATTATACATGTAATGTGTGTGCGCTTATACAGTCACCACAAAAAGTTCCAGACCTACCCGGACTATAAACCTGCTCATTAAACACACTAATAAACCGGTCACTATTGATAATCCCATTCTTTGTCAGGAAATACAGTCCTCGACCGAATGCACCACTAAAGCCTGCCCACACCATGACAGATTCCCAGAGCTCCACAGCAGGGGATGTGCAGGCCGCATCCACCGGCTTGCTGTTGACGGGCGTCTGATCTACCCGTGCTGCCTTGGGATGAGTTGAAATGTGCTTTCATCCGACCACATGATCGTCGATCAATTTAATTGTCAATATAATTAACAATGATGAATATTGACACTTGAATTGATCGTCTATGGGACACTTAAATTGACCGTGTTAAGCTGCCCATAGACGATCAATTTAATTGTCAATATAATTAACAATGATGAATATTGACACTTGAATTGATCGTCTATGGGACACTTAAATTGACCGTTTTAAGCTGCCCATAGACGATCAATTTAATTGTCAATATAATTAACAATGATGAATATTGACACTTAAATTGATCGTCTATGGGCCGCTTCAGACCACTCTTTTTTCGTTCACTTAGCATACTGCTTTGCAAATGCCAGCCTAGCCTTCCGAGGGCGGTTGGAGAGTTGATGCTTGCAGGCAGCGGTACGGCTGGGGAGCTTCAGGTCCTCCTTCAGGCGCTGCATTAGTGTCCTTACTGAAACATTTTCCGCAAGTTTCGGTTGACTTTCCTTGAGTTGTACAGCAGCAACCTTTGGATTTTTCCTTGTACCGACTGTACAGCACGGTAGAGGAAACAAGGTAGGGTCATTTCTATGGGAGAAAATGCACCTCCTCTTATTCGGCTAGCCAATAGAACGGCTTTATTTCAAACAAACTTTATGACGTCACCAAAACGCCGTGTCGTTAGGCCAATAGTGGAGCCAGATTTGGGGGTAGCAGTGCTACCAGATGAAATATGAGCGCTGCTATTGGTTCGTTGTCGTGACGTCAGCAAAACCACACCGTCAACCAAAAAAAGACTGGTCTGAACCTACCTTGTTTCCTCTACCGTGCTGTACAGCCTACTCATAGCAAATAACACACGTACCGCGGTTCCATACCACTTTACTAGGTCGGTCCGAATTTTTTTTTTTGCGGTGACTGTATATAAGGTACATCTATACATATATTTGATATATATATATATGGGAGTGCGTGTATATATATATATATGTTGATATATATATGCTTCAAGATCATCCCTCGATCTGGCCAGCAAATTTAAACTTCTTGATGAACTTGGAGATCTGACCATTGGTTCACAACTAGATGAAGCCCTACATCAATTACTAGATAAATAACTAGTTTGTGATCATTTTAATACCTCAATCAAAACCAGCTTCTATATCAAGAACAGTTGATTCATCCATAACTTGTTCGATAACTGGGTTAATAACTAGATCAGGTTCTACGTTGATGACTAGATTCATAAGTTGTTTAATAACTATAGAATAATAACTGGCTTAATATCTAGGTTAATGACAGGTTGAATACCCATATTGATAACTGGTTTAGTGATTTGATTCATAACTAAATCAATAACCTATTTGATTACCAAGTCAATAACTATATCAGAGTTATCAAACTTAGGTCAATTTCTAGACAAAGAACTAACTTAATATCTTTTGAATGCAATTAAAAGTTCATTACTTTTGATTAAAATGGATTAGTTAAAAATTACACCGAATTGAACCTCAATCTTGAACTCAATTTTGCCTCTTCACTGCTGAGATCGAGATGTGATCGAAATTTCCCTCTCATCTATTCAGAAAAGATCGTGTTTTTCCTTCACTTCATAAATGATCGAGATTTTTCCATGATCTGTATGGGAAGATCGCAAATGATCTGGTGCAACACAAATGATCTGGTGCAACACAAATGATCTGACGCAACGCAAATGATCTGGTGCAACACAAATGATCTGGCGCAACGCAAATGATCTGGTGCAACACAAATGATCTGGTGCAACACAAATGATCTGGTGCAACACAAATGATCTGGCGCAACGCAAATGATCTGGTGCAACACAAATGATCTGGCGCAACACAAATGATCTGGTGCAACACAAATGATCTGGTGCAACACAAATGATCTGGCGCAACGCAAATGATCTGGTGCAACACAAATGATCTGGTGCAACACAAATGATCTGGCGCAACACAAATGATCTGGTGCAACACAAATGATCTGGTGCAACACAAATGATCTGGTGCAACACAAATGATCTGGCGCAACACAAATGATCTGGTGCAACACAAATGATCTGGTGCAACACAAATGATCTGGCGCAACACAAATAATCTGGTGCAACACAAATGATCTGGTGCAACACAAATGATCTGGTGCAACACAAATGATCTGGCGCAACACAAATAATCTGGTGCAACACAAATGATCTGGTGCAACACAAATGATCAGGTGCAACACAAATGATCTGGTGCAACACAAATGATCTGGTGCAACACAAATGATCTGGTGCAACACAAATGATCTGGTGCAATACAAATAATCTGGTGCAACACAAATGATCAGGTGCAACACAAATTATCTGGTGCAATACAAATAATCTGGTGCAACACAAATGATCAGGTGCAACACAAATGATCTGGTGCAACACAAATGATCAGGTGCAACACAAATGATCTGGTGCAATACAAATAATCTGGTGCAACACAAATGATCTGGTGCAACACAAATGATCTGGTGCAACACAAATGATATGGTGCAACACAAATGATCAGGTGCAACACAAATGATCTGGTGCAACACAAATGATATGGTGCAACACAAATGATCAGGTGCAACACAAATGATCTGGTGCAACACAAATGACCTGGTGCAACACAAATGATCTGGTGCAATACAAATAATCTGGTGCAACACAAATGATCTGGTGCAACACAAATGATCAGGTGCAACACAAATGATCTACGAATGATCTCACCTAATATTTAATAGGTATTTAAATTCTTCAATAGATCTTGGAATTACATAAATCTTTCAATAGATCTAGGAATGACATCACTCCAGCAATCTCCCACAAAAATACATCATGCTCTAGATCTAAAATCGCACTAGATCGACGTCGTCCGGTCTAAAAGTGACCTACATAGATTTTTTTCTTGATCCATAAATAGCATAGATCTCTCAATATGCCTAACTCTGATAAATCTAACCGAGATAAATCTCAGCTGTTATAAATCTAACTGCGATTAATCCAAATAAATCTTGTAAAAAATAATCAGATGCTCGATTTAAAAATGAAGGATGTCTTTTTTTTTGATCGAGGAATCGCTGAGATCCGGTTCATGAATCATCACCGTAGACCTTTGATTTAGCTACCTTCATCTAGGAATAACCTTTACGGGTCTCTGTAGACCTAAAAACGAATTAGATCACTCAAACGTCCTAGATCACTTCCTATATCACCCTCTAGATCCCTTTCACGAACTGCGTAGATCACTCTTCCGATCACTCCCTAGATCACTCCCACGACCTAGATCACCCCCACGACCTAGATCTCCCCCTAGATCTCTCCCTAGATCACCCCCACCCCCTAGATCATCCCCACGACCGAGATCCGTGACCACAGCGATCGTGACACGATCACGCAGCGCGGCGGTTTCCGAGACCGGTCGCGCAGAAACCGAAGCTCGGCGCGACCGAAAAAATCGACGATTTCTTTTCGGATTTTGTCGCGGAATTCCGTTAGCGATCGACTTCTGTTCGGCGTGCGCACGTGCGTGAAGGTACGTGCACAACACACACTTGCATGTGCGTGAAGATACGTGCACAGTACACACGTGCACGTGCGTGAAGATACGTGTACAGCACACACGTGTATGTGCGTGAAGATACGTGCACATGTAGCATCTACGTGCGCGCTCGTGAAAATACGTGTACTCCCTTACACGTGCATCATGACGTGCAAGTGACGTGCATAACAAAATGGAATGATAAACATCTCCACGGATTGGAATTTATGTATGATAATTAAACTTGATTAATTTGTATTTAGACTGCTAGTTTTGTTAATTAATGTATGTATATATACATTTTTTATCTACCTACCGATTAAAAATGGTGTCTCAGTAATAATTAGCTTTCTCAGTAAATTAATTTAGTAAAGAAAATGGAAACATGAGATTGTCAATTAATAATATCTGGCATAATCGAAACAGATGATAATGATCACTTAAAAAAGAAAATTAAAAAATGCATGAAAATAGCAATAATTATTAGTTCAGTTATTACCATAGATAATTGGGACGTGTAATTATTGAATCAATACCATAAGTGGTTGAGATATGTTAGATGACTCCACTCAATCTGAAAAAAATTTAAAGTAAATATATCAATGAATTCAAAATTTAGAACATATTTAATCCTGTATTTCCTTTAAAACTCTTTGAATCATAGCAGCTAATTAAATTTTTTTCTTAATTTTTTTCGATACTAAAATATCCTGATTGACTGTGGAAAAAGATGATCCCGTTCACGTGTTGCATTTCTTATTTTGCGCGCAATATTTCCGCGCGTGAACGTGACGCAGGCAACAACAACCATATATGGCAGGAGAGGCGGGACCAGACGAGACCATAGCCATAAAACTACGCCCGGCCACTACAAGCCATGTATGGTAACCATCTATATGAAATTTCATGCTACAATATCTCACAATATATGGAGCCATATCTCGTCATAATATGAGCCATGCCTCACCATATATGGAGCCATATCCCACCAGATCTCATCATATATGGAGCGATGTCCCACCATATATCACCATATATGGAGCCATATCCCACCACCTCTCTCTCCATGTATGGAGCCATATCCCATCATATATGGAACCATATCCCACCATATCTCACCATATACGGAGCCATATCCCACCATATTTCACCATATGTGTAGCCATATCCCACCATATATGGAACCATATCCCACCACCTCTCTCCATGTATGGAGCCATATCCCACCATATCTCACCATATATGGAGCCATCACCCACCAAATAAGGAGTCATATCCAACCATATCTCACCATATATGGAACCATGTCCCACCATATCTCACCATATATGGAGCCATATCCAACCATACTTCACCATATATGGAGCCATATCCCACCATATCCCACCATATATGGAGCAATATCCCACCATATCTCACCACATATGGAGCCATATCCCACCATATCTCACCATATATGAGCCATATTCAACCACATCTTACCATATAAGGAACGTTCACGTTGAGACTACGCTCGACCACAACCACCTATGTTTAGTGAAATAAACATCATTTCGTACGACCATAACGACCCATATATGGCCATAACAACATCTCAGCAGAACCATGGTTAACCATATATGATAATTAGATCACCACAGAGTCGTAACCAGCAATATATGGTCATAACAATGACTTTCTAAAACCGTAAATATCGCTATATAGCAATTAATAAGTTTGACACTACCATATCCATATTTGAACATATATGATAACTGAAACACAACCGTGTCCGACCATAACCTCTGCATTACCCAGTCATGTATGGACGATTGCACAACCGCATCCGACCATAACCTCTGCATTAACCAGCCATATATGGACGATTGCACAACCGCGTCCGACCATAGCCACTGCATTAACCAGCTATATATGGACGAATGCACAACCGCGTCCGACCATAACCACTGCATTAACCAGCCATATATGGACGATTGCACAACCGCGTCCGACTATAACCAATGCATTAACCAGCTATATATGGACGATTGCACAACCACGTCCGACCATAACCACTGCATTAACCAGCCATATATGGACGATTGCACAACCGCGTCCGACCATAACCACTGCATTAACCAGCCATATATGGACGATTGCACAACCGCGTCCGACCATAACCAATGCATTAACCAGCCATATATGGACGGTTGCACAACCGCGTCCGATCATAACCAATGCATTAACCAGCCATATATGGACGGTTGCACAACCGCGTCCGACCATAACCACTGCATTAACCAGCCATATATGGACGATTGCACAACCGCGTCCGACCATAACCAACGCATTAACCAGCTATATATGGACGATTGCACAACCGCGTCCGACCATAACCAATGCATTAACCAGCCATATATGGACGGTTGCACAACCGCGTCCGACCATAACCAATGCATTAACCAGCCATATATGGACGATTGCACAACCGCGTCCGACCATAACCAATGCATTAACCAGCCATATATGGACGATTGCACAACCGCGTCCGACCATAACCAATGCATTAACCAGCCATATATGGACGGTTGCACAACCGCGTCCGACCATAACCAATGCATTAACCAGCCATATATGGACGGTTGCACAACCGCGTCCGACCATAACCAATGCATTAACCAGCCATATATGGACGATTGCACAACCGCGTCCGACCATAACCAATGCATTAACCAGCCATATATGGACGATTGCACAACCGCGTCCGACCATAACCAATGCATTAACCAGCCATATATGGACGATTGCACAACCGCGTCCGACCATAACCAATGCATTAACCAGCCATATATGGACGATTGCACAACCGCGTCCGACCATAACCAATGCATTAACCAGCCATATATGGACGATTGCACAACCGCGTCCGACCATAACCAATGCATTAACCAGCCATATATGGACGATTGCACAACCGCGTCCGACCATAACCAATGCATCAACCAG
Source organism: Morinoia aosen (assembly GCA_030386875.1). Lineage (NCBI taxonomy): Eukaryota > Metazoa > Arthropoda > Malacostraca > Amphipoda > Talitridae > Morinoia > Morinoia aosen. Next base: position 2,201,158 of record CM059578.1, on the reverse strand, counting down.
CCATATATGGACGATTGCACAACCGCGTCCGACCATAACCAATGCATCAACCAGCCATATATGGACGGTTGCACAACCGCGTCCGACCATAACCAATGCATTAACCAGCCATATATGGACGATTGCACAACCGCGTCCGACCATAACCAATGCATTAACCAGCCATATATGGACGATTGCACAACCGCGTCCGACCATAACCAATGCATTAACCAGCCATATATGGACGGTTGCACAACCGCGTCCGACCATAACCAATGCATTAACCAGCCATATATGGACGATTGCACAACCGCGTCCGACCATAACCAATGCATTAACCAGCCATATATGGACGATTGCACAACCGCGTCCGACCATAACCAATGCATTAACCAGCCATATATGGACGATTGCACAACCGCGTCCGACCATAACCAATGCATTAACCAGCCATATATGGACGATTGCACAACCGCGTCCGACCATAACCAATGCATTAACCAGCCATATATGGACGGTTGCACAACCGCGTCCGACCATAACCAATGCATTAACCAGCCATATATGGACGATTGCACAACCGCGTCCGACCATAACCAATGCATTAACCAGCCATATATGGACGATTGCACAACCGCGTCCGACCATAACCAATGCATCAACCAGCCATATATGGACGATTGCACAACCGCGTCCGACCATAACCAATGCATCAACCAGCCATATATGGACGATTGCACAACCGCGTCCGACCATAACCAATGCATTAACCAGCCATATATGGACGATTGCACAACCGCGTCCGACCATAACCAATGCATTAACCAGCCATATATGGACGATTGCACAACCGCGTCCGACCATAACCAATGCATTAACCAGCCATATATGGACGGTTGCACAACCGCGTCCGACCATAACCAATGCATTAACCAGCCATATATGGACGAATGCACAACCACGTCCGACCATAACCAATGCATCAACCAGCCATATATGGACGGTTGCACAACCGCGTCCGACCATAACCAATGCATTAACCAGCCATATATGGACGGTTGCACAACCGCGTCCGACCATAACCAATGCATTAACCAGCCATATATGGACGGTTGCACAACCGCGTCCGACCATAACCAATGCATTAACCAGCCATATATGGACGAATGCACAACCACGTCCGACCATAACCAATGCATCAACCAGCCATATATGGACGGTTGCACAACCGCGTCCGACCATAACCAATGCATTAACCAGCCATATATGGACGGTTGCACAACCGCGTCCGACCATAACCAATGCATTAACCAGCCATATATGGACGGTTGCACAACCGCGTCCGACCATAACCAATGCATTAACCAGCCATATATGGACGGTTGCACAACCGCGTCCGACCATAACCAATGCATCAACCAGCCATATATGGACGGTTGCACAACCGCGTCCGACCATAACCAATGCATTAACCAGCCATATATGGACGGTTGCACAACCGCGTCCGACCATAACCACTGCATTAACCAGCCATATATGGACGAATGCACAACCGCGTCCGACCATAACCAATGCATCAACCAGCCATATATGGACGGTTGCACAACCGCGTCCGACCATAACCAATGCATTAACCAGCCATATATGGACGGTTGCACAACCGCGTCCGACCATAACCAATGCATTAACCAGCCATATATGGACGGTTGCACAACCGCGTCCGACCATAACCAATGCATTAACCAGCCATATATGGACGGTTGCACAACCGCGTCCGACCATAACCAATGCATTAACCAGCCATATATGGACGGTTGCACAACCGCGTCCGACCATAACCAATGCATTAACCAGCCATATATGGACGATTGCACAACCGCGTCCGACCATAACCAATGCATTAACCAGCCATATATGGACGATTGCACAACCGCGTCCGACCATAACCAATGCATTAACCAGCCATATATGGACGATTGCACAACCGCGTCCGACCATAACCAATGCATTAACCAGCCATATATGGACGATTGCACATCCGCGTCCGACCATAACCAATGCATTAACCAGCCATATATGGACGATTGCACAACCGCGTCCGACCATAACCAATGCATTAACCAGCCATATATGGACGATTGCACAACCGCGTCCGACCATAACCAATGCATTAACCAGCCATATATGGACGATTGCACAACCGCGTCCGACCATAACCAATGCATTAACCAGCCATATATGGACGATTGCACAACCGCGTCCGACCATAACCAATGCATTAACCAGCCATATATGGACGATTGCACAACCGCGTCCGACCATAACCAATGCATTAACCAGCCATATATGGACGATTGCACAACCGCGTCCGACCATAACCAATGCATTAACCAGCCATATATGGACGATTGCACAACCGCGTCCGACCATAACCAATGCATTAACCAGCCATATATGGACGATTGCACAACCGCGTCCGACCATAACCAATGCATTAACCAGCCATATATGGACGAATGCACAACTTGACGTGATCATAGCCAACCATGCATGGCAACCACAACAGCCTTAAAAAACATAATTAACCATATATGGCAATCACAAACCCCCATGTATATAAACACCATATATATAAGTATATAAACACCTTATATATAACCACCTCACACATAAACAGTTAAACACCATATATATTTAATATATAAATAATTAAGCATCGTATGTATATAAACACCATACACAAAAACCATAAACATAAACACCATATATAAACACCATGCACACCAAACCCCATACATGGCAGCCCATAAAATATGGCCGCCAGCCGTACACGGGCGGACGCATTTCAAGGAAACGCGACCGCCGCGCACGGGACGGTATTTTTAGACCGAGCATTTCCGGGCCCGGCAGACCTGGTCTGGGTAGACCCTGGTCTGGGTAGACCCTGGTCTGGGTAGACCCTGGTCTGGGTAGACCCTGGTCTGGGTAGACCCTGGTCTGGGTAGACCCTGGTCTGGGTAGACCCTGGTCTGGGTCAACCCTGGGCTGGGTAGACCTCTGGGCTGGGTAGACCCTGGTCTGGGTAGACCCTGGTCTGAGTAGACCCTGGGCTGGGTAGACCCTGGGCTGGGTAGACCTGGTTTGGGTAGACCTCTGGTTTGAATGTATGGGTAGACCCCTGGTCTGAGTTTGCATAACCTATAGCTACGGTCGAAAAAAATATATGCACAAAACCGAATACGAGCCATTCAGAAGACTTCTGGTCCTTTTATTGTTAATTTTATCATTTTAAAGCACAAAACATATGAGTGATGCAAAAATCATCCATATTTGCGAAAAACAGGCCTTCCAGAGGCGTTTGTCTGGGCGCGCATGCGCTGTGGCTGTTGCGTTCTGAGTTTTATCAGGACCCGCCAGGGATCAAATCATCTTCGTGGTCACCGTGGCCGAGTGGTTGAGAGCGCGCCCTTCACGGGAAGGGTCGGCGGTTCGAATCCCGGCAGTGCCGAGCGGTGTTTTTCTCCGCTGGGAAAAGGGAGAACTCGGCCACAATTCCCCACTCTACCCATGAGTCGGAAATGGGTTCCGTTGAGTAACCGTCATGGCGTCCTGGCGTTAGTTGTAAGGCATTTGAAAAACCAACGTATCAACTATCAAGTTTGATTGGAATATAATAATCCTTACGCTTTCCTCTCTACCCCCTCAAAAAAATATAAATAAAAATATAATATAGAAAGGTGGGGTTGGCCTATCGAGTTCAAAAGGAACAAAAAAAGGGAGATAATTAGCTGGAAACTTCCATTACAGTTGGAAAGGAGTGTTACGTTATTTGTTAGTCATATGTTATTATTATTTGTTACGTTACGTTATTGTTACATTCCGTTATTTGTTACGTTATATACAGTTGGAAAGAAGTGTTGCGTTATTTGTTAGTTATTTGTTATTATTATTTGTTGCGTTACGTTATTTTTACATTCTGTTATTTGTTACGTTATATACAGTTGGAAAGGAGTGTTGCGTTATTTGTTAGTTATTTGTTATTATTATTTGTTATGTTGTGTTATTTTTACATTCCGTTATTTGTTACGTTATATAAGTTGGAAAGGAGTGTTGCGTTATTTGTTATTTATTTGTAATTATTATTTGTTACGTTATTTTTACATTCCGTTATTTGTTACGTTATATAAGTTGGAAAGGAGTGTTGCGTTATTTGTCAGTTATTTGTTATTATTATTCGTTACGTTATTTTTACATTCCGTTATTTGTTACGTTATATACAGTTGGAAAGGAGTGTTGCGTTATTTGTTAGTTATTTGTAGTTATTATTTGTTACGTTATTTTTACATTCCGTTATTTGTTACGTTATATACAGTTGGAAAGGAGTGTTGCGTTATTTGTTAGTTATTTGTTATTATTATTTGTTACGTTATTTTTACGTTCCGTTATTTGTTACGTTATATACAGTTGGGAAGGAGTGTTGCGTTATTTCAAAAGTTGTTTTGCGGATCGAAATTTCCGATTTGGAGGAACACAACAGAAGTGGGAGTTGTGTGCCTTGACAACAACTGAGTTCAGAAATGTGAGCGAATTTTGAAGTTTGAAAATGCATCAATTGAGTAGATTTTTGTCAAGTAGCGGGAATATGTAGTATGTACAGATGATTTACATCTACATCAGGTAGATCTAGATCGAGTAACGGACAAACCTGCGTAGATCAGGTAGATCTGCAGTAGATCAGGTAGGAGAAATGTATGCATAGATCAGATAAATGTAGATTAGTTCAGGTAGATCTAGATCAGGGAAATCTGCGTAGACCAGGTAGATCTAGATGAGACAGAGAGCAGATCTACCAACAAGTCAGCAAGTAGATGTAGATCAGCCAGATCTAGATGAGAACAAGTAGATAGCAACAAGTCAGCAAGTAGATGTAGATCAGCCAGATCTAGATGAGAACAAGTAGATAGCAACAAGTCAGCAAGTAGATGTAGATCAGCCAGATCAAACCCTAAAGCAGACAGTCCACAGCTGGCTTCAGCAACTCAACAATGCAGGCAGGAACCTCGGCTGATATCCTCAGCTTATCGTGGATTATCGTACACTGAACTCCGATATATTGCATTTATCGTTCATTATCGCGTATTGAACTACGATAAATCGCATTTATCGTTCATTATCGTGTATTGAACTACGATAAATCGCATTTATCGTTCATTATCGTGTATTGAACTATGATAAATCGCATTTATCGTTCATTATCGTGTACTGAACTACACTAAATCGCATTTATCGTTCATTATCGTGTACTGAACTACAATAAATCCGATTTATCGTTGATTATTGTGCGTTTGACTACGATAAATCATACTTATCGTTGTTCATCGAATATTGGACAACGATGAATGTATTTATAATTGTTTATCACATACTGCACAACGATAAATCGTATTAACCGTTCATTATACATATTTTACTCTGATAAATATTTTTTAACATCGGTCATTCTAAAATCAATTTAAAATAATAGTTAAAAAAGAATATCAACATAAATTAAACTAACTGCGTATAATCAACATAGAATAAAATTCATCGCGTAAATACCTATAATGAAACTTACTTCGTAAAATCAACCCAAATCAAAATTCACTGCGTAAAATCAACCTAAAATAAAACTCACTGCGTAAAATCAAGCCACAGCCGCCCCATGCACTGCTCAATAACGGGAGTCAATAACTGCTCTGGTTATTGATTTGTTGTTTTTCTTCACGGCCTCCCATTGAGCGCTCGTATCTCTCGGGGTAATTATTTTACCCTGAACAGCCCTTCCGTCCGCGAGTAAAAAACTCATGGAAATTATATCACTCCAGCAGGCCTTTTAAACTCGAGTGAAATGATATTCACCCCAAAGAGAAAATCATGTAATAATATATCATTTTACATTACACACGCCTTGGGGTAAAAAATCGAAATGAAAATTTTAACCTAAACCCATATGTTCTACGAGCAGTTGCTCTAGCAACACAAAATAGATGTTGCATGTTCGTTTCAAACGGAATATGAAAAAATGTGAAGCAGTTGTAATTTACAACATAAAAATCCGAAGTGTGTATGTGAGCGTGTGTGTGTGTGTGTGTACGTGTGTGTTGTGTGTATGTGTGTGCGTGTGTATATGAGTGTGTACGTGTATATGTGAGTGTGTGCGCAAGATACCGGCCTGATACGGTATCTTAGATACGCGGTAGGCCTAATTGGTGCGCACATGTGCGTGTGTACACATGGGCTTAGGCTCGTGTACACATTTCATAAGAGTGTACGTACGTAAGTGTTCACAATTTCTCATTCAACACGTTCACAGCGAGCGACAACAATATTGACGATAACAAAAAACCAAAATAAAAACAATAGCGAAATCAGCACAAAAACAACAGCAGCAACAACTGAAAGAACAACAATGGCGACAACGAAAATAACATCAATAATGAGAACATAAAATAACAACGACAACATGAACAAGAACCACAATAAGAACAAAAGAACAATAGCACGAACAACAAGACCGTAACATCAACAACAATAATAAGAAAAATAACAACAACAACCCTAAGAACAAGAAAAAATAACATCAAAAAGAACGAAAAAGCAACAATAAGATCAAAACAACAATAACAAAAATAACAAAAAAAGCCATAGCAGCAACAACGAAAAGAACAACGACAACAATAAAAAGCAGGCGGGGCACACTGGCAACAACAAGAAGAACAATAATAAAAAGAACAGCTGGGCACACCGGCAAGAACAAAAACAATAAAAAGAACAAGAACAACAAGACCAAGGAGGTCGAGTACACCAGCACAACAACAAGAACAAGAAGAACAAAAAGAAGGCCGGTCACACCAGCACACAGGCAAAAGAACAAGAAAAACAAGAAGAACAAGCAGGCCGGGCACAGACCGGAAGCAGGTGTGCGGGCACCGGCGGTCCCGGCAGAGGAAGTAACTCTACACCCACCGGGACCGAACTCTATCCCGGCGCCGCCAGCTGAGCGGCCGCCGCTTCTTGTACGCTACATCGCATGTTAATTTCATGTCGGTAACATGAAACACGTCAGCAGCATGTTTGTTTCACGTCGGTAACATGAAACACGTCAGCAGCATGTTTGTTTCACGTCGGTAACATGAAACATGTCAACAGCATGTATGTTTCACGTCGGTAACATGAAACACGTCAGCAGCATGTTTGTTTCACGCCGGTAACATGAAACACGTCAACAGCATGTTTGTTTCACGCCGGTAACATGAAACACGTCAGCAGCATGTTTGTTTCACGTCGGTAACATGAAACACGTCAGCAGCATGTTTGTTTCACGTCGGTAACATGAAACATGTCAACAGCATGTATGTTTCACGTCGGTAACATGAAACACGTCAGCAGCATGTTTGTTTCACGCCGGTAACATGAAACACGTCAACAGCATGTTTGTTTCATGTCGGTAACATGAAACAAGTCAACAGCATGTTTGTTTCATGTCGATAACATGAAACACGGGAACAGCATGTTTGTTTCATGTCGGTAACATGAAACACGTCAACAGCATGTTTTTTTCATGTCGGTAACATGAAACAGGACAGAAGCATGTTTGTTTCACGTCGGTAACATGAAACATGTCAACAGCATGTATGTTTCACGTCGGTAACATGAAACACGTCAGCAGCATGTTTGTTTCACGCCGGTAACATGAAACACGTCAACAGCATGTTTGTTTCATGTCGGTAACATGAAACAAGTCAACAGCATGTTTGTTTCATATCGATAACATGAAACACGTCAGCAGCATGTTTGTTTCACGCCGGTAACATGAAACACGTCAACAGCAGGTTTGTTTCATGTCGGTAACATGAAACAAGTCAACAGCATGTTTGTTTCATGTCGATAACATGAAACACGTCAGCAGCATGTTTGTTTCACGTCGGTAACATGAAACAAGTCAACAG